>CAMAPF010000024.1:1945000-3145000 GCA_945859915.1 Cuscuta epithymum
TCCGGGGTAAATATATATATATATATATATATAGAGAGTTGGGATCATATACAAACCCAACTTAATTTACAAAATACAAAATAATCCTAGCCATCCATCTAAGCATGATTTCCGTACGGCTGTTTTAATTTTAAGCACAAGACCGTAGGCAACTTGAGGGTGTATTGGGCATTTCATTCACCTCTAACCGTGGAAAGAGAATCGCGTACATTTTGCCAACGCTCTTTCCGTTAATATCTATGTTTCCATACTTGCGATCAAGACCTTGTCGTGCGAGACCTATCCATCAGTTTCCGTTTTGCTTCTCTCCATTCGTGTGACGTTCAAAGGCTAGGTTAATCACGTTTTCATCAAATTAAAGTCATGAAATCGAAATCAGGTATGCCTATGCATCTTGTTTGAACACAACAAATCTCCCTAAAACATCTTTTTAATACAAAAACAACAACATATTTGTTTTAACTCCGTTTGAATACAAAAACAATTTGCCTAAGAGTTGCAGATTTTTGTGTATGATTGTGCTGCACTTTTTTAAAATTTGATTTGATTGGAGCCTACGATTAACAGTTGCTACTATCAACTTCTTTACCTGCATAATTCTTGTTTTTTGTTTATGTTCTTCGTTTTGCATACATGAGGATTCATTGGAGTACGTTTTACATCCCTAGCTTTCGTTTACTTCGCTTAATTTTAGTTCATATTTTTATGCAGGGCGAACTTCATATGTTTCATGTAGACATATTTTATTCATGGTGCAATTTGAATGCAAAGAAGCTTACTGTTAACCGATTTTCATTTTTAATGTCCAATTTTATAATTTATTTCGTGTATCATTTTTTGTTTATATGACTGTGAATTGCAATATAAAAATTTATCCCGGTGCTACAAAGTATTGGATTCCTGAATGTCAACCCGATAATAAACCAGTCATTGACATGGTCTTTCCCGATCTAAGTGCTGACGTTAAATTTTACAGAATATGCAGCTGAAGTGGATTTTAGAAAGCCAGGAATAAGGTTCGTGACGTAGGATCAAGTCTTCCAAAGATGTTTCTATTCAAGAATCTAAACGTCCCAAGAGACTTTGTCGTTCGTGCAATGAGACCATCACGATAGCCGGAATTGTCCCTTGAATAAATAGGATTTTTTTTTGGCATCACTGTATCTTCTTTGTTTTTACCGCGGTGGATGTACGTTGTTAACAAATTTTGTTCATGAATATTGTTTTATGTTTTATATGTATGCATTTCTTTCAGTTCTTTACTGCATTTTAAACATAATTAATATGCATATTTGAATACATTGATGTGCACCATGTAGTTGTACATCTATCTTAATCTTAATATAATAACAAGAGGTTTTTTGGGGAACAAGTTTCCGCCAAAACATTCCTTAGGGAAAGATTTCTAGGGAATGTTCTCGATACAACTCTTCCCATATGAATATTTAATTTAATACTACGTAGTTCGTGGCCCGCAATTAATATGAAGCTTTTCGTTTACCTTTCATATTCTGCTATAGCCAATACACGTATGCCTTTATTTTCACACTGCTATTTCCTGCAATTTTATTTCAAAGTGGGAACTTCTAGATAAAAATATATTGACATCAATACTCGTTAGTGATTAGACACAACTAACTGTATTATATACTACGTATAATTTGGTTCTTCATACTTTGGTGTTTTCTCATATATATTTGTTATTATCAGTAAATACACATACAATTTTTTGTGTAACACTACACGTACATATGCACACGTCTCACCATTTATTGACTAAAAAGATTCATGAGATTTATTGACTGTGTAATTATAACTTAATTTCACACTTACATATTTTGAAGTACGCCTTAGATTTACAACCGGTGCATTACTAATTATTTAAAATGTAGATTTGCACACATGCATGTTTTGAAGGTCGGATCTTTACTGCATTGTACACATAAATGATATGCATAATTGAATACATTGATGTGCACCTTGTAGTTGTACATTATCCATGACTAATTGTATTACGTTTAATTTGCTTCTTCATACTTTTGTGATTTCTCATAATTGTTTTATTAGTAAATACACATACACTTTTTTGCGTAACTGTAAACTTACATATTCACACATCTCACCATTTATTGACTAAAAAAATCATGAGATTCATTGACTATGTACTTACAATTTAATTGGGCACACTTACATATTTTGAAGTGCACCTTAGATTTACAACCCGTGCATTACTAATTATTTAAAATGTAGATTTGGACACGAACATGTTTTGAAAGTCAGATCTTTACTGCATTCTACACATAATTTATATGCATATTTGTACATTAGCCACGACTATTTGTATTACATTTAATTTGTTTCTCCACACTTTGGTGCTTTCTCATAATTGTTTTTATCATTAAATACGCGTGCATACAATATTTTTTGTAACACTAAACAATACATTCACACATCTCACCATTTATTGACTAAAAACATGAGATTTATTGACTATGTAGTTATAACTTAATTTGCACGCGTACATATTTTGAAGTGCACCCTAGATTTAAAAATGCTGCATTACTAATTATTTTGCATTCGTCATGCCATAAAATGTGTCTTCATATGCTGAGTGTTGATACTCTACACGCACAGTAGAGTATCCCATGTAAAAATAATGACTATTTGGAACTATTTTATGTTATGCATGTCATTCAACTTCAAGCAGCAATGAAATTTTTGAAAAATGCATGTAACCCTTGAACATACATTAAAACAAATTGTATTCAACGTCAAGTTTCATACACAAAAATTAAGCATAAAGTAGTCTTTAATTTTAAAATGCAAATATGTCATTCTAAAACCGAATGTTTTAACAAATTAATATTAAATGAAAATATCACTATGAATTCATTCATTGGGCGGTGCTCCCTTCTCCTATTCTGCCACCTTTTGTTTCTTTAGCTTTCTTGACGAAATTCCTTGCCTTGACTAAGTTTGACTGCATGTACTCATTCTTTTCATTAAGGAGAATTGCTAAAATGTACTTCACGCGTAAGGTCCCTAATTTGGTTTATGTTTTCTTCAACGCAATATTCCATCCTTGCAAGCCTTCATCTCGATATGTTTTCATATGATGCATTGTGAAGATGCCATAGTCGTAAACGTTTTTGTGTCCCTCCACTCAATTCCTAGCCTCTTTGATGTTGCTTTCCTCACTTTCTCAACTTTGTTTGTCATATTTCTGGAATCCATGTACTTCATAAACATGTTTATCTGCACATATTTTGTTTAGACTCATAAATTTTATTTCTCGTTATGATAATATTTCGACAGTGCACTTACCATAAGTAATAGTTACATAATATTATTCGTACCAAAGTCTGAGGCATTTCCCCGCATTTATAAATATTACGTACTCTAGCCGATGAGATATCAATGATATCCACACGCTTTAGCTTAGTATTCACAAAGTACATAGCAATGATCTTGCATGATTGGGAAGACAAACTGCACCAAAATAACTATTTTTCACAATTGACAAGGCAATAACAATTGCACTTAATAGCACCTTCAAACTCATCTATCAAATGCACCTTCATTTAAAGATGCTATTTAAATGCATCTATCAAAAAACACTTCAATGTCATTTACATGCATCACGTTGTTCCAATAAATTGCACCCTACTAGCTTTATTCTGCATATTCATTTACATGCATCACGTTATTCTGCATATTCACTCACCTGCATAAATTGCACCCTTCAAACGAGTTCATGTGCATATTAACTCCATCACAAACAAATCAACATTCATATGCGCCCTACCTTTCTTACTCTGCATTTTAACTCACATACACAACATCAACACTCAACATTGAATTGCACCTTTACCTAACATCAATTGCACCTATACCTAACTTTTTTGCATAAAAACTTCATCACAAGAAAACAACATTCATATGCATATTAACTCCATCACAAAAAAATCAACATTCACATGCATATTAACTCCATCACAAAAAAAATTAACATTCATATGCACCCTACCTTTCTTACTCTGCATATTAACTCCCATACACAACATCAACACTTTAACATTGAATTGCACCTTTACCTAAACTATTTTGCACATTTAATCCATCACACAAAACCACATTCAAGTGCACAAATTTGAAAATAGGGACATCAATCACGAACACAAAAAGCCCACATTCATAACCAAAACGCACTTCATTGATCCTTAAGGTTCACACTTCATTCAAGTGGAACTCGATTTTAGCAAAGAAATTAAATATTACAGAAATCAACGCTAAAAAAACTTCACTCAATCTGACATCCGTCCAAATGCACCCACACAACTCTCTTAGTGCATATCAAAATTCTTCCATGAAAACAAATTAATCTAAACAATACAAAAAGAATTAAACACCTTACCTTCCTCGCACGTCAGAGCAGTTTCTCAAGTTGTTCTTCGTGGACTGAAGCCATATGCGGAAATGGTATTTCAACCGTTGTTGTTGTGCACAGACGTCATCCTTTGTGGATCGTCAATCTTTTGCCGCTCACAGGGAAAGCTTTGTGCTTCTTCGACCTCCGTTCGTTGGTGCACTAACTACTTGGACAAACCTCTTCATATTTCCTTATTTTGATTTGCTATTCATGGGAGGTTGGAATCGTAATGGGGATTAACGCAATTTTGGTGATTTCCTTCCTTATACGTATCCTGATTGTCACGCCCCAGACCGCAATCCAAGCACGTGTACAACCGCCGTATAATCAAGTGACGTCACCCGCGAGTCAACCTCACTTGATTACACAAGGCGTTCGAGAAAATAATCCATCCATACTCAGTAGTAAACATACATAACAACATCACATTTAAACCAATGAATAGCGGAAATATTCAACGGTAAGTCATAAGCCACAACCGGCCAATAACATGGGCATGCAAGCCCCAAAAGAATAGTTTATGACAAATAAAAATATCCATGAGCAATGTTTGGTAATTTGAAATAAAATGAGGAAGCACGAACCACGTCTTCCTTGATTTGATGTCACCCGTAGAAAGGTGCAGGTAGCAAGCCCTAGCTTTAACCTGAAAATGGTGGGGCCCCCCGAAGGGGTCAGTACAAGTACCGAGCGAGTAGCAGGCTAAATATAGAATAACTAACGTTTCAAGTATAAGACCCAAACATAGGATGATACATATACGTATAGTCTTTCCCCCAAGTTTGAAATACATATTAGTATACATACACTTGGAAATACCCGACCCGTAGGTCATTGTTTATTTGGGAAAATAATAGTAGCCAATATCCTTGACTTAAATCCCAACCCACCCATATACCTATGAGTGTATAGAACTCCTCCTTGTTCAAATAAATTATCATAAGGACACCGCCCGGTCCTAGATCATTAAATGAAATCTATGAGTTTTGAGGATACACGCCCGATCCTTGGGTACTCCACCCTATAATTGAGTTTTGAGGATAACCGCCCGATCCTTGGGTACTCCACCCTATATAACCGAGTTTTGAGGATAACCGCCCGATCCTTGGGTACTCCACCCTATATAACCGAGTTTTGAGGATAACCGCCCGATCCTTGGGTACTCCACCCTATATAACCGAGTTTTGAGGATAACCGCCCGATCCTTGGGTACTCCACCCTATATAACCGAGTTTTGAGGATAACCGCCCGATCCTTGGGTACTCCACCCTATATAACCGAGTTTTGAGGATAACCGCCCGATCCTTGGGTACTCCACCCGACCTATGACTTACCACATATCACGCTAGATAGGGTCTATATCATATTTAGTCATTCATAACTAATTCACTACATAAAGCTTATGTATCACAATCCATGCAAATCCATGCAACCATATAAATGTATAATTAACTAATATCAACCGATATTAATTAACCCATTTACCATCGGTCAACGTTGTTGTTGACCGCCATCTCAAGTCTTACACTTATTAACTAATTCATCATATAATTAAGTTAATAATATCCATTGTGCTTCTTTTACTCTTAAAACAAATATGCAATATATATAATTTCTCATATCATATTTCATGCATAAACAATTATTCTTTTCATACGCACTTAACTATGTTGGCTAATCACATGTTTAAATATCTTTTAAACATCATTATGAACACATATAACATTCACTTAGGTAATCTCATAATTGACCCAAAAGTTATAAGATATTAAGCCGTCCACTCACCTTGAACTAGCGTTACGAAGTTCTACCCCTCTTGGTTGAACTCCGGTGAAACTCCGGCGACTTTCAGTCAACTCCGGCGACAACTCCGGCAACTTTTCCAACTTTGTGAAATCACTTGAAATACCTTTCACAAGTTCCTAACAAGGTTTTATAATCATAAAACCCATATTAATACAAATAACCTCAAAAAGGTTATTTTCCGGTGAACCGGTCGTTTTGGCTTCTAAGTCCGTTTTTGGACGTAGAACCATTTTCCAACCCGTAAATCCATACTTATAACATGTGGAATCATACTAAGGGTCCTTCATATGATATATACTTCATATGATAGAAGGAAAATAAAGGAAAAGTTATAATAAGGTCATTACCTTAATTTTACACACTTTTCCTAGCCTTTTTCCTTCTTTAATCCCACTTCTTGGATCCTCCTTGGTTGAGCTCGAGTTGCAGCAATGGAGGAGGGTTGGAGAGGTTTTTCTTCCTCTTTCCTGGGCAGCTTGGTCGAGTACAATGAGGAGGAAGGAGGGGGATGGGTTCCTTTTGTCTCATTTAGCTAATAAGTGAGAGAGGGACCCCTTTGGTGTCTCTCAATGTCTCACCCTCCCATCATGTGTACCATTGGCCTTCCTTTGGTCAATTTGAGCACACAAAAACGTGGGGTGGCCCCCACTCATGTGGGAGGTCATCCCTTTGTGTCCCGGTGTGTACAATCGGTCCCGAAAGTTGTATTTTTCGGACTGTTTTAATCATATTCTATTTTATCGGGTAAAATAAAATATATTACGTGCTCTTACTCATTATGACATGTATAATGAATATACATTCCCCAACTCTAATTTATAAGCCTCCGAAGTTCAGTTCGGGCTGCTATCCGTTAAATTGTCGGTACCGGTATTTGGGCTTCTTTTGCCCAATCGGCCAACACAGGGCCTTTCCACGACCCAAGTAAAATATCCACCACCATATAAATATTATCTTGACCAAGATGAATAAAATATGTGGTCTCGGGAATGTTGGGTGGCCCCCGCTCCCGATGTGGGCCCCACGTGCAATTTACTATTCACGCGAAAGAATTAATAAAAATTTACAACTTCGTAAATCCATCAATCCTTTAATAAGTTTCAATACATTATTTACATAAAAGTAAATATATTTGGGGACGGTGTTACAAGTTCACCCCCCCTTATTTGGGATTTCGTCCCCGAAATCCAAGTATCTAATCGAAAAGAAGTGGGTATTGCTCCCACATTGAGACCTCGGTCTCCCAAGTTTCTTCTTCGACTCGATCACTCCTCCAAAGGACCTTTACCATAGGAATCTCCTTATTCCTAAGCTTCTTCACTTGTTGACCAACAATCTTCACTGGTTCCACCGCATATTGCAAGTCCTCACGGATCTCTACCGGTGGTTTCTCAAGAATATGAGATGGGTCTCGTATGTACTTCTTGAGCATTGATACATGAAACACGTCATGTATCTTCTCGAGTTCGGGCGTCAACTTGAGACGGTAAGCCACGGCCCCTATCCTTTCAAGGATTTCAAATGGGCCGATGTATCGGGGGTTAAGCTTCCCCCTCGATACAAATCGAATGATGCCCTTCCAAGGAGAAATCCTTAGGAAGACCTCATCACCGACTTCGAACTCCAACGGTCTCCGCCGTTTATCAGCATAACTCTTCTGTCGGTCCTGAGCGGCCTTCAGTCTATCCCGAATGATCCTCACCTTGGCCTTGGTGATCTCAACTAGCTCTATCCCTTCGAGTTTGGCCTCGCCAACCTCGTCCCAACACAACGGTGTTCTGCACTTCCTCCCATACAATGCCTCATATGGAGGCATACCGATACTTGCCTGATAACTGTTGTTATAGGCAAACTCCACTAGGGCCAAATGCTTGTCCCAACTTCCTTGGAACTCCAAGGCACATGCCCTAAACATGTCTTCCAGAATCTGTATCACCCGCTCGGACTGTCCATCCGTCTGTGGGTGAAAAGTTGTGCTAAACTTCAGTTTAGTCCCCAAGGATGCTTGAAACTTTGGCCAAAATCGGGATGTGAATCGTGGATCCCTATCCGAGACAATGGATATTGGGACTCCATGTAATCTCACAATCTCCTCCGTGTATAGCTTGGCCAATCTTTCAAGAGGATAAGTAATGTTGATAGGCAGAAAGTGTGCACTCTTGGTGAGCCTATCAACCACTACCCATACGGCATCGTAGTTGTTCACTGTTCGTGGCAGCCCCACCACGAAGTCCATGGTCACATGTTCCCACTTCCACTCTGGGATAGTGAGCGGTTGTAAGAGCCCTGCTGGGTGCTGATGCTCTGCCTTAACTTGCTGGCAAGTAAGGCATCGACTCACAAACTCTGCGATATCTCTCTTCATACCTGACCACCAGTAACTTTCCTTCAGATCTCGGTACATCTTAGTACCTCCTGGATGCATGGCATATGCTGAAGAATGAGCCTCCTCAAGTATAGACTTCTGGAGCTCCTCATTCTTTGGTATGCACACACGATCCTTAAATAATAAAAGACCGTCATCACGTATCCGAAAATTCTCGACGGGCCCCTCAAGGATCCGTTCGCGGATCTTCTGATATTCCTCATCAATGGCCTGACATCTACTGATCTCACTCAGCAATGTAGGCCTCACCTCGAACCTAGCAATGAGCGCCCCGGTCGTGGACACCTCCACGTGTGCCCTCAACACTCGTAGACAAGTAAGTAACGTCCCTGACGTACTCTTCCTGCTCAGTGCGTCGGCCACTACATTGGCCTTTCCGGGATGATAGTCGATGATCAAGTCATAATCCTTGATCAACTCCATCCATCTCCTCTGCCTCATATTCAACTCTTTCTGAGTGAATACATACTTCAAGCTCTTATGATCAGTATAAATGTGACACGTCTCCCCGTAGAGATAATGCCTCCAAATCTTCAATGCAAACACTACCGCCCCCAACTCTAGATCGTGAGTAGGGTAGTTCACCTCGTGTTTCCTCAATTGTCTAGAAGCATAGTCAATCACCTTACCGTTTTGCATTAGTACACATCCAATCCCTTGGATGCTAGCATCGCTGTAAATGGCATACCCTATCCCCTGTATGGATAGGGCAAGGACTGGTGCTTCGGTAAATTGTTTCTTCAATTCAAGGAACCCTTTCTCACACTTGTCGTCCCATATGAACTTGGCCCCTTTCTTTGTGAGCTTCGTTAATGGAGACGCCAATACGGAGAATTTTTCCACAAATTTACGATAGTATCACGCTAAGCCAAGGAAACTACGTATCTCCTTCGCATTCCTGGGCCTCTCCCAATCCATGATCGCTTTTATCTTGGCGTTATCCACAGCAACACCTGAACCGGATATGACATGACCGAGGAAACCAATCTCTTTGAGCCAAAATTCGCATTTGGAGAACTTGGCGAAGAGTTGCTTTTCCCTTAGCCGATCAAGTACAAGCCTCAAATGGTGTTCGTGCTCTTCCTCGCTCTTGGAGTATATCAAGATGTCGTCAATGAATACTATCACAAATTGATCTAAGTATTCACTAAATACACGGTTCATCAAGTCCATGAATGCCGCCGGTGCGTTGGTTAAACCAAACGACATCACAAGGAATTCGTAATGACCATATCTAGTGCGAAATGCACTCTTAGGTATGTCACTCTCCTTGATCTTCAACTGATGATACCCCGACCTCAAGTCAATCTTCGAGAACACTATTGCCCCTCGAAGTTGATCGAACAAGTCATCAATCCTCGATAAGGGATACCTGTTCTTGATGGTGACCTTGTTCAACTGTCGGTAGTCGATACACATTCTTAGTGTACCGTCTTTCTTCTTTACGAATAGTACGGGTGCTCCCCACGGTGAATGACTGGGTCTGATGAACCCGTTGTCCAATAGCTCTTGTAGTTGGACCTTCAACTCTTGAAGTTCGGCCGGTGCCATTCGATAAGGAGGAATCGAAATGGGTTTGGTTCCCGGCTCCACTTCGATTACAAATTCAATCTCTCTATCGGGTGGAAGCCCCGGTAGGTCCTTGGGAAAGACGTCCGGGTACTCGCACACGACTCGAACATTCTTGATGTCGACTTCTTTCTTCGTATCATCTACCACGTAAGCAAGGTATGCGTGGCATCCCTTCCTCATCATCTTTCGTGCTCTCATCACGGATATGATACAAGCATTAGATTTCCCCCGATCTCCTTCAAAACGTAGCATATTCCCTTGATCATCCTCAAGCTCCAACACCTTGGTGTAGCAATCCACTCCGGCATGGTGTTTCTCGAGCCAATCCATTCCTAGGATTGCATCGAACTCCAACATGCTCAGAGGTACGAAATCACAAGTCAAAGGTTGACCCGTCACTTCTACCTCACACGAGGGATAGTAATGATCCCTCTCCACGTCGTCTCCTAACGGTGTGGAGACTAGCAACGCTTGCGTCATAGGTACCAATGGCACGTCAAGGCCCTCGGCGAACGCCTCGCTCACGAATGAGCGTTGTGCCCCGGTATCGATGAGGATCCTCGCACACCTACCATTGATCTTTAATGTTCCTACATTTATACACCATTTAAGATACATTTTCTAATGTTTTTACACATTTTTAGGAGGTTATTAGGCTCATACTAATGTTTGGAATCAAACGGGGGTCCAAACGTAGAAGAACGGGGCGAAAAAATCAAGTTTCGGGTATTGGGGGTCCACGCACGGCGTGCCTGGGTGGCACGCACGGTCGTGCGTGAGTGAGAAAATCGGAACCTGCCACTGCCGGCTACGCACGATCGTGCGTAGCTGGTCACGCACGATCGTGCGTCCCACGCACGGCGTGCCTTACCTGCACGCACGGCGTGCGTCTGCGCGGAAAATGGCCAGAGGCTGCTGCCTCGCACGCACGGTCGTGCGTCTGTAGGTACGCGCGACCGCGCGTAGTTGTTTTTAGCCCATTTCGCTCCGAATTCGCGGGGTTTGACCCCGGGGTGGCCCGCACCCAAACCCAATGACTCGTATGACCCAGATAAGCCTAGAAATACAGGAAAATAAGTGTATTACCTGCAACGGAGTCCGGGTTTGCTCGCGCATCCGCCTCGGTCATTGCGTACACTCGTGCTTGGGTCCCGCCTTGATTTACGGACGCGGCATGACTTGTGGACGCGCCGCCTCTTCCCGTACCGCCGTTTGACGGGCCCGCACGGTTTCTCCCCGTCATGGTTCCTCCCCCGGTTCCCGAGGCACTCTCTTGCATCAATTGAGGGCAATTGGCCTTCATATGGCCTGCATTCCCGCACTTAAAACACCTCGGTGGTTCATTGCACTTCCCAAAGTGTTGTTTTGAGCAATTGGGACATCTAGGTGGCCCCGAGTTCTGTGGCCTAGGTCCGTGCCACCTCGCATCCCTGTTCTTCTTTGCCGGTGGGGCCGGCGCCTTGAATGAACCACCGCCACCACCACCACCCCCGTGGTTGTTCCTTCGAGAATGATCGGGTGGCCCCGAATTATTCCACTTCCTCTTCTTCGCCTCTTCGGCGTCCCTTGCTTTCCTCTCATTCCACTGGGCCTCTCCAAGAAGACCCTGTTCCACCACCTCGCTAAATGACATGTGGCGAGAGTACGTAGCTCGGTCGCGGATGTCCAAGAGTAATGCATCCCAGAAGTGCTCCGTCATGCGGTTCTCATCAACCGTGTACTCTGGCAAGAACCTCGCCAAGGTTCTAAACTCTTGTTCCAGCTGCTTAACCGTGCCGCCATCTTTCTGTTTGAGGTTAGTGTACTCTCTCCGTTTCACATTCACCTCGTACTCGGAGTAGTATTGAGCATAGAACTCTAGCTCAAAGTCCGCCCATGTTATTTCCCCATGGTACTTCCCTTCCACGCTCTCCCACCACGTAGAGGCTATCCCTTCAAGTAGCCGTGAAGCGACAGTCAACTTCACGTCCGGTGTGATTTGCATGTCTCTTGATGCATCCTTCACCTTCTTAATCCAATCGGCGGCAACGGTAATGTCACCGGTGCCGTCAAAGGACCTACACCCCAAGGCCCTAGCCTCCTTGAGGTACTTGGAGATTCTCACAACAAAACCTCCCTCACGTCCACCTTGTGACGCCGCTGGGGTGGCCACGGAAGCTCCCCGGCTCCCTTGACCCGAACCACCACGAGAGCCACGCCTCGCTTGGCGCCTAAGGTCTCTCCTCAGTTTCTCCTTTTGATACCACTCAAGTAATTCACCCATTTGGGCGAAGCGGGCATCACTTTCATCATTGTCCTCGTCGGTGTATGTGTCACCCCCATCATATGGGGTCTCCTCATGCTCTGTCTCAGGAACATACGTAGAGTCATAGTCCTCGGTGTTGGTTTCATACACCGAGCTTACATGGCCATCACTCACAGTTTGAGCTTGATGACCTCCACGGCTTCCACGGCCTCCACGGCCTCCTCTTGAACCCCGAGATGCAGCCCGACTCCCCCTTTGGGATGTTACCGGCGCCTGCCCCCTCGGATTGTTCCTGGTCCGCATTCGCCTGCCCTCCATTTCTGAAAGAAATATGGATGAGTCATTAGACTCCTATAAATGTCAATTGACGGAAGAACGTTACAGACACGTATTGGCCCAAGTCACCACCATACCAATTGTTAAGGGTACCATCTTAACAATTAGAGGCCTTGCAACTTAAGCTCCAATAGTCCCATAAACGTCAAAATCCAATGCTCATGGTTTTCGGTAAAAGCTCTTTCGTAAAATCTCATGTGAGAGGTTGATTATATAGTTTAGAACTGAGATGGCTCTGATACCACTTAATTGTCACGCCCCAGACCGCAATCCAAGCACGTGTACAACCGCCGTATAATCAAGTGACGTCACCCGCGAGTCAACCTCACTTGATTACACAAGGCGTTCGAGAAAATAATCCATCCATACTCAGTAGTAAACATACATAACAACATCACATTTAAACCAATGAATAGCGGAAATATTCAACGGTAAGTCATAAGCCACAACCGGCCAATAACATGGGCATGCAAGCCCCAAAAGAATAGTTTATGACAAATAAAAATATCCATGAGCAATGTTTGGTAATTTGAAATAAAATGAGGAAGCACGAACCACGTCTTCCTTGATTTGATGTCACCCGTAGAAAGGTGCAGGTAGCAAGCCCTAGCTTTAACCTGAAAATGGTGGGGCCCCCCGAAGGGGTCAGTACAAGTACCGAGCGAGTAGCAGGCTAAATATAGAATAACTAACGTTTCAAGTATAAGACCCAAACATAGGATGATACATATACGTATAGTCTTTCCCCCAAGTTTGAAATACATATTAGTATACATACACTTGGAAATACCCGACCCGTAGGTCATTGTTTATTTGGGAAAATAATAGTAGCCAATATCCTTGACTTAAATCCCAACCCACCCATATACCTATGAGTGTATAGAACTCCTCCTTGTTCAAATAAATTATCATAAGGACACCGCCCGGTCCTAGATCATTAAATGAAATCTATGAGTTTTGAGGATACACGCCCGATCCTTGGGTACTCCACCCTATAATTGAGTTTTGAGGATAACCGCCCGATCCTTGGGTACTCCAACCTATATAACCGAGTTTTGAGGATAACCGCCCGATCCTTGGGTACTCCACCCTATATAACCGAGTTTTGAGGATAACCGCCCGATCCTTGGGTACTCCACCCTATATAACCGAGTTTTGAGGATAACCGCCCGATCCTTGGGTACTCCACCCTATATAACCGAGTTTTGAGGATAACCGCCCGATCCTTGGGTACTCCACCCTATATAACCGAGTTTTGAGGATAACCGCCCGATCCTTGGGTACTCCACCCGACCTATGACTTACCACATATCACGCTAGATAGGGTCTATATCATATTTAGTCATTCATAACTAATTCACTACATAAAGCTTATGTATCACAATCCATGCAAATCCATGCAACCATATAAATGTATAATTAACTAATATCAACCGATATTAATTAACCCATTTACCATCGGTCAACGTTGTTGTTGACCGCCATCTCAAGTCTTACACTTATTAACTAATTCATCATATAATTAAGTTAATAATATCCATTGTGCTTCTTTTACTCTTAAAACAAATATGCATTATATATAATTTCTCATATCATATTTCATGCATAAACAATTATTCTTTTCATACGCACTTAACTATGTTGGCTAATCACATGTTTAAATATCTTTTAAACATCATTATGAACACATATAACATTCACTTAGGTAATCTCATAATTGACCCAAAAGTTATAAGATATTAAGCCGTCCACTCACCTTGAACT
This sequence comes from Cuscuta epithymum, assembly GCA_945859915.1. Taxonomy (NCBI): domain Eukaryota; kingdom Viridiplantae; phylum Streptophyta; class Magnoliopsida; order Solanales; family Convolvulaceae; genus Cuscuta; species Cuscuta epithymum. The sequence goes on from CAMAPF010000024.1 coordinate 1,959,539, forward strand.
AGCGTTACGAAGTTCTACCCCTCTTGGTTGAACTCCGGTGAAACTCCGGCGACTTTCGGTCAACTCCGGCGACAACTCCGGCAACTTTTCCAACTTTGTGAAATCACTTGAAATACCTTTCACAAGTTCCTAACAAGGTTTTATAATCATAAAACCCATATTAATACAAATAACCTCAAAAAGGTTATTTTCCGGTGAACCGGTCGTTTTGGCTTCTAAGTCCGTTTTTGGACGTAGAACCATTTTCCAACCCGTAAATCCATACTTATAACATGTGGAATCATACTAAGGGTCCTTCATATGATATATACTTCATATGATAGAAGGAAAATAAAGGAAAAGTTATAATAAGGTCATTACCTTAATTTTACACACTTTTCCTAGCCTTTTTCCTTCTTTAATCCCACTTCTTGGATCCTCCTTGGTTGAGCTCGAGTTGCAGCAATGGATGAGGGTTGGAGAGGTTTTTCTTCCTCTTTCTTGGTCAGCTTGGTCGAGTACAATGAGGAGGAAGGAGGGGGATGGGTTCCTTTTGTCTCATTTAGCTAATAAGTGAGAGAGGGACCCCTTTGGTGTCTCTCAATGTCTCACCCTCCCATCATGTGTACCATTGGCCTTCCTTTGGTCAATTTGAGCACACAAAAACGTGGGGTGGCCCCCACTCATGTGGGAGGTCATCCCTTTGTGTCCCGGTGTGTACAATCGGTCCCGAAAGTTGTATTTTTCGGACTGTTTTAATCATATTCTATTTTATCGGGTAAAATAAAATATATTACGTGCTCTTACTCATTATGACATGTATAATGAATATACATTCCCCAACTCTAATTTATAAGCCTCCGAAGTTCAGTTCGGGCTGCTATCCGTTAAATTGTCGGTACCGGTATTTGGGCTTCTTTTGCCCAATCGGCCAACACAGGGCCTTTCCACGACCCAAGTAAAATATCCACCACCATATAAATATTATCTTGACCAAGATGAATAAAATATGTGGTCTCGGGAATGTTGGGTGGCCCCCGCTCCCGATGTGGGCCCCACGTGCAATTTACTATTCACGCGAAAGAATTAATAAAAATTTACAACTTCGTAAATCCATCAATCCTTTAATAAGTTTCAATACATTATTTACATAAAAGTAAATATATTTGGGGACGGTGTTACACTGATTCCTGACGGTTCTCATTTAAGATTTATAAAATTACTTTATTATCCTTAATTACTAACCGGTTGCCATTTTTTTCCAATACCCTCCTACGCAGCACACAACATGTTACGGTGTGTAACATGTTTCCAGCCCTTGATTTGCCTAAATTGGACGCACACGATTGCTTTGCATTTTGTAAGGGAAGCATTGTTTGTATATGATCTCCTCCCTATATATATATATATATATATATATATATATATGAGAGATCAAATGCAAACCCATCTTAATATGCTAACCTACTAACTTAATCTCAGCCCTCTATTATAGATTGATTGTTCGTGTCTTCCGTTTCAATTAGAATGGGCAATTGAGGGCTTATTAGTCTTTTAGGAATTATTTTATATTTGGAAATAAAACTATGATTCCTCACATACCTAATCTCATTCGATTATTTCCTTCCTGAACGTTAGATTAGGCTTCTCTCTAGGATTTCATCGAAGCTTGATTTCATAGCCATTTTCATCAAAACTTGATTTCATGGTGATGCCGGAATCAAAGCTTGATTTCATTTGCGTCTCCCTGCTTCTTTCCCAACCGTAAGTTTATAATCAACTCAATTCTCAACTATGTCCATCTTAAAATTTCACTTCATCTCCATCTCTATCGCAAGCCATTATTTCTATTTTTCAACCTAATACAATTCAATCGCAATAGGTCTATTGTTAATTGAAGACTGGATTCAGGTATGATATTATAGGCGTTTTCATAATCTGTTCATTGTATCAAGCTTTCTGTGTTCATTTTTAATTTTGATAACACAAAGTAATTTTTAGTATTCATCATTGTGCTCCTATGTTAAGTATTATCCATCTCTCCAAAATTCATTCCAAAAATTTGTAGTTTTTTACTCTTCGGATGTTGCTTTTAATTTATTATATAGATTTGTTTTAAAATTTGAAAGCAAACAATGTATTACTGAATTTGTTGTTAACTGTGTTATTTTTGGGTTATATGAAACATGACTGAATTTGTGATATAATATGCATCATTGATAGGTGTACTATGCATTCATTTAGTATTATGTAATAGTTAATTAGATACAGAGTATATATGTCTTTTGTGTTGTTAGTTAACTTGTTTCACTTCCAACTGGTTATTGCTTGAGTCAAAAATCATCACTAATATAGGTGTGCTATTAATTAAGCTTGTTTGTCATCTTTCATGTACTCATTCGGTCTAGAATATATCATTTTTTTTAATTTGATTCAAATAGGTTTGTTTCAATCATCTACTTTAAGATGATTATCTGCTTCTTCTTTGATTTTTAAGCTTGACATTTACCTGCATCTTACACCAGTATGTTTAATTTGCATGTTTGAATTGAATTGTATACACTTGTCTGCTTAGTTGATGCTTAACTTGTCGTCCTTTCAATATTCGCAGGCACAATATATGGTTTTGTACTTTTCACGAGATAAAAGCAAATGTTCTCTTAGAAGAATCAAGTCTTGAGATGTTGTGGCTGTTGAAGAATCAAAATGTCAATTGAACAACCAATTTACATTATAATGTGCACTCATCTTTATATTTAAATGCATCATTAAAGTCATTGATATGCATAATATGTTTATGTGCTAGTGAAATACATCTTGAAATCCAGTGTACACGTCAGATGGTTTTTCAATTTTTATTTTCGTTTTCATTTTCATATCAATTGAACAATTTATAACTCTTTTGATTTTGTAATAATAAATCTATTATGCGTACAATATGCACCTTTTATATCACAATGGTGCATCGTCATATGCTATGTAATGCATAGTTCACTATTTCTTCCCAAAGTGTTAACGTTGTTGAATTAACTTATTCATTCAAACTCATATAACACTTAATTGCATCCAAAACTTAGATGATCACACACCACTTCAACAACAATAAACCGACACTAAGAAATGCTTTCAAACTTCATTGTCACAATATATTCACATGTGAGAATGAAAAATATGCTCATGTATATATGCATACTATTGTTCATTGCAGTGCATCATACAAGTTGTTATGATGCAAGTAAACTCATACTAAAATTCCTTCAACCAAAATAAGTGTTTGTGTTGCACCTTCACGAAACAAATAGTCAACATAATACGATATGTCATGAACGATGTTTCATTACTAACGTCATGTAAAAAACCTTCCATAGGTTTCCACCCACACAATAACACACGCCATAATCTTTTTTCCAAGTAAACTGTAAACAAAAACACATGTGTTTGAATCAACTCCCGTTATGGTGCATTCAATCAACCTCTCAAATTTATTTCTCTTTGAAAATTCTTCCATTTGTCCTTCTCTTCATGCTGAGTGCTAGTTTCCACTTTCTTTTGTACTTATCTCAACACCTGCATAATTACAACAACATCATTACATCCATGAATGACTAATGCACTATAAACATGTAATGATGCATTGCGATTATATTAGACTTGCATATTATAACAAAACTCTATGCACACATGAATCTCAAATATTTAAGTGCTATTATGTGTGATTTCAATCACAACACTCGACTTTTACTACACACCTACGATAATCAAAACATGCATGAGGTTGTATTTACTTTCAATCAACATTTAGCCAATAATACGCGTTACACAATTCTGAGACCTTCACTTTCATTTTACTTTAAATAAACGCTTCTTGTATCACACATTCATGCATTTATATTTCTCATAAACACGAGTCACATGCTTTCAAATCCTGCGTCTAATATCTTTAACTACTGCATCTTACATCCACATGTCCCGCATCTTACATCCATTTGAATATTCAATTCCTATTACCAAAACTTTTGCATCTTATATCTAAAACTACTGCAGCTTTACTTCTGTCCCAAAGTCCAAATCCAAGTACCAAAACCCCTGCATCTTACATCTAAAAGTACTGCATTTTACTTCTAAAAGTACTGCATCTTACATTAATTTAAAAAATAAAAAAAAATCAATAAAAGATTATTAACCCTATATCCGAATATACATTGAAATCCCAACTTGTAATCCGACATTATTCATCATAAATTTGTCAATAATATGCAATTCATTACTCAAATCAAACATACATCCATATTAATGTTTTTGCATCTATATTTGAATAACAAGGTCTAAAAATGAGTAACTTCATCAAACTCATTTTGTATTTGATGCAACGGATCTTCCATTTGTGGCTAGCTATCCCCTACAATCATTGATCACCTTCCCTCCCCTTCCCCGCGCTCTGCTTCGCTATAAAAAGGAACCAAAAAACCTTGCTCCAGGCTTGGAAATCGTTGATCACTCTATTTTCAATCGTCCATGTTTTGCAGCTTACCTTGTTAGTGGATACTCACCGTAAAATCAGGGTTTTCCAAAGTTATTCCCAATTTTAGTTTTTGCCGCTTCTCTTTGTTTTGTTAAATGACTACAGTAACCTTATAAATGACTTAGGCGCTAAGACGGTGGTTTCCCTTTTCTATTCTCTGCGTGTCAGAGCACCGATTAAATAATGCATCACATATGATCAACCGTCTGTATGTTTCAATCCAAGGGATGTTGTTGGTTTGTAGTTTGCACCGGAAGCTTGGTTTGCATGGGATCTCTCCCCTATATATATATATATATATATATATATATATATATATATATATATATATATATTTTGGTTCAAGTGAGAAATGCATCTAATGTGAGAAATAAAAATGAATCTCAGTCGTTGGATTTTCGATTTTGCACTAAAAATAGCTTGATGTTGCAGTAAGATTTAATTTTTTGCAGTGTTGCACTAAAACTGTTTCATATTGCACTAAAATTTGACGATGTTGCACCAAAACAGCTTCATGTTGCACTAGACAAGTCTAATACGAATTTTTCAGAAGTATTTACATAAATGCCACCGTGCTAGATTGCATATTTCAGTGCATCATGAAGTGTCTTTTATTTCACCGTGCTATATATGTTGTTTGGTGTTCGGTTTACGATTTTTCCGTTTTAAACCAAACCAAACCAAAGTAGCAAAGCATTCGGTTTGAGCAAATGTTTACCAAACGGTTTACTTAAATAAACCCAAACCAAATCATATCAAACCACCAATGTTAACAATCTATGAATTTTTTTGAGTTTCTTTAGTTCGGTTCGGTTTTGTTCGGTTTTTATCGGTTTCGGGTCGGTTCGGTTCGGTTTAATACGGTTTGAAAGAAATAGTACCAAACTCAAACCAAATTGCATACGGTTCGGTTTAGTTCGGTTTGGTACGGTTCGGTAAACCAAACCGTTATGTCCACCCCTATCCAGAATCCAGAATAAAAACAAAAACAGATAAATGTTTGACAATTATTGATAGCAAATCTGTTATAAATTTAGTGTGCAACCGTAATTCCTTTTTCGTTTAAAAGGATAAACGAAAAAGGAAAATACATGGTCTCACAGAAATAATACACTTTTTGAACTTTTTTAGCAATAATTTTTTTTAAAGCAATAATTTTATTTTTTAGAACTTAGCAATAATTCTTTGATATAAGTAATGATTTCTTTTGAAAAAAAATAACTCAATTACTATCGATAAGATTAACAAGAAACATAATAATAAAGAATTGAAACATTACAATCATAACGTTCAATACTACACTAGGGTGAGACAAAGAACAAAAACGTCATATAAAAGCATTCATGTTCGCTAACCCTACAACAATGTATACTCGTACCGCAGTGTGACTGCTCATGCTACTTGAAATGGGTCCAATTTGACCTGCCACCGAAAAGGAATTATTAAATTTGCCGGCTTTTCCATCCACTGGTAAGGAGCCAAGTGTAGAGATTGTTCCGGTTTCACCAACCACCGAAAAGAAAGCAATCCATTCAATGTCATCTTCCTGGATCGACGGTGGTTCAGGAGGGGAGCGATCGGTCTCTATATTGATACAGAAGAAATCTTGATTCATGATTGATAAAGAAGTCAATACAATTATACAAACCTCTAACTAGAACACAAGAACACCCGTCCGCTGATGGCGAGGAATATACATCTGGCGAGCGACACTTCGCCACCGAAAATAACATCTCTAGAGAATGCTAAAAGTTAAACGTAAAGGTAAAACTGAAAATACTGATTAAACGAAACTTTTTTAATCATCCTGGGTGGGGGATCACATGTAGGAATTACATAATGCTAATCCATGTTCCACACGGCCAAGGAAGAATCGGTTTTTAATCTCATTATGACGGGGATCAAAGAAAAAAAGACTCCTTTCCCCGCCGTTCATAAAGGTTCTCGAGATTCTCAACCATTGAAATTTAATTGGTGGAAATTTAATTGAAGGAAGAGAAGAAAAGAAGATGAGGAAGCGGCTAGGGATTCCCTTCACAGCTCTTCTCTCTTCTTCTCACGCTAGTATAAGTAATGATTTTTAACTTTTAAGAGCTAAAAGTTTAGTAAAAGAAAAGGATAGACATGTTGAATAATTGCTTGATTAAGATTAAGGCTGCACATCGGGTGGGTTGGTCGGGTTTGCTATATTTTTTGGGCCTACCCGATTTGTTCGGGTTGACTATTAACCAACCTGCGGTATGCAAAATAAGTTGGTAAACCATGCATGAACGGGTTGGGTAGGGTCGGGTATTGGGGAAACATATCACTTCGGGTTGCATCTTTCATGTGGGAAATTAATGTAACCAATTTAAAACTCGACTAACTTGTTTCCAAAACACAAAAACATATGCAAGTACTCGTATCTTTTATAAGCAAAAACATTAGGTAATAGTATTAAAACATTCTTCCCTAAAGGAAATTCGTTTAGAAGGAAACGTAAATATATAATAATCACCTAGTCAAAATGATAAATGTTTAATTATAATTCTAATATCATAAAGTCCTAGATAGAGCACATTGGTCTTAAATTGAAATTATCCAAGAAAACGTTGTAGCATAATAATAGTAAAATGAACTTCGGCCGGGTCGGGTACTATTGGGTTTGAGATTTTAATTCCGCAACCCTACCCATTAGGTGCGGGTTCAAACATATTTAACCAATGAATATTTTTAAAAATCAAATACCCGATTAAATAGGGTCGGGTAGGGTTGGTGATAAGCACAATAATTACTTATGTTTTACATAAGTAATTACATTTATCTGTACAAAAATGTGAAGCGAAAACAGATAAATATTCTCGAGTTAGCGGAAACATGAAATACGACATGGAGCAATGAAAATAGGGTCAAAAGTCAAAAGGGATCGAAAACCGGCACTTCTGGATCAATTTCGGGCATCAAACGAAGAAAAGAAGCGAAGTACAAGTTTGGGCGCAGGGACCGGCGCCGGATGCCCTATAACCGGCGCCGGTCGTCAGGACTTTTTGCCCAATTCGGGCCTGTTTCCAACCGGCGCAGCACAACCGGTGCATTTTTGCGCCCGACCGGCGCCGGACATGCTATAACAGTCCGGCGTTACATTTCTGCTAAAACAGTCCGACGTGCAGAAGATTTCTGATGGGAAAAACCCATCTTCCTCCATATCTGATCAAATATTGCTTCCATACCCGATTGTTAGGCTTGAATAGACTAAAAGATGTCATTCTTTAGCCTATATAAAGCCTTTAATTCATCAAGCAATGACATTCCATTCCATAGATTAAATCATAGCTTTTATATTTTTGTTCTTGGTATTCTTTTCAAGTTCTTGAGGAGGAAACTTCAACCTCCGAAATCATTGGTGTTTAGGTATTATTTCCTTTGTAATTTCATGTTCCATTACATTTCAATATTGTATTGTGATTAATATGAGCATTAGAGGCTAATTTCTTAGCTAAGGCTAGGGATGAACCTCTATGCACACTAGATGTTTGATAAAAGTTCTAAACCAATAAATTGTGATTTATCCTTTATATTTTGATTGTTTATGAATATGGTGTACAACATAGAAGTATGTTAAATTTAGTTTATGCTTGCAATTAACGTTGAAGTCTAAACTATGAACACTAAAGGATAAACATATGTAGCACCGAGAATAGAAATATATCCGGTCTTATATGATACGGGTGTGATGTCTTGATATTCAACGGGGTCTTCGGTAGATGAATGTGAGCCGTAACGGGACTTACACGTAACGAAAACCACGCTCTCGCTGCCTTAACCGGAGTTGAGAATATATTAGCGACATCGTATTCATAATTATTGGGGAAGAACTATTATTAAATAACTATTAACGCATTTAGGTGAATCCCGATTGCCTTAGTAATTCTCATTCTTGTTTAAATCAACATCAAAGAACAAAGTTCTTGAAAAAAATATACTCCCTCCGTCCCAGGGAGAAGTTCCCGGGTTGACTTTCACACATATTTAGGAAATAAAGTTACTGAGTGGTAAATTTTACTGTTTGGCACTGTTTTGACACTGTTTGGCACTGTTTCGACACTGTTTGACACTGTTTTGCACTGTTTGACACTGTTTTGATGTAGGATAACTTTCCATTTAGGGAAATGGGAACTTTTTGTTGGGACTACCAAAAAAGGAAATTGGGAACTTCTCCCTGGGACGGAGGGAGTATCATTTATATTCCTTTGCATTCAATACTCAACTTTATAATATCAACCATTTCCCTGTGGATCGATCCGGTATTTACCGGTATTTTATTACTATATCGGCACTTGTATACTTGCAAGTTCAGCCCGATCAGTTGGGTCGGGTGGGTTATGCGGGTGCGAGTTATTCTTATGCAGCTCTAATTAAGATTAATTGTTCAGAAATGTTTGGTGTGTATATTTTTAATATATGATCCGTACACTATCAAATGCCTGGTACTTTGGTGTGTATATTTTTAATGAGGTGTTTGAAAATTGTCGATTTAGTAAAAAAAAAATGGCGGTTTGATCACTTTTTGCGTTTTTAATAAATGAAAACATTGTTTAGTAAATAGTTGTTCAACTCTTTTTTTTTTGGATGAAATGTAAATATATATTAACACCCAAAGAAATTATACATCACATATCCTAGATCTCCTAAAATCCCTCCACCTCCACATAATGTGAGGTTGAAAGGAGGTTTTTACTCGATCTATTATATGCCAAATGACCAAGTATACAAACTTGGCCCCATCAAAAATACCAAAATATACATCAGTGCCGCACAAGCACGCACACAGATCATAGGTTCAATTCTAAACAAAATACGAAGGTGTTGTTATATGCACACACCCAAAAATCCAAAACTCTGCTTCATGTCGTGGCATCCAATATGTCCATGCCGCAGTGTCCAAACCGCGGCATCCAAAATATCCATGTCGCGGCAAACAAATATCCATGTAGCAGTCTGTCCATACCACGACATCCATAATGTCCATGCCTTGGCCTTCTACTCAAAATTTAATCAAGTCGTGTGGGTATATTTTGAATAATATATATCTTATATACCACATGTTTGATTTTTGCAATGAATAGTTGTTCAGCTCTAATGTTATTGGAGGGAACCGTTGAAATGAAAACGTTGCAAAATATGGAGTTTTGAGTTAGATTTTTGAAATATGACGTTTTCTACAAATTTTTATGACCAAACAGCTAAATTACCAAAAACCTTTTGGCAACTGTCAACTTATTCCGCTAGTCAAAACCGTTGACCGAATCCGCTAATGACAACCCGCTAATATAATCCGTTATTCGCTAACTGCTAACCGCTAGAGGTCAAAACACCCAATATATGATTCATACACTTTGTCAATATCACAAATATTTGATATCCCGCCTCTGTCGCGTTGAAAGGTTTCCACTTTTCTTATTTGGATATCTCATTTAAAGTTCTCATTCCATTTTAGAAAATAACTTACTCTCTTTAATTACACATTTACTCAAATTTCTCTTTCATACTAATTACTTGTCAAGTCTCACAATTATCTCCCCCAAACTTACCTCTCTTTAGTTACTTCCACTTTATATGTTTCCTTTTTCTAAATTTTCTTTTACTTTTGTTTTTCACTTAAATTATTTTATTTAACCACTTATTTAAAAAATCATCTCATTAAGAAAATCGGCCGTCTCCCTAATCCCCTAGGGTTTGGTTGCGCAGCTTCGTTTTTCTAGCGCCGATCCTCGCTAGCGTTTGGCTTCGGACTTCGAAGGATCCCTGTGCACTGTGTTTGCATCGGCTTCGACTTCAGTTTTCCGGGGCGGGATTTTGATTTCTGTTTTTGCTGATAGTTTGGTGCAGGTTGGCCGTGGGTTTTGTACTGTGGACGACAACGAGATAGGGACAGAGGGCGCTGTTTTCTTCTCCGACGAGTTTCTTTTACTGGTGGCACCGAGGGTGTGGACAGAACAGAGATGGAGGGCATCACCAATAAGTACAAAGAGATGATGATCGGGGAACAAGAGGAGGAGCTAGTTTTTGAAGAAGATTCCACCGAGGAAGAGGGGAGTTCGGCCAATCAGGAGATTTACCTTGTGGTGGGGACGATTCTCACGGACAGGATGGTGAAATTTCCGGTGCTTAGAGGTTTCATGGCTTCAATATGGAGACCGGGCAAAGGTATTACCATCAAAGAAATTGGTGAGAAAAGGTACATGTTCACTTTTTGTCATGTTATTGATATGGAACGTGTTATTAGCGGTGGACCGTGGATTTTTTAGCACAATCTGTTGATTCTAAGGGCGCTTAGGCCAGGTGATGTGCCACTACAGGTCCCTCTAAACAAGGCGGAGAGTTCTAGGTGCAGGTACATAATGTACCATATAATTTCATGCACATGGGGCATCAAGAAGAATAGGAAATTTTATTGGAAAATTTGTTAGCTTTGATGAGAGTCAGTTTGAGGAAAACTGGAGATCCTATATGAGAATTAAGGTTAATATGGATGTGGAGAAACCGCTCAAAGTTGGAACGACTCTCAAAAAGGGTCAGGGTACGGGGCACTGGGTTGATTTTAAGTATGAGAAATTGTCAAACTTTTGTTTTGCATGTGGTATCATGGGGCACGCTGACAGTTTTTGTCCCCTGGTCTATGAACATAAGGGTGGGGAACTGGCTAAGCCCTATAGGGCATCTCTTCGTGTGGGGGTGGGGGGACCCGCTCGATGACTGCGAATAAATGGCTTATGCCAGAAGGTTCGGTGGGCAGCCGAGGAAGGCTTCAGAGTGGGGGAAATGGTAGGATTGGGGCAGGAAAGCAGAGTTAGGTTCTCACTGTGGCGGGTGGTCACAAGGTCCACAACGAGGAGGAGGAGACATCAGCTGAGGAGGAAAGCACTGGTGAGCAGAAGCATAGGAGGGCATGGGAGGAGGAAAAGGAAGAGGAAGCAGGGAGAGACAAAATGGTGGTTGATGCCCCAAAAAACGGAGTTGGGGCGGGTCCAGGCTTCTCGACCCGCCGAGAGATGTGAAGTGGGTCCTAGCTTTTAAGGATCAGGGAAAGCTCCTTGGGTTGCTGAGGATGCAGCTGAATTCCCACGTTAATGTTTTTATTTTTGTTGTTTCCTTTAATCAGACTATGTTTGTCTTTGTCATTTACATTTATTTATGCCGGACTCTTGCATTAGGTTGGGGTGATGAGAGGTTTGCTCTAACCACGTTAGGCTCATTTAAACACATTACAGGATCAACGAACCATATTGCTTTTTAAAGGTGATTGGTTCTGAGTCTGGTTCGAGGGTCGGTGGTTGGAAGTGGTCCTTTTATTTTTTGTTTCCCTTGCCGAATGCTTTAATTTCAATTTAAGCCACCTTGTTTAAAAAAAACGTGTCATTTACTCCCCGAAACCTTCCAACATGATGGAGGGAATAATTTTTTTTGGCAACTTTTACTTTTTATTAGACGAATTGTTATTATACCTAAAAAAATAAAGAACATGTAGAAATTGGTTTTTCTTACTATTTGGGTTTGGCAAATAATTTATCAGCCGTTTTTACTCTTCAATTGTTGGGGTGTGATAAACTATTAACTAAAGTTATCTAATCTAAAATCTTATAAACATGAATGAGGGTTACGGCATTTTAGGGAGAATAAATGTGTTGGTGTAATCATCTAACTTTATTGGATTGTACAATATGCTTTGTCATGTGTATTCTTAGAAAAAACTTACTCTTGCCATTTTATTTCCGTCATAACTGTCCACAACTTCCGTCTATTGATCTTGCCGTTGTATTTATCAATTATCATGTATGCACCGAATTGTTTTCTCTCCATCTTTGGTATTCCATTTAACTTTTCCAAAATCTTTTTGAATTTTAGATTCTCACATTAAAAATTAAAAGAAAAGTATGATTTTCCAAGACCATGTGTTACACAGATAACAAAATCCAATCGTTTTGTGTGGCTTGGTCCAAATAATGAATAAGTATTATAATTCAAGCTAAGGTAGAACATTCTAGCCCGCTGCAGTATCTATGTAAACACTTTATAGAAGATCAGGTCGAATGGTCATATATCTTTCAGAGAACTATTATGTTTTGTTCTGGAAACAATTTTTATTCTCACCATCCTTTAAAACCTTGTCAAGTTTGACTGACACACAGATTAATGAAGTATAAATTGTGTGATAGATGTTGTGTAGATGGGGGAAAATTAACAAAAATCGCAATTTTTTTACTTAAAAGAGAAAGTGATAAAGTTAGTGGAACAACAATTTTTTTTACAAAGAGCGTGTTTGGTAGCACGAAATTAGCTTATTTGGCTAATTGTGCTGAAATTTACGAAGTTCTACCTGGAGTAGTTGCATTGGCTGATTCTGCACATTTAAAAAATAAAATAAAATATATTTTATTAATGAAATAAAGAAAAAATTATATGTAAAATAGCTAAAATGGTCATTTACAGTAACTTCATCCAATATAGACAGAAAAAGAACTTCAAGCTTACTTTTTCTGCTTATTACACAATTCAGCACGCGAAAACAAAGTTTACGTGTTTCGTGAAAAACAGTCTTGCCAAATAGCCTCAAAGTTTTAGAAATGGAGAAAGTATTTTACAGATTTCTATTGCATATAGGTACCTTTTTTTTATATCTTGAAGATGATCTTGAAAGTATTAATTCCATTATGTAATTGTATATTTCAAAAAATCACATTCTTTAGAAGTTACTCTTATATCCTTACCTTGAATTTAATATTTCTTTACAAAACCCCTTATTCACCACTCTTGCCGCCACGGTGGCTATAAAAATAATAACTAAATATTTGTATCACACACATAAATTGGACACAAATCTAATCGCGCAAAGCGCGTGAAAGTAACTAGTATTTCTAATAAGGCAAAATCATATAGCTAACTCAACAACAACAAAATCGCATTGTTGTTGTTGCTAACTCAAATGATATTTAATTAAAATAATTTGATGTACTAATCTTATTCACTCATTAATCATTTATCAAAATCCATCAATTTCAAATAGCATCACCAGTTTAGGGTTTTAAGGTAATACTCGTAAAAAAATATCCATTTCATTTTAACAAAATATTTGTATCATTAGTACTGCTACCATCTTTAGATCAAAGCTACTAAACCTTAGTTTCTTATGGGAAAAGGTGCAAATAGGCCTATGTACTAACCAAAAAGGTCAAATAAGCCCTTATTTAGGAGGTTTTGTCCGGCCGTCGTCATTTGGAGTGGTTCCCGGTGGAATTTTTTGATGAAAATTTTTGATCATCTTATTCATCAAGTCTAGTTTACTCACACCAAATTTCAGCTAAAACTTCAATCCGGAAGGCATTCAAATGAATTCTTGAAAATAACTGCGCTTCTAACTGCGCAGTTATTTTCCCATGAAAGGACAAAAAGCACTAGTGAGTAGTGACTTTCATGGTGAGCTTTACAACTTTAAAGCAAAGGTAAATAGCGTCGAAACTTAAAGGAAAAACTGTCAAATTAGTCCACCTACTATTTTGAAAAAGTCAATTAAGTCCACGTACTATTTTTCAATCAATTAAGTATACAAAGTCTCAAATTTTCACCAATTGGGTCATTTAATCGGTAACTAACCGGTAACCCTTCTAGTGTTGCGGTGGATGCCACTTAAATATTTTGTACTTTTTTTTTATTTTTTCCCATTTTGTTTTTCATTTTTATTTTTTTTCTTTCTCCTGCTTGTCTCTGTAACTCAGCCCCCTTCCCCATTTCGTCTCTGCGAACTCCCCCTGCTTTATTCCGTTTTTTCTTATTCCCATTTTTTCTCTGCAACTTCTCCCATCTTCTTCTATCTCTTCTTCTTCCCTACTTCTACCCCACGGCTCCACCTGACCTCCCCCTCCCTTCATTCTTTCCCATCCAGTAGTTCACCCCCATCTAGCCTTCTTTCCCTTTTTTCTTTTCTCCTTTCTCTTCTTCTCCATTCTACAACTTCTACCTCAACGGCTCAACCGACCTTCTATCCCTCCTCTTTCATGGCTAGAGAAGGAGAATATGGCAACCCGCCGGCAACCCTTGCTCCTCTTCAATCGCAACCAGACGGCGGTGGCAGAGCTCGACGGCGGCAGCAGCAGAGCTCGACGGAGATGGAAATGGAAGATACAGAGATCGACAGTGGAAGAAAGATGAAAGCTAGAGGGGGAGAAGGAAGGAAGAAAGAGGAGAAGAGAAATAAGAAAAGGGGAGGAGTTGCAGAAATGGGAGAAGGGGGAAGAAGAAAGAATTAAAAAAAGGGAAAAGATAATCTAATGCCACACAGACGCCAATGAAGCGCTGACAAGGAAAAAAAGCCATGTGGAAGTTCCACATAGGCGGATTAACAGGGAAACCGACCCATTACCGGAGAAAAAGGCATATTTGGTCATTTTTGAGTACTTGATAGACTTAATTGATTGAAAAAATAGTATGTGGATGACTTTTTTGAAATAGTAGGTGGACTGATTTGACAGTTTTCCCAAACTTAAACTAATGTCCTCGCTTAGTATTTTAGCTTTAGTGACAAAACCGACAAAAAGATTCCCACGATTGAATTACATATGCGACAAAATTAATAAAACAAGTCACCTATTAAATAAAATATTCCTATAAAGAAATTGTCCTAAATAAGAGTTTAAACGACTTATAATTTCAAAGTTAGACTACTACTCCGTATATTTTTATCTAATGGTTTACCTTCCAGGTTAAAAAAAAGTACTATTTTTCCCCTCTAAATATAAGTAATTAATGTCATATTTTAATGCTTGGAAAGTAATGCAGATTATGCCAATATTATTATTATTATTATTATTATTATTATTATATAATGTTTAGTAATGTCAAAATATTGGTTTCAAAATGACTACAGTTTTCTTATTTAGATTAAAAACATAGTAGTCGTCTTTTGAAATTTCACATTGTTTTACTTCTATTTTCCACCATACTTATACTCCGTATAATTTTACCCGCAATGGTTAAATCCTTACTAGGTAGTTGGGGATCCTTTTATATTATACTTTGCAGCATTTATCTAATATGGCTAAAATGAGAAAATGCCAAATTAGGGACCATATACCAAACCTTCTTTATGTTTTGCAGAAGTTGGGAATTATCTGTTCAGTGTTCGGAAATCGGAAGATTTAACTGATATCTACATTTTGATAAAGCATAGTGTTACTAATGACAAACAATTAAACAAATGATGCTAGAAATGTTATAAAATCACATGTCATTTGGATTTTTAGACTCCATCAATCTCTTCCCTTCTACAACCTTCTCCATCCAAACGGACCCTTGTTAAAGAACCACACGGAATTTGTTTATTTTATTTTTACATGCAGAAGATAGAAGTCTGATGCAGAATTGCAGATGATGTGCACCTAGAGTCCAGCATAAACTTACTAGTCAATTTCATATGCTCGGTGCCATTGCCTATTGGTCACACACACAACACAAAACACAGATAGTTTTTTTTTTGAAGAATTATAGATTGATAGTTGATTCCTTCATAATACTGTTCACATACTACCACACTCTTTCATGTCAACCAAACGATTGAACAACCCAGTTTTCAGTTAAGGCACATACACTGATACACACAAAACGTGCAATAAGTTGCACTTACCAGATATTATTAGCCATATTTGTTATGTACATGAAATGCCAATATGAATTTTCATATGCCATCGAGCCCCTAAACCGTGTTCCTTTCTGTCAGAAATGAAGCATCTTTTGTCGTCCGCTCAACTGCTGAGTTCTGATCTGTCACTACTTCGGTGTGTGGAGGGGGCATCATTGCATACAACAAACAAAAGTACTTCCCCGGCCCCCGCCAGTAAACAAATAAACTAAGCCAGTTTTCACTTTTTGTTTTATTTTCTCACTTTCTTTTCTTTTCCAAAGAACAAATATATGAATTTGAACATTACAGACAAACAACTGTCCATGCCAATCGTTTGTGATGAATTTGAATATACAGCATATGTACATATGAATTACATGCAGAGAAACCGGGCGTTTGTTGTCCCGGCAAAAAAAAATGGACTAAGCAAATGTCACACTTAGCAACCAATAGTCAGTAGCATTTTTGTCCAAGTGAAAAGGGGTGAACATGAGATTCATATGCACTGGACAATGCTTTAAAAGATTCTGATAGTGGAGCATGACACCAGCAGATTATCTGAAGTCATGCATCAACCTGAGGGAAGAAAAACATTAGCAATAAGTGAAGCCAGCAACAGATAGTGGTTAACAATGATAATAACTAGAACCATTCAGCACTACATGCTTTAACTAAAAATAAAAAAGAACAATTAAAAGGGACTTTTCTCTTTTCCCATAACAAACTCACTATAGTTTATAATCAGAACTAAAGACAAATATATGGCTAAATTAAGAAAATGAACAAAAATCTGACTTTTAATATGCAGTGACCATATAATTTATGCAGTGAATGTAGTGACGATAGTAAAACGCAATTTTACACTGCAGTGAGTGATATTTTTGCCCACAGTAATCATATAGGAAAAATGAAAAAAAAAAAAAAAACTTGTAATCAGCGCTTTACAAATTAACAAAGTAAAAGCATTTCCACATTTGATCCACAAACCTTCTTCCGAGAAGTCAAAAATCCCACCAAGCATGTCAACACTTTCCACATCATCTTCACCCTTCTCCTTTCCACAAGGAGTATTATTGCTATCATTATGAGTGACCGCTTTTGTATATTCACGGGATTCTTGGTTAGTTGAAGCCTTACAATAGCCTTCTCTGAAATACTGTGCAAAATCTACAGGGTCACTCATATCTTCATGATTTGGCCCCTCATCGTTGCTAATATTCATACTCCTATTAGAATGGTTAGAGCTTGTGTTTGAAGCTTCACTAGTAAAAGCACTGTTTGAAGATGGAACATCCCTAGCAGTAGTTCCTCCTGCAAAGAGGGACCCACTGTTGGGGGGAGATGGACTATTTACAATGTAAACTTCCTCCAAGGAAGATATGATATTTGTGGATAGCTCAGGACTAGAGGATGTTTGGTTCAGCGTGAATGGGGCCAATGACCTTGATTCACTTGCTCCATCATTCTCATCCATTAGGTCGACATGTGGATATGCCACTGGCATCGCACTCATTTTATCTACAATTGAAAGAAAAAGGAAAAAAGTATTAAGCTTTTCTTATACAAATTGAGTTACTGGCATGTGACTTTTTCACCAAACCTTAAGCCAAGCAAAAAGTAATAATTATACTGACTTACCAGCATGTGCCTTTTTCAGCAAACACTGTGGAGCCGCCGTTGCAATAGCAGAACTAACTTCTGGTTTCTCTTTAGCTGTGGAAGAAGCATACGATGAACCAGAAAATCTGCCATCAAAAGAAACCCTACACAATATAAATATGTTCAGCATAACAGTTTGGAGAAAGATTATTTATATGAAAAATATCATTTAAAAAACATAGAGATCAATAAGAGAATGCCAACACATAACAGAGACAGAAGTTAAGAAATCATATGGCCTTACATAGATTAAAAAAAAGTTTGTCCTGTTAACTACTCAAACTCACAACTGCATCCATGAAAAATAAGCACGCCAAATCATGTTTTCCTTCAAATATCGAACTTCATTACCTCTTAAAAGTGAAATTACTACAGCCCAAGATAAAGCACAATGTCATTCTGAGAATAATGTCCTGATAAAAATTTGGCCGGAGCCTATAAAGAAAACCAAATCCAATGATTCATTTCTCAATTAGAGAACAGGGAAGCATAAATTTTCTCTGACTTAGAGTTAAATTGGTTTCTTCAGTAATATTAATGATCTTGCGAGTTTATATCCACACGATGAGGTGGTAGATAGAAAGAAAACCCAACGTTTTGTGAAACGTAAGTGGCCCAAGCGCTTACTTTTCAATATAAATCAAGAAAACGGTACCAACAATACGTGGACCCAGTGCAGGGTGTAAGGAACTTAACTCTCCTTTAGCCAGATCTAATAATAAAACATTGTGAAAGGAATAGGTACTGCAAAAGGTCTACCCAAATAGGATATACTGTATCAGACATGATAGTATAAAAAAAACAAAACTCAAGTTCATAATTCTTTCGTCGAACCAAAGAAGTGAACAAAAATGTTGTATAGGCATTCATTGGGAAGTGAACTTGCAGGTCCATATTACCTTTCATTATTCCAATTTGTGCCCCTCTGAAAATGGTCAAATACAGGTAGCAAATCCTTGCGCTTGATTTCGACTTCATTAACAGAAATATTCTCTATTTCA
Organism: Cuscuta epithymum; assembly: GCA_945859915.1. Lineage (NCBI taxonomy): Eukaryota > Viridiplantae > Streptophyta > Magnoliopsida > Solanales > Convolvulaceae > Cuscuta > Cuscuta epithymum. The sequence continues at coordinate 1,978,353 of CAMAPF010000024.1, forward strand.
ATCTCCCCGCTGGAAGAAAGCTGATCAATATAATGCTCTGCATTCCCTTGGAAACTCAATGTATAGAAGCATATCTAAATCAAATGAAATGATCATTGGTATATACCTCTTTATAGTAAATCTTAAAGGTCTGTACAATGAAGGCTATAAGTGGTAGTTGTAGTTCTCTACCTTAGACTTCTGCCAAATTGGTATCCTCCAAGACCTTGACTGAACTTCGGCATTTGAAAGATACCAGTGAGACTGACCATGCGGCTTTGTTATATCCTTACCTCCAATGTCATCATCTTCACTGGCAGAATTATCTATGACAGTTTCCATGCACCCACGGTTCCAGAGGGAGATTTCCTGAATGCACTCCTCTCTTTCAGGCCAGTCTGCCCTTCGACAAACATCCCACCATTGTACAGGCTCAACTTTAACTCCCAGATCATCCTCTTGCATCTGCATTAAGTGGGCAGTACCACTTCTCAAAGAAGACTGACCCTGCTCTCGACCAAGAGAAGAAACCAATTCATATTGAATTAGATGTCCACTGGGAGTGAAGGCCAACAAATGTTCTAAAGTGTTCAGATTTTGGGGAGCATGCTGCACATCTCGGTGTACGCAACTATGAAAGACAGCTGCAACAACACCAGAAGGTACAGAAACCCTTCCTGCTGCAGAAGATGCCACACTGCTTACTGAATTAAGCCAACCAGAGACATTTTTTATCCTGCTAACGACAGACAGTGTGATAGGTGTTGGTGGGGGGCAAGAAGAGTGTGCATTTGTTGAAAAAGAAGAAGCAGACCACCATGGCATAGAAAGTATAGGTGTTAGTGTTGTTCCACTAACATGAGTGCTCTGCTGAAGCCCTGTCTCACCACCAAAAGGGGATAGTACAAAAATATGGCATGTCCCCTTAGTTGAAGTAATACCCACCCATTGACTAAAGTTACTAAAACAAATGTCCTGTATCACCTGTTAGAAAACAAGATTGCATTAGAGGATGAAAAATGCCTAGAATATAAGTCAACAACAAAAACGAGTTACAACATTAAGAGGCACAAAATACACACAGCTGGAGTCACGCCTCGATGGAGCTTGTAGAGGTGGACATGAGAAGAACTCCAATCATTGTTAAGTGCACCTGATCCATTCTGAGAACAATTGGGCAATATACGGTATATATTTATATTGTTACCGTGTATGGAAGCAGTGACCAAGAGAGTGCCACTAGGGTCAAAACATAGAGCAGATATAGGGCTAGTATGCGCCCTAAATTGTGAAATTATAGTTCTGGATATGAAATCTTTGATGACAACCTGCAATAAACACATCAGATTAATAGTTCTTTTAGATCAGGGGTAAACACTGAACTCTACATTTTACTATTTTAGAAATGTAACACTTCAATAAAATTTATTACATATTAATGTGATGTTAGTACTTCTTCAGATGAGGAATTAATTAGGACCTTTTCCTTTTCAGGGCCAATTTAAAAAAGGAGAATCTGGGTGCCAGTGTGCCACAGTCAATTAATGTATGTGGGCTAGTTAAATCAAGGGGATATGTTGTCAATCACAATGCTTGGCTACTACAACAAAGAAACAACCACTCTTCATAAGTCATAATTCAGGCTTCAACAGTTAATCTTGTGAAGGACTACATTATGGGAAAATCAAATTTAATCTGTAACGGCATAGATCGTTTTTTAAGGCGCATCCCTTCCCAAGCAAGTTCCTCTGCATTGTGCAAGTTAACGGAGTTACACATCAGCTCACAAAAGGCAGAACCTGCTTAACCATTTTATTATTTTCAAAACATGTTTAAAATGTGTGGCTTGCTTTACTTGAATACGAAAAAGGGTGATCAGTGAAGAAAACAAATGCCAGCAATATTGGCAGTAGACTATTTTGATACAACCAAAACTACCACCCCGGTAAAATCCCACCATGTAGAGTAATAGGTAGGGGTGAATTATTTTAACCACTGTTTTAATTATATGTTTTTGTGTTGAATTATTATTAATAATAATTTGATGTAGCTTATTTTTTGTTTTTGTTTTCCAAATACTACTTTTCTAATCAACAAAAATACTTTGGTAAAAACCGAAAAAACCGAAACTCAACCGAAATAAACCGAATCGAACAAACCATGGTTCCAAATTTTTTAACATAAAACCGAACCGAACCGAACTTTTTACTTTGATTCGGCATTTGGTTTTAGGTGAAAACCGAACCGTTTGAACCGAACCCACCCCTAGTAATAGTGAAGTGGTTAAGTAAAAACAGATCTATTCCTATCTAACTAACCTAAATTAAAGTGTTTTTAATACAAAATTATTAGTGACTAGTGAGACTAACCATCCCAGCTGCATCGGTTTCATTTGAGTGAAGTGGACCCCTTCCGACATTCCAGACAGTGCTTGATGATGCAGGTAAACTGGAGCCATCAGGAAGAAGCTCATGACAATACTTTGAAAAAGTCTTATAGCCCATGTCTCCAAGATTGATTAATCCAGAAGCAAGTTGTTTACTAGACTCCATGGCATATCTAGCTACCAGGTTTCCATTACCTGGAGATGTAGATGGGCTAACACCTGGAGAAGGACTAAGACTTTGTGGACTTAATCGTCCTGTGTTTGCTATCATTGGGTTGTTTGATGAATAAGCTAACCACCTTGGACCTACAGCCATTGGACCATAGCCAATATTGACTCCAGTAAAACCCTGACCGCCAGACTGAGGCACAGGATAGGTGAGCACACTAAATTTATTCTCCAGGGTGATGGCATCAAAGCAATATATCTACCAGCAAAAATATTAGAATGTTCAGTATAACAAAAACTTGATCACTACAAGAGCACATGAACACATTTAGGGTTAAGGTAGCAACCAGTCTAATGAATAGTTGTAGTTTAAAAGACTAATGGGTGTTCTTATGCTTGAAGAAATTCATTGTACCATTTGTATGAACCAAATATTTGATCATTCTAGTGGAAAATTAAAGATACTCACCTGCGTCGCGAGGCCAACAGCAACTATATGCGGACTAGCTCTAATCATAAAAACAGCAGACCTGAATCGCAAAATGTGAACATAATTGTGGGACCTTAGAGAATAAAATCTAAGGGTAGATGTAGTAGGCAAGTTCGTATTGTTTCCTGCTTGAGGCTCAATAATGCCATCCCTCCCACTTTGTGCAGGAATGGACTGAGCTGCTTCACCACAAGCCACCACCAAGAGCAAGGGATGTGAGTTTCTATATCCCTCATGGCCATCAGACTTTGCAGGGATGGGTTGCATCTGTAGAAATGTTACTGGATCGTCGCGCTGAGAGACCAGTTCGCATACATTAGAAGCATCTTCAACATCCAAGACTTGAAACCCATTGGAATAACCAATCAGCAGGATGTTTTTGAATGATGAGGGAGCTAATTCTAGTTTGTCAAAGCAAGCCCATAAAACCTGCTTGTCGATGTGCAAATCCGAGAGGATTGATGAGAACACAGCAACTTCAATGTTACAAACATAAAAAGCTATTATTCATTGAAGCCAAACACAATAAAAAATCTAAACAATAAGAGTGTTGAATCCCATAGAAGGGACTCCACAGAGTAGAAAAGAGCTGCTATGGTTGAATTTTTTTTCACAAACTTCCCATAAACAATTGACTGATTCTTTTTTGACAAGATAGGAAACAATACATTTTCTTTTTCTCCTACATTGCTGGCATACAATTGTATGGCTTCAATACTCCTTTCGTTGTTCTCCTAGAAGTATAGAACCACACCTTTTTTATAGAACAAGGCAGACAAAGAAACACAAAACAGTGTCAGAATTCTAGAATCTATGTATGCGAGTACATAACTACACATTCTAAGCATTAAATGTAAACCAAATATCAATGCCTTATAAACCGTGTGTATTGCATAGATAAGGCGGATTGGTGGGATGAAGAGAGGAGCCAACCTCATCATGCATACAGTTGTACGTATCACTGTGCATGCCTCAGTTTAATGTAAAAGTTTATATAACATGATTACAAAATGATACTAAGTACTTAAGAAAATAAAAATAATCATAATATAATACCATATTCATTAATACTCAAGAAACTGTATAGTCAAATCCAGAAACAAGTCAAAGATGAAGTCCTACCACCACCAAAACTGTGAACTCAAGCAGTCAAGCCTTACACAATCCTATCTCCATTCTTTTAGATGCATCAGTTTGACAATGCATGATTTTAATCTTTAACTATTGATATATATAATAATCTTTGGGTAAACATTATAAAAGGACAAAATTTTGAATGTATACATTGAGACAAAATCCACATTTTACATAATACATTCGACAGTGAGCACTTGCCACTAAGTCTCTAGCTAAGAAGTACTTGACACTGAGCACGAGCGGAGGCAGTGAGCTAGTGAAGTGGTTAGTGCGCAGTCCCCACTCAATTTCTATTGAACACTTACACAGACATTTTAAAAGATCAAATATGAAAAAAGAGATACTGTTGAAAGCGTGGTTGGGCGTTGGGAGATGAATAGAAAGAATATTGAAAGATAAGAAGTATGACGATAAAGAACTAGTCGCCCTTGGCAGACTAATGTTCCTTCCTGAACATGGCAAGTGACACAAGCACCAACTCCAAAACTATAGATGATCCTATCAATAAATAGAACCTCTCATCGATTCTTGTCCCAAGAGCCTTGGCGAGCAAGTATCTTGTTAACTTATTACAATGATGCATCAAAAATATTACCTAAACTAAAATATCTAATGGATAGGACATAGGTCTTCTAAACCTTTGGTATAGGTTCAATTCCTATTGGGCGCAGCCGACCGCTCTACCACTGAGCTATTGAGGAAGAAAAGACCCACGGGGGATTTAAGTGTAATGTTGTATGGATAGGAGAAGATAAAAGAAAATGAATAAGTTGTTGAATTAATTAAGAAGGATGTGAGGGTGTCGATTCCTTTAGTGTATCCAAGTATGTGGAGAGTTGATTATTTTAGTATTTTCCATGAGGGTGGAGTATTTTATATAACCTAGGTATGCATATGAGTGTATATATGTGATGCAACCATGAAGGAGGTGTGAGTCAACGCATGAAAAATAAAGTTATGAAATAACAATAAAACTCTTGCTATTCAACATAGGGGCAAAGGCTTTCTTGGGTTGGTGCGCGGAGGAAAGGCAGCCTGGAGAAAGATGGCTAGTTTTCTGTTATAGGGTTGATGACTCTTTAACTCAAAACTTGTTTCACTTTAGTATAACTGACAAACTGTACGGCATAAGCCTCTATTAAGCCTAATAGAGTTATTGATATGGCAAGCCACAGTAGGATAGTGCGCAAAACCTAGGTATTGATCTCAATATGTTGAGCCACATCGCCAATTTCTAGGTATTGCTCTCAATACGTTGAGCCACATCGCCAATTTCTAGGTATTTCTTCAATGCTTAGCCTCAGGACGCAATTTTGAACTTTGCAATAGGTATAGGTCAAGGATTTTGTCAAGGTTTACTTTCACACTTTCATATCATGCATGGAGCGTGTGATAGATGATGAAAAAAATCAGTATAAGGTAGATAGCATGCAACAACCTCAAGAGAGAAATATGCTACTTAGATCTGAATTACAGTTAATGCACATGTAACTAATACTTGCGAAGGTATTGTGTTACAATAAAATACAGTTAGTGAGTGTAACAATATGCTTTTCAGCAGTACAAAATTAAAACAATACCACATGTTGAACAGTAAAATGAAGTTCCTAAGGTTCCTTTCAAACTCAAGTAAATATCTTATTATCCAGAAGCATCTATCTACAATCTTATACTCCCTAAGTTATAACTACGACATGTACAAAGCTCAATGTCCCCAAACAATAGCTTTTGTTAACACAAATAAGCACTGAAATTCACTTGAAGTAAGTAGTAACCAAATACAGCCTGTCAGAAGGTTACAACCCTATGAAATATGAATGACGTCAATCCAGCAATCTGGAAATGAATGAGTGAATTGATATCATGATTTGCCGTACAAAAATGTGGAGAAAATCGGCACAGCTATAAATGAATCCAGCACGTAAGCAAAATCCAGGTAGAAATTAAGTAACAACTACTCAGTAAACTTGAATCATCAATGCGATGAAGTGTTTAAGACCTGGTCCTTGCGATGATCATCCGAGTCGGAGGCAGCGGCGGAGATGGAACCGGCCACGGAGGCTCCCGCACATCTCACGTTAGACGACACAGTTTTGATGCAGGAGGATATGAACTTGAAAGAATTCGGAAGAAAGCCATTGGTAGCCCCATTCTTCACCTTATTATTCACGTTACTATTGATACTCTGGCTTTTCTTCATGATAAACTCGAAGAACAACCAAGGAATGAAACGAACCAGACGTTACCAATTGAAGTAACACAGATTGTATATCTGCTTCCTGCGCTACTGCTGATGTTGATGTCGGTGATGAATCGTCAGTGTAGCCTCCGTCGCCGGTCTCCGTCAGCCGCCGGGCGATGCTGCTGACGTGAGTTAACAATCAGATGATGAAGCATTAATCAAGCGGAGAACACGCACGGGAAAGATGTAGATGACAAGAGGAGATGGTTTTATGGTTGTGCGTTTGACCTTTTGAACTGGAAAACGTTTTCTCCCTCTTCTCTTCGCTTTTTCCCTTCCTCCAAACTGGTACTCCGTGTTACCTTCTCTTTCTCTCTCTTGAAAGATACATCCAATGCCATGGGGTCCCACAACTGATTGAATAACAATTGTCTCCAAAAAATTCTCAATTTAATTCAAACAACAATGTTTTTTGAACAAAAACCAAAAAAAAAAAACCCAATTGCTACATTAAGTTGCACGAGTTGTATATGTATACAAGCAAATGGAAGGTGTATATATTCACTATTTAGTATGACGGACCTAGATATCGGATGTCATTGTATGCACATATGGGTAACAACCGGCTTGTCTAGCACTTATGTGCTTGGTAACTTTTTTTTTGAAACACTTTTCTAAATCTATTATACATGCTATAATAGATTGGGATAGGACTAGCATGTGCTCTTGTTAATGTCAACATCCTTGATTGGGATAGGATTCGAACCTACCACCTCCTCTTTGGAAGATCAGTAGTGATGTTATCATTCCACGGTATAAATTTGGGAGATCAGCAGTGATGTCATCATTCCATTGTATAAATTTGGGAGATCACAATGTATTTGGCATGTGGTAGACAACTATGCATAAATTTGTACTAAATATATACAAATTTTTTGTACGAATACAATTTTTCTTAATTCAATCTCTTTTTCTACAAATTTTCTTCAATTTTTGTGTTATGTGCACAAAACTAAAGATATTATTCCCCCGTCCCTATAAAAACTTCTCCATTGGCTGAGCACATAAATTATGATTGTGGAAATTGTATGGTGAAGAATTGTTCAGAGGAGAGAGAAATATATGTAAGAATGGTTATGAATCACACATTTTTTTGCAACATAGGAAAAAAGGAGATAATTTTAGGACGGAAGAGAAATAAAAGTTTGAAGACAATATATGGATGGAGGGAGTATCATATAATTTATTTTGTTTGTTGGTTAAAATTGATACGAAGTAAATCTAACTAATATTAAAATGTCATGACAGTTTTGTCAATTTCACATTTAACATGTTAAAATAAAGTTAATTAAAGTACGCTATGAAATTAGTTTGATTATTCATTTAGATTTTGGTGTGTTGGTGTAGTCTCACTTCTTCTAAACGAAACTCATATACAAAACAGTTATTTTAGAAATAGAAATAGAACAAATAAACATTCTTGAAAAGTTGAGATCCATTACACATTAATTGTCCAAACTTAATGTGTATAGACAGTATAGTTAAGTATTAACTTATTAAACAACTTATGTGACCAAGTATTTAATCAGTTTTGAGGATTTCGAGTCAAAAGTTGTTTTTTAACTTTTATAAAACGAAAATTGAAAAGTACTTTTTTTAGTAGTTGTAAGGATTATAACTAAAAATCTATGATCATAGAGCTAGAAGGAGAAAAAAGGAAAGTCACATATCTATTACTCATCGGACAAAAAAGGAATATACTTTTCACCAAGTGAATCAATATTAATATCTTTCCCCAAACAACAAATATATGCACAATGTGTACCTAGGCTCCAATGAGAGGTGACATGGAAGAGATAAAGATAAAATAATTATTTTAATTTAGTGAAGATCGAATATGAGATATGTGTGAGTAATGAAAAATATGGGAGATAAAAATATGAGAGTAAAATATGAGTGTGCTTAGCACAACTAGCTGAAAAAATACTAATATAAACTTTTTCTTAACTGTTACTCAGTAACTTTTAGTGATTAAAAAGATCTTAAAAGTATAATTAATGTGCTACTAGTAGTTATTTGGTAAAAAGCTAAGTGTTTGGTTTAGTTCTGTTTGGTAAGCAAACTGTTGGGACTAATTCGTGCTAAAAGCCACATAGTTTTCTCATATACTACTTTTTGTAGCATCTCAGAAAAGATTTTTTATTTTTTAAAAAATTGTTAAAAATTATCATATCAAACATACAATTTAGAAACTTTTTAATAGTACAAAAACTAATATACAGAGACTTATGGACATTTCCTGTATGTATGACAGAACTTATAAGTGGACTTGATTCAAAAAGTAAAACGAGACTGAAAAGGGAAAAAAGCATGTAGCTCTCACACTTTTTGTGCACTCGTTTATACACATAGACAATTGCTAATCTTTCTAAACAAATTATCTTTTGTATACATGTAACTAGAAGGTGTATCGAAAATGTGTACATATTTGTGCACATGTAGTTTTTTACATTGTGCAAGTGGCACAAAGACGAGTTGTAATAAAAAGAGTTGGAACAATATTTAGTAAAAGGGAAAAGGGGCAAATAAGCCCTCGAACTAATCAAAAAAGTGCAAATAAGCCCTTTTGTAGGAGGTTCCGTCCGGTCATCGTCATTTGGGGAGGTTCACGGTGGAATTTTTTGATGAAATTTTTTGAGCATCTAATTCATTAAGTCTAGTTTAGTCCTACTGAATTTCAGCTAAAAATTCAACCGGGGAGACAGTCAAATGAATTTTTGAAGATAACTGCGCAGTTAAACAACGCAGTATATTTCTGAAAATCATTTGAGTGCCTTCCCGGTTGAATTTTTAGCTGAAATTCGGTATGGCTAAACTAGACTTAATGAAGAAGATGTTCAAAAAAATTCATCAAAAAATTCCACCGAGAACCTCCCCAAATGACGATGATCGGACAGAACCTCCTACAAAAGGGCTTATTTGCACTTTTTTGATTAGTTCGAGGGCTTATTTGCCCCTTTTCCCTTTAGTAAAATAACACTTGGGTGTCAATATAAGGCCACACATTTACAAGTAACAAATTCATGAATTAACTTAACAGTTTTATAATGATTATTATCAGTAAGTTGTAATTTTGTGTTCAAATATTTCTTTTTAGAGAATCTATACGATGCTAATGGTAGTTTGTGATTAGACATTTTCATATTTGATTTAAATGTGATTAGATGATTTTTAGTGACTATAATTATGTTCAAATGTATATTTACCGTCACTATAATCACACTTTTATCCACAAATATTATTCTAGTTATATTTTGGAAAAAACATCATATTTTTACGAGAGTGAGAATAAATTTCCAAGCCTAACATAATGAATAACCAAAAACCAGGGTTAGTGATTGAATACAAATTAGTAGAAGTGGTGTTAAATTAAAGGAGGGCGCTAGTGGTGATAGAAGTGGTCATATTTTCGAGCTTACTAATAGGAAGTTACAAAGAAAACGTTATTCCTTTCAACAACAAAATAGAAATTACAAAATAAAAACTTAAATACGAAGCCGACAACATGGAAGCGTGAAAAAATGGGTGGTTTTATGGGTTACGTGACGACACGGCAAGCCTTTGGCCGTTAAGATGCTTAAACAAAACATGGAATATGCGAAGGGTTAAATGCTTTCCCATTTTCCCTACCTAAAAAGCATCTCATCTCAAATTTTCTTTTATCTTTCTGTAATTTTTTAATACTTCGTATATGGTTTGATTGTTCTCGTTTTTTCTGATTTAGTCGAGATTGATTTAAAGTGAATCTTTTGTATTTGATTTAATATGTATTCTCTCCTCTCAAATGGTGCCAAATAGGACCAAAATAAAGCTAATGTAACTAAATAGGAGTTAAATGATTTTTATACCTAAATAGGATCATATTTTTCCGTCTTTCCAAATTTACCCCTAATCTATGACTCATCTCCTTTCTCTTCTCTGCGGACAAATCCAACCAAACTCTTGCTTCATAAGAGTCATACACAGGCGACCCTGGTAGGTAGGGAGCGGCTCTTTGGCTGGAACAACGGAGGCGGGGCACGGAACTCTCTCTCTCAACAGTCTCTCTTCTCCGGCGGAAGCCCTAGATCTGGCCCGTTTCCGGTGGGCTGAACGCATCGTTTCAGCTTCTGATTACAGAAATCGCTCTATTTTGTTTTAATTCGTCGATCCAGTTCATCTGTAAACTAATTTTAATTTATAGGGCCTGCTTCTATTTAATTTTCTTTCCCTGCCTTCCGAGATCGTTTTTAAATACTTCCTTAATTGACTTTTATCACTACTAGATTTTCTGTCATTTGCTGCTCCCTTTTTGCTGCGGTTATAAACCCACCCGCAGCAAAATGTTAAAATTTAGTAGTATTTGCGGCGGATTAAAGGGAACCGCTACATTTATTCCGGAAAATTTAGATTATTCGCTGCGGTCCTAAGGGAACCGCAGCAATTGATATTTAAATTTTTATTTTCTCTACTTTTAGCTGCGGGATACAAAGAACGGAAGCGTATATAGTACAGCCAGCTGTACAGTGAGCACCGTACAGCCGGTGGCATTTTTGTAATTTACATAAAATTCGCGTCTTGTACTGAATAAGCATTAAAACACATCTAATGAGCGTGAGACATATTTTGTTGAGCATTAGAAGTATAACAATGAGCATCATGATCTCTGCTTCATCTCTTCAAATTTACTTTCTTTTCCTTATTTTTATCTTTATAAAAACTGATTAATTATATCTATAATCAACTCTTATGAACTTCAGTATGCGAATTTAATGCAATAAGATACTTTTGAAATATGCATTGTTATGCCATTTTACAAATGAGCATAACATAAATACCCATTGAGCATTATAACTTAAAAAATTAGAATTGATATGAAAATCATAAGTACTTTAATTGAACATCAAGATGTTTTCATTGAGCATTAACTTGAAATTATAAGCATTAGTGATTTTCATTATGTGATTGTGATGAGCATCGAGTCTGTTCTTTTGAGTATTAGGGGTCTAACAATGAGCACCAGCGATTTGTGCTTTATATTTTCTAATTCAATATCTTTTTATTATTTTTTCGTTTATTATTTCAATATCTGAATCCAATATAGTATGATGCGTTTGAAATGTGAAACATTTTTAAATGAGCGTAAAACAGTATCAAATGAGCATACACAACTTACAAAATGAGTATCAGAAGCTTTAAAAACTCATTTGTCTGTGCTCATTCATTTTGGGCGTTATACTCATTTGAGTTTAACATAAAACTCATTTTGAAGTGTGCATGAATATGACATTTTAAAATTAGTATTGCATTAATATTAATTGAGTATACATAAATTACGAAATGAGCATTAAAAAATTCATTTGAAATGTCTACTATGCTCATAATTTCATTTGTTAAGACTCATTTTTATGATATCCTATATAACATATTTAATATTAATAAAATATTGTCATAAGGGGTTTGTCGATGTCAAGTAGTTGTAGTTGGAGTTTATAATTGCATAAAGGATGTCAGGATGGTTAGTGCGATTGAGAAATTTATAAAAAGAAATTGTGGCAAGTCAGAAATTAGCAGAGAGGGGAAATAGGCTAATCGGTGAGGAATAGGAATCGCTCGCATAGGAAGAGCCGTCTCTCTCTGTGGCGACCAAACATCTTAGCCGTGAGTTGCACTTGGAAGCTTGGCTATCGTGACCTCTACTCGTAGTACCAGATGAGCATATCTGCATATGTAGTTTATAAAATGAGCATAAAAAAATACGGAAATACACATTTGTACTTTTTTGTTTGTTCATTTCTTTCAAGATTTATACTCAGTGAATTTAACATACGGCAGAATATACTATTCAACACTTTTTATATTCTCTCTTTGAATTAACAATCAATCATCCAAATTAATCATTAAAACTTCTCACCTGAAACTTAATCCATGAATAAATTCAAGAGAATTTACCCTAAATAGGATTAAAAACGTTTGTAAATTCCAAAATGGGACTGCCATGTTTTTAATTCCCAAAATGGGACTAATTACTGTCATGTTTTGGCAGCACCAGAATTTAAACATGACAGTATTTTCCAAACTTGACAGTAATTACTCCTATTTTGGGAATAAAAACATGACAGTCCTATTTTGGAATTTACAAACGTTTTTGGTCCTATTCAATTATCAAAACCCAAATTCATACACAGTACAATGATTTAAACCCCCCTTTCAATACCCCAACTAAAAAACAGAAGCACCGATTGTACCCTAATTGAAACATAAATTGGTTCTGCAAAGAAGGTTAATTGAACAGGTCCACCGCAAACAAAGAGGTTTTTTTGTTCCTCTTGGCGTGGATGCACCGATAATTCTTCTTTCCCAGTCCATGATCTGGTGCGAGCAAAGGGAACATATCGCATGGGCGGTGGAAGACGTCTAACAGCAGTAAGCAGTGATGATGATGATTGTTCACCCTGGGCTTCACAAAGAATTTACCCACAAAGAATTTACCCACAAAGAACCGCAGTCATAACTCCTGAAAACCTAATACGAGTACTTCAACCAGCCTCCCCCCAGTTAACATAGCGGATACTGAATGAACACTCCCAGACGCCGAACGCCGTCCCTCCCAGCGCAGTCGTCCCTCCTGGCCGCAGCCGCCGAACGCCGTCACTTCCAGCCGCAGCCGTTCCTCTCAGCCGTAGCCGTTCCTCTCAACCGCAGATGCTGCTCTCCGCCCCTTCCAGCCGCAGCCGCCGCTCTCCGCGCTCTCCCAGATGTCAACGCCGCACGCCGCCCTCTCCTAGTATACCTCCCTTTGCCTGCTCATCTCAATAGAGGTTAGTTTCCAACCTTTTATTTTTACTATTACTTTTTTAATACATCGAATTTTATCAAATTTGTCAAAGATTAGTAGTTTTATGAATTAGTATTGATATGGAGCATAGTACTGATTTTTATCTGTAAAAGAAGAACAAAATATGGAAAGGAAAAGAATAAGAAGAAGACAATGTTGTGTGTTAACATAGAACAAAAATAAAACAAGAATAGAGTAAGGAAAAGTGAATTAGAAATGGTGCACTATTGTGTCCCTCATCAGTTGGAACAACAACATCTGTAGTCCCAAAAGAGTACATATCTGTGAAATGTATGCAGAAGTGCTCACAGTATCAATATGCAAAACACAATTTCTAGAAATCACAAAATAGCCACTTGCATTTTATTACAGTTAACATTTACATAAATGTGAAAAGTTCGTAGCATTTGCATCCCGAGCCTTTGAGCTGTCATTGAAGATGTCTCTGAGTTTCTTCTTTACATTTGATTTTTTTCTTGTGTGTGCTGTAGTTCCCTGATTTTTACTAGATTTTTATTACTCTCTTTTATGCAGACCATGGCCTTGAAAAGTGATGCCATACGACATGATATTCATTACTGGCTTGGTAAAGATACAAGTCAGGTATGCTTTTGCATTCCTAAGATTTAACTATCATAGCTCCTTTATAATAACTTCTTCTTGATTGAAGCATTTTTACTCTACTATGAAGGATGAAGTTGGTGCAGCAGCTATTAAGACTGTTGAATTAGATGCAGCCCTTGGAGGACATGCTGTACAATATCGTGAAGTACAGGGCCATGAAACTGAGAAGTTTCTTTCTTAGTTTAAGCCATGTATAATACCTCAACAAGGTGGAGTTGCATCCGGGTTCAAGCATGCTGAATTAGAAGAGCACAAAACTCGCCTATATTGTTCAAGCTCATTCGATATAAAATAAATATCAAACACAATATTACTTTCCTTTATATGTGTGTCAGTTTTTCATGACCCCCAGAGTTACTTTGATACTATTAATTAGGTAGTGCTTATTGAACCATCATTTGCAAAACATGCAGTGATTAATCACAGTGAATACCTTCACAATGCACGCATTATTTTGTCTCCTGCTATTAACATCATGAGTAGTGATGTTTTGACAGAACAAGGTGAGTGGTTTGCATATGATTATCTTGTTGTTGCCACAGGTCATTTGGATAATGGCGGTTCCACAAGAAATGCGGAACTCCATTACTACCAAAAAGGTGAGGAGTTTGATGATATCTAATGTGCATTGACTCATTACCTTTGATACACAGACTTTTATATTATCATATACTTATAGTAACCCTGAAAAATAATCTACTTCTGGTCCCACGAGCATCAGGTCATTCATGCATTTATAGTTCTTAATTTTGGTTTACAACTATAGATTTTTTGTCACTTTTGGTGTTTCCATTCATTTTCTACCACTTACAGTCGTCTTTTGACAGATAAGTGACCAGAAAGAAGCACACGTTGAAAAAAAACATAGTTATACCACCAAATTGAAACAAGTAAAAACTTTTGTAACCCTTGATCTAAATATCTGCATCTAAGCCCCACACACGGAGTAAGGCACCAGTCTTGTTTGGTTTAGAACATTGGCTACCTTTACTCACTTAATGCCTTGAAACTGATAACTAAGGCAGTATATCATGATGATGTCCATTCAAGATAATGAAATTCAGTCCATTGATGTTTATTTTTCTTTCCGGCAGATAATGATAATATCAAAGCTGCTAATTCTGTATTGATAGTTGGAGGAGTCCTGACAAGTGTAGAGCTGGCTACACAAATAGCCGTTGAATTTCCTTATTTTTCTTCTGTGAATCTGTGCATCTGTGAGGTAAATTCACAATTATGTTTTTCGGTCTTCCATTGTTTATTGTTTCATCTTGGGTTTAACATTATGTTCTGAATTTTTAGATTTGTGTATTTATGAGCCTTCTATTTTTTTAATTCAAAGAACAACGTATGGCTATTTTACATAGCGGGAAATCCTTTGTGTCTCTGGCTTATTATGAGTATCATTACAGTAGAAACTGGTGGTAATGGAGATTTTTCGGTTCACAAAGTTGGATTGGGCTCTTCAGCTGTCAGGCCTTTGCGGTTTACTGCTACTTTTGATTCATATACATGCTAAGAAGGTCCTAAAGTTTCAATATGCAGTGCTGACAAGCTATCATAAAAATGAGGTATTGAAATGATTTTACATTAGTGATATGTCTGTCGCCGGGGCTAATTAAAATAAAATTAGTGACATGTATTAAGCGACATGTAGATGACTAACTGACATGTAGATCTAATACATTTACACATAATGTATTTACTCACATAGTAAATGGATATAATTTATTTTTGTCATACATTTTGGAACTGCAGTTTAGTTGCATTTTCATGAATCAGATCAGTAGGTGTGACAGGTCACTTCGATCGACTCGACTATCAGTTCTTATCGACTCTGATATGAGATGATCAATTTGTAAATATATGTATAAAATGAAAATAGGAATATTTACAAAATTTCTAGCCACAATTTTATTTATTGCGGAGTATTTTTTTTAACTTCACCTTGAATATTAATTGTGTAATTCCTTATTATTATAGGTTTACAAGAACACCATAAGAGATGAGGCATTGTCAAAAGATGAAATTGTTGAAGTTCAGGATGCATGGGCCATCTATGTTTGTGATAATTTATTGTGAACATTATTATACTATATTCTATAAGTAAAGAATGTATTCTTGGACTAAATTTTTGTTGTATTGGATCATTGGATGTGTATGAATGTATGATGTTTTTGTGATACTTGATAAGTGACATTGTTGGTGATTCATTTATTATATACGAGTATCTAGAAAAGAAATTGTGTTTCCTTTATATAAAGGTCTTGTTGTGGTGTAAAATATGGTTAATTCTCTATTTGCAATTTTAATAAAAAAAGGCAATTCATATTAGTGTTTTGTAGGAACAAAAACGAAAAAAACATAAAAAAAATCAGCGTAACAGAAACGGTTGCAATGTGTAGATTTTGAAAAGAGGATTTGCAGCGGTTGTTCATAACCGCAGCAATAAGTTTTTTTATTCAAAATTATAAAAGAGTATTTGCTGCGGTTGTGAACCGCAACAAAAAGTTAAATCCACATATTGTTGCTCCTTCAATTGCTGCGGTTCCGAACCGCAGCAAATAAGCAAAAATAACTGCAGCAAATAGGCTTTTTTCTGGTAGTGTATTATTGTGGCCAGGCTGATGTT
Organism: Cuscuta epithymum; assembly: GCA_945859915.1. NCBI lineage: Eukaryota > Viridiplantae > Streptophyta > Magnoliopsida > Solanales > Convolvulaceae > Cuscuta > Cuscuta epithymum. The sequence continues at coordinate 1,994,828 of CAMAPF010000024.1, forward strand.
TTCTGGTGCCAGGCTGATGATTTTTGGGCTCGATTTACTTTTCGTTTTGCTTCTTTCTTTCTTTTTCGTAATTGTAATACTCCATTGATGTGTAATACGGAGTGTATCTGTAGGAGTTTATAATGTTAATTGTTTATTTATCAATACTTATTTTAATTCATTTTAAAGTATTACCCTTGGTATGTGAGCTTTAATTTACACCACCAGCGTGATTGATAGATAAAGCTTTAATAATACATGGTTAACAACGTGTTTTTTTTCCTACAAAGGTAATGACTTTTTATAGTATTGAATTTACATTATTTCTAACAATGTCATTTTTTATAATGATTGACATTGTTATTGACATTATTACAATGTAATTTTTAATTATAGCATTGTCGTTTTTATAACATTGTCATTGACATACTGCCATTGTCACGACTGTGTCACATGTTTTGATAATAACAGTGTCATACAATGACATTGTGATGTAATAAAATTGTAGTACATTATTTTTCCATAAAATAGTATGACGTATTTTATAGGTTTGACAATATTTTTAACAATGTCATTTTTATAAAGAAGTGACATTGTGATATAATGTCACTTTTATGGCATTGTCATATAAGAAATTGTTTTTATACATGACATCATACTATATTGTCATTTAATGACATTGATGTTTAAACAATGTCATCGTGCTCCATGCCATTTAATGATATTAATTTTTATACAATGATATTATATTACATTGTCATATAATGACATTGACTTTCAAACAATGACATTGTATTACATTGACATATAATGACATTGACTTTTAAACAATGACATTATATTACATTGTCATATAATGACATTGTCTTTTAAACAATGACATTATATTATGTTGTCATATAGAGACAATGACATACAAGCATTCCCATTCTTGATCTTCCAATGATATTAATTTTCAAATAATGATATTATCCTACGTTATCAAATTGTCATTGTAATGTATAATGTAGTAAATTTTTACAATGTAATTTCATGACATTGTCCAAAATCAGGGCCGTAGATGAGGGCGTGCAAAGCGTGCCTCTGCACAGGGCCTCAAAAAATATAAGGCCCATTTTTTTGTAAAATTTATATAGTGTATATATAGGGTAATTATTTTTGAAAATAGTTGATTACTTTATTTGACCGAATGATCTAACTATTCAGGTTATTCAACTAAAGGTAAAAAATTCACTTTCTCTTATACTATTTTGAGTATTTTCATTCGTTCATTTCCGATTTTAGATTTTTTTAATAATTTTATTTGTTGAAGTTCGAAAAAGTGATCATTTCTCAATCTCACATTTGTTTGTAATTTTTTTTGGGTTTTTTAAGGTTGATTTTTGGTATTGTATTGATTTAATATAAGGCCTATTTTTTGTGACTCGCACCGGGTCTCCTAATTTATTGAGCCGGCCCTGTCCAAAATATTGCAACAAAACCCAACAACATCAAGGCAATGTTATTAAGATTAAAGTACTAACTATGTTAAAAAAATTATCATGATAAAAGGTGTTTGACAAAACAAATAGTGAAGTAGTTTTTGAAAAACGAATTTCATTCTGTAATGTAAAATAAAATAAAAATAGAAAAAGTAATACTCCGTACTTAATAATGGAGAAATTCAAAAGTAAAACAATGCAAACAATCTGGCACTACGTATACGACGTGAGACTAGCAGAACATTTGAACATTGACAACTCCTTTATTTATGCTACAGTGTAATACCTCATATCAATGACAATAATAATATCCCTAATAATTAATCAATTAATTATATAATACTCCACTGCAATTATTTACAGATGCACACTCCATCCCCACTGCAATTATTTGCTCGGTTTACCATTGCAATTTTCAGCCATAATATGACTTATTTACATATCTGGTTTGCTTCAGCAGACATATTTCAGAATCTTTTGGTACATTAGATTTGAACAATTATGGACCTGGACAAGAAGAGTTGTTGCCTGTCAAGTTTAACCATGGGAGAACATTTCGAGAATAGGATTGGACAGCAATTGCGGCGGCAATGACGGAGATCGAGAGGTACATCGGCAACGATGAGGTGTGGAGGCGGCATGGTCGAGGTACGGCGGAGGCGGCATGGTCGAGGTACGGCGGAGGCAGCAGGGGCGCCGACGAGATGCGGCGGAATCAGTGAGGTACGGTGGTGGCAATGATGTGTTGTGGCGGTATGGTGGACCGGTGGTATTGGAGGAATGGAGCTGCTAGGTGTGAGGGATAGCTGTGTGTAATTTTGTATTGTAATCCGTATGCCCGTAAGTGAACAACTGAACAAGCAGCTATTTGAAGGTACTTTTAATGTGAGGGTGAACTTGGCAATAAGTTCAAATTTAGTCCTATTTACGTATAAAAATCTCGCCGGTCCTATTTAGTGTTAAGGAGTATGTTTTGCTCCTATTTGAGTCTATTTCCCTATCTTATACTCCCTCCGTCCCGCTATTAACTTCCTGCTTTCCTTTTTGGGCCTTCCCAAAATCATCTTCTCATTTCCCTAAATGGGAAGTTATCCTACATCAAAACAGTGTCAAACAGTGCAAAACAGTGTCAAACAGTGTCTAAATAGTGACAAACAGTGCCAAACAGTGTCTAAACAGTGTCAAACAGTGTCTAAACAGTAAAGTCAAATTTATTTCCTAAATATGTGTGTAGGTCAAAGTAGGAAGTTAATAGCGGGACGGAGAGAGTATGTAATTCTCTCCTCTCACTATGTTTGGGATAAGAGGGAGTGACACAACTTTAAAAAAAATGAAATGCAGCAATTGAAATTGAATTAATAAAGTGTGAATAAAGTGAAAATGAATTGTAACCATCCAAATAATACCAAATATGGTACGAGACAAAATTAACGGGACGGACGAAAAAGATAAAACGAAACAAATTAGGAGACGAGCGAGTATTACATACGATTATTATCAATAACTTCATTATACGAACATTTTCAAATTTGAATCCGTGTATAAATACATTAAGTATAATGAATTACTCACGGGTATAAATACTAAAGGGTGGACTGTTAGTCCGTGTCCAGCACGGGTTGCAGGAAGGAAAATACGTGTAGATAAACTGGCTGATGCAACGCACGAGCTACAAAGGGACTCACAACATTTGCACACAACATCTGACTTGTCGAATCAGATTTTGTAGGAAGATGCTTATGGCTTAGAAAGTCTTAATAACACGTTTCAGATCCACCCTAATAACACATTTCAGTTTCAATGATAATTCTGTGAGGGACAACTAATTTATGCATGGTTAAATGGTAATGATCGTTTGATGCTTAAACAAGATACAAAACAACTATTCAAAAACATATGTCCGAACCAACTAGGAGCATATTTACATATGCCATCAACTCTAAAGTATAATGTACATCTTGTTCATTAAAAAGGCTCTAATTACTTATCTTCCCTGCAGCTTCTCGAAGTTCGTACGTAACCATGTTGGCCGGCATGAGAAATAAAAGAAAATCGATCACGAGTCAAGTACAAGTTGTGCATGTCTTTTGAGATCATTCAAGTACTTTGTCAAGTTATACTCCTCTGCGTCAAAGAGTTCTTCTGAGTAGGTTCTTCGGAGTGTGTGTTTTTTGTTTTCTTTTGAGCTACTTTTATTGAGATCTTTGCCTCTCAGCAGAATTACAACCTGTATACACAAGAGGACAATAACCAACACTATATATACATAGCTCACTTCTACTATCCACACCAATTCTGATGGCCTCCTAGGTTTCCAGCATGGTTAATTTCCCTGAAATTCTTTATTTTCATTTTTATAAAAAAGAAATATTTTGGCAATGCTTATGTAAGTAAAGTCACCTTTCAAAAGTTGTTATCCATAAAAAATGTGTTTTCAACTATTCAAGAATAGGGAACGAAATAACCAACTAACACAGAGAACTTATCTCTTGGATCAAATCACGAATTTAAGACACTAAAAACTTCCTAAACTATTTAGCAACCTGAACTTCATCTACTCTAACAAGTATTAATGTATTATTTCATGATATAGAACCTACTTTTGATCCTTATTTTACAATATATATTTGAAACATTAGATTACTGTAATTTATATTAGTATTTGTGCATTATAATGGCAAAACATTTATAGAAGACTGTGAAAGTCAATCTGAACTTTCATTTTGTGATGGAGGTAGTAATTTTTACACGGGAAAACTATCAAATTGGCCCCCGTAGTTTTCAAAAAAATCAATTAAGCCCCCGAACTAAAAACACAATCAATTGAGACCTTAAACTTTACAAAAAAAACTCAAATGTGTAATCTAGTAGGTATGCTTTGGGCCATCCAGTCATTATGCTTACGTGGCAGTCCAAATAGATTATTTTAATCATTTTTTCTTTTACTCTTTTTTTCATCTTCTTCGGCCGCCCCTAATCCCCCATTCTTCTCCACCTACTTCTTCTGCAATCCCCAATCCCCCATTCTTTTACACCTTCCTTTTCGAGACAAGCAAATAGGAGAATAGAACAAAATCCTTTCTCCCCTGCTTCTTTTTCATCCAGACAAGGAATTATGACAGCCCTCCCCATGCTTCTTACTTCTCCCAGGCAAGAAACTATGGCGCCATGGATTTCAGATAGATCGATGTCGTCGATTTCAAAGGCAACAAGAAGAAGTCGTCAGTGATATCCCACACTAATTTGTACTGTCTCGCCAATGACCTGTGTTGAAGACGAAGTCGTCTCCTTCGAAGAGGAAGCTCAAGAGCTCTGCCGCCCAAGCCGCCGGCAAGGAAGATAAGTCACCGGCATGGACAAAGTTCAGGGGTTTGCTCTGCTCGTAAGAAAGAAGAAGGGAAGGCCTGGGGCGGAATAAGAAAAAGGAGGAAGAACAAGAGAAATACAGAACAAGAAGGGAGGTACCAGAGGAAGAAGAAACAAGAACCGGCGAGAAAAGAGAGAAGAAGGGGAGAGAAAGAAAGAGGCTGGCGGAAGAAGGTGAAAAAAGGAGAAAAAAGAAAATGAAAAATTAAAAAATAAGCCAGGTAGACAAGTGACTGGTTGACCGGCAATTAACCTCTTAAATTTCGATTTTGAATGTTTTTGTAAAGTTTGAGGTCTTAATTGATTGTGTTTTTAGTTCGGGGGCTTAATTGGTTTTTTTGAATACTTTGGGGGCCAATTTGATAGTTTTCCCTTTTTACACATTTCTCCAAACATTTTTTGTAACATAAGTGATGCATGTTTGAGCTTGCTATCTGTTAGGTAAATCCATTTCAAGTTCTGTAGAGTTGCAAAATAAAGACTTGCCTGACTCATCCGGGGTCGCAAAACGGGGTTCTGCTCTATACACAATGATGCGGTCAAAACCACTCGACCCATCTGCTGTTTATCATAGGCATTACAAAGAGCAGGATCCACAAGTCCCTCAACATCATCACTATCAAGGAAAGGCTTTGCCTAAAATTGGATCCACACAAAATAGTGCTAGTAAAAAACTCGGATTGAATTAATACTACTACTGTCCCACAAAGATTTGCCATGTTCTACTAATTTGGTCGAATATTTTATCTTTTCAACTAATAAATTTTTAGGGACAAGTAACACATATAATCATATATCCTTAAACTATACGACAAATAATATATATACCCCTTATCTGTTTTGAACAGTTAAGCACAAAAATTGTAAGATTGAGACAAATATATACCCATGAGGTATTAGAGAACGCACACTCTAGAGGTCTTAACTATTGGACAAAAAGGTATAAATGTTCTTTAATATATAATTCAAACTTTTATGAAACTTCAAAACATTTTTGAGACTTTGTGTTTAAATGCTCAACAGGAAAATTGGCGGGTATATGTATTCTCCCCAAATTAGAGTTCAAAACAGGCATATTTGTATTTTCTCCTTATATTTTTATATAAATGGTTATAATATAAAAGTAATATAAACAATTTCATTTGCGTAATACTCTCATAGAAGTACAAAAATAATAAATTTCACATAAATATATTGATAAAAAACATTAGTCGGGGTTTAACAAGTTTGACAAAAAAAAGTCAAGCATTGCAAATTTTTGTGGAAAAGAGGTAGCAAGGAGAAGGTGACTTAAGACTTGGACAAGCTTATATAGTTATATACCCAAAGCACAATACTTTTTTGTGTATCATCGACTGCTGGTCGACCTGTTATAATCTCCAAAAGCAACACTCCAAAAGAAAAGACATCCGTTTTCTCGTCCACCATGCCATGCATAAAGTATTCAGGAGCAAAATAGCTATCAGTGACAGGAAAAGATTAATTTAGCGTTTCCATATCTTACACAGTGGGCAATATCAAGATTTACAGTGCTTCTATACCCAAAAGTGCCTTCAAAATTTGATACATTATGATGGGTCCATTCCTTGGGAAGCCATTTTGCTAGGCCAAAATCACATATCTGCATTAATATTCAGCATTGCGTTTAATAATAGTTTCAAGATCGTTATAAACAATTCAGTATTCAGAGTTATACTGTATGTTTCGAGCAATAGCAGAGGGTATTTTAAATTAAGACATTATTATATATCATGCATCCCGGTGCATTATAGCTTTTGCCTACATTAAATTCAAAATTATATATTTTGTTAATGCTCTTCAACAATGGATGGTTGAAATACCAACAAAAGATATAACAGACCTGCAGCGATTACAATTGACTGGCTTCCCACTTTTCCACATCTAGAAACCATTACGTCTGTTTGGAAACCCCGGAAAATACTAGGGAAAGGAACCACTAGTAACTAAGAACTATATAGGAAATATGGGAAGAGAAAATGTGGGGGTGGGGGACACAACACCGGTTCCAGGTCAATGATAGAGACCCGGTCCATTCTAATAAGGAGGACAAATATTATGGCAGAGTCTATTCGAGAAGGAGGAAGTAGTATAGTTGTTATTTCATTAAACAACTTTGTAACTACTTTCTGTTAGAGGGTTGCCTATAAATAGAATAATCCGGGGAACCGGGAGATAGGTTGTTTTTTGGACTTAAGTCTTGATTGGGAAGATTGAGTATTATCTCTTTCTTTGGAAACTCTGTACTTTGCTTACGCACATCAATATTCTGTTCTTGAGTGTGTTTTGAATCTCTATCTCTTTACTTGTGTTGATTCTTGTTAGAAGTACTATTCCTGATCTGGACAGTTTCTAACATTGGTATCAGAGACATCGATGCTGTGAATGGTGGGAATGAGAAAGAAAATGGAAGGAAGAATAACTGAAGTGGAAACGAAGTACGACAATCTAATCGCTATGATGACGGCAATGCAGGCTGGCATCGCGAAACTCCAAAACAAGCAATCCGATCGATCCAGAAGTCGATCGCATCATTCCACGACATCACACCATCGTCGTCGACACGCGAAGGACACAGACAACTCAGAGGGGTCGGATCCTCGATCGGAGCATTCCGATTCGCGTATACATCGCGATTCACGCAGGTGTCACCGTCATCAACATCCGGTAGGTAAGAAAATTGACCTACCTCTATTCAATGGCGATGATGTGTTTGGTTGGTTGGTTCGGATGAACCGCTACTTTCGTCTGAACCAGACCGACGAAGAAGATAAAATTGATGTAGCAGTGGTTGCCCTGGAGGACCAAGCTTTGAGCTGGTTCCAATGGTGGGAAGGACAAGCTCGACATCAAACTTGGGAGGCTTTTACCACTGCGTTGTCCAAGCGATTTCAGCCTGAATTGGTGCAAGATCCGTTGGGACCTCTTCTCAGTTTAAAGCAGAGAGGAACAGTGATGGAGTACAGGACTGAATATGAAACTGCGATAGCATCTAAGGGTCATTTAACTGAGGAAGTCTTGAGAGCAATTTTCTTGAAGGGTCTACAACGTCATGTTAGGGCGGAGTTGAAATTATATAGTCCCAGAACATTGGCAGAAGTCATGGATACTGCTTCCATGATAGAGAAAAAGTATTCTGAAACCTTATATATGAGGGATAAGGAGGAAAGAAAGAAAAAAGGGCATAGCAAGGACAACAGTCATTATCAGGGCCAGAATTGGGGAAATATCAGTAGATGGAGGAGCAATCATGTAAATCCAAGCAACCTGGCAAATGGAGGAAAGAGGGAAAATGACAATAAAAGCCACCAAGATACGAAGGAAGGAAGTCTGAAGAGAATTGGTCCCAAGCTATCACAGGAAGAGTTACTTGACAGGAGCAAGAAGGGTTTATGTTTTAAATGCGGAGAAAAACGAGGTAAGGGCCATATTTGTAAGATGAAACATTACAAAATGATACTGGTTGAAAATTCAGAAGGTGAAGAAACTACTGATGTTGAATCCATGGATTCAGAGGAAGATACAGGGATTGAAATGGAACACAAAGCTATGCAACTATCAATTCTGAGTAAAGAAGGCATAACTGATATGAAGACTTTTAAAGTGAAAGGGAGGATGATATGGTCTGAAGGGAAACAGATGGTGAGTGTGCTGATAGATAGTGGTGCAACACATAACTCCATATCAAAGAGATTGGTGGAGAAGGGAAATATTCCTTATAGTCCTATACAAGGATAAAGGGTACAGATTGGAAACAGATCATGTATTCCAAACACTGGTAGATGTACTAGAATAAAGCTGAAGATTCAAGGGTTGGAAATTCAACAAACTTACTATATCTTAGACCTGGGAGGAACTGATATAGTGTTGGGACTGGAATGGCTTACTGGGCCGGGAGACATGGAAGTTAACTTCAAGAAGCAGTTTATCAAATGGGAACAACAAGGGAAGGTCCATAACATCAAAGGTGCTACAGCTTTGAATCAGATAGAGGTATCCTTAAAAACCATGGTTCAATTACTGCAGCAATCTGGAAATGGATACTTACTGTATTTGGAGGGCCACTTGAAGGAAATGGAGCAAAATTATGAAAATCCTGAAGAAGACTGGAATAAAGTGATATCTGAATTTCCAGAAGTGTTCACACCTCAACTGAAATTTCCACCTGCAAGAGCATGTGATCATGCCATTACTATCAAAGAAGGAGCAAGCATACCCAACCTCAGGCCCTACAGGTACACATATGACCAAAAAATGTGATTGAAAAGATTATTGATGAAATGATGAAAGCTGGAATAATAAAAAATAGTAATAGCCCATATAGTAGTCCTGTGTTGTTAGCTAAGAAGAAGGGCGGGGGCTGGCGATTTTGTGGAGACTATGGGGCTTTGAATAAGGTGACAGTACCTGATAAATTCCCCATCCCAATCATAGAAGAATTGTTGGATGAATTAGGAGGTGCAGTGATATTTTCTAAACTGGATCTTAAGTCTGGATACCAGCAGATCCAGATGAAGGCTAGTGACTCTCATAAAACTGCCTTTAGATCCGTCCACGTTTCAATCTTTGATGAATGAAGTGCTGAGATCATTTCTTAGGAAGTTTGCATTGGTGTTTTTTGATGACATCTTAGTCTATAGTAAGACTAGAGAAGCACATATAGAACATTTGAGATTGGTTCTGGGAGCTCTAAAGAAGAACCAGTTGGTAGCAAATATGAAGAAATGTTCCTTTGGGCAAGAAAAACTGAGTTATCTTGGCCACATTATTTCTGCCAATGGGGTATCAGCAGATTCTAGCAAGATTGAAGCCATGCTTAACTGGGCTATACCCAAAGACTTGAAAGAATTAAGAGGTTTTTTGGGTTTGACAGGTTACTATAGAAGATTTGTCCAAGGATACAGCCACATTGCAGCACCTCTAACTAACTTACTGAAGAAGAATGGCTTTAACTGGGATAATAAAACACTTAAAGCTTTTGAGGATCTCAAGGTTGCAATGACTACTATACCTGTGCTCAGAGTACCAGATTTCAGTAAAATATTTGTGATTGAAACTGATGCATCTGGAAAGGGGTTAGGGGCAGTCTTGATGCAAGAGGGAGGCCCAATAGCATACATGAGCAAGGTATTATCTCCTAAACAGTTGACTAAATCAGTATATGAAAAAGAGTTAATGGCAATTGTATTTGCCATTCAAAAGTGGAGACCATATTTGCTAGGGAGGCAATTTGAAGTGCATACTGATCAAAGAAGTCTGAAGTATATAACTGAACAGAAGATAATGGGTGAGGACCAACAGAGATGGATAGCAAAACTTATGGGTTACAGTTTCGTCATTAAGTACAAACCCGGATGTGAGAATAAGGCGGCAGATGCACTGTCAAGAAAATCTCAATTGGCAGCACTGTCCATAGTTCAGTGTCTGGAATGGGAGGGATTAGAAGATGAGCTGAAGTCAGATCCTAAATGCCATGACATTATTCAGAAAATAATGAGCCAACCAGATCTGATGACTGAATTAAAACTGAGAAAGGGATTGCTATATTATAAAGGAAGACTGATGATACCTAAAGGATCTCCCAGAATCAACAAGATCCTTAAGGAGTACCATGATTCCATAACTGGTGCCCATTCGGGAAATTTCAGAACCATGAAGAGAATATCAACTCTCTTCTACTGGATAAGCATGAGGAAGGACATCCAACAGTATGTACAGAGTTGTGAAATCTGCCAAAGAAATAAGTATCAGGCTTTGAAACCAGCTGGTTTGCTTCAACCCTTACCTATCCCTGAGCAGGTATGGAATGATATTAGTATGGACTTCATTGGTGGATTACCAAAGGCACATGGGAAGGACACCATTCTAGTGGTGGTTGATAGGTTGACGAAGTTTGCCCATTTTATTGCTCTGAACCATCCCTACAATGGCAAGACAGTAGCTGAACTGTTCATCAAGGAAGTGGTCAGACTACATGGGTTTCCAAAATCAATAGTCAGTGATAGGGACAGCCTTTTACTAAGATCATTTTGGTCAGAATTATTCAGATTGGCTGGTACTAAACTAAACTATAGTATAACATATCACCCTCAATCGGATGGGCAAACGGAGGTGGTTAATAGATGCTTGGAGACTTATTTGAGGTGTATTACTGGAAGGAAGCCTAAGGAATGGACTAGATGGCTGCCCTTGGCAGAATACTGGTACAACACTAATTACCACATATCACTGAAACAAACTCCTTTTCAAGCTTTATATGGACAAAATCCACCTGCACTTGTGAAAGGAGATGTAAACCTTACAGCTGTAGAGGAGGTGGCCAGATTAACAGCTGAAAGGAACCTGATGTTGGATGAAATTAGGGAGAATCTAGCTGTCGCTCAAAACAAGATGAAACAAAAAGCTGACAAGCATAGGAGAGAAGTGAAGTTTGAAGTAGGAGAGCATGTCTTCTTAAAGATTCAGCCTTATAAGTTGCAGAGCCTGGCTAGAAGGATGAACCAGAAATTGAGTCCTAGATATTATGGACCTTTCGAAATTATGGAGAAGTTGAATGATGTTGCTGTTAAATTGAAATTACCAGAGCACAGCCTCACACATCCTGTATTCCATACCTCCCTGCTCAAGAAAGTTGTCTCATCTAATACTATATGTCAGCCTTTACCCTACTGTATGAATGAGAACTGGGAATTACAAGTGCAACCGGAAAGAGTGGTGGATGCAAGAAGAACACAAGATGGAAGTACTGAAGTTTTGATACACTAGAAGGACCTACCGGAGTTTGAAAGGTCTTGGGAGGATGCACACATGATAAAACAACAATTTCTGAGTTTCCAGCTTGGGGACAAGCTGTTTCTTGAGGAGGGGAGTTTTGATAGAGACCCGGTCCATTCTAATAAGGAGGACAAATATTATGGCAGAGTCTATTCAAGAAGGAGGAAGTAGTATAGCTGTTATTTCATTAAACAACTTTGTAACTACTTTCTGTTAGAGGGTTGTCTATAAATAGAATAATCCGGGGAACCGGGAGATAGGCTGTTTTCTGGACTTAAGTCTTGACTGGGAAGATTGAGTATTATTTCTTTCTTTGGAAACTCTGTACTTTGCTTACGCACATCAATATTCTGTTCTTGAGTGTGTTCTTGAATCTCTATCTCTTTACTTGTGTTGATTCTTGTTAGAAGTACTATTCCTGATCTGGACAGATTCTAACAATCAAATATACTTTTCTGTTCAAACTCATCTTATTGATTGCATTATATAAAGGCTAAGAAAATAAATATATCATATTTGATATTTCATTTTCATTGCATGTTCTGAGGCAAAACCAAACAAAAGTAATAAATTTTCTTAACATATGTTTTCCACTTTCTATTATTTTCCAAGATTCAAATATTTCCTTGGGTGCTTGGATTTTATTTATTCTCTTATTAGCATGAAAAACATCATAGAACTATACTTCCTCCATCACTTAAAACTTACGATATTTCCTGATTTAGCAATCCCAAAAAACTTTGCCAATCCCATTTAAAGTAATAAATATGTGGTCAAAGTTATTTCTCTCCTTTGCATACATCTCATCCACACAGTTTTTAATTCATTATTATTCCGCGTGCAAGTCAACTTTGGCCAAATTTTATGGGACAAAGGAAGTACATAGTTTTTGTACTCGTGCATGTGCTCACTAGACTACAATGACCAAAAAAATATGTGGGTTCACTTCTATTTAAATGAGGGGTTCTCTTTTAAGGGAAGTTAGGACATAAAGTAAGATTAAAGAAAACATATTATAGTTTCTAGAACGTCTTCAGCTTTTGGCTTGAAATATCCTTTTCGAAGCCATAGATCATGATGAGAATAAGCCAATAACAAGGAAATAGGAAGTAATGAATGATCAATGATTTTCTCATTATATTCCTGATATGTATAACTTCTATAGGTCTAGTAATGTTGTTCAGATTAAGCCCTGACTCTACTAAATAGTGTTTTTAGGAGCATGTTGGCTATTACTCTGTTAAGTTTGAAAACCTTTTAGTGTTTCTTTTTAATAGTCATATCCATACTAAGAACATATAAAGGTACATGTATCATCAAGAATTTGCAAATCCACTTAGTTAAAATTACTACATCAGTATCAATGACATGAAGGCAAAAAAAAAGACATGTGTTTTTTACAATTAAGATTGAAAGATACCTCTGGCACAAAATCCTCTGTAAGTAGAATATTATCAGCTTTGATGTCTCTATGAATAATCCGTCTTCGGCAATTCCCATGAAGATAAAGCAGGCCATCTGATATACCTAGAATGATTTTATGCCTATTCTCCCAATGCAGTGTTTCCTTTGGACCTGAGATGAGCATATAAACACTCAACATCCACTTTAATAAGAAAATATAACACTTTTTATAAAATGAAACATATGAGAGCATAAACTAAAGAAACATTTTTACATATACCTTCAAGAAGTGACCTTAAACTCCCTTTCGATGATAACTTAAGGACAATATAAGTCCCCCCCTCAACTCCATACCCAATCATCTTTGCAGTATTAGGATGATCAACATGTGCTATAGTTCCAATTTCAGATAGAAAGTTTCCTTCTTGGTCTTCCAATGATCCTTTATTCATGCGCTTAACTGCTATGAGCTGGCCATCTGGCAAGCATCCCTTGAAAACCTCAGCATACCCTATCTTTCCAATCAAGTTTTCTATCAAAATAAAGAAATTAATTAAATCTACAAGTAAATAGTCTCAATCCTTGCCCCCACGAAATGGACACGAAAATTTAAAAAAAAATGCTATGTGTATAACAAGTGTTTTTCACACATACAAGATTTTGTTTGTGCGGTTTTGTATTTCTGAGAACAAAAAAAAATACAAAAAAATTACACAATCTACTCCCATAAGCATAAACTATTTTGTTTGTGTGAGCAAAACTTGTGAACTTGAACAAATTGGTTGTACCAAGCACGACCCATAAAAGCAAACTTTTCTCTGGTAAAAACATTCAGAATAAAATATAAGCCATGAGGCCATTACATTGAACAAAAGACATCTCTACAAAACTATAAGCATGAATCAAGGTTGGGATATTTTGGGTATTAAAAATTTGTTGGTGGTACATCATAGCTTAATAAACATGTACTATGTGCTTGAATTGATGTACTCGATTTTATACTTTGCTCAAGTCTGATCTCTCCGTCTATCTACGGTCGTTAGGAAAACATCTGGATAAATTCAATCTCGATTATTCCTTTCAATTCCATAACGTGCCCATTTCACCACATCGATTAGGTTAGGCGCCGGCTCTACTCATCTCCTTCTTCCTATTGTTTTCATCGCGCGGCAGGGGTTCCGCGCTGGAAGATTATCGCCAGCTCTACTCATCTCCTTCTTCCTATAGTTTTCATCGCGTGGCAGGGGTTCCAGATTCTCTTCCGCTGCATAACACCTATGCAGGCACCCTGATTCGGTACGGGCGGATGTGATTGCAAAAATCATCGATCGTCTAGGATTAGCAAAAACTATGTTTGAAGCATCAAGTCCTCAAATCTCACAATATGGTCTTAGAATGGGTTGTCAAACTAAACTACCCAATTTGAATCCTTGTGAGAATTTCTTGATCGAGTCAGTTTGGTAATGCCTATAATGGTTGAAGATGAGGTCATAGCTGCTAAAATTTTGGTTTAAATGATTGATTTATCTAAACTTAGAATCGTTAATACATAGTAGTATTCTTGAAATAAACTTTAAGGAAATACTCCGTAATATAATGAGAGTTGGAATTACATCTTCACTTATTTATGGTACAAAGTCACCTCATCATCTGACTCACTCACTCACCTCTACTCCACTTTTTTCATTATAAGCCGATTCAGCTAATGTGGTGAAATCAATTAGAGTTTTGGTAGGAAATCCAAGTTATGAGAATAAAAAGCTCTAACTAAAGAGACACTTGATGTTAATCTGAACTCTTTTACGGATTGTGGTTTTTAGGTGAACTTTTTTGTGGATCATTCTCAAGTGATGAACCTGGAATGCCTTAGGGGGTGAAACCTTGGTAAAAATCACTCCTCCATTCTGGATTCTTCATATTTCCTATTCTGATCTAGCGTTGGCATGGAGGATGCGTCTTAATGCTATCTATCTTTGATCTCTTAAATATGACAATAATGATGTGATGCTCTGTACGTCCTAGCTTGATCCTCAGTATCATGTTAGAGATGCAAAAATTGAAAGGAAACTGATAGCTTATCAGTTGACTTCATGCGGACATAATATTCTCATAAATACATTCATGTGAAAAAGTGAAGATATATTGCTTGGTATATGTTTAGATAATACTCTGGTTTGTATAAAAAGTGTTTTAGGTTTTTTCTTTAGGTCTCATAGAGCACGTGATGTTGTAGTTTATTCTCATAGAAAAATGCTAACAAATATTAGTATCTCATTTAATTATTCATTGTGTGTGCTTAAATAATAACTTGGGTGGAGAATATATGTGTGCTCTAAGTATTACCATTCTGATGAGAGTGTTACTCATGTTACTAAGTATTGATTTAAGATACTAAAGCTTTACCATTGATTACAAGAATTGAATGAGCAGATGTGTACTCTGGAAGTTAAGGTCTTTTTTGGCAAGTGGCGGCCGGGCTTCCAATGGAGTTGATGTCTTGAGGAGGAAACATTTGGAAACACAGAGATGATGTGGTTTGGAATGCCGCTGGATTTTCAACAGAAGGAATTTGGAGGACTGCTCTAGCAGCTCTTGATGGCTGGAAAGCTGCCTAATAATAAGGATTTATGCCATTTCCTTATACCTTGTACAGAAAGTCCAATTACTCCAATAGACACTACTATCCGAGGGAACCCAGGAACTCAATGATGAATTGAAGGTCAAATCCTATGAGCTTGAAAAGTATTTAGTGAACATAAACTTTCCCTTAAAAAACAAACCTGTAAGAAAACCGGTAAAATCTGAGCTCATCATAGTCATTAGTAACTATATTGCGCATAACTTAAACCCCAAACTTGGCTAGATAAGATTCACCGCAAGATCCCACAAGAGGCAGATTCAAGGATGCCAATTTGTCCTGCTTTTATTTTCAAGTAATCAATGTTAAAAATTATAAACATAGTTTGGTGTCTATGTAGTTAAAGTTTTAAGGTGGAAATTGCATGCTAAAATAATAAATTTTAATCAAAATGATGTCTTATATTAGGGGCTGAAATTTGAACATCAGACAAACTCCGCAAAATCAATTCTCACACGTATATGGGCTACTAACTACCAAGTACCAAATAGAGCCTCGATGACTCTGTTTCAAGTAAATGATGTGGTTTTGAATCCCTTGGGTTATACGCTAAAAATGCATTTTCCTTCAACTTCATTTCCCCGAGATGTATAATGATGTCAAGTTTTGTCAACTTGACATCATTGTAACAATTTGAAAGATGTTGCCACAAAGTTATAATGAAACGGACACAATAATACTCCCTCCGTCCCCCAATTAAGTTCCTGTTTTGACTTCACACATATTAAGAAAATAAATTTGACTTAATTGTGGAGTGCACTGTTTTGCACTGTTTAAACACTGTTTGACACTGTTTGGCACTGTTTTGCACTATTTGACACTGTTTTGATGTAGATAATTTGCCAAATAAGGAAAGTATTGAAGTGTGAACTTAATTTAGGGACTGCCCAAAAAGGAAAGTGGGAACTTAATTGGGTGACGGAGGGAGTAGATTACAATCACAACTAGAAAAAAATAAAACAAAAATGTCTTCATGTTCAGAAGTTCAACTGTTAAATCCTCATATGTTCATCAAATCAGGACAACAACGTGGACACATGGATGTAAATTTTTACCACTTGAGTTTAAACAATTACGAAGACCATGTTTGTTCCCAACATCTCTAAGATAACTCACATTTCAAACATCATGAGCATATTTCTATCAATTTAATTAATTACGAGATACGAGTCAAAAGATCTCATATGTGTGATTTTATGCAAACAGTATCATCAAAATAATGACATGATAGGGTATCTTAATATTAATATTTCACAAATCACATTGGGCATTTTTTTATCGCGCAACGCGCGTAACAAAACTAGTATAAATATAAGTTGAAACCTTTATAGAAATGGTTGGTTGCTGTCTTCAGCTCAAGCAGTGAGAAAATTGTCAAGGAAGGTTTTATCGGGCACAAATTAAAGTCTACATTTTCTCTCATGCTTTTGAACTTTCTTCTTGACATCCTTGTCGCAAAAGGTGGGAAGGAAGGTAGCCGCTTAATGGAATTTTTTTTCCACAACTTGAAGAATTTATGCCACCGTGAACGTATTCGTGAATTTAATGAATGGACTACACATTGAGATCCATTACTTCTTTCATGAGATTCAACATGTTTGTTTCCTCGGAACCTTATGCAAGCCTTAATAATCCCCCTTGGAGAGGACTCATCCTCCTCCTCATTTTCAACTTCAAAGCATCTCAACTCTATATCAACATCATCATTAAAAGAAATAGCAGGGTTTAGTTGCAACTTGACGTTTCATCTAAAAAACAAACTCGATATGAGGATTAATGCTAGACGACTAGACCCTAGACCTAATATATGAGGTAATGTCTTTAAATTTCGTTGGTGAAGGATATCTTATTATCTTAACAGTTGACGCAACTAGAATGAGTGTGCCGCAAAGGCATACATAGCTCATGCTACCTTGGGCAGAAGCAGAGGATGATAGTGTGCGGCAACTTTTGCTTCTAGCTTCCACCACCAGGTTTTTGCTTGATTTGGTGCATTTTCCTTCAGTCAGTTTCCTACAATACAATTACATTGTGAATCTGTGGTGTAAAAACAAAGGGAGAAGAACGTGTATACAAGGCTTTCATTTAAGTTTTCAAAATCAAATTGACTGAATTAAATGGGTTGAGATGAAGTATGAGGTTACCAAGCTAGCATCTTTGGATTTTAGAAACCCGCTATTTAACTCTTCAAAGAGAAGTATATAGAAAATCAGAAACAAAAAGTGAAGAGAAATAATAACACAATATCTCCCATAATTAGGAAGCATGCAAATGTTACTTATACAAGGAGAATTTACAATAATGAACTAAAACCCAACCTGTGCACACCATTAAAATCTGCACGTAGCAAAACAAAAAAGCCTTATTCATATAGAATCACATGCCACATTTTTATATAAATAATACATAATCTCCCTAAATTCTTAAATGTTTTGAAATTTTAATGAACCCTTCATTTCACAGAAGCATTTTATATCTAAAGCCAACTTCTTGCACAATACCCAGAAAGCATTTACTGGAATTTAATCACATAATAAAGAACATAAACGCAAACATAGCCAAATATTTACATTTCCCAAACACATATCAAGAGAGGGAGAGGAAAGCTCACAGAGGAAGAGAAGGAAACTGGTGAGGGGCCATTAGAGGAGCTCCAAGATGCTCCGCGAAGAACGAATGGAGAGGTAAGAATCAGGCTGTGAGGTTGTAAGGACATTGTGGAATACCTAAAGTCAGAGTTTGCCCGACCCCGACCCCGAGGTCGGGAAAATGTTGAGCACAGAAATCATCCAGAGACGCCAAACTAATAAGCGAATTCATTCAGAGACGCTAATTCTAATAAGCTACTTCCCTTACGAGCTAGTATGAGGTCGGCCGGGCTATTATGACCCCAAGTATGAGCTCGGCCAGGTATAAGCTCGGGTGAGCTCTTGTGACCCCCTGGTATGAGCTCGGACAAGTATCAGCTCGGCTGGGATCGTGTGACCTTGGTCTAGTTAATTAATTATTTGACAAATCTATCAATACAAAAATCACAATGCATACAACAAACTAATTCTAACAATCTCTATTTGACTACTCTATTAATAGAAAAATGATAATGCATATAAACTGATTCTATGGATATACTTCCCAGTTATGTATGACCTCGGCCTAGTATGATAATCATAATGCGTAGAAACTAATTCTAATAAGCTACTTCCCTGTTATGTACGAGCTAGTATGAGTTCGGCTGGGCTATTATGACCCTAAGTATGAGCTCGACCTAGTATGAGCTCGGCCAAGTATATGCTCTGTTGAGCTCTTGTGACCCCCTGGTATGAGCTTGGCCAAGTATCAGCTCGGCTGGGATCTTATGACCTCGGTCTACTTAATTAATTATTTGACAAATATATCAAAACAAAAATCATAACGCATACAAACTATTTGACTACAATATTTATAGAAAAATCACAATGCATAGAAACTAATTCTAATAAGCTACTTCCCACTTCCCAATTATGTATGATCCCCTTGTGTGATCTCGGTCTAGTTAATTAACTAAGTAATGATTAGAAAAATCACAATGCATACAAACTAATTCTAACAATATCTATTTGACTACTCCATTAATAGAAAAATGATACTGCATACAAACTTATTCTAACAATCTCTATTTGACTACTCTATTAATAGAAAAATGATAATGCATATAAACTGATTCTAAGGATCTACTTCCCAGTTATGCATGACCTCAGCCTAGTATGAGCTCTGCCTCGTATGATATTCATAATGCGTAGAAACTAATTCTAATAAGTTACTTTCCTTTTATGTACGAGCTAGTATGAGGTTGGCTGGGCTATTATGACCCCAAGTATGAGCTCGGCCAGGTATAAGCTCGGCTGAGCTCTTGTGACCCCCCGGTATGAGCTCGGCCAAGTATCAGCTCGGCTGGGATCTTATGACCTCGGTCTACTTAATTAATTATTTGACAAATATATCAAAACAAAAATCATAACGCATACAAACTATTCGACTACAATATTAATAGAAAAATCACAATGCATAGAAACTAATTCTAATAAGCTACTTCCCATTTCCCAGTTATGTATGATCCCCTTGTGTGATCTCGGTCTAGTTAATTAACTAAGTAATGATTAGAAAAATCACAATGCATACAAACTAATTTGACTACTCTATTAATAGAAAAATGATAATGCATATAAACTGATTCTAAGGATCTACTTCCCAGTTATGCATGACTTCGGCCTAGTATGAGCTCTGCCTCGTATGATATTCATAATGCGTAGAAACTAATTCTAATAAGCTACTTCCCTTTTATGTACGAGCTAGTATGAGGTCGGCCGAGCTATTATGACCCCAAGTATGAGCTCGGCCACGTATAAGCTCGGCTGAGCTCTTGTGACCCCCTGGTATGAGCTCGGCCAAGTATCAGCTCGGCTGGGATCTTATGACCTCGGTCTAGTTAATTAATTATTTGACAAATATATCAATACAAAAATCATAACGCATACAAACTATTTGACTACTAGTTCTAATGCATAGAAACTAATTCTAATAAGCTACTTCCCAGTTATGTATGAGCTAGTATGAGCCCGGCCTAGTATGACCCCTTGTGTGATCTCGGTCTAGTTAATTAACTACGTAATTATTAGAAAAATCACAATGCATACAAACTAATTCTAACAATCTCTATTTGACTACTCTATTAATAGAAAAATGATAATGCATATAAACTGATTCTAAGGATCTACTTCGCAGTTATGTATGACCTCGGCCTAGTATGAGCTTTGCCTCGTATGATAATCATAATGCATGGAAACTAATTCTAATAAGCTACTTCCCTGTTATGTGCGAGCTAGTATGAGGTCGGCTGGGCTATTACGACCCCAAGTATGAGCTCGACCAAGTATATGCTCTGTTGAGCTCTTGTGACCCCCTGGTATGAGCTCGGCCAAAAATAAAAGGAAAATAACTTTAAATAATACAAACTATCTTTCATGAACCAAAAATAATAATACTTCGGCAATTACTTTTAATAATACCAACTATATAAATATATACCAAAAAGTGATATGTAGCAATTTTTCAATGAAAATTCAGTTATTTAATTTATCAAAAACAAGTATCGAAATATCAAATAAGTGATTGTATTTCCAAATATCACTTATTTGATAGTTTGATATTAGTTTTTAATGTCTTAGAGAATTTCTTGACGAAAAGTGACTCCATAATATTTTTTTTGTTCAAATAGTTGATATGATTAAAAATCATTTTCAACTTGTATATCATATTATTGGTTTATGGATGATCGTTGATATTATTTAAAGTTATTTTTCCTATTATAAAATAAGCACAATAATAGTGATAAGTGTAGAGTAAGATAATACGATTTACTTTTTTGAATAAAACTAATATGAGCCAATCAGAGGTTGTAAGGACATTGTGGAATACCTAAGGTCAGAGTTTGCCCGACCCCGACCCCGAGGTCGGGAAAATGTTGAGCTCAGAAATCATCGAGAGACGCCAAACTATGAGCCTGACCTCAACCCCCCAGGTTAGTAATTACCGACCCGACCTTGACAACCTTAGATCATTGAACCATTGATAAGGCGAAGCCCGACCCTGACCTTACCATGGTTTCTAAAACACTTACCTCAGAAATCCCCTGGATAAGTTGAACATGTGGCTGACCTCGACCTCCCCAAGGTCTCCAATTTACTTCAGCTCAAGAATCAACTGGATAGGATGAAACCTTATGCCGACCTCGACCTCATCGAGGTATTCAAAATACATAGTTCAAGAATCACCTGGATAAAGTGAACTTTGACCCTAACCTCAACCTCCCCGAGGTCTCCAAAAGGCATGGCTCAGTAATTACGTTGATAAGGCAAAAAACTGAGTCTGACCTCCCGGGAGCTCGGGGTCTGCAATAAGTGGACTTGGCCGTTTTTTAGAATCAAGCATTTCCCAAGCTTCCGCCACCAATTATGTCGAGCGCATACCAATGATACCGAGCTCATACAAGTTGATGTCGAGGTCATACAAATGATGTCGAGGTCATACCAATCAACTCTTATGGTTATGTATGTATCGTGCCATGTTTTTCCCTTTAATTTTGCGCGTTGGGCCTGAATACTCGCGCAACGCGCACGCTCCTGCTAGTATATGTGTGTGTGTGTGTGTGTGTGTGTGTGTATAATGTATGTAAGTTATACATATGAGTTTTATGTCATACTTTAAATGATCATGGCCCCGTTTGTGTTTTTGGCGTTTTGTAGCGAACATGCTGGAAATTCCAGCGTTTCCATCTTGTTAAAAAAATGTTGTTTTAGTCTTAGACGCCATTATCCAAACAAAGGCTATAAGTTTAAAAGAAGAGTGTAATAGTGTGATATTACAAAATGATTATTAGTAGTGTTTTCAAAAACATGGTTGGTGTAACATTATTATTTGATGAATAGAACAAAGCTGATATGTCTAAAATATGATTATATTCATAAATTATTGTGATCAAATAACATATGTATTTCTAAATTATTGAAAATTAAGTAAGAAATAGTCACTTGTTAGTCAGTTTATCATGTGTGAATTATTTAAATTATTTAAGTAAGAAATAGTCACTTGTTAGTCAGTTTATTAAAATTAATATGCTGTTTAAGATAAATTTAGATTGCTGTAATAAAAGGAAAATAACTTTAAATAATACAAACTATCTTTCATGAACCAAAAATAATAATACTTCGACAATTACTTTTAATAATACCAACTATATAAATATATACCAAAAAGTGATATGTAGCAATTTTCAATGAAAATTCAGTTATTTAATTTATCAAAAACAAGTCTCAAAATATCAAATAAGTGATTGTATTTCCAAATATCACTTATTTGATAGTTTGATATTAGTTTTTAATGTCTTAAAGAATTTCTTGATGAAAAGTGACTCCATAATATTTTTTTTGTTCAAATAGTTGATATTATTAAAAATCATTTTCAACTTGTATATCATATTATTGGTTTATGGATGATCGTTGATATTATTTAAAGTTATTTTTCGGCCTTTTGGCCTGGATATTACTAAAAATAAGATAAAAGACAAAAAAGTGAAACATTTTTAAAAAATCCAAAAATGTGACCAACAACAAATTAGCCCCTGCAATCCAAAGTGACTCCGGCCAAAGTGACTCTGACCAAGTGATTGTCCAACGGCCATAGTGATTGCCCCGTCGGTCACAATGACTGCCCCGCCGGTCACAGTGACTGCCCCGCCGCCGCAGTGATTGCCTCGCCGCCACAGTGACTGCCCCACTGTCACAGTGACGGTCCCGCCACCACAGTGACTCCGGCTACAGTGACTCTGGTCACAGTGACTCCGCCGCATAGTGACTCCGCCGCATAGTGACTCCGGCCATAGTGACTCCGGCACACTCAAAACACCTCGATATCGAGGATCAAAATTATATCCAATATATTATACTGGCCATCGCCTTCCGGTCAGTTACCACACCACCACGCTGCTGCCGCATTCCACCATCATGCCACCACTGCCGCCGCTGCCCACCACCACCCAGTGCTGCCACCACGTGACCCCAGTCCCGCCCAGTGACTGGCAGCAGCCCAAACAATAACCTCCCTGCCTTGCCAGATCCCCAGAAGCCCCAACAACCTCCACGGCGGTGGCCGCCGCCTCCCTTTGCCCACCAGCCCAGTCCATAGCCCCCGTTCATTCCCATAAGAGGATCCGGAGTGAGGAATAGCCGTAGATCCAGAAGACAAGGCGGCACCAATCGAAAGAGACGAGCAGATCTGATGCAAAAAGAAGGTGGGAGAACATATGCCGAGATGCACCGATGCAGAACAGATCCGAGACGCAGAGATGATCGATGGTCGTCGCCGTCAGATCCGAGATGCACCGATGCAGAACAGATCCGAGATGCAGAGATGATCGATGACCGTCTCCGTCAGATCCGAGATGCACCGATGCAGAACAGATTCGTGATGAAGAGAAGATCATTGGCTCGCCATTGCCGCTGAATCTTCGTCTGAAATTGCCACAATCGCGACCCTGTCAGCCGGCGGAGGCAAGGCGACGCGGAGGCAGACAACGGAGGCGGCACGGTGGAAGCTGACGGAGAAGAGAAGCAGGGTGGCCGCTTAGGGGCTGTGTCCATATGATGTGTGTGCGGTTCGAAGAAAGAAGCAGAGAGGATCGATGCCTTGTGCGTGCGGAAGAAGATGACAGGCTAAGATCGGTCATATTTGTGGGAATTGTCAAAACAGTCATATCATTGGAATCCAATAGTCTAGTAATAATATGCGGGTCATTTTTTCATAAAATAAAATAAAACTACTTTTTTTTTTTGACAAAAATCAAATCAACTTAGATTAATATAATCATGGTTCAAAGAAGAAACAATACAATCAGGAGGAAAGTTATGCCAAACATAGCGACCAGACATAGAACCCGCAGCCTTAGCCAAATCATGGGCTACTCGGTTCGCTGACCGCCTCACATGAGCAAATTTAATGCCAGAAATATTAGCTGATAGCTCTCTAATATCATCAGCAATAATCCCAAAAGTTGAGTCATTTGATTCTTCGTTAATAGCCTTAACGAGTTGAAGTGCATCTGATTCCATATCAACGTTTGTCCAGCCCGCTTCTTTGATCCAGCTAAGAGCCTCCCGCATTGATAGCGCCTCAGCCTCTCGTGGTAAGCACTCTCCCACTCGATTCAGGGCACCTCCGGTGATGAAAAGTCCGTCACTTCCCCGCGCCACCCATGCCAAACCAACACATCCTGCTCCCTTCCTAACAGCTGCATCGGTATTAACTTTTATTCTCCCCTCCATAGGTCTTTCCCACCTGCTTAGAATCTGCCCCTGGACAGCCGCCCCCCTATCTAGTTTTTGAGCTCTTCTCCAACCTTCCATGAACCCCAAAGCTCCTGCTACAATGCTCCCTGGTGGTGTAGTCACATGATTCCACAAAACATCATTTCTAGCTCTCCAAAGACCCCAAAGAAGCATTATAAAGCGGCTGCAGAACTCCTCATTATGCCTAATGAAAACATTTTCAATCCAATCCATGAAAACTGAATTATCCGTAAAGGAGAAATCCCATTTCATTATCCTCCAGACCTGTTTTGCTACTGGACAGCAGCCAAAAGTGTGAAGCATATTCTCTGTATTCGTTAAACAAGAGGGGCATATATGTGAACATTCCACTCTTCTAGCTGCGAGGTTATCCGCCGTGGGTAGACATCCGACACACACCTGCCAAAAGAATACCTTCACCTTCGGAGGAATCTGAAATCTCCACATGCCAGACCAGCTGCACTCTTGCCAATCCCCGCTGCTACTCATCAGAAGCTTATAGCTACTCCTAACCGAATACTTGCCATTTTCCTCCCATTGCCAAACGATTCGATCTGGGACATTTCTGCCACTCAATGGAATACCAAGGATCAAGCTTTGATCCCTATGATTAAACAAATCAATTAAAATATCAGGATCCCATTCAAGCCTATCTGATTTCATTAATCCCGCTACAATGGAATTTTCTAACCCCTGTATAGGAACAGACTCCACCCGAGGATTAATATAACTTGGTAGCCAAGAATCCTGCCATATCCTAATTGATTCCCCATTTCCCACCCGCCATCTGCATCCCTTTTTTATCAAAGATTGGGTCTCCCATAAACTCCTCCAGATGAAGGACGGGTTACTCCCTATTTTAGCATCAATAAAAAAAGATCGGGGAAAATACCTTGCCTGGAACACTTTCGCTACCAGTAAGTGTGGTGTCGTGTATATCCTCCAAGCTTGCTTCCCTAACATAGCTAAGTTGAACTCCCGCAACCTTCTAAAACCCATCCCACCAAACTTTTTAGGAACGCACACCCCGCTCCAGTCTTTCCATCGAATCCCTCTCCCAGATGACCCTGTCCACCAGAATCCATTCATGAGCCTCTCAATTTCCAAACACATCTCTCGAGGGAAAAGGAAAACATTCATGGCGTAATTTGGCATAGCTTGCACAATAGTTTTTAAAAGGGTCTCTCTACCTGCCTTGGACAAAAATTTATGATTCCAACAATTTAATCGTTTAACTATCCTTTCCTTAATAAAACCCAAAACCTCCATTTTATTCCTACCGACCAGAGAAGGCAGACCAAGATATCTTGCCCCAACATTCATGGATTCTACCCCAAACATCTCCATTAGGCCTTCTCGAACCCCACTGTCCACATTAGTACTAAAGTGAATAGTTGACTTATGATAATTAATAGTCTGACCTGAGGCTTCTTCATAATCTTGTAACACCTCCCTCAACACCGACCCTTCACTGTGACATGCTTTGAAAAACAAAAAGCAATCATCCGCAAATAAAAGGTGGGAAATCTTTGGAGCACCTCTCGCCACTGCTAAACCATGGACTCTTCCCAATCTTTCTTCTCTCCGCAATCTGGCACTTAAACCTTCTGCAATGAGGATGAACAAGTAAGGAGAGAGTGGATCTCCTTGACGGAGTCCCCTCCCTGGAAAAATGGGCCCCAGTTCCATATCATCGAAAGGAAAGGAATAAGTCACAGAACGGACTAATTCCATAATAAGATGTACCCATTTTTCTGCAAACCCCATCCTTAGAAGCATACACTCAAGGAAATTCCACTCAACTCGATCATAAGCTTTACTCATATCTAATTTTAATGTCGCAAACCCCTCCCGACCTTGTCTTTTATTCTTTAAAAAATGATGACTTTCAAATGCTATCATTATATTATCAACAATGGATCGCCCAGGGATAAATGCACTTTGGTTTTGTGAAATAATTCCATCAAGTACACCTTTCAGTCGATTAGCCAAAACTTTCGAAAATATTTTGTAAACCACATTGCATAGTGATATAGGTCTCCAATCAGTTACTAGCTCAGGTTTGTCCTTTTTAGGAATAAGAACAAGGTGAGTATGATTCACTCTTTCTGGTAACTTACCCGGCTGAAAGGTCTGTTTGCAAAAATCCACCACCTCACGACCCACGACCCCCCAAAAATGTTGGAAGAAACCCGGACTTAAACCGTCCGGGCCTGGGCTCTTGTCTGGGTGCATAGAGAACAACGCCTTCCTAACCTCTTCCTCCCTTATGGGCCTCAATAATTCTAAATTGCGTTCATCTGTGACTCCCCGATCAACAAAAAAAAGAACAGGATCCATATTACCCTGCAAAGAAGTAAAAATATTAGAAAAATACTCTTCTACAATTCTGCCCACCTCCGACCGTTCCTTTTCCCACCTCCCGCCCGCCACTCGGAACCCCTCTACTCTGTTTTTCTTCCGCCTTTGCTTCACTGAGTTATGAAAAAACTTTGTGTTTATATCCCCACCCTGAAGCCAAAACTCCTTGGCCCGCTGTTTCCAGAAACAGTTTTGCTTTTCAAGTAAATCCATATATTCTGCTTTAACTCTCCCAAATTCCTTCAGGCTGAATTCATCTGATCTCCTCCTTAGAAATTGGAGTCGTTTCTTGCAGAACTCAATTCTCCCCCCAAACCCTTTGTTCTTCTTCACCCCCCAACGGCCCACTGCCTCACCACACATCTCGATTTGCCGTACCAGCCCATAACCCCTCCCTAACGCCCAACTTCTCTCAACCACCTCCTTACAATCCTCCTCTCTAATCCACAAGTTTTCAAATCTGAATCTTCGCCTTCGTTTACTCTGCACACCTTGCCTTAATGTCATGAATATAGCTAGATGATCACTGGGATACCCCTCAACTGAGACAGCCTTAGCTTCCGCAAACTGTTCCTCCCAACTGGCAGTTACCAAAACTCTATCCAGTTTTTCTTCCACCCATCTAGATGTACCTCTCCCCCTTTCCCAAGTGAATTGATAGCCGTCAAAAGAAAAGTTCGATAACCCACTTGCCCACACCGCCTCCCGAAAACCTTGTAATAACCACCTTGGATGCGGCACCCTTCCTCTCTTTTCTCCTTGGAACATAATATCGTTGAAGTCCCCCATTATCAACCATGGTAACAAAGATAACGAGCTTAAATGCCGCAATAGATTCCACGACTCCCTCCTTCGGACCCTTTCTGGAAAACCATAATAACCCGTGAATCTCAATGGAGGATCGTCCTCTTCCAACTTGACGTGAGCATCAATATAATTGCTAGAAGACCCGGTAATAACCAGGTCTACACAATCCTTCCAGAGAAGAGCTAGGCCACCTCTGTGCCCTATACAATCTACCACAAACCACTTATTGAACCCCAATCTTCTTGCAATATGTACCATGTGAGATGATTTTGAGAAAGTCTCCATAAGGAAGACTATAGACGGCCGCTTAGAGTGAACAAAGTCCACCAGAACCTGAACTGTCGCTGGGTTGCCAAGCCCCCGACAGTTCCAACTAAAACAACTCATGGGTCTAGGCGGGCCTGCATAGCAGGTCCCGCCTCCAATCCGTTTTTTGACCCGAGTGATAAACCATCTACATTGGAATCTGCCACCACGAGCTGTCCCCCCAATTCCATTCTTCTGCGTTTCCCTGTGAGCTTTTCCAGTTTACTATCCTCTTTGTGCAGTTTATTCACTGATAAAACCAAAGATCTCCTTCCCTCCCCTTTTTCATAGTGGCCTTCCTTACATGATGTATCATTTCCCTCCTGCCCCACATTTCCGGTCCCGTCATGCCCGTCACCCTTTTCCTCTCCCCTACCAGTAAAATTCCTCGCTAAACCAAAACCTTTTTTTCCGGTCACCAACCAAGGGCTTCCCACACCTTCTGTATCCTTTCTGCCCCCTGCCTTTAGCCATAACCCGTAAGGTTTTTCATTTCCCTCCCATCCCCCCTCGACGTGCACTGAGCAGTAGCGGTCAGTATGCCCCATTCGGCCGCATATAAAGCAAAACAGGGGAAGTCGCTCATACTTGAACTCAACCCATATCTATTCTTTACCACTATTGATTTTCATCCGTCGCTTCAGTGGATGATCAACCTCCAGTAGAACCCTGATACGAAGGAAAACTTTGATAGGGCCTTCAAAATTCTTTTCGTCAGCTTTAACAAACTTACCTAAACGATTGCCAATTCTCTCTGCTGTTTTAATTGTCATAAGGCTTAAAGGTAAATTGTGCACCTGTATCCAAAATTCGGTTTGGGTCAAAGGACATTGCAAAGGACTCTCCAAAGGATCAAGTCGGTGTAGTACAATAAGGTTTCTTTCAAAAGCCCATGGACCATCATTGAGAATACGATTGACATCTGCCTCATGAAAGAACTGGAAAAGAAAGCGTTGTCCTCCCAGGTCTTTTATGTGTACCCCTTTCCCTGGTCTCCAAACATTTGCCATCGTATCCCGGAAAGCCGTGAACTTTACCGGTTTATCAGTCAAAATTCTTCCAACGACAGCCATTCCCAAATTTGCATCCGTGTTGTCCAAATGATCTGTACCCATGTCCAACCCCTCCTCTTGCTCTTCCTCTAGCGATAGCTTGGAATACAAGTCTGCGCTCGACATAGACGAGGATGCCATAATTGTCTAAAGTGATAGAGTGAATCAAAACTCGATACCTCGAAAGCACTGCGACAAAAACCCTAGAGTGCGTAGGGAAGAAAACCAATTTTAATATCTTAGGAAGATAAAATAAAACTACTTAAAAGACAAAACATGAATAGTTAAAATAGAATCAGAGATATTAGATCGAAAAAACGAATCCCGTTTAGTAATTGGACCATAATAACGTTAAGTCCAAAAATACAACTAAGCTGTTCGGGAGAGGCCCATTCAAACAACCTGTTAGGGTTTCGCGGGGTATATATGTTTATTAGTTCGAAGCCTACTTTAGATTTTCTCCACCGCTGTATTCTGTCATCGTCTTCCATCGAAGCTTATCGAGAGAAGGAGAAAACAAGCATGGGGCACGCTAACATCTGGAACGCCCACCCTAAGAACTACGGCCCTGGCTCACGCCCTTGGTATCGTCTTCTCAATCATGCTTTATATCTATTTGTGCTATTCATAGTTGTTATGGCGTCGCTGCATCCACGCCTTATCGTCGCCTTGGCTTCGTGGCGCTCTGGACAGGTCGCCATGGAAGCTCGACACGCCATAAGTCAATAGGCGTGACCCAAATCCAATAATTACGAACAGGCACAAACCCAAACCTAATTTGATAAGTGATTAGCGATAACCCATCGAGGTTTGAACATCTTCTTCCGCTGTGTATTTCCGTAGGCTCGATTGCTCGAACTCTTGAACATCTTCTGCGAAAGGTATTTCTGTAGCCTGTAGGTCGTCGCGCGTTTTTGGGATAGACTATTTGTTTTATTTGCTTGGGATTTCACAAATAGGCATCCGTTCAGTTTTGCTTCAGTTAATTCAGTATTGATTTTATTAATTTATTTTGCTTCAGTGTTTGCTTCGCATTTGTTTTAGGTACTTCTGTATTTATTTTGCTTCAGTTTTGGGATAGTCATTTGTTGACCGTAGGCCATATATGCGTTAGACTTGTTTTTGTGCTCCAGAATTATCCTCTACTATGTACTGTCTAATTTTTGTAATTCTTCTCTTTGTTGTTCCAGTGGCCTGTATTAATTAATTAATTATATTATTTCTACTTAATATTTTAATATTTTCTATTTCTTTATTTCATTGCTCCAGTAAGCTGTATTAATTTTTTTAAAGTCATTCCATTTAATATTTTAATATTTTAGTGTTGAACTGTGCAGTGTTGAACTGTGCAGTGTTGTACAGAAACATTTTGTAAAGATTGTATTGTTACTATTTTAAGAAAAGTTTCAATTGTTTTAATTTTCTAGAAAAAAAATCAGTTTCCTCCTTAAAATAGTGAAAATTCAGTTGTTTTTTTATACTCCGTATGTTATATTTAATAATTTTATTGGTGTGTTGAAGTATTTTAGTGAAATATCTGACAATTTCATTGATAATGGTGGATTATAGATTATGTTATTTCTATTTTCTAGTTATTGATGAACTATAGACTTATGGTTATGGTCTTATGGATTGTGTTGTTTCTATGATTACATGTTTTACTACTTCATTAATAGTGTTGACAATAG
Organism: Cuscuta epithymum; assembly: GCA_945859915.1. Taxonomy (NCBI): domain Eukaryota; kingdom Viridiplantae; phylum Streptophyta; class Magnoliopsida; order Solanales; family Convolvulaceae; genus Cuscuta; species Cuscuta epithymum. Next base: position 2,025,581 of record CAMAPF010000024.1, read on the forward strand.
GTGTTACATGTAGGCATTTTAGAATTTAAACCGTATTATGAATTTATTAGTGCAAGTATGTCGACTTATCGCCGCGATGCCGCCACAACGGGCGCCGTATGGCCATGGCGGTATGGCAGTCCGGAGGCGCCACGCCGGAAAACCCCGCCGTGACAACCGCACTGCTATCTGTTTTTATCAGTATTGTTCCTTTTCGGATTTTTGAAGTAACTATTAGCAATCAGGTTCTCTCTTTTTCGAAGTGATCTTGATCCATTGAAATTGGTTGCGCTGTATTTCAATTCAATGAAGAATCGGGCTATGTGAAATTTAAAACTCACAGTCGTGCTTTTCAATTAATCACTATAGATTGTTTTGCGAATACGTTAAACTAAGCTGCGTCTTTGTATTTCTGATCAGATTTTTATATTGTACAATGATTCTTTAGCGGGTGTAAACTATTTGTAAATGATGCTTAGTTTTTTACTCCTAACCCATTCAGTAGAATGATTTTTTTTAGTTTACCATGAGTAATTTCTTGTACATATGTTTCTTTAATTGCGTTTTTTGTGTTAGAACTGCAATAGGGTCTTGATAACTTGGCGTCTCTGTTAACCTATTTCTTCTCATTGAACATTGCAAATTGATGATGAATCTCCTTATTAATATCAGTATATGTCTATGCATAATCATTTAAATATTTCAATCTGAAAATCTAGTTAATTAGATATAACAGTGGAAACTAAAACTAAGAAGAGGAGTAGAGAACAGAATATAGAGAATAGAATGAAAGAAATATAGGTAACAGATTAGAGATTAATTTAAAGTAGAAGACTTGTTCAATTGACTGCTAATAAGTTGTATTCACTGAAGTCTTCAAGAGACTGACAGTGTAGAAAAGGTTGGAACCATGAACAACTAGTATTGGCACGCTGGGGTTGTTAGTATTCTGGAGGGAAAGACTGAAGTATTATCAAGTCCCAGGTTTCCAGCCAGTAGCTTCAGAAAAAATCAGCAAGACTAATGTAGTAATGTGGAATATCAGATAGTTTTAAATAATGTTGTGTCTAGACTGTTTTAGTCTTAGTTTAAAAAAGCGTGCCTGAGGCGCGCAAAGGTGCGAGGCGCAGCTAGGCGGTGGGTATATCGCATCTGCTAGTCCTAGGTGCAGTAGATACCCAAAGGCGCGCCCCATCCGTTGCTTTTTGTCGCTTTCTGCGCTTCTGTGATGCGGCCGACTCTGGCGCCTCTGGGATTAGTATCGACTTGTCCCTGCGAGACCTTTGGTGATTCTCTCTTTGCCTTTCCCTATTCTTCCGCTCCTCTCTCCTAGCATCGTAAAGTCGCAGGTTTTTTTAGAGGAGTTGCAGGTTTGTTTTAAGGAGTCGCAAGTTTCCTTTACTCTTTCTTCTCTTTTGTTTCCTTTACCTTTTCTTCTCTTTTTATTTTAAAATTTTTAAATTTATCAAAAAGTTTCAATTATTTAAATATTAACACTTTAGCAATCTGCCCTAAACCCTAAACTAAATCAGATGGTTTATCAATGTAAATAGTAATAATAATAATAATAATAATAATAATAAAGAGGGTTTCTACACTTAGATTGTTTAAGTTTTTACTTTTAATAATTATAGTTTATTAAAAGTTTATCATAACTTTAAAAAAATTACTATTAAATGTTTAGAAATTAGTATTGACTGTTTATTTCTTTTAAATAATTAAAATATTACCATAAACTGGGTTTTAGTTTATAGTTTATTATGTAACAGTTATATTAGAAAATATTATTTTTTTGGCAGAGAGAGTTTATTATTATAAAAAACTTTTTATATAACAATTTGTTAAATAAAAATTTTGTTCATTGTTAAACTTATTATTAAGAGTTTATTATGACAGTTTGTAAATATTAACACTTGATTATATAATGATTTTATTAAAAATTGCTATTAATTGTCGATGAGTACACTACTTTGCTTGTGAGTTTGCTACTTTGCTTTTTAATTACATTATGAATAGGCATTTAACATATTTGTTGTTACTGTTTGATTTTTTTTTTGTGGCTGATTTTGATGTTACGTAAGCTTGTTTCATGGCTTGAGGTATACATATGGCTTGTTTCATGCCTTCATGAAGTATAAATATAATATACCAAAGTTATATACTTGTATTGTTTAGTTCCGTGAGGCGCGCCTCGCGCCTCGGGTAAATCAATGAAAGCGCCTCAAGCCGCCTCACGCCTTTTAAAACTAAGGTTTTAGTGTCATGCACCTCTATGTCTCGCAATCTGTATGCGCACGCCTAGTATACTCTCTTTCTAGAGTTTTAAGCATTGAATGTGTTTTTGGAATGCATCTGCAACTCTGCCGCAGATGCGCAAGCCTTGGCAAACTTATAAATCATGTCACAGTTCAAGCCTTGATGTCCTCCAATCTATTCTCATGACATGCTTTGTTAAATTTGTTCCTGGTGTCTGATTTACTGATTGGTTTTCTTGGGTATATGCAGCCGTGTTTGTGGGAATACTCACGGACTTGTCAGAAAGTATGGCCTCATGTGCTGCAGACAGTGTTTCAGCCAGAATGCCACTAAGATTGGATTCATCAAGGTAATCCATGAATTGACTTCTTTGCTAATTCTTTTTTTGGGAGTTACCAACAGGCTGCAAGTTGCAACTTCGAAGTTCAAACAGACTTTTTCTTACTTCGTTACCTACCCACTTTTCACTTCATTTGGCATATTACTCATCTCTTTTTATTGGTTTTGCAGTACCGTTAAATGATCAGCATGGTGGGGATCTCAAGAAGAGTATTTAGATCATTAAACTTTCCGAACAGATTTTCTGTGTAATGATAATTATTACGGCGTTATGCTCTTCAAATTGTCTTTGATTTTGATGTGTTTTCTTTTTTTTAAGATTGATGAACTATATGATGTCATTTCTATCTTGAGTAAAATGTAGTTTCAATTTACTGGCATTCTTAGCGTACTTTTAATTGCATTTTTTTTTCTCGAAACTAGTTGAGCTCACTTTACTTGGGGGTGGGCAAAGTGGCTCGGTTTGACCAAACCGAACCAAAAAATTGAGGTTTGGTTTGGTTTTGGTTAGCCTAGCCAAACCGTTTGGTACTAATATTTACAAACCGAATGGTCCGGTTCGGTTCTGTTTATAAACCGTATAACCCGATCAGTTTACTAATCTAAAAATTCAAGAATATGCATCTGTGCCTCGACTTCAAACTCGCTCACCAGCTACAAAGTCACAAACTCTCTATCATTATACCGATTGCCCTAGTTAGCCAAACCTTTTCAAAGCTGCGCCTTCATCTTCGAATTAAAGCTGCGCACAAGTGTACCTTGGAAGCTTTAAATCTTGGGTTGCCAGTGACATTGTGCTCGGTTTTCAAATAAGGTCCATAGACTCATCTGTTTATATATCTTCTAAATTGATCTTCATTCTATTTTTTATTTGTTTAAGTCAAACTCCTCATGGAGAGGAATCCCAAGGTTCCCTTAAACTAGGGCTTTCTGTTAAAGGATTGTTTCATTGCTTTAAATTGAATGTAAATTGTTCATCGTTAATTTTTATAGCTGTAAATCTATATTATTCACGTTCTCTATATATAATATGTTTTCACTTTTCAAGGGCTATGGACTTTGCTTTTTTTAATTCATCGATTTCTTCCAAGGCCTGACCCTTAAAAAGGAATGGCGACCATGTTTGTTACCTGGATGGCATCTAGAACATGATTTCCCTGATTTCAAAGTTAATATGGAGTGCTTAATTGTTTCCTGCTTTGTCATAAAGTTTTTAAATTGAGGTAAATGATTCATTTTCTCTACTGCCATAAACATCCCTACAAAAAAAACTACTTTGTTCCTTTCCTGCTCTGTTCATTTACATTAGAGCATGTTTGCTCTCAGTGCTATTACTTTTGTTTCTTAGGCTCTGTTTCTTCACATGGAGCAAACTAGCATAGTTTCTAAATATTGAGCCTTCTTGCCTCTAAGTATTTGTTGAGTTTATAAAAGAAATCTCAGAATTGGTTGTGATGCTAGTTAGCTATATAAGTTCATAGTTTGTGACTTTGTGTAGAGTAATTGTTGTTGTCATTGTTAATAATTATACATTTGAGTGTGAAGTACTTTGAGTGTTTGATTGTGCAGATGGATTCTCATTTCAGAGTTGGTTTGATTATTTAGAAAAACAGATTGCAGAATGAAGAAATTATGAATGCTCATGACAGATAACTTGCAAGCCGGCACAGTTTCTACTTTCTGGCATAGCTGAAATTTTGAGATTTAGCTGTCAGGGAGGTAGAACAAAAAGTGTGTTATACCCAACAAGTCATTGAAAAAATAAGTGACTTAGCTTTGGGTTGCACTAAATAAGTTAGAGAAACGTAGAATTCTTTATCTGTTTTGAAGACTATTATTTGATTGCAATAGGTATAATTGTTTACATATATGAGGAGCATGGGTTTTATCTTTGTAAGGACCTAAATTCCGCCACCCACCCCAAGATTATGTCTGGACCTATTTAAAGTGACTATTAAGGGGAACCCAGTCAACCCACACAATCAAATGTCCCTGGGTTCATAGACTTAAGCCATGATGTTATGCACTTATGCATGCTAGTTTCTGGTAACTAGCCTTCATCTAACCTCTGTCCTCTGTTAAGCGGAGACCTTAATCCCTTCTTGACAAATCGTTTGCTTTCATGCAATTTGTTTTGTATTTTTTTTTTTGTTAAATAGTACTTCGTATTATGTTTCGATTTAATCGGTTTGGTTTTGTTTCAATCCAAACCAAACCGTTTCTAATTTGGTAAACCGAACTTCAAACCGAACCAAACTGAAATTTTCTCAAACCGAACCGAAACCAAATTGAAACATATTTGGTTTTTGTTTGGTACATTTTCCGGCAAACCGAATAAACCGAAACCGAATTGAAACCAAACAAAACCGAATCGTAAACCGAAATGCCCACCCCTAACTCTAATGATTAATGAGCAGACTCCATTGAACTTGATGGACTTGATGAAGTTCTTGTATTTTAATGGGCTAAGTAGCCCTCGAGGCCTCGTATCTTGTATTTTAATGGGCTAAGTAGCCCTCGAGGCCTCATATCCTAGTTTTTTAGTTCATATAAGATCAAATCATATCTAACTTAAATAGACTAGATCATATTTAAATAGACCAAAGCTAACTTGGACAGTTCAAACAAGATCAGACCTAGGCAAACAAGACCATTAAATTGGAGTCTAAAAACCATTAAATTTGAGTCTAAAAGAAAACATCTTCAATGACTTGCAGTACACAGGCTGATTTGATGCAAATAAAAGCAGTATTCTAAGCAGATTTATGTATGCCATCATATGTTAAAAGCAGTATCCTAAGCAGATTTATGTATGCTCATACTATGCTGGGCTTATACTTTGCCGAGGTCATACTAGACCGAGCTCATACCATGTCGAGCTTGTACTACTCTGAGCTCATACTGTGTTGGGCTCATACTAGGGCAAGATCATACTAGGCCGAGATCATACTAGGCCGAGGTCATAGTGGTCATGCCGGGTCGAGGTCATAATAGGCCGAGCTCATACCATGCTGAGCTGATACTACTCGGAGCTCATATTGTGCTGGGCTCATACTTTAACGAGGTCATACTAGGCCGGGCTGATACTACTCTGAGCTTTTACTAGGTCGAGGTCATAGTGGTCATGCTGGGCCGAGGTCATAATAGGCCGAGCTCATACCATGCCGAGCTGATACTACTCGGAGCTCATATTGTGCTGGGCTTATACTTTGCAGAGGTCATACTAGGCCGAGCTCATACCATGCCGAGCTTATACTACTCTGAGCTCATACTGTGTTGGGCTCATACTAGGGCGAGATAATACTAGGTCGAGGTCATAGTGATCATGCCGGGCCGAGGTCATAATAGGCCGAGCTCATACCATGCCGAGCTGATACTACTCGGAGCTCATACAGTGCTGGGCTCATACTTTGCCGAGGTCATACTAGGCCGAGCTCATACCATGCCGAGCTTATATAATATGAGCTGGTCAAATAATTTTTGCAAGTTAACTGGCCCGAAAAATACATATTCCGGACCAGTTAACTTGCAAAAATCATTTGACGACCTTCCCGATTGACTTTTTTGCTCAAACTTGGTATGGATGCACTAGACTTGATGAGGAACATACACAAAAAATTTGAGCAAAAAATACCACCTAGAAAGGCCCAAATGGAGGAGGCCGGACTGGGGTTCCTGTCCTGAAATTCCGAACAGGAATATTGGTGTATTACCAAATATGGTTCTGTTCGGGTTTGTTCCGTTCCATTCAATTTGGATTTGTTATATTTCAAAAACATATTGAAAATCTATTGAATATTTTAGTACAGTTCAATTTTATTCTGTTTTTCATGAGTTAAATTAATCTTGATTTACTTCCGTTTAAAAGTAGTACCAAATTCAAACCAAATTCGAGAAGTTTTTAGCTTAAAAATATACTCCGTATTACCGTATAAGCAGCATTGTGAAGAATACATGAATCATAAATGTCTCTAACAACTTTTATTTCAGCACATCCCTCAAATCAGGGTCAAAATGTTAAATAGATCAATTTCCAGAGCTAGAAATCAGGCTTGTTATTCCAGATGCAGAAACTCATTACTAGGGAGCGGAGGAGCTTCCCCGAATTTCAGCACATATGCAGTCATATGAGCAATCCGCAACGCCGGAATGGCCGGTACATCCAAATATGCATCGCAGGAGAAACACCACACTGATAAATCACTGCATTCAAATCCAGTTCGCACCCAAATTCATATCGAATAAGGGAAGTAAAATGAACCAATCGATTGAAATGATATCCAGGTTTATGTATATACCTGAAGCTAAGCGCTATGGGATGATTCGTCCGTTGATGGTGCTCGACCATGTGCTTGTTCACGAATCGGCTGCAGAAAACTTGCTTGCAGCTCAAGCATAGCCAGTTCTCCCTCGGATGTTGGCACCTGCAACGAAATTCCATTGGATTCATTGATTGATTCAATGCCTAGGGTTAGAGAAACCATCAGGAGAGGTTAGAAAGACAGACTCGTTGCAGGGAGTGACGGGGATGGGGATGGGGATGTGAGCCAGGTCAGAGGATAATGAAGCGAGGTGATCGCAGTGAGTTCGGGGCTCCACCCAACCAGATTCGAACCCATCCATCATTAGTTCTTCGTCTTCGTAGATGACGGGAACTGAAGCGGCGGACGATGATGAGGCCATTCACCGTTCTTGACTTCTTGTTCTTACGCTGAAGACTGGAATTGGTTCGGTTACCAAAACCTATTGAGTTTTTTTTTAAGGGTTAAAGCACAAATATATCCCTCATATATGCGTTGGAGTACCCATATACCCCTGTACTTATTTTTGTCTAAAAAATCTGCCAAAACTACTTTATGGGTTTAAAAATACCCTTGGTTGACTAGTATCGAATTCTCAATTGAAAGCGAACAGTGATGACACACAAAAAAGCTACTCCGTATTATTCAAGATTTAATTTTTTTATTCATGTTTTGTATCAAATGTGTGAACTTCTACCTTGCAGCTTTAGATTTTTATCTAATTTCTTAGCAAACATTCACATTGTGAATTTCATTTTGTAGTACAACTACAATCATGGAAAGGAGTCTTTCTTTGAAACAACCTGCTTATAAATAATGTTTATATGGCTTATCAGATGTTTGGATTAGTATTTTCACTTATTTGAAATATTAAAATAAAAAGTGTATAATGTCTAATGGAGTGATTCTCAACAAGAGTTATAAGCATTGATGCAATTTATCCTCCACTGTGTTAGGAATTTGACAAGTTTTGAAAGTTCTATTTCTTCCTTTGAAATTAAAACTGAAAGGGATAAAAAGAGCCATAGAGGGATCACCTTTCTTATTCCTTTTTATTTTTTGTTAACCTACTGTTGTCTTATGTAGTAAGTAGAAGTTTGAAATCATTTAAAGCCACTCTCACTGGAAGAGTGCAAAATTATAATTCCAGTAGGCTTTTCTTTTTTCATGCCTACACTCTCAACTCTCAAGTCTCAACTTTATCCAAGTGCGGGTGAATATGAGATTTTTGTCCAAAGGTTTCTGCATTCTTAGCAGCCATTATCATTCATTTTTTTAAACTTTCTCAAACACATTTTGAAGTACTAATGTAAATATTCTGTCCAAAGTTCTTTTCAATATTTATTATCAGCAGCCATTCCCATTCTATTTATTTAGAATTTTTTGAAGTATGTTTTCAAGTGCTGTTATGATAGGATCCCGGCAGATTAGGCTGAGAGTAATAATAATAAGAGTAGTATAAATAGAAGGGAAGGAGGGAATAAGAGGGAGGCTGGTTTTATCTTGGGCTTGGGACTAAGAGAGTTAGCACTCTTTAACCGCCTTCGTATTTTTTCCTCTATTTTGTATACGACGGTTCCATTTTTACATGTCTGTTTTCTTCATCACTACTCTTAGAATCTTTGTAAATTGGAGCATTACCTATCATATTATATTGGTGTTATTGTGGGCAGTGAAATACTAATATGTTCCTCAAGTGCTACATGGTGTGGTAGATGCTTATAAGCATGTTTAATAGCTGAAATATTTTTCACTCTCCCCTAACAGATCTTTTGCACTACTGTTGTACATCGGCCGGTTAGAGAGATGACAAAGCAAGAATGGCTCAAAAAACATGTGAGTGTTTTCTACTTTTCTTATTTATTATTAGAACTATTATAATTACTCTTAAATGGTTCCAAAAGCAACATCGTTATCGTTGGGCCATAAGTTTGAAATTGATTTTATGTTGTTAGAATGCATTTAGCTCTGCCTTATAAGTTTGTCTGCTAAACTATATATTTGAATTGCCTTATATTGTTTGCATATAAACCCTTGGATTGTATTTACTGATAACCATTTCAAAATATTTCTAAAATTTAATTTCCCAAAGTAATAGTTTTTTGTATATTTAATTAAGTTGAGTATACTATCATAAATACTTAAATAAGCACAAAGAGGACAATTCATATGTTAATCAGTCTGGTGTTTGATGTAACAATAACATGTTAGTTTATATCAGATTTGACTTTTCTTATATTTTGTTTCTTTTTTCTATATCTATTACGTAGGAAATAGGTTATTTTATTAAGTTTTGTTGGACAACATTGGGCAAATTTGGTTTGAGTGCAATCTGCAACCTAGAAATAAGTTCAGATTTGATTTTAGTTACCTTTTATTTTTTTCTATATATATTCATATACATTGCTTATTTGCTTGCTTATTCAGTGACATATTTAGATTTGGGTGCTTTACTGAATAACTTTTTAATCTCACTTAAGCTGAGAATTTTAAAGATTTCCTCCAGTTTTATTCTGGTAGATGTGGAATACTCTGCTTGCTTGGTTATTTGAATATACTCATAATCGCTCAATTCTTTTAAAGAAAGCTAAGATACCCTCTTTTAAAGAGATATGCGTGTTTAAATAAGTCACAAACTAAAAAGGTGATTTCAAGATTCTTTCTTTAAGCTTAAATAAATATGGCAATCTTCTTAAAACTCAAGTCAGATTAACTTAATTATCTTATTGACCTTTTTTTAGAGGTATGTGTATAACAACAATAGTTGGGTCTTTTAAAGATCACAATAGTATGTACTTCCTCCGTCCCTTAAAATTCGTCCCACTTTGATTAAGGAAACAGCATAAACTTAAGTCAAACTAATGCACAATAAGCACATGTATTTGTTTTTAGGCTCACTTTTTTCCAAAGTTTTCAATCATCATTTTCATTTACCCCACCGTAGGTGGAAGTAAGGGTTTCCCAAAATTTTCAATACTCTTCCAATTTTGTTCTTAAGTTTTATACTTAAATTGCAATTTAATCTTTTTTATGTTAACAAAACGCGGAACACTAGGGTATTAAGTATGACCAGTTGAGCAAAAAATTGATTTCACAATGGCATGGTTTGGCATTTGGAGTTAAGAATACCGGTTTAATTACATCTTTATTTGAATGCTTTATTTGTCCAGGGGCTATTTTTATGATTGGGATTGGACTGCATCTTATTGGCTCACTTACAATTGTTTGAGCAGCAGAACCACAGATTTTAAACTCTATTTAGTTTATCAAGTCAATTAGAATCTGTTTATAGTTGTGCATAAAATCCATGCAGATTTGCCTAATAGGGCAGCTGAATAATGCAGGAAGGTGGTGATTGTGAAATAAGCCTCCTCTTGGTGAAGATAGTCTAGGAACCCTCTGTAGAATCGGTAATTTTCTCTCGATTTTTCTTCCATTTTTGTCTACTATTATTTGCTTCTTATATTTTTTGCGTTAAAGTTGATTTCTGCCACTATCTTCTTCCACAATCATTTATTAGTTTGTACTATTAATTTTAAATTTCAGAACTAATTTTGGTTTATGGTTTATTGATTTTTTATTAGATTATTTTTCCTCCTAACAACACTTTCCTTCCCTGTCCAAAAATCTACACTTTTGTATCTTCTCTCCATGGCAATGTGCCAATGTCCATATTATCTGAAATTTGAATTAGTGTTTACAACAACATCATTCAAGCCTTAGTACCGAAAGAGTTTGGGGTCGGCTCTTGAACTGGTTGCTGACTTGCTTTGCTGCTTCACTCTTCATCAATCATTATAAAAAAGAGTGGTTGCTGGTTCTTCAATCGTCATATAGAAGAGTAGTGGATTTGAGATTGTAAACTTTGTATTTATCCCATACTGGGATTGCCAGATAGTGGGTATGGGATAAAAACGCAAATTGAACTTAGATGATGATGTGGTGTCCATTAAAAAGAGGTAATTGTGTTGGCAGCTCGCAATTTGTACTTCATAATTTTAGTGCATTGTTTACTTTATTATTAATATATGCTACGTATTACACTCCAGGTCTTTGAATTCAGCCCTTCCTGGTACGGTGTAGGTTACTTTATTATTAATGTATACTACGTATTACACTCCAGGTCTTTGAATTCAGCCCTTCCTGGTACGGTGTAGGTTACTCAAATCGCACGAGGGCTCTGTTTTGTATAGATAGGTATTCCGGTATTCCCTAACTATCTTTTCTTCATTCACTATCCGCCTGATGTTGTAGATTTCTCCAGTTTCACTATCACACCATCAAATAGGCTCCAAGCAGTTGATTGGGGTAAGAAACTTTTCTTTCAGTTAACCAGGCCAAAACCGGATTCAAATTTTATACGTGCATGGCCAGAAAAATTCATGCTAGATCTTTAAAAATCAGATCACGATTTTAGAAATGTGCATGTCCTAAATCTGAGTGAATTAAATTTGTGGGGTTATGTTTGAATTGTCTGAATGAACCAAGTCATTTCAATTTTATTTAATACTCCCTCCGTATCACAATAAGAGTCCCAGTAGGCTTTTCATGTATTTTAAGATACTCCATAGTTTACAAGTTTAATGTACACTTTTTGAAAAAGTAGGAGATTTTGGTACTGTTTACTTTGTTAAAGTGCACTGTAGCTACTTTTGGGGTGGAATTATTTCCTAAAATGGAAGTGAGACTTTATTCTCATACGGTCAAAAAAGGAAAGTGAGACACTTATTGTAATACGGAGAGAGTATATATTACCTTTGTTCTTTTATACTTTCATTCTTTCTGTTTTGGTCTGTCCCAAAATCACACAATTCCAGCTTTACTAAAAATGAGTAACTGTGCCGAATCAAAATGGGAAGTAAAAAATGACCTACAGATCAGATGACTTTTATAACTTTAAGGTGCATGTAAAATGTAAGACAAGAATTTGGTACAAAAAGTACTCTAAAAAAGATCTTATACGGTTATTGCTAACTAATTGCCTTGAACTAATTCACGAAATATGTTCTGTCCTGTTGTGTAGAAAGTTATCAAATGATTTGGGCATCTACTGAAGTGAGGACCAAATTGAAGAAGAGCTTCTCCTAAATCTCTGCTCTGAAGAGTTTAGATCCCGATGCATATTGTTTGAACTTTTTATAATGTTTCATAAATAACAAGTGTATAATTTAGCACAAATAAGATGCATCCACCGTCCCATTTTTATAGTTTGATTTATTAGTTCATTTGACCAAGTTGTGTTTTGGTCATATTTACGACCAATGCCCAACTTCACATTGATATGTATTGTCCCATATTAGTATTGGCTCTTTTAAATTGGTGCGTATGATGCATGTAAGTTTACAGCGATGATAATTTAGAATTAGTTTTTTAAATATAGTACTACGTATTAGTTTATACAGCCACTAATTACATGTAACTTATTTACCGAAAAATTGATGGAAATTAATTTGTACCTTTATTAGTGAGGTTTTATTATTTGTTTGGAAAATATTTTATTTAGAATGATATTGGCACATTTACGTTCAAGTGACAAGATCATTGAAATCTTATTGGACAATAAACAGAAAGCATTCACAAGAGATGAGATCATGAAATCTTATTTAATTTCATATTTTCAGGAGAGAACACAGTTTGCATCACCCCTCATGACACCGTTTGCCTAACAATAAATTCATTTGTCATATTTTACTCGAATAAACAAATGTCCAGAATTGTTTTTGATTTTATATTGTCCTCAACTCTCGATTTACAAGAAATAAAATTGTTGTAAACAAGCAGGAGCATGGTAGTATTTTGCTTATAGCCCTAACCAGGATAAGTTCCTTCTACCTCGACTCAATTAACTATTTTTTCTTTAAATAAAGTTATATTTACTGGACATCGATCAATATAGACATGTATTTGTACTGAAAAATATAACTTTTTTCACATACTATGATGTAAGATTTTTAAAACTGGAAAAACTCAATTCTCACCAACATTGAATTTTTGAAAGATTGCTCACCTAGATGGCTAGATTGTATGACAAGTGGGCTGGGAGTATATCTATTAGCTACATTAGATAGCCATACACATCTGTTAGTTGCTATTTGTTCAAACTATTCATCCCAATTTCTTATTCTGGAGCAGTCCGATTTGTTATTATTATTTCATGGTTATTCATGCTCCAACGATGAATGAAGTTGATAAGATCAAAGATTAAATATTGGCTTTGATATATTCAGAGTTAAAGACTTATCTAAACTCAGATTTAGTTTCCTCATCTAGCTCAGATTAAGAATGGACTGAGATGGGTTAGCCCGACCCAGGACCCGACCCGACCCGACCCGATACTGTGCAGGTCCAGCTTGCCCGGTCAGTCGGTACCATGACTGGGCCCCAAACAGGGGGAGTTTGGGGCGGGCTACAAGCTGATGAAATGGTGGACTGGCCCAGCCCAGTCCCAGTACAAACTCGGGCCGGTATCCGGCCAGCAACCCAAATTTTTAGTCCTGCTCACTCCCGCCCAATCCCGGCCCAGAGCCCGACCCAGGCCCGGTCCACACATAGGTCAGATAGTGACCTCCTACACGAGATATATTCTCTCGAAAATCTTATCACTTAAAATTAAGGTTTGCCAAGTCGTAAGCTAAAGTTCGTAGTTGATCGAGGTTCCTTTGAGGCTTATGAGAAATTTGAATCATTCACCTGAATTGGGTAACAACATTCAATTTATGGTGATTAAACTTGGAGCTCATATTATTGAGACTTAGATGACACACTGAGGGAAGAAATAATTCCATAAATATTACTCTTTAAAACATGATGGACAAAATCTAAGTTGCTGTGATGTAAACTTTAAACACAATTATAATCACCAATAATTGATGGTGAAAATTTGGTTATTCCTCGACTTACGTTAACACCATCATATGTTAGACGCTCCTTCACTTTCCATTAGTATTTAACTATGCAATAACCATTAATGAGAGACGATAATAGCTATTAGAAAAGAATGGCATCTTCCCTACTCGGCCTACTTTAATGCATGGTTAACTATATATGACGTTCTCGAGAGTAACAAGTCCATATAAAATGAAATTTGTAATATGTGACGAAGACGGACAACAAAAAAGTTTGCAGTGAATGTTATAAACAAAGACGTTAGTAATAATTTGTAGTTTTCCTTCACAGTTTTCCCATAACAAACTCACTATAGTTTATAATCAGAACTAAAGACAAATATATGGCTAAATTAAGAAAATGAACAAAAATCTGACTTTTAATATGCAGTGACCATATTATTTATGCAGTGAATGTAGTGATGATAGTAAAATGCAATTTTACACTGCAGTGAGTGATATTTTTGCCCACAGTGATCATATGGGCAAAATGAAAAAACCCTTGTAATCAGCGCTTTACAAATTAACAAAGTAAAAGCATATCCACATTTGATCCACAAACCTTCTTCCGAGAAGTCAAAAATCCCACCAAGCATGTCAACACTCTCCACATCATCTTCACCCTTCTCCTTTCCACAAGGAGTATTGCTGCTATCATTATGAGTGACCGCTTTTGTATATTCACGGGATTCTTGGTTAGTTGAAGCCTTACAATAGCCTTCTCTGAAATACTGTGCAAAATCTACAGGGTCACTCATATCTTCATGATTTGGCCCCTCATCGTTGCTAATATTCATACTCCTATTAGAATGGTTAGAGCTTGTGTTTGAAGCTTCACTAGTAAAAGCACTGTTTGAAGATGGAACATCCCTAGCAGTAGTTCCTCCTGCAAAGAGGGACCCACTGTTGGGGGGAGATGGACTATTTACAATGTAAACTTCCTCCAAGGAAGATATGATATTTGTGGATAGCTCAGGACTATAGGATGTTTGGTTCAGCGTGAATGGGGCCAATGACCTTGATTCACTTGCTCCATCATTCTCATCCATTAGGTCGACATGTGGATATGCCACTGGCATCGCACTCATTTTATCTACAATTGAAAGAAAAGGAAAAACGTATTAAGCTTTTCTTATACAAATTGAGTTACTGGCATGTGACTTTTTCACCAAACCTTAAGCCAAGCAAAAAGTAATAAATTATACTGACTTACCAGCATGTGCCTTTTTCAGCAAACACTGTGGAGCCGCCATTGCAATAGCAGAACTAACTTCTGGTTTCTCTTTAGCTGTGGAAGAAGCATACGATGAACCAGAGAATCTGCCATCAAAAGAAACCCTACACAATATAAATATGTTCAGCATAACAGTTTGGAGAAAGATTATTTATATGAAAAATATCATTTAAAAAACATAGAGATCAATAAGAGAATGCCAACACATAACAGAGACAGAAGTTAAGAAATCATATGGCCTTACATAGATTAAAAAAAGTTTGTCCTGTTAACTACTCAAACTCACAACTGCATCCATGAAAAATAAGCACGCGAAATCATGTTTTCCTTCAAATATCGAACTTCATTACCTCTTAAAAGTGAAATTACTACAGCCCAAGATAAAGCACAATGTCATTGTGAGACTAATTTCCTGTTAAAAATTTGGCCGGAGCCTATAAAGAAAACCGAATCCAATGATTCATTTCTCAATTAGAGAACAGGGAAGCATAAATTTTCTCTGACTTAGAGTAAAATTGGCTTCTTCAGTAATATTAATGATCTTGAGTTTATATCCACACGATGAGGTGGTAGATAGAAAGAAAACCCAACGTTTTGTGAAACGTATGTGGCCCAAGCGCTTACTTTTCAATATAAATCAAGAAAACGGTACCAACAATACGTGGACCCAGTGCAGGGTGTAAGGAACTTAGCTCTCCTTTAGCCAGATCTAATAATAGAACATTGTGAAAGGAATAGGTATTGCAAAAGGTCTACCCAAATAGGATATACTATAACAGACATGATAGTATAAAAAACAAAACTCAAGTTCATAATTCTTTCGTCGAACCAAAGATGTGAACAAAAATGTTGTATAGGCATTCATTGGGAAGTGAACTTGCAGGTCCAGATTACCTTTCATCATTCCAATTTGTGCGAACCCTCTGAAAATGGTCAAATACAGGTAGCAAATCCTTGCGCTTGATTTCGACTTCATTAACAGAAATATTCTCTATTTCAATCTCCCCGCTGGAAGAAAGCTGATCGATATAATGCTCTGCATTCCCTTGGAAACTCAATGTATAGAAGCATATCTAAAGTAAATGAAATGATCATTGGTATATACCTCTTTATAGTAAATCTTAAAGGTCTGTACAATGAAGGCTATAAGTGGTAGTTGCAGTTCTCTACCTTAGACTTCTGCCAAATTGGTATCCTCCAAGACCTTGACCGAACTTCGGCATTTGAAAGATACCAGTGAGACTGACCATGCGGCTTTGTTATATCCTTACCTCCAATGTCATCATCTTCGCTGGCAGAATTATCTATGACAGTTTCCATGCACCCACGGTTCCCGAGGGAGATTTCCTGAATGCACTCCTCTCTTTCAGGCCAGACTGCCCTTCGACAAACATCCCACCATTGTACAGGCTCAACTTTAACTCCCAGATCATCCTCTTGCATCTGCATTAAGTGGGCAGTACCACTTCTCAAAGAAGACTGACCCTGCTCTCGACCAAGAGAAGAAACCAATTCATATTGAATTAGATGTCCACTGGGAGTGAAGGCCAACAAATGTTCTAAAGTGTTCAGATTTTGGGGAGCATGCTGCACATCTCGGTGTATGCAACTATGATAGACAGCTGCAACAACACCAGAAGGTACAGAAACCCTTCCTGCTGCAGAAGATGCCACACTGCTTACTGAATTAAGCCAACCAGAGACATTTTTTATCCTGCTAACGACAGACAGTGTGATAGGTGTTGGTGGGGGGCAAGAAGAGTGTGCATTTGTTGAAAAAGAAGAAGCAGACCACCATGGCATAGAAAGTATAGGTGTTAGTGTTGTTCCATTAACATGAGTACTCTGTAGCTGAAGCCCTGTCTCACCACCAAAAGGGGATAGTACAAAAATATGGCATGTCCCCTTAGTTGAAGTAATACCTACCCATTGACTAAAGTTACTAAAACAAATGTCCTGTATCACCTGTTAGAAAACAAGATTGCCTTAGAGGATAAAAAATGCCTAGAATATAAGTCAACAAAAAAAACGAGTTACAACATTAAGAGGCACAAAATACACACAGCTGGAGTCACGCCTCGATGGAGCTTGTAGAGGTGGACATGAGAAGAACTCCAATCATTGTTAAGTGCACCTGATCCATTCTGAGAACAATTGGGCAATATACGGTATATATTTATATTGTTACCGTGTATGGAAGCAGTGACCAAGAGAGTGCCACTAGGGTCAAAACATAGAGCAGATATGGGGCTAATATGCGCCCTAAATTGTGAAATTATAGTTCTGGATATGAAATCTTTGATGACAACCTGCAATAAACACATCAGATTAATAGTTCTTTTAGATCAGGGGTAAACACTGAACTCTACATTTTACTATTTTAGAAATGTAACACTTCAATAAAATTTATTACATATTAATGTGATGTTAGTACTTCTTCAGATGAGGAATTAATTAGGACCTTTTCATTTTCAGGGCCAATTTAAAAAGGAGAATCTAGGTGCCACAATCAATTAATGTATGTGGGCTAGTTAAATCAAGGGGACATGTTGTCAATCACAATGCTTGGCTACTACAACAAAGAAACAACCACTCTTCATAAGTCATAATTCAGGCTTCAACAGTTAATCTTGTGAAGGACTACATTATGAGAAAATCAAATTTAATCTGTAACGGCAAAGATCGTTTTTTAAGGTGCATCCCTTCCCAAGCAAGTTCCTCTGCATTGTGCAAGTTAACGCAGTTACAGATCAGCTCACAAAAGGCAGAACCTGCTTAACCATTTTGTTATTTTCAAAACGTGTTGAAAATGTGTGGCTTGCTTTACTTGAATATGAAAAAGCGTGATCAGTGAAGAAAACAAATGCCAGCAATATTGGCAGTAGACTATTTTGATACAACCAAAACTACCACCCCGGTAAAATCCCACCATGTAGAGTAATAGTGTAGTGGTTAAGTAGAAACAGATCTATTCCTATCTAACTAACCTAAAATTAAAGTTTTTTTAATACAAAATTATTAGTGACTAGTGAGACTAACCATCCCAGCTGCATCGGTTTCATTTGAGTGAAGTGGACCCCTTCCGACATTCCAGACAGTGCTTGATGATGCAGGTAAATTGGAGCCATCAGGAAGAAGCTCATGACAATACTTTGAAAAAGTCTTATAGCCCATGTCTCCAAGATTGATTAATCCAGAAGCAAGTTGTTTACTAGACTCCATGGCATATCTAGCTACCAGGTTTCCATTACCTGGAGATGTAGATGGGCTAACACCTGGAGAAGGACTAAGACTTTGTGGACTTAATCGTCCTGTGTTTGCTATCATTGGGTTGTTTGATGAATAAGCTAACCACCTTGGACCTACAGCCATTGGACCATAGCCAATATTGACTCCAGTAAAACCCTGACCGCCAGACTGAGGCACAGGATAGGTGAGCACACTAAATTTATTCTCCAGGGTGATGGCATCAAAGCAATATATCTACCAACAAAAATATTAGAATGTTCAATATAACAAAAACTTGATCACTGCAAGAGTACATGAACACATTTAGGGTTAAGGTAGCAACCAGTCTAATGAATAGTTGTAGTTTAGAAGACTAATGGGTGTTCTTGTGCTTGAAGAAATTCATTGTACCATTTGTATGAACCAAATATTTGATCATTCGAGTGAAAAATTAAAGATATTCACCTGCGTCGCGAGGCCAACAGCAACTATATGCGGACTAGCTCTAGCCATAAAAACAGTAGACCTGAATCGCAAAATGTGAACATAATTGTGGGACCTTAGAGAATAAAATCTAAGGGTAGATGTAGTAGGCAAGTTCGTATTGTTTCCTGCTTGAGGCTCAATAATGCCATCCCTCCCACTTTGTGCAGGAATGGACTGAGCTGCTTCACCACAAGCCACCACCAAGAGCATGGGATGTGAGTTTCTATATCCCTCATGGCCATCAGACTTTGCAGGGATGGGTTGCATCTGTAGAAATGTTACTGGATCATCATCGCGCTGAGAGACCAGTTCGCATACATTAGAAGCATCTTCAACATCCAAGACTTGAAACCCATTGGAATAACCAATCAGCAGGATGTTTTTGAATGATGAGGGAGCTAATTCTAGTTTGTCAAAGCAAGCCCATAAAACCTGCTTGTCGATGTGCAAATCCGAGAGGATTGATGAGAACACAGCAACTTCAATGTTACAAACATAAAAAGCTATTATTCATTGAAGCCAAACACAATAAAAAATCTAAACAATAAGAGTGTTGAATCCCATAGAAGGGACTCCACAGAGTAGAAAAGAGCTGCTATGGTTGAATATTTTTTCACAAACTTCCCATAAACAATTGATTGTTTCTTTTTTGACAAGATAGTAAACAATACATTTTCTTTTTCTCCTACATTGCTGGCATACAATTGTATGGCTTCAATACTCCTTTCGTTGTTCTCCTAGAAGTATAGAACCACACCTTTTTTATAGAACAAGGCAGACAAAGAAACACAAAACAGTGTCAGAATTCTAGAATCTATGTATGCGAGTACATAACTACACATTCTAAGCATTAAATGTAAACCAAATATCAATGCCTCATAAACCGTGTGTATTGCATAGATAAGGCGGATTGGTGGGATGAAGAGAGGAGCCAACCTCATCATGCATACAGTTGTACGTATCACTGAGCATGCCCCAGTTTAATGTAAAAGTTTATATACCATGATTACAAAATGATACTAAGTACTTAAGAAAATAAAAATAATCATAATATAATACCATATTCATTAATACTCAAGAAACTGTATAGTCAAATCCAGAAACAAGTCAAAGATGAAGTCCTACCACCACCAAAACTGTGAACTCAAGCAGTCAAGCCTTACACAATCCTATCTCCATTCTTTTAGATGCATCAGTTTGACAATGCATGATTTTAATCTTTAACTATTGATATATATAATAATCTTTGGGTAAACATTACAAAAGGACAAAATTTTGAGTGTATACATTGAGACAAAATCCACATTTTACATAATACATTCGACAGTGAGCACTTGCCACTAAGTCTCTAGCTAAGAAGTACTTGACACTGAGCACGAGCGGAGACAGTGAGCTAGTGAAGTGGTTAGTGCGCAGTCCCCACTCAATTTCTATTGAACACTTACACAGACATTTTGAAAGAACAAATATGAAAAAAGAGATACTGTTGAAAGCGTGGTTGGGCATTGGGAGATGAATAGAAAGAATATTGAAAGATAAGAAGTATGACGATAAAGAACTAGTCGCCCTTGGCAGACTAATGTTCCTTCCTGAACATGGCAAGTGACACAAGCACCAACTCCAAAACTATAGGTGATCCTATCAATAAATAGAACCTCTCATCGATTCTTGTCCCAAGAGCCTTGGCGAGCAAGTATCTTGTTAACTTATTACAATGATGCATAAAAAATATTACCTAAAATAAAATATCTAATGGATAGGACATAGGTCTTCTAAACCTTTGGTATAGGTTCAATTCCTATTGGGCGCAGCCGACCGCTCTTCCACTGAGCTATTGAGGAAGAAAAGACCCACGGGGGATTTAAGTGTAATGTTGTATGGATAGGAGAAGATAAAAGAAAATAAATAAGTTGTTGAATTAATTAAGAAGGATGTGAGGGTGTCGAGTCCTTTAGTGTATCCAAGTATGTGGAGAGTTGATTATTTTAGTATTTGCCATGAGGGTGGAGTATTTTATATAACCTAGGTATGCTTATGAGTGTATATATGTGATGCAACCATGAAGGAGGTGTGAGTCAACGCATGAAAAATAAAGTTATGAAATAACAATAAAACTCTTGCCATTCAACATAGGGGCAAAGGCTTTCTTGGGTTGGTGCGCGGAGGAAAGGCAGCCTGGAGAAAGATGGCTAGTTTTCTGTTATAGGGTTGATGACTCTTTTTTAACTCCAAACTTGTTTCACTTTAGTATAACTGACCAACTGTACGGCATAAGCCTCTATTAAGCCTAATTGAGTTATTGATATGGCAAGCCACAGTAGGATAGTGCGCAAAACCTAGGTATTGATCTCAATATGTTGAGCCACATCGCCAATTTCTAGGTATTTCTCTCAATATGTTGAGCCACATCGCCAATTTCTAGGCATTGCTCTCAATATGTTGAGCCACATCGCCAATTTCTAGGTATTTCTTCAATGCTTAGCCTCAGGACGCAATTTTGAACATTGCAATAGGTATAGGTCAAGGATTTTGTCAAGGTTTACTTTCACACTTTCATACTCCGTATCATGCATGGAGCGTGTGATAGATGATGAAAAAAATCAGTATAAGGTAGATAGCATGCAACAACCTCAAGAGAGAAATATGCTACTTAGATCTGAATTACAGTTAATGCACATGTAACTAATACTTGCGAAGGTATTGTGTAATACTATATTATGGTTACATCAATACGTAATTAATTTGAGAATTTTATACTAGTAACTTACTAGAAACTTTGCTTACATAGTCGTATTTTTTTTTACAAAACAAAAGATCCGAGGACTCGGACCGAACCGGCCCATTTCAAACGGGGCGGGTAAGGTTCGGTTTCTATTCCGAAACTTGGTATACCCGAACCGAACATACCCGTTAAATGGAACCAGCGGTTCTTGAAAATTTATCAATTACCTGAATCGACCCGGACCGTGCTCACCCCTAATTGTAACCACTCAAATACGATAGTATTATAAAATATGATACGAGACAGACTTAACGGGACGGATGAAAAGGGTAAAACGGGACAAAGTTAGAAGGACGGGAGAGTATTACATTACGATTAGTATCAGTAACCTCATTATGCATACTCATATATTTTTATGCTCAATTATCTTATTTAATTATCATCTTATCATATACGAACATTTTCAAATTTGAATCATGAAACTTGGTCACAATTCTTGACTCGTTATATTGATAATTTGATATTAAAACTAATTGTATTATTGTTTTTGTTATTCGAAAAAATTGACAACAATTGTCCCAATATTCACCCGTTTTTTGAGAATAGTTTCTCTAAACATATATATATATATACTCTCGAAATAATCCAATCCAACATTTTCACTTCATTTCCTTCCAGTGCCTAACAGATCGTTAAAATGGTGCTTCAGTTTTTTGCTTTTTCTTTGAAAAATATTAAACATATAAGCTCACCCTTCAAAAATCTTGTGTTTATTTTTAACAATAATAATATTCCCACCGAAACTGCTTTGTGTTTCTTGAAATATCTTCCCTCGTGGTCGAGGGCTTGCTTGAGGTGGTGCCAGGGACAATACCTCAGAGGAACTTTGGATTTTCCACCAGTCTGCACTCTGCAGTGTGTGGACGAGCGCCTGTTGAGTGCCTTATTTCTGAGGTGAGGGGAGTCCCGAGTCCATATGACGAAGCCGAGGGACGGTGTGATCTGTATCCGTTTTGTCTGCTGAGTGGTGGAGACAGTTGAATAGGGTGCCACGTGGGGGGCGCTGAGCTACTATTGGTTAGGCAGGCCTTTGATTGGACCGAAAGTCTATAGAACGTCCAGGGCCGGTCCTGTCCATTTATAGGCCTATGAGCGATACGTTAATTCGGGCTTATATCCAAGATAAACCGTAAACCACATACTTATTTTACATATAAATTATAATAAAAATATCTAACAACAACAACAACAACAACAACAAAAACAACAACAACATCCAAGTCTTAGTCCCAAACGATATTGGGGTCAGCTAACATGAATCGATATATGATATCGCCAAAAGGAAAAAAAGGAAATAAAGATAAAAAAGATAACTATTATAAAAAAGATAATATAAAAGAGATGAATATACATATAAAAGATAAAATAAAAAGGAAAAAAAATAATATTTATATAAAATGATAAAAGGATTAAAAAAGGGAGGAGGAGGAAGATGATACAAGATCACTCCTCCACACGAATACGCGTCCTCCACTTTGCTCTCTCCAAAGTGATACCCTCATCCAATCCAAGAAGTATCTAACGAAGTTCATAAAATAAAGGCGAGGATCACTTTTTTATTATTATTATTATTATTATTATTATTATTATTATTATTATTATTATTATTATTATTATTATTATTATTATTATTATTATTATTATTATTATTATTATTATTATTATTATTATTATTATTATTATTATTATTATTATTATTATTATTATTATTATTATTATTATTATTATTATTATTATTATTATTATTATTATTATTATTATTATTATTATTATTATTATTATTATTATTATTATTATTATTATTATTATTATTATTTAAGTTACATAGTTAGGCAAAAGTAACAGCACAAGTATCGAATAAAAAGAAAAAAAATTACTTAAAAACGTTTCTCATATAACAATGTGAAGGAAAACTCATAGATGATCTTCTTTCCACTAATAAGCACTTCTCAGCTTTTGGCTTTAAAAAAGCACTTATTTTCCCAAACACTACAACTTTTATTTTTCTCGGCTTCCGCGTCAAAAGTGCTTTTACTTTTTCTATTACACAAAAAGCACTTATTTTACCAAACACTACCCACTTTTACTTTTCAAAATCACTTTTTTCTCAAACACTATCAACTTTTATTTAATCACTTTTCCCCATTTCATTAAAAAAAGCACTTTTTTAAAAGCAGAAGCTGTTGCAAACAGACCCTAAGTATGACAAACAATAAAACCTTCACATATAACAACACTAAATTTTCTTTTGGTTACAACTGAAAAGATAAATGAAAATAAATACTAGTATTATATTACTACGTACTACATATTGAATTTATAAGTTGAAAATGATTTATTGACCATTAAGAATTTTAAGTTTGAAGTCTCGAAAGAATGAAGGTTTTCAAAGAGACAAATTGTTTGGCCGCCAGAAGATTGCCAAATTTTCATCCTCTTTAACTACTATTAGGAACTCGAATATAGTTTTTTTCAATTTGGAAACAAATAAATAATTAGGATGAGATTTGGGAGCCACGGGCTCTATAATAATTATATAAATTTGTTATGTTATAATTAAAATAAATAAAAAGCCTTAAAGGCTAAAGAGATGTGAAGAGTGAAGAGACGTGTCTTTTATTGATCCAACAACAGTTGTAATGCTTTTAAAAACTAAAACCGATTCTACTTTAAATTAAATTAATGTATATATATTCTTTTTTAAACTTGGCTTTGTTTAATTTTTTTATATATGTTTTAAATTTTCAAATTGTCAATAAAATTAAACATTGAGCCTAATTAATTGAACTTAAGAATAAAACAAGAAGCCTACTCACACAATATACAAAGAAAAGATTTTGGGCCTATTTCTTCTTCTATATTTTTTCGGGCCTAGGGCGGTCGCCCCAGTTTCCCTCCCCCCAGAACCGGCCCTGAGAACGTCTACAGAAAGCGTGTACACGAAGCATTTTTTGTTTGATTCGGAGGATTGGAGATTAAACTCCCACTTGCTACTGCTGCTCTTTTGATGAAGGTAACAGACTATTTTAGGGAGGAGCCTTGCAATAGTCTGGAGTGGAGAATTATCTCTTCCTCTAGAGACTTTACTACAATAGGCCTATGAAGCAATATTATCACACCAGGAGACAGTGATACACTAGACTGGAGCTATGAAGAGTTGGAGCAACAGAGAGAATCTGAGCTTTATTATGGTTACTTGTCAAAACATAACTCTTACCAATTATCAATGACAGACTATATCAGTTCTCTTGATACGGATTGCTATACACTGAACTGTGATGTATGGTTTAGGCCGAGAATTCGAGGGAGAGGCAGGAGCTTCAGAGGTTACATATTACTCATTGGGAGGACTGATAGCCTTACAACAGAGCTTTAGGGCCATCAGATGGGGGCTTATCTTAGCACATCAACTGGACCTTCAAAGAGTTATTGTGGAAATTGACTATAAGGGATTGGCAAAATCAATATTGGGGTGCTCATATGGGACTCTTAAAAGCTGCTAAAGGGTGGACTGTTAGTCCGTGTCCAACACGGGTTGCAGGAAGGAAAATATGTGTAGATAAACTGGCCGATGCAGCGCACGAGCTACAAAGGGACTCACAGCATTTGCACACAGCATCCGACTTGTCAAATCAGATTTTGTAGGAAGATGCTGATGGCTTAGAAAGTCTTAGGGAGAGTTTGCAACTGCTTAGAAAAAAGCACTTCTCAGCTTTTGGCTTTAAAAAACACTTATTTACCAAACACTACCAATTTTTACTTTTTCTCGGCTTGCGTGTGAAAAGTGCTTTTCCCTTTTCTATTACACAAAAAGCACTTATTTTACCAAACACTACCAACTTTTACTTTTCAAAATCACTTTTTTCTCAAACACTATCAACTTTTACTACTAATCACTTTTTCCTTACATCTCCAAAAGTGCTTTTTTTAAGCAGAAGCAGTTGCAAACACTCCCTTAATAACACGTTTCAGATCCACCCTAATAACACATTTCAGTTTCAATGATAATTCTGTGAGGGACAACTAATTTATGCATGGTTAAATGGTAATGATCATTTGATGCTTAAACAAGTTACAAAACAACTATTCAAAAACATATGTCCTAACTAACTAGGAGCATATTTACATATGCCATCAACTCTAAAGTATAATGTACATCCAGTTCATTAAAAAGGCTCTAATTACTTATCTTCCCTGCAGCTTCTCGAAGTTCGTACGTAACCATGTTGGCCGGCATGAGAAATAAAAGAAAATCGATCACGAGTCAAGTACAAGTTGTGCATGTCTTTTGAGATCATTCAAGTACTTTGTCAAGTTATACTCCTCTGCGTCAAAGAGTTCTTCTGAGTAGGTTCTTCGGAGTGTGTGTTTTTTGTTTTCTTTTGAACTACTTTTATTGAGATCTTTGCCTCTCAGCAGAATTACAACCTGTATACACAAGAGGACAATAACCAACACTATATATACATAGCTCACTTCTACGATCCACACCAATTCTGATGGCCTCCTAGGTTTCCAGCATGGTTAATTTCCCAGAAATTCTTTCTTTTCATTTTTATAAAAAAGAAATATTTTGGCAATGCTTATGTGAGTAAAGTCACCTTTCAAAAGTTGTTATCCATAAAAAATGTGTTTTCAACTATTCAAGAATAGGGAACGAAATAACCAACTAACACAGAGAACTTATCTCTTGGATCAAATCACGAATTTAAGACACTAAAAACTTCCTAAACTATTTAGCAACCTGAACTTCATCTACTCTAACAAGTATTATTTCATGATATAGAACCTACTTTTGATCCTAATTTTACAATATATATTTGAAACATTAGATTACTGTAATTTATATTAGTATTTGTGCATTATAATGGCAAAACATTTATAGAAGACTGTGAAAGTCAATCTGAACTTTCATTTTGTGATGGAGGTAGTAATTTTTACACGTTTCTCCAAACATTTTTTGTAACATACTTTTGTGTTGCATGCACCATTCAAGTGATGCATGTTTGAGCTTGCTATCTGTTGGGTAAATCCATTTCAAGTTCTGTAGAGTTGCAAAATAAAGACTTGCCTGACTCATCCGGGGTCGCAAAACGGGGTTCTGCTCTATACACAATGATGCAGTCAAAACCACTCGACCCATCTGCTGTTTATCATAGGCATTACAAAGAGCAGGATCCACAAGTCCCTCAACATCATCACTATCAAGGAAAGGCTTTGCCTAAAATTGGATCCACACAAAATAGTGCAAGTAAAAAACTCGGATTGAATTAATACTACTTCTGTCCCACAAAGATTTGCCATGTTCTACTAATTTGGTCGAATATTTTATCTTTTCAACTAATACATTTTTAGGGACAAGTAACACATATAATATATCCTTAAACTATATGACAAATAATATATATACCCCTTATGTTTTTTGGAACAGTTAAGCACCAAAAATTGTAAGATTGAGACAAATATATACCCATGAGGTATTAGAGAACGCACACTCTAGAGGTCTTAACTACTGGACAAAAAGGTATAAATGTTCTCTAATATATAATTCAAACTTTTATGAAACTTCAAAACATTTGTGAGACTTTGTGTTTAAATGCTCAACAGGAAAATTGGCGGGTATATGTATTCTCCCCAAATTAGAGTTCAAAACGGGCATATTTGTACTTTCTCCTTATATTTATATATATGTGGTTATAATATAAAAGTAATATAAACAATTTCATGTGCGTAATACTCTCATAAAAGTAAAAAAATAATGCATTTCACATAAATATATTGATAAAAAACATTAGTCGGGGTTTAACAAGTTTGACAAAAAAAAGTCAAGCATTGCAAATTTTTGTGGAAAAGAGGTAGTAAGGAGAAGGTGACTTAAAAAGACTTGGACAAGCTTATATACCCAAAGCACAATACTTTTTTGTGAATCATCGACTGCTGGTCGACCTGTTATAATCTCCAAAAGCAACACTCCAAAAGAAAAGACGTCCGTTTTCTCGTCCACCATGCCATGCATAAAGTATTCAGGAGCAAAATAGCTATCAGTGACAGGAAAAGATTAATTTAGTGTTTCCATATCTTACACAGTGGGCAATATCAAGATTTACAGTGCTTCTATACCCAAAAGTGCCTTCAAAATTTGATACATTATGATGGGTCCATTCCTTGGGAAGCCATTTTGCTAGGCCAAAATCACATATCTGCATTAATATTCAGCATTGTCGTTTAATAATAGTTTCAAGATCGTTATAAACAATTCAGTATTCAGAGTTATACTGTATGTTTCGAGCAATAACAGAGGGTATTTTAAGACATTATTATATATCATGCATCCCAGTGCATTATAGCTTTTGCCTACATTAAATTCAAAATTATATATTTCGTTAATGCTCTTCAACAATGGATTGTTGAAATACCAACAAAAGATATAACAGACCTGCAGCGATTACAATTGACTGGCTTCCCACTTTTCCACATCTAGAAACCATTACGTCTGTTTGGAAACCCCGGAAAATACTAGGGAAAGGAACCACTAGTAACTAAGGACTATATAGGAAATATGGGAAGAGAAAATGTGGGGGTGGGGGACACAACACCGGTTCCATGTCAAATATACTTTTCTGTTCAAACTCATCTTATTGATTGCATTATATAAAGGCTAAGAAAATAAATATATCATATTTGATATTTCATTTTCATTGCATGTTCTGAGGTAAAACCAAACAACAACAACATCCAAGCCTTAGTCCCAAACGATATTGGGGTCGGCTAACATGAATCGATATATGATATCATTAAAAGGAAAAGAACGAAAATAAAGATAAAAAATAAGCTATTATAAAAAAAGATAATATAAAAGAGATGAATATACATATAAAAGATCAAATAAAAAGGATAAAGTAATATTTATATATAAGGATAAAAATATAAAAGAAAAAAAAAGAAAAAAAAAGAGGGGAAAAGATGATACAAGATCACTCTTCCACACGAATACCCGACCTCCATTTTGCTCTCTCCAAAGCCATACTCTCATCCAATCCAAGAAGAAGCATATCACTTCTGACTCCCCTAACCCACGTCTGTTTGGGCCTTCCTCTCCCTCTCTTCCCTACCTCTTCTCCACACATCTCAACTCGTCTGACAGGTGCATCACTCGGTCTTCTATGCACATGACCAAACCACCGTAGGCGTGACTCCCGCATCTTATCTTCAATAGGTACTACTCCCACCCTTTGTCTAATTGTCTCATTCCTCACGCGGTCCTTTCTAGTATGCCCACACATCCAACGCAGCATGCGCATCTATACCACACTCATCTTTTGAATGTGACATTGTTTCACCGCCCAACACTCCGTGCCATACAGTAATGCAGGCCTAATTGCTGTCCTATAAAATTTACCCTTCAGTCTAGTCGGCATACCTCGATCGCATAGAAATCCTGACGCACTCTTCCACTTCATCCACCCTGTTCTGATTCTATGGGATACATCTCCATCTAACTCACCGTCCTTCTGAATTATGGAGCCCAAGTAACGGAACATATCGCTGACCGGTATCTCCTTACCATCTAAAGTAATTCCGCTATTACCACTGCTTCTACCTCCACCAAACTTGCACTCCATGTACTCTGTCTTGCTCCTACTTAGTCTGAAACCCTTGTTCTCCAATGTCTGTCGCCATACTTCCAACTTTGTTTTAACCCCTGATTGCGTCTCATCAATCAATACAATATCGTCGGCAAACATCATGCACCACGGTATATCGTCTTGAATTGACTTTGTAAGTTCATCCATGACTATGGCAAATAAAAAAGGGCTCAGAGCCGATCCTTGGTGCACTCCGATAGTAATAGGGAACTCCGCAGTCCTCCCTACACTAGTACGGACACTTGTAGTACTATCCTCATACATATCCATGATGATGTTGATATACTTGCGTGAAATGCCTTTTCTAGTTAAGGCCCACCAAAGAACTTCTCGAGGTACCCTATCATATGCATTTTCTAAGTCAATGAACACTAAATGCAAATCCTTGTGAGCGTCTCTATACTTCTCCATAAGTTGCCGAAGAAGGTGAATAGCCTCAGTTGTTGAGCGACCAGGCATAAACTGAATTGATTCTCTGAAATCTTCACCGTTCTTCGAAGTCTTTGCTCAATCACTCGCTCCCAAAGTTTCATGGTATGACTCATAAGCTTAATCCCTCGATAGTTGGCACATTCTTATACATCACCTTTATTGATCTTAAATAAGGGAATAAGAGTACTCTTTCTCCAACTCGTTGGCATCTTGTTGTTTCTCCAAATTTTGTTGAAGAAATTTGTTAACCACCCGATGCCTCTCTCTCCCAAACTTCTCCAAGCCTCGATCGGTATGCCATCTGGACCCACTGCTTTCTTCCGCCCCATCTTCCTCAGAGCCTCTTTAACTTCCGTTGGTTGGATCCTTCTCACAAAATCACGATTTACCATACAATCTGGTATGGTCAAATCATCGATATCTTGCACTTTGTTCCCGTTGAACAATGTATCAAAGTATGATCTCCACCTCTCTTTTATCTCTCTATCCTCCATTAATATCCTTTGATCGACATCCTTCACACACTTAACTTTTCCGATATCTTGAGTCTTGCGATCACGAAGACGAGCAAGTCTATAGATATCTTGTTCTCCTTCCTTAGAGTCCAATTTTTCATACAACTCCTTGTTCACTTTCCCTTGTGCTCCTTAGAGTCCAATTTTTCATACAACTCCTTGTTCACTTTGCCTTGTATGCTTCTATGTTCTCATCACTCCGACTTATCCCCAGCTTTTTGTAGCAATCTCTTTTGTTCCTTATGGCTTGTTTCACCTCATCATTCCACCAAGACGTGTCCTTTTTGGGTGGCAGACATCCTTTAGATTCCCCAAGTACCTCCTTTGCCACTTTGTTCATGGTCAGCTCCATCGATAACCACGCATCCTCCACATGTGTTCCATTATCAATTCGCCATACATCTTCACCGAACATTTTGTGTGTAAAGCTTTGTTGAAGATCCCCCTCAAGCCTCCACCACTTTATCTTTGGCTCCACTTGTTGCTTAACTTGCCTTCTATGGTTCTTACCTCGAAAGTCGAGCACAAGCATCCTATGCTGAGTGACAACACTCTCACCTGGGATAACCTTACAATCGGTGTAGCTAGTTCTCCAAGTAGTCCGTACTAAGAAGTAGTCAATTTGGGTACTATTAGCTCCACTTCTATAGGTTACAAGGTGAGAGTCTCTTTTCCTAAACCAAGTGTTCATTATAGCCAACTCATACGTCGAGGCAAAATCCAAAATGTTCTTTCCCGCTTCATTTCTAGTGCCAAAACCATGTCCTCCATGAATACTCTCAAAGCCATCACGAATCGAGCCCACATGCCCGTTGAGGTCGCCTCCTATGACCAACTTCTCTCCCCTTGGCACTCGTCGCATCACATCTTCAAGATCTTCCCAGAACTGTTGAGTTGTAGATGCATCCAATCCCACTTTTGGTGCATAGGCACTTACCACAGACACAATCTCACCCCTCATCACCAATTTAATGCTCATGATGCGATCGTTCTTCCTGAAAACTTCTACCACATCCTCAACATAGTCACGTGCCACAATAATGCCTACCCCATTCCTGGTCTTATCTCTCCCCGAATACCACAACTTAAAACCTCCGGGATTAATCTCACGTGCTTTCTCTCCAACCCATTTAGTTTCTTGCACACACATAATGTTGATATTCCTCCTCATAACTTCGACTACCTCGGAAGATCTGCCTGTAAGAGACCCAACATTCCACGTCCCAAAGCGCAATCTAGCACTCCACCTTCTGTTCTTAGCCCCGCCTCGAACCCCGCCATGCCCTTACATATTTGACATCATCCTCGGGCAATGGGATGACGCGCCGCTTCCGGGCGACGACCTAGCAACCTTAACATTCTTATCACCACACCCAGGCCTATGAAGTGTAGCGCGCCCTTGCATATTTGACACCACCCCCAGGCGGAGGGATGACACGTCGCTTACGGGCAACGACCTAGCTATAGCGATATTCATATTTCGATTCATGTCATGTTATGTGACTAGGTAATACTGTTGGCTGTCACACGCCTACCACAGCACCCTCCTCCTTTATCCTGGCTTGGGACAGACATGAAACCAAAAAAAATTGATCTCATGGCGGAGTTCTGAGGTAAAACCAAACAAAAGTATTAAATTTTCTTAACATATGTTTTCCACTTTCTATTATTTTCCAAGATTCAAATATTTCCTTGGGTGCTCGGATTTTATTTATTCTCTTATTAGCATGAAAAACATCATAGAACTATACTTCCTCCATCACTCAAAACTTACAATCTTTCCTGATTTAGCAGTCCCAAAAAAAAACTTTGTCAATCCCATTTAAAGTAATAAATATGTGGTCAAAGTTATTTCTCTCCTTTGCATACATCTCATCCACACAGTTTTTAATTCATTATTATTACGCGTGCAAGTCAACTTTGACCAAGTTTTATGGGACAAAGGAAGTACATAGTTTCTGTACTCGTGCATGCGCTCACTAGACTACAATGACCAAAAAAATATGTGGGTTCATGATAGCCGTTATATTTACTTGTGTTTAACATAAGTATTTATAAGTATTTGTTGAAGAAAGCAAGAGAAATCGGGCAAATACCTCCAGAATGAGAGCTAGAGCATAAAACATTGCAATGAACGACTTTTTAGACCAAGAGAATGACGTTCTGCCCATAATTTGAGTATAACGTATTCTATAGAACTCGAAATCACTCGATTCGAGTTTCATGTGAATGCTAACTCAATAAGGTACAAATGTTATGAAGACGTCATGGCCAAAATATGAAAGGAACAAGACTCAATCAACCAACAAAGTCAGATGTTGCTGGTGGGATTTCAGGATGCATACCTCTCAGTGTTTTAGCCATAACGTTTGATTGGATGAATAAAATCACGTCATTCAAGTTTTGGTGGATAGAAGACTTCATTTTCTACAACTTTCGTGAAGGAATCATGTCCAAATTCGTAGCGGAACATCCCCAAAATCCTGGGACAAAAACCGTCACTTTTTGATCAATTTCGGAAGAAGAGAAAGGAAGCGCATTTTTGGGCGCTGCAACCGGCGCCGGTCAGCCTAGAACTGGCGCCGGTTGGAAGGCTTTTTCACACTAAACGAGCCTGTTTGCGACCGGGGCCGGTTCTAGACTGACCGGGGCCGGTTGGGACGATTTCAGCTCAAACAAAAGGTCGTGCAAGAGGATTTTTTATGGGAAAACTTCACCTTCCTCATCTCTTGATCAAATATTGCTCCATACCTGATTGTTGGGCTCGAATAGACTAAAAGATGCCATTCTTTAGCCTATATAAAGCCTTCAATTCATCAAGCAAACACATTCCATTCCATAGATTAATTCTTAGCTTTTATATTTTTGTTCTTGGTATTTTCTTCAAGTTCTTGAGGAGGAAACTTCAACCTCCAAAACCATTGGTGTTAAGGTATTATTTCCTTTGTAATTTCATGTTCCATTACATTCCATATTGTATTGTGATTAATATGAGCATTAGAGGCTAATTTCTAAGCTAAGGCTAGGGATGAACCTCTATGCATACTAGGTGTTTGATAAAAGTTCTGAACCAATAAATTGTGATTTATCCTTTATATTTTGATTGTTTATGACTATGGTGTACAACATAGAAGTATGTTAAATTTAGTTTATGCTTGCAATTAACGTTGAAGTCTAAACTATGAACATTAAAGGATAAACATATATAGTACCGAGAATAGAAATATATCCGGTCTTATATGATACGGGTGTGATGTCTTGATATTCAACG
Source organism: Cuscuta epithymum (assembly GCA_945859915.1). Taxonomy (NCBI): domain Eukaryota; kingdom Viridiplantae; phylum Streptophyta; class Magnoliopsida; order Solanales; family Convolvulaceae; genus Cuscuta; species Cuscuta epithymum. Next base: position 2,058,934 of record CAMAPF010000024.1, read on the forward strand.
GGGTTTTCGGTAGATGAATGTAAGCCGTAACGGGACTTACACGTAACGAAAACCACGCTCTCGCTGCCTTAACCGGAGTTGAGAATATATTAGCGACATCGTATTCATAATTATTGGGGAAGAACTATTATTAAATAACTATTAAAGCATTTAGGTGAATCCCGATTGCCTTAGTAATTCTCATTCTTGTTTAAATCAACATCAAAGAGCAAAGTTCCTGAAAAAAATATATCATTTACATTCTTTGCATTCAATACTCGACTTTATAATATCAACCATTTCCCTGTGGATCGACCCGGTATTTACCGGTACTTTATTACTACATCGGCACTTGTATACTTGCAAGTTTAGCTCGACCAAGTTTTTGGCGCCGTTGCCGGGGAAATGGTCTTGTTTTATAAAGTTCACAAACCTCAATTTTTTTCTCACTTTTTCATGTAGTAGTGTTAGTGTAGTAAAAAAAACAAAAATGTGTGGTCATACTCATAAAAGTTCAAGGATCATGGTAAAACTTTGGTCCCGAAGTTGAAAGAGTGTGCAAACACAAACAAAAAAAAGGAAAAAAAAAATCCTTCACTAAATGAGATCAAGATGCCCGTTGTTGCCTATAATCCACATTTTCAAGCTAGAGACATAAAGTTCTCTAGAGTGAAGGAAATATCTATCGGTGATGTGCTTGATAGAAGATTCTTCGAGTTTGAACGAACACTGAAAGAAAGCCTACAAACCGCCTTAGGAAACATTCTTCCTACACGAGAGTATGCTATTCAACCCGAGGATATCAATTACATGAACTCCTATGACGAGTGGGAGAATCATGAAGGTAATAACTACTACAACTCTTCTAATCAACAAAAGGGGAACCAAGACAACAATTGGAAACCGCAAGGGAGTTCTTCAAACTTTCAGTCCACCATGGAAGAGATGATGACGTTTCTTACCACAAGTATTCAAGCTGAAAATGAAAAACATTATAGTAGAATGGAGGCATCCGTTGAGAATCTCCATTCTCAATTTACCAAACTTGACATCCGAATTGAAAATCAAAACACAATTCTTAATCAAAGGATGGACAACCTCGAGCGAGATACCAAAAGCTCCTTCCACACTCTACAATTGCAGATTGACCAACTTGCTCAACAAGTTACTATAGCAGGAAGTACCATGGTCATCACAACGGAAAGTAAAAGAGGAAAGGAGGTTCCCAAAGTTCCGGAGAGCAAGAAGACCTCAGATGTACACGATGGGACTAGAAATCTATTTGTGGGAGATAAAAATGACATATTTCATGTGTGGAGAGTACAACCCACTTTAGAGAATTTCTTGAAGTCGGAAGCTAATGTTCTCACGCCTCCAAATGGTAGAGGAGACCTCTTTTCCATTCAAGAAGTAAACGTCAACAAGAAAGGAGGACATAATCGGGACACGCCAAAAAGGTACATTTTTGACCCGGGTGATACTCTTCTCAATATTGAAAATAATAGTTTCGCATCCTCTCCTCCCCCGCAAGATTTTAAAAAAGAGGTCCTACTAGCTAAACACCTCCGGGAATTCAGCTGCACAAAAGAGGTACGTTCGTCCGGCCTATGACGTTAAACTAAGCGCTAATTGGGAGGCAACCCAACAAAAAAAACAAAAAAAAAAACAAAAAAAAAAACAAAAAAAAAGCACAAAAAAAAATCATGTAAACTCAGGTGTCATGCAACTCCTACTCTCACAAGACGGTCCATTCTGCTATTGAAGTTTTCGTCCTCCATTGTATCCAAAAATGTACATTGAGGACAATGTATCTCAAGTGTGGGGGGTGCATCTCATGGTTAGTCAAACAAATTTTGTGTGCAAAATAATTTTTTTTAGGAAGGTAAAACTTGTGATAATTCTCTTTTTAATGAGTATTTGGTTGAGAAAGTTTTGATTATTCACATAAACTATCATTTTTTTTTAGATTTATTACACTACTCTTTACTCTTGAAAACCACCCAAAAAAAAACTTGTGACTAGGAACACCACCTTCTTTCATTTCCAAAAAATGGTTTAAGAACATCTCAAATATTCAAGAACCACTTTGGAAAACAAGCCACCCCATATCTCATCAAATAAATTGGGATCATCAAAATGACTTTGAGTAAATACTTGTTGAGAATCCATTCGGATGAAAAAAAAACTCACGGTCTCTTCCAAGAACTTTAACCGATCCATTTCTATACTCAAAAGTCAAATACACAAAAAAGCCATCCTACACTCTCAAAAAGTCCTAGTCACAATCCACTCATCTACTCTCAAGGGTATAGTAATTTTTCTAAATCTAATGATAGTTTTGTGTGTCTAATAGAAAAATGGTTTTGGACCGAGAACGAAAAAAGAGTTTATATACATTTTTACCTCTCTTAAAATTAAAATTATTTTTGTTCATATATTTTTGTTGAAACTAACCAAGGCATCCAAAGGTGAAGAAATTGCTTGAGGACAAGCAATGTTCAAGTGTGGGGGGATTTGATAGCCGTTATATTTACTTGTGTTTAACATAAGTATTTATAAGTATTTGTTGAAGAAAGCAAGAGAAATCGGGCAAATACCTCCAGAATGAGAGCTAGAGCATAAAACATTGCAATGAACGACTTTTTAGACCAAGAGAATGACGTTCTGCCCATAATTTGAGTATAACGTATTCTATAGAACTCGAAATCACTCGATTCGAGTTTCATGTGAATGCTAACTCAATAAGGTACAAATGTTATGAAGACGTCATGGCCAAAATATGAAAGGAACAAGACTCAATCAACCAACAAAGTCAGATGTTGCTGGTGGGATTTCAGGATGCATACCTCTCAGTGTTTTAGCCATAACGTTTGATTGGATGAATAAAATCACGTCATTCAAGTTTTGGTGGATAGAAGACTTCATTTTCTACAACTTTCGTGAAGGAATCATGTCCAAATTCGTAGCGGAACATCCCCAAAATCCTGGGACAAAAACCGTCACTTTTTGATCAATTTCGGAAGAAGAGAAAGGAAGCGCATTTTTGGGCGCTGCAACCGGCGCCGGTCAGCCTAGAACTGGCGCCGGTTGGAAGGTTTTTTCGCACTAAACGAGACTGTTTGCGACCGGGGCCGGTTCTAGACTGACCGGGGCCGGTTGGGACGATTTCAGCTCAAACAAAAGGTCGTGCAAGAGGATTTTTTATGGGAAAACTTCACCTTCCTCATCTCTTGATCAAATATTGCTCCATACCTGATTGTTGGGCTCGAATAGACTAAAAGATGCCATTCTTTAGCCTATATAAAGCCTTCAATTCATCAAGCAAACACATTCCATTCCATAGATTAATTCTTAGCTTTTATATTTTTGTTCTTGGTATTTTCTTCAAGTTCTTGAGGAGGAAACTTCAACCTCCAAAACCATTGGTGTTAAGGTATTATTTCCTTTGTAATTTCATGTTCCATTACATTCCATATTGTATTGTGATTAATATGAGCATTAGAGGCTAATTTCTAAGCTAAGGCTAGGGATGAACCTCTATGCATACTAGGTGTTTGATAAAAGTTCTGAACCAATAAATTGTGATTTATCCTTTATATTTTGATTGTTTATGACTATGGTGTACAACATAGAAGTATGTTAAATTTAGTTTATGCTTGCAATTAACGTTGAAGTCTAAACTATGAACATTAAAGGATAAACATATATAGTACCGAGAATAGAAATATATCCGGTCTTATATGATACGGGTGTGATGTCTTGATATTCAACGGGGTTTTCGGTAGATGAATGTAAGCCGTAACGGGACTTACACGTAACGAAAACCACGCTCTCGCTGCCTTAACCGGAGTTGAGAATATATTAGCGACATCGTATTCATAATTATTGGGGAAGAACTATTATTAAATAACTATTAAAGCATTTAGGTGAATCCCGATTGCCTTAGTAATTCTCATTCTTGTTTAAATCAACATCAAAGAGCAAAGTTCTTGAAAAAAATATATCATTTACATTCTTTGCATTCAATACTCGACTTTATAATATCAACCATTTCCCTGTGGATCGACCCGGTATTTACCGGTACTTTATTACTACATCGGCACTTGTATACTTGCAAGTTTAGCTCGATCAGTTCACTTCTATTTAAATGAGGGGTTCTCTTTTAAGGGAAGTTAGGCTTAAAGTAAGATTAAAGAAAACAAATTATAGTTTCCGGAACATCTTCAGCTTTTGGCTTGAAATATCCTTTTCGAAGCCATACATCATGATGAGAATAAGCCAATAACAAGGAAATAGGAAGTAATGAATGATCAATGATTTTCTCATTATATTCCTGATATGTATAACTTCTATAGGTCTAGTAATGTTGTTCAGATTAAGCCCTGACTCTACTAAATAGTGTTTTCAGGAGCATGTTGGCTATTACTCTGTTAAGTTTGAAAACCTTTTAGTGTTTCTTTTTAATAGTCATATCCATACTAAGAACATATCATCAATGACATGAAGGCAAAAAAAGGACATGTGTTTTTTACGATTAAGATTGAAAGATACCTCTGGCACAAAATCCTCTGTAAGTAGAATATTATCAGCTTTGATGTCTCTATGAATAATCCGTCTTCGACAATTCTCATGAAGATAAAGCAGGCCATCTGATATACCTAGAATGATTTTATGCCTATTCTCCCAATGCAGTGTTTCCTTTGGACCTGAGATGATCGAGCATATAAACACTCAACGTCCACTTTTAATAAGAAAATATAACACTTTTTATAAAATAAAAGAAACATATGAGAGCATCAACTAAAGAAACATTTTTACATATACCTTCAAGAAGTGACCTTAAACTCCCTTTCGATGATAACTTAAGGACAATATAAGTCCCCCCCTCAACTCCATACCCAATCATCTTTGCAGTATTAGGATGATCAACATGTGCTATAGTTCCAATTTCAGATAGAAAGTTTCCTTCTTGGTCTTCCAATGATCCTTTATTCATGCGCTTAACTGCTATGAGCTGGCCATCTGGCAAGCATCCCTTGAAAACCTCAGCATACCCTCCCTTTCCAATCAAGTTTTCTATCAAAATAAAGAAATTAATTAAATCTACAAGTAAATAGTCTCAATCCTTGCCCCCACGGAATGGACACGAAAATTTAAAAAAATGCCATGTGTAAAACAAGTGTTTTTCACACATACAAGATTTTGTTTGTGCGGTTTTGTATTGTGAGAACAAAAAAAATTACAAAAAAATTACACAATCTACTCCCATAAGCATAAACTATTTTGTTTGTGTGAGCAAAACTTGTGAACTTGTACAAATTGGCTGTACCAAGCACGACCCAAAAAAGCAAACTTTTCTCTGGTAAAAACATTCAGAATACAATATAAGCCATGAGGCCATTACATTGAACAAAAGACATATAGAAATAAATTGAAACCTTTACAGAAATGGTTGGTTGCTGTCTTCAGCTCAAGCAGTGAGAAAATTGTCAAGGAAGGTTTTATGGGGCACAAATTAACGTCTACATTTTCTCTCATGCTTTTGAACTTTCTTCTTGACATCCTTGTCGCAAAAGGTGGGAAGGAAGGTAGGCGCTTAATGGAATTTTTTTTCCACAACTTGAAGAATTTATGCCACCGTGAACGTATCCGTGAATTTGATGAATGGACTACACATTGAGATCCATTACTTCTTTCATGAGATTCAACATGTTTGTTTCCTCGGAACCTTATGCAAGCCTCAATAATCCCCCTTGGAGAGGACTCGTCATCCTCCTCATTTTCAACTTCAAAGCATCTCAACTCTATATCAACATCATCATTAAAAGAAATAGCAGGGTTTAATTAGTTGCAACTTGACGTTTCATCTAAAAAACAAACTCAATATGAGGATTAATGCCAGACGCCTAGACCCTAGACCTAATATATGAGGTAATGTCTTTAAATTTAGTTGGTGAAGGATATCTTAACAGTTGACACTACTAGAATGAGTGTGCTGCAAAGGCATACATAGCTCATGCTACCTTGGGCAGAAGCGGAGGATGATAGTGTGCAGCAACTTTTGCTTCTAGCTTCCACCACCAGGTTTTTGCTTGATTTGGTGCATTTTCCTTCACTCAATTTCCTACAGCAAAGATACAATTACATTGTGAATCTGTGGTGTAAAAACAAAGGGAGAAGAACGTGTATACAAGGCTTTCATTTAAGTTTTCAAAATCAAATTGACTGAATTAAATGGGTTGAGATGAAGTATGAGGTTACCAAGCTAGAATCTTTGGATTTTAGAAACCAGCTATTTAACTCTTCAAAGAAAAGTATATAGAAAATCAGAAACAAAAAGTGGAGAGAAATAATAACACAATATCTCCCATAATTAGGAAGCATGCAAATGTTACTTATACAAGGAGAATTTACAATAATTAACTAAAACCCAATCTGTGCACACCATTAAAATCTGCACGTAGCACAGAGTGGATTTTAACACAACAAAAAAGCCTTATTCATATAGAATCACATGCCACATTTTTATATAAATAAATAATACATAATCTCCCTACATTCTTCAATGTTTTGAAATTTTAATGAACCCTGGCCTTCATTTCACAGAAGCATTTTATATCTAAAGTCAACTTCTTGCACAATACCCAGAAAGCATTTACTGGAATTTAATCACATAATAAAGAACATAAACGCAAACATAGCCAAATATTTACATTTCCCAAACACATATCAAGAGAGGGAGAGGAAAGCTCACAGAGGAAGAGAAGGCAACTGGTGAGCGGCCATTAGAGGAGCTCCAAGATGCTCCAAGAAGAAAGAATGGAGACAAAAGACCAAAACTTTAATCACAGCCTGATTCTTACCATCATTACCCACGATTCAGAATCACCCAATTCTTTATCGATTTCATTCATTCAATTTAGGGTCTAAAGGTTATCCATAAGCCCGCCCACCGACCTGCAACACCCCTGCCCTTGAAGCGGAAAGAGAAAAAATAATACGAAGGGTAGGAGTGAAATAGTTGGAGGGAGATGAGAGAGACGGGCGGTGGAGTAATACAGTGCTGGAATCCTGGTTTTTTGTCATTCTCCATGATTCACTCCCTGCCTTAAATATATCTTCAGGTCAACGTTCATCCATATGGAATTCGAATATCTCCCGCACCGTTTTCCTGCCAAAATCTTCTCCTTTCTAAATTTATCTTCTTTCCTACATGAGTTCTTCTTCGGTTCTTTCCGTCAAACTTTGCATGCATCTTTCCTTTTTCGCATTTTTTTCAAAAATATTACGGAGTATTGTATGGAGTGGACAGTGGAGTGGATGTGGTTTTTATTTTTATTTTTAAATTTAGAAAAAAAACTTTTATTTTTTATTTTTTTATAGTTAACTTTTATTAGATTTGAATTTTCTTGATCTTTTAGTTTTAATACTCTAAATTTTCTTAAATTTGAATTTTCTTTTGAGACTTCATAAAACTTGTAATGAAGTTTTTGAATAAATATTTTTTATTTTCTAAAAAAATTAATTACGAACAGAGTCCAGTTAACTTTATGTTCGGTCAAACATCGTAATTCGCGTGAGAACCATTCTGCGACATGGATGGAGTAGTAAAACTTACTCCGTATGTACGAGTAGCATAAGAGTATACGGAGTAATAGTAATTGCCTATATAGTACTCCATACTTCGTAATAAACATTTATTTTCTACTCCTGATACCCCTATTCTATTTCATTAATTAATTCATTAAATGCCCCTAATTCCCTTGGGCAACTGAGTCAGTCTGTTGGTGGTGGGGCGGTTCGGCGAATAAGAAGAAACTTCAGTGACCAACGGTGGAGCAACTCTTAATTTGTTTTGGGTCCAAGAGCTAAGATTCTTTTGGGGGTCTCCGGAGCTCCGACTTCAACAGCTGGTGGCGGTATTATAGCGCGTGGTGGGAGTGGGCAGTGGCAAGGGTAATAGTCGTAGGGGTATTATGTCCGGCACACCTTTCAAAAGAGTTTCCATAGAGTTTCCGAAACATACACGTACTCTTTTTCGAGAGTTTCCATGCTACAAAGTGTAAAGATTATATTTGAAATATATTTTAATAATAAAATGAAGAAAAAATACATGAAAAAATAATTGTCATCCAGAGTGACTTAGACCAATTCAATCGGAAAAGTAACTTCTATCTTACTTATTTTTTATTATTATTCAATTTAGCATGCGAAATCAAAAGTTAGATGTTTCGTAAAAAAATTAATGATAGAATGGTAAGCTTAGAATGAAGGGGTACCAGACATGCTCATATTTTTTACGGAGTATAATTTTGCTGATTTAGCTAATTCAACTGTTTCATCAGTTAAGATTCCTTCAAATTCAGGGTACTCCAACCGTACTTTTTGGTTGTTACACAATGTAGCACGTGAAATCTTTGCACTTTATAGAGTATTGCATTTTTAGTACACAAAAATTAAATTGTACTCCCTCCGGTCCTAAATAGTTTTCACACTTTTCTTTTTTGGCTGGTCCAAATTAAATTTCACACTTCCAATTTAGGAAAGTTTTTATATGAAATACCCTTTATATCCCTACCCATTTACCCCCTTAATCGACCCACCCCTGCCACTTTATTTGTCCCCATAATCTCTCTCAAACCTTCTCTCTTTATTCTTTGTCTCTCTGTCTTCCATCTCCCTTCACCGCCTGCACCCTCGTAACCTCCATCGCCACCCCTCCTTCTCCTCACTTCCATCGTCACCCCTCCTTCTCCTCACTTCAATGGATCCCAAATCATCACCCCCTGAAAACCCTAAGGCCAACTTCCCAAACCCACACACGCTGCAGAGATTGGACCCTCACAATCCGAGAGTAAGTCGTGTGTAAATCCAGAAGATGAGAGTGGACCGTCACTTCAATGGTATGCAAATAGATACCACGAGTCAGATCCCTTCAGACTATTCATAGTTCGATTTGATTCTGAAAGCTCATTTGAAACAGATCTGAACTGGCGTTTGCGTAAAAAATACGGATGCAACCTTGTTTCTGATACATTCAACGGTTTGGAAGGCCTTCATTCAGAATATGGAGACGAAATGAACTCGGACCAGCGGTGGATGATGGGAAGAGAGCGAAGGTGGCAGGGGGAGACGGCGGCGGCGGTGGGGAAGACACCGACATCTAGCACGCTCCTTAAGGACAATAATTCTATGAACCCTTACTCTTTGTGTCTTTGATGATTAAGGGTGTTGTGTTGGACCATTGCATGATGATCGAACAGTTTGGCTTGTTGTGTAACTAATGATGATTAAAGGGTTGTGATTGAACTGTGATGGGTGTTTGTGTGTCTGGGAATGCTATTAAGATGGGTGTCAGTTTTGTTTGCCTAGGATATGTAACATGTGGTCATGCGTATTTGTGTTTGCCTATGCTAAAATACCCATGATGATAATGTGATCACTCTATATAGATTCTGAGGTGTGTTAGCTTAGGATGTGTAACCTCTGAGCATGATTTTCTGTGTTTGCCTATGGTAAGTAACCTGTGGTGAATCTGGGATGATTCTGAGGTGTGTTTGCTATGCTAAAAGACCTGTGATGTAAATTGTCATTACTCTATCCATTTTGAGGTGTGGTTGCTTAGTATCTGTAACCAATGATCACGATTACATGTGTTTGCCTATAATAACTCACCTATGATGCAAATGTGATTAATATGTGATGATTTTGAGTTGTGTTAGCATAGGAAATGTAACCTATTATCATGATTACATGTGTTTGCCTATGCTACAATACCTTTGATATTCTGTGATGATTCTGAGGTGTGGGTGCCTAACATTTGTATGCAAATGTGATTGTGATGTGTGTTTCCCTATGTTAAAAGACCTGTGTTGCAAAATGTGATGATTCTTTATGCATATTGAGGTGTGGCTCCTTAGGATATTTGACTTGTAATCATGATTATCTGTGTTTGCCTTTGCCAACTCACATGTGGTGCAAAATGTGATTAATATGTGATGATTCTGAGGTGTGTTAGCATAGGAGATGTAACATATTATCATGATTACATGTGTTTGACTATGCTACAATAGATGTGATACTCTGATCTGTGATGATTCTGGGGGTGTGGATGCATATGTATGTGAAAATTGTTAACATGATTATGTGTGTTTGCCTATATAAACACACAAGTGATGAATATGTGATGAATGTGTGGTGTGTTTGTACACAAATGTACATTAAAATATGCTTCCATTTCTTCTTTTTAGACAAAAAAATGCACATTAGCAGTGGGGGTATATTAAAAACTTTTATTGTCATGCCTTTCACTTTACATACAAAAATAGTACACCCCCCATTAGTTCTAATCTTAGTGTACTTACACAAAAAAGGTTAAAAAAGTATACGAAGTAGGGTATTTACTTCATACTTGAAGATGTTGTTCATCCTCATGTATGAACTGAGACCCTTCACTTGTATCTGTGGAGTTTGTTGCCATCCGTCCATCCATGAATGCTTTAGCTGTTTGATACAACTCAGGGGAGATGTGAACATTTTTTGGTAGCATCCCTTGTCTTTGTAACTTGTACTTCCCCACACGTTTGAGCTTGAAATTGTTGCCTCCTCTATGCTTTAAGATTTCCTCCATTACATAGTGATAGCTCAAAAGAACTTTGTTGAGTGTTTGAGGTGTCAGCTCCTCATATGAGACTTGCATTGCCTCTATTAAATCCTGAATTTATTTTGGCCTTTTAATCTTTTAGGGAATTAATAGCCCTAAAGAAACCTACGTCTAAAACATCTAAATCAGGACTATTAGGGGGTTGACATTGTAGTTGGATATTCCGGCCATTCGTGTCCCTGATTTAACAAAGTCTGCATCATTTATTTGAATATGAGGCCTGACATTATCATGTTGTATGATCACTTCCTTGTTTGTTGTGTTTGGCCACTTGGCTTTAATTGCTGGCAGTAGGGTGTTGATTATCATTTCTTTCATTACTTCACACTTAGTATTGGTTTGGTTTTAAAGTTCCAGCAGGCCTATTGTTGCTTGATATCTTGGCTGTATCTTGAAATGTGAATGAAAATATCTGTATCTTTCCATCCCACTCCACCTCCCCACTGTCAGCAATCCTAGGTCTGTCAATTGCAGCCAGAAACATGATTTTGGGTATAAATTTCTTTGATTGAGCTGTTCTGTATGAATCTTCTTCTGTGGGAATGGTGTAAAACTGGTAGTTTCTTTAGACAAGTAAAACCACTTTTCATCTATGTGAACACAATCATGAAAATCATGAAATGTTGGTGTCGTGTCCACTGATTGAGGAATTATTTGACTTAAGCAAAAAGTTAACCTTTTCAGTTCCCCTGCATCTATTAGCAGTGATTTGATTGCACTTGAGTGTCTTCTTATTTGCTTCCTCTTATACCACCTTTGCATTTTTGTTTTAGATACTTCCATTATATTGCATATGCAAGTGCTCCCTGATTTTTTATGGGAATCTGGGAAAGCTTTTGTATGTCAAAACTGACTCTTTGTCCGGTAGGTTCACCTTCAGATTCTTCTTCAGAAAGTGGGTCCTCCATTAAAGAAGGAAGAAAAGTAGATGAAGATTTCTATTTTTAGAAGTAGTTGGTCTCTTTAATTAGAGTAATGAATGTGTTGTATTTATAGGTAGAAGTAGTAGTGTACTTGTAAAAGTTGAATTTTGGAGGGAAACAAAATATTCCCTCCTTTTTTTGTTGAACGAAAAACCCTCTCTCCTTTGGAAAGAAGGTACATTGTATTGTAGCTTCCCATTATGGGAGCAGGCTGTCCGCAACATTGAATGGAAATCAACCGTTTTTTTACTGTGAATAGTAGGGGTAACTTACTTTTGGAGGTATAAATGGAAAGTCAACACAAAAAAATCCACTTTCTAAAAAACTGTAAAGTCAAACACTGAACTTCATTTAGGACCGGAAGGAGTATATATCAAAACAGAAATGCAATATTTTCTAAGATATACACTACATTTTCTCAATTTCTTAAAAATAATCTATATGGAAAGTGGAAATACACACTTTTTCTTATCATTTATTGTTTATACCCGCACAAACATTTTCATGATAGTAATGGAGAGATGTAGAGAACTTAAAAAGGTATTAATGAGTATTACAAAAAATTTCATGATAGTAATGGAGAGATGTAGAGAACTCAATTACAGAGTTTCAATGTTCAATAGAGGAAAGTTGATGCTCAATGAAAATGCCTTGACATTCAATGAAATGTCCTGATGCATATTCCAAAAGTTTAATATTAAATCAGATTCGTATATTAGAATCCATATGAGCCTATTATAGATATAATTTAAAAGATTTATATAAAAGAAAAAGTAAGAAAAAGAGAGTGAATCAGAAGTTATGAATCAGAATTTACAATGCTTAATAATACTCAACATTATAGGTCCAATGTTCATTAAAAGTTCATTAATGTTCATTTAAAAGAACCTGTGATTTTCATTTCAATAGAGGAGGTTTGATGTTAATAGAAAATCGTTATGTTAAACTAACAAACCTTACTATTTTCATATCAATGAACATTTTGTAATTTACGTATGCTCATTTGGTACTGACATTATGCTCATTTTAAAATGTCATATCAATGCATATTTTAAAAGTATCATATTACATTAAATTCGCATATTGAAATTCATAGGAGTGCATTCTAGATATAAATTAATAAGTTTTTATAAAAGAAAAAAAAGAAAAATAAATGAATTAGAATATATGAAGCAGAGATCCTAATGCTCATTGTTAGCCTCCCAATACTCAATAAAATAGGTCAGATGCTCACTAAGCGTATACTAATGCTCATTTAACAGAAGTCGTAATTTTTCGCTTCAATTACAAAAATGCCATCGGAAAAAATCAGGTTGTATGAGCTAATGGGCTGTCTTCGTCGGTTGGGCTGGGTGTACCTACACCCGAATGTAGCATATAGGGGTTGATCACATGAAGGCACTTAGGAGCATGAAAGGATTTTGAAGTAGCATATGAATTTGGCCCATAACAAAGGTTTCGTTTGGAAAATGACTGATCAGTCAAATTTTGACATCTTTGATTTAATTAATGACTTTGATCATATATAAACGGAAAAATTGATAGTAATAATCCCAACTATTGGCGGTCCGCTCATAATAATCTCAACTATTGATTATTACAGAATAATCCCAACTTTAGGGACCTTCCGCCAATAATGGTCCCAATGAATAAATTCTTGTAATTTCTAAATTGGATGAGATGAGATATAACAAATAATCCCTATAAATAATCTCAACTTTTAATTTTTACGCTTAATTTCTATTTAAAATTCACTTTTTATAGAGGTAATATATGGTCATGGACCATTATTGGCGGATAGTCTATATAGTTGGGATTATACAAAAATAATCAATAGTTGGGATTATTTTCAGCGGATCGGCAATAGTTGAGATTATTTTTTTCAATTTTTCCTATATAAACTCTCAATGTTATTGTTTGGTAAATGACTGATTGATTTAGCTTACTGGATTCAAATGACTGGAAATGAAAAAGCCAAGAAGCGCAATGTTTAGGAATGGTGGTTTGATTTTTTTTCTCATGTGCCCTCCATGTTTTATTTGTTTCAGTTGTCAGTTACTCAGTTACTCATACTCACTTAGCCTATGGTGGAAACCATTCCTGGGCTTATGAAAATTAAGTTATTGATTGCATATCTATTTCAATAATTTTATATGTTATCTTGATTGGGTTCAACAATTTTACACTACTCCCATCCCGTTGAAAAGTTCTCATGACAAAATGACACGATTATTTAGACGATAATTAAATAAGGTAGTTCGAGTATATTTTGAGAAATAATTTTAATAGATATATATTATAATGTGGTTAGTGGTGATAGCTGTGATTTTATAAATGTATTAATTTTGATATTTAATGATTAGTTTGTCATTTAAGATTGTTAATTGTTTTCTAAAATGAAAATTGGAACCTTTATATATATGGGACGTCCTAAAAAGGAAAGGAGTATGGAGTATCTCCATGGTCAAAAGTATGTCTTAGGTTTCGGGTATGAATTTTGTACTAGGAGCCAAAGAATAGTACTATCGTATAAATTACCAAAGATGGAGCCAAGGAAGGTGGAAAACTACTCTCACCTTCTACAAAGACCGAAACACATACCGAGAGATCTATATGTTTTATTTTCTTTTTGTACGTTGTATATATTTGTATGTACCATTGTTGTGGGTAAAAAAATGTATGTACCATTGTTGTTATCCAACTCTACCATGCCCACATCTTGTTCCATTGCTTTCTCCAACAACATCTGCCGTCAATTGCGGTCGAAAAAATCCCCATAATTCCCCCCCGGTGACATGATTCACAAGGACGATGGCACTTATACGGCAACAATGATACTACTAGCCTTAGATGTCCACTTTTATCTAGTGATTACTTTGTTAGAAATCAACTTTAATACACTACTCTAACGGTTGAAAAGATTTTGCAGGAAAACCAAACATGACACAAACACACTCAAACATCAAATTCTATAGAAATTGAAAAAGATTCAAACCACTTCAAAATCCCTTTAAAAGTTTAAAGTTAGATTTTTACGTAAAGCACTAATCTATTCTTTAAGATATCTTTTTATTTTAATCCACAATAGTTTTTATTTTACTTTTTTATTTTTAGTTAGATTAGTTCATAGATTAAAGAAATCAGACTGATATGTTTTTTCTTGGGTTGAATAAAAGTATAGATTTGAAGAGAGCAAAATAAATGATATGTTTTTTCTTGGGTTGAATAAAAGTATAGCTTTGAAGAGAGCAAAATGGAGAGTGCATATTCATGTGGACGATTAACCTCTTTTCTTTCTCTTTTTCTTCTATCTTTTATCTTCTATCTTTCCATGCTCTTGTGTTATTTTTAAAACTTTTATCTTTCTTCTTCTCTTTTATCTTTTTTCTTTCCTACGTTCTTCTTTATGTTCATCTTATATTTATCTTTATCTTATCCATTTTATCTTACTTTGTTTTTTAATTCTTCTTATTTTTCTTCTCTTTTCGACTTTGGTATCATAGATGATTCATAGCCGACTCAAATTCTTTTGAGAATATGATTTGCATTATGGTGTTGTTGACTTGTTGTTGTGTAATTCATAGATTAGTTGCGAGCATTTTTATTTTGAGTTATCCGTACTTCATTTTATGTATTACGTGTTGATTGTTACATTTTCCATTGATATAAGTTTTGGGTCGAGAAGGTAATAAAAGAGTCGGAGAGATAAATATGCAAGATGGATGATGTATTACTATATTCAAATGACATTTGTTTTTAACACACATCATTTATGGTGAGACTATATATAGGGCGTATGAAAATAATATTTGTACAATTTTTTTTTTAGATATGTGTGACTATATGAGGCTCTGAGCTAACATGATCTTGTTCAGACACATGTAGTCTGGATAGTACCAACAAGTAAAATAGATTTTTGACAATATTTGAACCCAAATGAAAATGCCTGACCATGGAATGTCCGGTCGACCTTCGACGACTAGCCTACCTTGTGATCTTGTCAGCCTTGCAATGATAAACCATCCTATGATGTTTAGAGAGTTTATGTTCAAGTGTGACCGTGTGAATGACTATTTTTTGGAGCCCAGCTCGTCTACATTTTTTTCTCCAGTTCCCATCATTTTTTCCATTCATTTCTCTCTACTTTTTCCTCTGTCTTACTCACCAACATACCCCATTATAATTTCCCTCTCCTGGATCTCTCTCCAACCGGAAGTATCCGGTCAATGGAGAGGATCCAAAATAGTCATAAAACACTCAAAGACATCGAGGGGATAGATGATTCCTTCATAATTCTCTATTGGGACATTAATCCTTAGAGCATCTTCAATCCTTCTCTTTTGACAGGGTCTAAATTTTGTCAAATGTCAACTATCTAAAATTATGTCTATCCACATCATGTATACATTAGCAAAATTAAATAGAAGCTCTCCAATGCACAACGTTGACAATGTAAAATATTTTCCTATATGTCCTTTAGAGCATCTTCAATCCCCCTCTTTTGAAAGGGTCTAACTTTTGCCAAATGTTAACTATCTAAAATTATGTCTATCCACATCATGTATACATTAACAAAATTAAATAGAAGCTCTCCAATGCACAATGTTGACAATGTAAAATATTTTCTTATATGTTGTTGAGGTTTATTCCCGAAAATCCGAAAGCCCAACACAAGCTTTGGATATTGTAAGGATGTGAGGTTGATTTGGAAAGTGTATAAAATATAAAATAGTGAAAGATTGTTAAACTCAGGAGCCCACTTGTATTCAGTAATTCTGCGATTACACTGAAATTACCCGAACGGTAGGTAAGTACAAGAATACAAGAATAAGAGAAGTGTTTCTACTTGCTAAGCTCTGAGTATCGAAATGCTAACCCCTTTACAATGTATTTAATGCAGGTATTTATACTAAAATGGGGATGAGAAAGCAGGACGCGTGGCTGAATCCGGTAAGGCTATGCCCCCTGCCACGTATGCACCCATGCCCCCACTTGCTGCCGCCATGCTTTAGCATTAAATGCGGCCTCCACTTGCTGACTACCCGTTCGGGGGGAGCGTTCGGTGTGCGGGACCCCGCCATGGGTGTATGGGTGTGATTGTTTCCTGAAATGTTCCAAGTAGAAGTATTGTGCCGAACGCCGATCGGGTATGCACTGCTTTGGGCCGATGTTTCCTCTTGGCTCCCCCATACTCTGGGTCGGGGGTATTGGGCCTGGACCCAATATCCCAACATATGTCCTTTAGAGCATCTTCAATCCCCCTCTTCTGAGAGGGTCTAACTTTTGCCAAATGTCAACTATCTAAAATTATGTCTATCCGCGCCATGTATACATTAACAAAATTAAATAGAAGCTCTCCAATGCACAATGTGTCAATGTTGACAATGTAAAATATTTTCCTATATGTCCTTTACTCAATATGCGAAAACCCTGCCACAACCATTATTTGAGTCCAAGTCATATTCATATTCTTTATTTTATACCCATATGAACTGCCGCATGCCCGTATATGAGTGAAGAAATTAGTGTGGCAGCCATTATTAGACATCCATATTCTTCCAAACGAGAAGGAAAAAATAAGAGAATTTGCACTACTGTTCACCGTAATTCTTTTTTCTATAATGTAATATAAATTGAAAAATATTGCAGATATAATGGATTGCAGTCTTTAGTTTCAAAAATTGATATTTTACAATTTTACCTGAATCAAGTTCATATTGTGGCAAAATTTTACACAGATTTAAAATTATCACCACCATACTCCGTAAATTTCCAAAAACATGTTTCTGTATCAACTCAATTGACTGTTCAATATTATAAGAATAAGAATCAAACTCCGTATAAAACTGTGAATCACGAAGAAAATAGGAGGCGTGCAGTATGGTAGAATGCTGCCAATTTTTTCTAAAGCTGCCGCTTGATTTTTCCGGAACAGTGCTGATGAATTTTTAGAAGTTACGTTGCTGAGTCACGCTGTCAAATGTGCTTTGTAAATTCCAACAAAGGTCTTCAAAGCGTCGAGTCCATATCAGCATGAAAGAGCTCATAAAAGAATGGTTTGGAGACAAAATTACTAGCATCCTTTCAAAAGCGTCGATGTGGCAATTTTTTACTATGCTGAAAGAACCACGTTGGAGATGCTCTTAGAGCGTTGGATCAAGCACGGGGCAGGATCACTCCCATAACATGGGGTTGGGTGTACCTATTCTATGAGGATCATAAATAATAATCCGTAGTAGATTGATTTATTAGATTATGTCACATTTTAATGTCATTTAATGCACCAAATCTACTCGTGAAATATAAATTTATCGCATAAGCCCCATGTGATTTAAAAAATGTTAAATCCCACGAGAAATAAAGTGTGAAAATAAAAACAGTCGAAAATATGTCTAATGCTAGAGTCTGGTAGAACGAGAATAAAGTGCGAAAAAAAAACAGTCGGATAAAAAAAAGGCAAAGACAAAATCACGAGGATCTTTCCCTTCCTGGTTCATCCAAAATACGACAAACTTATACTCCGTGGAAGATTTTTACTCGTTCCGTCTCTTAAAACATTCTCAATTTTTTTGGTTAGCAGTTAGTCCCAAAAATGTTGACATTTTAATTTTAAATCAATTAGTTAGTCATTGTGGTTTTTTTGCTCTTGCACACAAATATCAACCTATAGTTATTTTTTATTATTTTTCGTACCAACGAGACTTGACAAAGTTTTAATAAGTACTCCATCCGTGTCTTAAAACTTTACCAACTTTTTTTTCTATGTTTCACTAACTTTGTCATTTTTCTTTTAAATAGAGAATTTGTGATTTCAATTAATTTTCTTTTATCAACATAAAACTCAATTATATAACTTCATTAATCTTTGAATTAATCAAACTTGACAAAAAGTATATTTTAAAATCTGTGCCCATAGGTGATAGGCCATAACCATACCGAACTAAAATAGATGACGCATGTTGGATAAGACACAAAACCAAAAAAACACGATCTTTCGATTTTCAGTTCGCATCCCTTCAACAATGAAACATCTGATGAGCAAAGTCGCGCTTTATTTGTGCGCATTTCTGTTGGTTTCAGACCATAGACGTTGGCTTTCAAGCGCAAAACAAAGTCAGAATAATCTACTCGCTAAATATTTGATCCGGACACGCTTTCACTTTTCAATCCCTTCTCCGATGAGCCAAAAGGAACCATCTTTTCTTCTTCTTTAAATGTCTGTAAAAATTTGAATTTGAAAAACAGATTAACCCTTCTTCTCAATTCTCAATTTCTCATCCATGATCAAATCCCGCATTTTTCTTGCCCAAACCCATCATCAATCCCGCTCCATATGTATCGATTTTCCTGAATCTGGAAGCCCTAACATTGATACACACAGTTGTTACCGTAAAGCATGTTAAACAGCCATTGCAGTTGCAGTTGTAGTTGCTGTATTAACGACGACCTTCCCAACCACCACCATCACCACCA
The DNA here is from genome assembly GCA_945859915.1 of Cuscuta epithymum. Lineage (NCBI taxonomy): Eukaryota > Viridiplantae > Streptophyta > Magnoliopsida > Solanales > Convolvulaceae > Cuscuta > Cuscuta epithymum. The sequence goes on from CAMAPF010000024.1 coordinate 2,077,972, forward strand.
CAAGTTTCTTCCCAAACGCATTATCTTAGTCCGCCACGGCGAGAGCCAGGGCAACAAGGACGACGCGGCGTACACGGTGATCCCCGATCACAAGATCCCCCTCACCTCTCAGGGATTCGAGCAGGCCGAGCTCGCCGGGTGGCGCATTAGGGACGTCATTTCCGATCAAGAGACCTCGCGCTCCTGGAAGATCTACTTCTATGTCTCCCCTTACGAGCGCACCCGCTCTACGCTCCGTGAGATCGGCCGCGCGTTTCCCCGGAAACGGGTCATTGGGGTTAGGGAGGAATGCCGGATCAGGGAACAGGATTTCGGGAACTTCCAGGTCGCTGATCGGATGAAGGCTTCCAAGGAAAACCGTGAGAAGTTCGGCCGGTTTTTCTTCCGCTTCCCTGAAGGAGAATCCGCTGCAGATGTTTTTGATCGGGTTTCAAGTAAGTTCGTCGGTTTTTCTTTTGTTTTCCAGATTTTCCACCGTTTTGTTCTAGTTATTTTCGAATAAAATGCAGCATTTTGTTGAAATGTGAAATTCAGCACGTTTAGCCCTAGTTTTTGCTTGACGCTACATCATCAATGTTTTATTGAAGTTGCATTATGAAACACACTAATATAGGCAGTTCATTTGGGTTTCATCAGCCTATATAGGAATGTCTTGAAATCGTAGTGGTTATTGCATTGACTCGTATTCTTCAGTCCTAAATATTGCAATGGGACTGAGATCAATTGTTGGTGGGGGCGGACTTCCCATTTAAACATGGCCTTACCTACTGATTGTAGTGATTATTTGTATACAGAACTATCGAACACATCAATTTGGTTCAGGAATTGCCCATTTACATCTGAAAGTTGCAGCTATGTGTATCTTTTTGAAGCTGAGTATTGATTTTTTATAGCTGAGTGATGATAAATATTGCTAAATGTTGATTTGATAGCTAAGAGCAATTTTATAAACTTTTGAGCCCTAACCCTTGTATCAAAATCTGTCAATGCAGAAAATGTCCTGGCTTTCTAAAAATTGAAACACTGTCATTCATGAAATTAAATTCTTGTTATGAACTGTGTATTAGTGTATGCAACTAAATATTTGAATGAATAAAAACTGGGGAAAAGGGTGTGCACACAGCATATATAATGTTAGACAATTCTCACCCTGTAGTAACTGGAAATGTGGTATGTGATGACATATGGAACAAATGGAAAAACATAATGTAATTGGAGGTTAGCGCTCCTGTGTTAATGCTCTTAAAGCAGGTTCCTTTCAACAAGTGAATTATGAGTTCATGATTGTTATTATTTTCTTAATTATGAATTCATGGTAGTTTCTAACTCACTACTCTAATATTTTCATGTGTCTTTTCATTTTTTATTTATTAAACACAATCTTCAATTATTTTAAATGAATTGAGATGTTTATCAAAAGAGTACTTCAAAAAACGAAATATGATTATCTGTCAGTCTGTCACTTTGTCTCCCTGTTCTCAAATTTCATTCGTCACTTAACCCTCTACTGGTTTCCACCATCAGCAATTGCGATAAGCATGATCTGAAGAATTATTGGTAATGAACAACAATTCAACATTATTATTAACCTGTTTACATTGCTTACAACTTGCAATTATAGTATTTGGACTCTTGAAGATCATTGCCTGTATAAGAAACATAGTATTGGTTCTTTTAAAAATCTGTTTAGTGATGCTAGTATTGTCATGATGAACTTGATATATTGTGGACATTAGGTGCATGCTGGTACTTTTCGCAATGAAATTCATAAAATAGTGTTTTTAAGGCATCCAAATTCTTTATGAGGTCCAAAGTTGATCTTTTTCTGATTTAGTCTCCACTCCGTGTTGGTACTTGACTGTTTAAAACTTATATTGCTGGTTAAAGACAACTCTGCACGGTCTACATGTTTCTGCTTCTTTACTCAATAGTTTTGTAGAACATGCATCATGATTTTTTCATTAGGATGACAGATAATGATGTTGCAAGATCTCAAAATTCTAATGACATGGCTAAGACACATCTTAATCCTTAATATTGTGTAGTGTATATTTATCTCAGATTTTGCAAGGACAAATAATGGATTCAATAATAGCAAGCCTTGGTTTATCATTTTTCTATGTGGGTAATGTATAGACATATATTGTAATCTGGGCAAGCAGTGACATCTTACTTTTTTCTGTTTTTTCATATAAGCTATAATCCATACATTGTGTATTTCTTGACCTTTGAGGCCAACACTTAATCTCATGATTTAGTATTTATTTATTTAATCAAAAGATTTCATTGACCCTACAATACCTTTCTGTTTACATTATCCATCCACATTATTTAGCCTTTTCTTTACCTTTACAAAGACATGAAATATCTACCCCTCACCACCACCTTATTCCTATGCATTTGTTGGAAAAGTTGGAGCCCACTAGATGCACGCCTACTTACATGTGTAATTACATGTATATGTGTACATATCTTCTTACATACACCATAAATGTGTGTATGTGATTTTATTTCTGTGGAGTTTGTTGAGGACATTATGCCTTTTTTTCTTCCAACACTAGAGAATAATAGGGGGGTTTCTTCCAATGGCACTGAAAAAATCTTTGTGGATAATGTGATTACTCTAAATTTCCAAAGTATAGGAAATATATGTTACTTTCAGTATTTCACTACTGCTTCTCCCTACCATCAACGAATTCCCCACGTCACTTACAATTACCCCAAACAATGTGACTTTTACAATGTAGTTCCATCGCCTTCCTGGGACACAGTGAGAGTTGGCGTTTGAAATAATTAGAAGTGGTCTTCATTTTCTATAGTAAAGCTAAGGATTTTATTTTCGTTATTCTTCATCAAAACAATAATAAAGAATTGTACTGGTAACATGCAGGTTTCTTGGAATCTCTATGGAGAGACATAGACATGAACAGACTTCACCAAGGACCGGGTGATGATTTGAACCTGATAATCATATCGCATGGGCTGGCAATACGGGTCTTCCTAATGAAATGGTTCAAGTGGACGGTGAAGCAGTTTGAGCGGTTAGGTAACCTTGGTAATTGTGAGTTTCGGGTGATGCAGCTTGGGATGGGAGGAGAATACAGTCTAGCAGTCCATCACTCTGACGAAGAAATGCAGTCTTGGGGGCTTTGTTCTGATATGATAGAAGACCAAAAATGGAGAGCTAGTGCCACCAGGGGTGATTGGAATGAAAGATGTCCCTGGTACCTCGATGCATTCTTCGACACTTTTGCCGACTCCGAAGATGAAAACGATGACGACGTTGAGATCGAAACTGATGAATGCAGTCTACAGAACACTTCTTGCGATTCTTCTTGATTCCTACATAAGAAGTGGCAGTATGCTACTTACCTCACTTCACCTATGGGTACTAGTGTACTACTGCATTTTTGGAGGTTTCTCTGATTATAGATGATGATGGTAGCGTTTCTTGTAAAGTTAGGTGTAGCTAGCTTTTGTAATTATTAGTTACTAATTAATACTTGGGAAATTATACGCTTTAAATCCCTCAATTGTTCATTGATTCATTGTTACCAAATGTTGATACATATTTTACATGTTAGGTGAACGATCAATATGGTCCTTTATACATGAATGGGTCAAAGATAGCAAAAATCTAATACCAATTATTTTAGGGTAAATGGAAACAAATAATCCACTTTTTTATGGCGGTCTTCTTACAATAGTCTCACCCTTTCATTATTCAGGAATAATCCAACTTTTGCACCTCATCTTCATTCAATGGTTCTTGACCGGTTGATGACCGGCTATTCCAATTTATTTTCTTATCTTTGTAATATTTTTTACCATAAATCCCACCTTATGGTCACATAATGTTTTGCAAAGATGAAAAAATAATTTGGAATAACAGGTCATCAGCCGGTCAATGACCATTGAGTGAAGATGAGGTGCAAAAGTTGGATTATTCTTGAATAATGAAATAATGGACTTTTGTACGTAGACCGCGAAAAGGTTGGACTATAGTTTCCATTTTCCCTTTATTTTAAGTGAATGTGAAGACTTGGTTGATAATGAAAAAGTAGGAATAAAGGCACTTTTAGGCGAGTCGCTGAAAATATATCTAACATGAGAGCACCCCGTTTTATGTTCATGATAAACTTAAAAAGTTAATTGTGTATCATATCATACTTCTTTCTCTACCTCTTGCGTAGTATAATTTTCCTATTTGATTGTAACACGATCTAAAAGAATAAAATTGTGTGGTGTAATTTTTGTTGTTGAAAAGATAGACAATTTCAATCTCATAAATTTTGTGGGAGAAGAATTTGTGGAGCAAGGAAAAAATGTATTTAATTGATGGATTGGGTGTAGTTATGTAAATAATGAAGGCTGTGTAGTGTATTAGGAAGATGATATACTTTGTTAGATTTAGAATACAAATTCCACGAACTTAAAAACATAAGCTAGAACTCAAAAGATATTTTGCATGCTTATCAAATACAAGTACAACTTTTTGTTTTAGATTTTTAGAATTCTAATTGTGAATTGATAAGGAAGAAGAAATCGAGATTCAAGATGATTTTAATTGGACTGCACTTTTCTGATTCGGTAGATGTTTGGTCCATGTGTATTTTATAAATTGAAGGGAATAGATAACAACGTATGACATCCCATTCACGGGGTTCCTAGCACCGGCTGAAAAGTTAATTGTATGAAGAGAATAGATAAGAGGAATACTTATTCTACATACTCTCTTCGTCCCACTAACAATGAGACAAGAGGGAGTGACACACAAAGTGGTTTATGTGGTTCATATTGAATCGATAAAGTAAGAATGATTTAGAGTTATACAAATTTTATTACATTTGGTATGAGGCAATGTTAAAGCATTTGTCCCACACCGGAAAGTTACAAAACAATTAAATATTATATAAGGCTTTGGGCTACTCCTCCATTCAGGTTGATCTTTTAGGATGGAATCTCGGGTCTTAACATGGTATCAGAACCAATTTCGGTTGAGGTTTGACGGCTTGTTTTGCACCCATGATTAAGGGTAGCTTGTTAAGGGTTTGTTTGGCCCGTTTATACACCCCAATATTGTCCACCCGGTTCGGGCTGAGGGGACATGTTAAAGCATTTGCCCCACACTGGAATTAGTCTGGAAAGCTACAAACAATTAAACACTATATAAGGTTTTGAGCTCCTCCTCCTATCAAGGATGGAATCTCGGGTCTTAACAGGCAATCTTAGTGAGACGGACTGAAAAGGTAAAACAGGACAATCTTAGCGGGATGGAGGGAGTACCATTGTCACGTAATTTTTATAAGATGAAAGATGTTCTTAATTATATTGAACTTTTTAATTTGGTCTATTCAAATTGGATACGCTATAGTATTGTCCGAGATGATTGTTGTATGTGTGTATATTACAACTGTTGAAATCTAATCTGATTTGGCTTGCTCTCATTAGATTTGATATGTTAAATTTTATTTGATCTTGATTTGTGACTCAAACCACACTAATTAAAAGCACCCCAAGAAGGAAATAATACAAAGACCCTTCTGCACCGGGAGATGAGATGGTTATTTGGAAGAACTTTTAAAATGTGAATAGAGACTATTTGTTTAATATATATGTGAATATATATTTTGTGTGAATTAGGTAACACAATTTTATTTTCTTAACAAGTGAATAATCTAAATAAAGGTTGGAAAGAGTTGAGAATGGAGAATATGAAAGTCCGATGTCTATTTAATACTGAGTGTATTTTAAACCGGTGAAATCTAATTGATTTGATCAAGTCTGCTTAATTTTAGTTTCATATGGACTAAAATCAATCCAATTAAAAAACTTCTTAACTCATTGACAGATTTATTAGCGATGTGCATTTTGTGAGTTAGTTCAATCTTTTGATATTGTAATAGAAATAAATATTGAACTATTTAATTACATCTAAAAATTATTTATATGGATGTGTCCCCGAAAAGACTATTTTGTTGTGATTTCTAATACATAATAAATTATAAGGAGTAATATGTTTTCTATACTAAAAATTAACATTCTTGAAGTGAGACATGATTAAAATTCATGACCTCCTCGTTGGGGCATCACAATGATGTCATCAGACCCTAACACATTTAAAAAAATGAAAAATATTCAAAAACTTCTAATTACTTAATTTATTAAACAAATAAACATGTCTGGCCATTACTTTTTATTAGTATCATGTTATACACATTGATATGGGAAGTTGATGAATATTTTTTGGTAAAATATGAGACTACATAATTGACAAGTGCCAACGTTGTTGGTTGAATCTTCCAAAAAGAGATACAAACATGAAAAACATCAACCACTTTACCGTTTTGATGATATGATTAATGATGTTTGAAAGGTCAAATGTCATCACAGTGCCACATTTACTTATGTTTTTATTACGGAGTATTTATTATAAATTCAAATTTTTAATTCTTAATTTCCTTGAGAATCATAAGTATTATAGACTTCTTCTTGTTCACTCCCCAGCAAAGAGCCAGCAATAAACCCTCCTTTTCTCTCGCTCCACCCCGGTTTTCTCTCTCTACTACAACTGCTTTGTATCAGCACATTCAATCCATAAAATTCGCCTCCACATTTCGGGATCTGGGTCGTCTTTATTACGAAGTATTCTCTATTTACCCGAACAAGTCATAATTTGCTTATTCTTCTTTCTTTTTCTGAATCTTGACAAGCCACCCAGTCCTGCGTTTCTAGGATTGTGAGCCATTAAGACTTCGATTTAGACATGGCCTTCTCACTAATCTGATCTTGCAGACGAATTAGTCGTGTATGAATAACGCATACCCATACTGCATTTTTTGTGGCGTGTATTAAGAGTCTTTTAATCACTTGGAATCCTCAAATGATTGAGTTTGATGACAAGACGACAGTAAAGTTCTGATCTTTTTACTCAGGTATTGTCATCTGAACTTTGTTTTCTGTGGGATTTTAGGAATAGTAATGATAATTATTGCTTTTTTATTTTTTGGCTTGTAATGCTATTTGAATCTAGCATCTTTGTTCTCTTTTTCTTTTTTAAAGGTTGCTCCCTTTCTTCCTCTTCTTCTTCTTCATCATCATGTTTTATTAGTATTAGAGATTTGATTTGCTATTGGGCGTATATTTTGGAATCATTTTATTTAAGGAGTGTATTATTTATTTCATGGTAATAGTATTATTGGGTGATTAACCGATCCTAATTGATCGGGAGTTTTTGCTGTATAAGAGGAGAATAATAATTCTTACTCCTTATTCATACGCTATTTCATTTTGTACGCAATTTCAGGAGAAACTTTCCCATGGCTCATCCATCAGACCAGAGGTTGTGCAGCCAAGGGGCAGTGAGATGCGTGGTGATATTTGTTTGCTTGTTTCTGGTTTTTTATATGGCAAGGCCCTCAGTCCTCAGGAGATCCAAATTGAGGTCAAGTGGCGGTTTAGATTCATGCCCCCCTTGTTCCTGCGACTGTGAAGAAGATTCAATGTTGCCCTTGCCTCTAGGTCGGTGCGTCTGTAATCACTTTTCTATCCTTTTTGGTCCTTTGATGTGTAAACTCTAGTCTCACAAGTGTTGTAACTTTTTTATTTCAATTTTTAAAATGCTACTCGTATTTGGGATACATGATACTGATGCATGACAGTGTTTGACTGCCTGCTATTTGGATTAAATTTTTATTGTTTTTTCTCCTCCAAAATCCAAACACAATGAATGGCTGTGTGTTTGGATTAAGGAGGAATGTTATAGTAAAGACCATAAGTTTGCTAAAACAGAGAAAAGAAAGGAATTATATAGTATTATCACCATCATCCCACTGTGTTTGGGACATGAGAAGGTAACAATGTAACATGCTTATTTAGGAAAGTGAAGTAATATGGTTGATATTGTATTTGTATGTTTTGAATGACACAAGTATTATCATTACCAAATATGATACGGCAAGCATTGTGGGATGGATAAAATGGGAAAGATTGGGCAAAAGTAGTCGGAAGTGGGAATACATTTTTCTCTTCTTTTACATTAACAGTGGAAACGGGTGGGAAATAATATAAAAAAATCATTTTTTTATTAAATTCATTCCTGTCTTTCCTCTTATGTGATCATTTGGAGTGATGAGTTTTGAGAGGAATTAGAAGCTCGATGCATGAACACTTCATTCCTCTCAATCGAACAAACACGCTTATATGTTTCCCTTGTTTGCAATTTTTCATTTACCATTTTGGTTTTGAGATGTGTTGTGAGTTTACCCATCATAGTTCAGAAGTATATCCCACTACAGTGCTTTCGTTGAACTGCTAGAACGCATGCACATTAAACTTCCCCTCATTTACTCTCGGAAATAAAGACAACAATTATGTTCCCTATTACCACTCCCTCCCCTCAATTGAAAGACACAGTTAGGGAGTTAGTATATTTCACACATTAAACTTTCCTGCATAGCCAAAATGATCATGTTTGTTAATTTATACAAAGTATGTTTTGGATAACTGTGTTTTTTAGGAAAGTTGCCGTGCTTATTAAGTTATTTTTATGTGCCCTTGATCAATCTGTCCATCTGATTATTTACTTGTTTTTTTTTTTTGAGTATTCTCGCGTTTTGCATCCACATTTCCATTGCTAACAATACCTTTTTATGTGTTTTATTTTACAGATTTTCTGAATGGTTCAATTGCAGGTTGGTGCATATGCTTTCTTACTCTTAAAATCAGCATTGAATTTCTTATGGAAACTTTTACTTCCTCCATTCCAAAACGAACTTCACTTTTGCTCTTAGTCAACTCAATTTCATTTTTTTCACTTGAGTGCGGATTTGTTATCATTTTAAATTTGGTTCTTGCTATTCAGTGGAACTTTTAGCCTACATTGTAAATATATAAATTTTAATCACTAACATCTTCTTAAAAATCATCCTAGAAGAGTTAACTATATACATTTATTCTTAGTCAACCTCGTTTACTGTTCTCTGCACATCACTTTGGGATGGAAGGAATAGGGAGAATGTTATTGGGGCTGTTTGTTTTTTGGCGTTTCTGGCCAAAATGATGGCCAGCGTTCACTTTGTTAAAAAAAATGGCATTTCGCCCAACACGCCACTACGCCAGTATCCAAACACAGCCATTATGTATCTTTGTACACCGTCAATTTCACTTTCCTTCCTGAAAAGTGGATCCGACATAGAATCACCAATTTTGGCTTATACATACGAAACTGATATTGATGGTGTGTACGAAGTAATCGGGAAAGCAAAGTGATTATTTGCTTCCAGCAAGGATAAAGACCATTATTACAATATTATTTTTGTTTGTGTGCAGATTGTGCTAAAGACAATCCTGAAATGAATGAGGAAATGAAAAAGGATATCATCACCCTACTATCAGAAGAGATTAACTTGTTGAAGAATGTGACGAGTGACAGCTTGGAACACACAAACACGCTAATTACAGGTGCCAAAAGAGCATCTTCTCACTACCAAAGAGAAGCCGAGAAATGCAATGCAGGGATGGAAACGTGTGAAGAAGCTAGAGAAAGGGCCCAAGCGGCTCTAATAGAAGAGCGCAAGCTCTCTGAACTGTGGGAGACTCGAGCCACGGAATTCGGATGGAAGGATGAGTGAAGTGCCTTGCTGCTATTCATGGAATTTTAGCCTTTTTGAAAATTTTCCCTTTTAGTTTAGAATTTTACTTGCACGTGAACCAGTAGCAGTAACCCATTTTTGTGAATATACGTTGTTGAGTTTTTTTTAGGTCAGGCTTCAAATCAATTTTATTTTAACATCGTTTGATTATTCCATTAAAATAGGAATTAATTCTGTAGGGGGTTTCCCTGTGGTCAAGAATTCTATTATATTATTATACATTACCAGTGGGATATGATATCTCAGTATTGTGAGATGATATGTATGATATCCAATAACGTTTAAACTAATCCAGTTTACTTCTGCTATCATCTATATATTCCAGTTCCCTTATTTTTGGTGGAATCATTGTTTTTGGTGTTCCACACTTCCACGTTATTAGATTCATTTATTTTATGTTTAGTCAATGTGAGATTAGCTCTTCAACAAACCATTATTCAATGTATGTTTAGAAACTAACCAACCAAATGTAAGCAGTGAAAAGAGAACATAGGTGCAAGGGGATTCAAAACCCAATGTAATTATTCTGTTGAGCCAAACAGTGATAGACCCGAGTCCATAGAGGTGCCACACTTCGGGAGTGTTTGCAACTGCTTCTGCTTAAAAAAAAGCACTTTTGGAGATGTAAGGAAAAAGTGATTAGTAGGAAAAGTTGATAGTGTTTGAGAAAAAAGTGATTTTGAAAAGTAAAAGTTGATAGTGTTTGGTAAAATAAGTGCTTTTTGTGTAATAGAAAGGGGAAAAGCACTTTTCACACGCAAGCCGAGAAAAAGTAAAAATTGGTAGTGTTTGGTAAATAAGTGCTTTTTTAAACCAAAAGCTGAGAAGTGCTTTTTTTTAAGTGATTGCAAACACTCCCTTATACCAGAGGGTATAAAATATATCAAACCAAATATATACCACCGTCTAAAACCGCGAAGCCTGAAGCAACCCCACCCTCGTTTGAAGAAGAGACCTTTGTTCTCATCAGGTAACCAGATTGCTCATTTATTATTACCTTTGTTTTATTCCTGCACAATTATTTCAGAGGTAATTATGGGACCCAAAGTACTGCAACTGAAAAATATGAACAATATACTGTGTGGGCATGTCTGTTTGGTATCTCATATTTTCTGCTATTCACTGTTAATTGTATTGATTTAAGAGCTGGGGAGCTTCAGGAGAAATTAGAGACCTACTATCTATTATATATATACCTTAAATAAGCACCATATATCCCAAGTTCGGATACACTTGCTCTTTGTGAGGGATACCATCTCGCATTAGGATTGCTTTAGACAAAGTAGGAAAAATTCTTGCATGAGGATGTAAGCTGCCTCATTTCCACTCCCTTCCTTCTGCAACTTCTGAAGACTTTCTTTTACATCATCACCATAAATATTGTTTCCTGAAGTGTGATAGATACACATATAGCATATGGAGTGTCAGCAAGATGCTTGTACTACTAGTACTAGTAGTAGTAATGATTGAAGTATAATAACAACCTCCGCCTTCTCGTTGAGGCTTCATAACATATAATTCAGGCCTTTGAATCGCATCCTTTATCACATCAGACTCATCAAGGCTCCACAAGCCTGCAAAGCATTTTCGCAATTTGGAAATGTCGTCTTCACTGTCAAGAAACCTGCTCCAAAACCCAAGGAGAAAGTGAAGGGGGAGTCAATTTAGAATAGTATTTTCAAACCGAATGAGTGAATGTTATTGACTACGGCCTTTCAAATTTAGTTGCACTTAGAGGGTTTTCATGGAATCTATGAGCAAAATTTTAGGACTAGTTAAAAGTGTAGAAATAGTATTAAATAGAAGATAAAAGGCAAGGCTACTTCTGTTGGTTTTTATATGATGGTAGTTGCCAAAAATGGAAAGTAAAGCAAGTAATAGTAAACTTCCCTAAAAGGAAAGTGGATCAACTAAAAGTGAACTGGAGGTAGTACTTTGAGACATAATGTGATGCAAATAAATGATTGAGTATATAATAACACCTCTCAAGTACATTCGGCTTTGCGAGCTCCTGTTGAACTTTCTTGGTACCTGCCAAGTGATAAGCTATTGAAGGGCACTTAATCGCACTGGACTGCTCTATAAGATGCCTTGCTCTCCATTCCTACATATGTGAAATATAAACCAAGATTTAACCAAAGATTTGCCAAGTTGGTATACCATGTCAAAACCAAACAAAATGCTCTAAATAGAACATCATAAAATACAATGGTGAATTGATGATTTTAATTAACACAAAATGTAGAACAAGATTCAAATTGAGATGCCATATTGTTTCACACCATTAACTAAAATTATGGGAGAAGGTACAAATATGTCCCTATATACCACAAAACAAATATACCCATCAACGTTCTTTAGGAACAAATAAACACAAAAGTTATTAAGGGGGTGTTTGGAACTGATTCTGCTTCCGCTTCTTTTTTAAAGTAGAAGCAGAATCAGAATCAGTTTTCAGAAGCTGGTACCTACCAGCTTCTAAAAAAACTGATTCTGAGAGTAAATTAGAGCACCAGAAGTGCTTCTGGAATTTCACCCAAACACTCCAGCTTCTGCTTCTGCTCCTTGAAGCAGCAGAATCAATTTTGAGAATCAGATCCAAACACTCCTGAGAATCAGGAGTGTTTGCAGTTGATTAAAAAAAGCACTTTTCAGCTTTTGGCTTAAAAAAAGTTAAAAAGAGTGTTTTCAAATGACAGCTTCTGCTTAAATTAATCACTTAAAAGCTAAAAGCTGGAAGCAGGTGGGAGGGTGCTTTAAACTGCTTTTCACTTTTTCTATTACACAAAAAGTACTTATTTTACCAAACACTGCCAACTTTTACTTTTTCAGAATCACTTTTTTCTCAAACACTACCAACTTTTACTATTAATCACTTTTTCCCAAATCACTTTAAAAAATCACTTTTTTAAAGTTGAAGCAATTGCAAACACTCCCTAAGTTGGAACAAGTATACCCTTGAACTATATATTAGAGAACATATATATACTGTTTAAATCCAATAGTTGAAGGTTATATATATTCTTTTAATACACACACACATATCAAGGGTATATTTGTTTACACTTCACCATTTTTTTTGTTATTTGTTCCAAATGACAATCTCGGTATTTATTTGTTCTATGAGTCACAGTATAATTTAAGGGTATATTTGTTCCGCATCTCCTAAAAATTGTCGATAATCTATATTTCACGAAAATGAGCAATCATAAGTAAAAAAAATATCATCATTATCATTATCATTACCCCAGTGCCGCAAAGGCTCCCACCAATGATGGGGTAAGGGGGTCGGATGTACGCAGTCTTACCCCTGTGCTATAGCACAAAGAGACTGTTTTCGAATCATAAGTAAAAAAAATCTAAATATAAAATTACATTCGGATGTATTACGTAAATTGCCATAACATTTGGCTCACATAGATAAAGGGCAAAGCACTTACAGATTCTGAGTCATAATCACCCGGAGCATATCCTGCTCTAAAGTAAACAACTGCATTGACTTGACCATCTCTGCGATTTCAAAGAAGAAAAAAGTGTGCATCGACCATAAAATGGTAACCAAATGGTATAACATTAATGTTGAACTATTGTGAGGTCACATACACGACAAGTGTACCATCTGGTAAAAGCTTTCCTAGTGCATCAATTTCTGCCAGTGTCTTTCGAATAGTTGTCAGTTGATGTGTGTTACTATGCTAAGGAAACATGTATCAATATATTGGAGAGAGAGAATGTATACAATAGAAAACAGTTAAATAATGCATAAAAAGCGATTCACAGCATTCATGAAGAATAGCTTTTACAGAATTTGTTAAGGATAATTTTCTTTCAACACTGAAGAAATCCAATTAATGCTGATCATACATGTTGCGCTCTTCAGTTTGAACCACAAACATAACCACAGCCCTGCACTTTTTATAGTCAGGTTAGCTATACAACGTGAAGTTATTGTGAAATTTTCAAGACATGGACATAATTATCCACCTGGGGTTGTTGTATTCATTCCATGCTTTAGATAGTGCTTCAGCAAATTTAATCACTGCACTGTTTTTAGGGATCCGGTCAGGATCTAATGCAAGATGTTGCCTATTCTGCTGAATTAAACTCCTGCAATTTGAAATTAAAGCACCCATTGCATCTTTTCCCTGAGAAAGTTGACACACCCTTTATCCCATATTCCCATATAAGAGGTTTCCATTTTCTTTTACAATTGTTGGCTCATAATAAAGTTAATTTGCTCTTAATAACATTTAAATTCGTAGTACTCTGTCATAATTAAAATATACTCCATAAATATTTAGCAACTACACTAAGTCACTAAGAGTTCTGTTAAACCGCAAAAACCGAATTCCAATATGGTAAATGTTTGTTATATAAAATCAGATATTAAAAGAAGGTTAATTTGACTGCACATATAGTGTATGAGAACCTTATTCTGAACAGATGGAGTACTAATTAAAGAACCATTTTATAAAGGATCCTCCTCCTAGTAACCCACAAACCTAAAAGGGTTAAACAATCAATCTTTCAACCCTATATGTTTTCAATATAGAAGCTTCAAATAATTTCAAAGAACTTGTTCATTTCCTGATACATTCTACTGCATCAGGTTTTGCTTCAGAAATAGGCGCTTCTTTGCAATCTTCTTCTTTTTTTGGGCAAGTGGAAGGATGTTCGTTTAGGCTGCATCTCTATAAAGTTATAGAAATATCAACTCAAATATAAGTAGAGCTTCACCTGTGAAGCTCACTGACAAGACAACTCAGTCCAGGAAATGATGAAGAAATTGTATTTAGCTCTATTTGCAAGAGTAATTTAGTTTGTTCGTCCAGCATATAATCCGAACGATGTAAACCCAAGCGTATTTCCTACATTGATAGTCAAGTCAACTTTTGTATCTTTTCACAATAAAAACATTCTTTCATCAGCAATCAATGTTAGAAATGCTTTCTGACCATTTAAGAAGAGATTCTTAGTTTCAAGTATGCAGCAGTAAGACATAGCACACCGCAGCAATAAGAAAAAAAAAGGAATACAACCAGATCCTCCTAACCTTAATTTCATTTAGGTAATAATGACAAGTGACAAACAGAAGAATGCCATAAGTTGAACACAAACGCTTACATGACTGACAGAGCTATGCTTGTTCAAATTACATCACAACCACAACAGGATGAACACTTGAATACCTCTTTTTTATTCATCTCTAACATTTTGGAATGAATAACTAGGAGTCTGGATGTGAAATCATCAACTTTCTTTGTTCTGCAAAACAGGGAAAAAGCATTCAGCATTAGCACATTGTAAATAAGTATATCGAACTGTATATCATGGTAGATTGCAAGTCATCAGAAGTAGAAAAAGAACAGATCTTAGCAAAATTTTATTTGTATAATGGACTTCTAGTATACTGTATATATATTTAAAAAAAAAAGAAATTTGTGGGGTGGATACATGCCTTCTCTTCCTAGAGGACAGATGAGCAGTGCTTTCCACCATGCATTACACAAAATAGTTACAGCGCAAACATATAATGAGAAAACACATGCAGTGAGGAACTATTAGGGGCTGTTGGATAGAAACAAGTCGATAGAATCATAGAATGCCATGACATATCGATCGTGTAAAACATCATATAATAAGAACACATGTTTGTGTGAACAACCATATTTATACAAGAAAACAAACATAATTAACCTGGAGAGTGATTCCTGCAGAAATTCTCCAACCTGACTCACGCGATCAACAAGTTCATTAAAAATAGGAGCAACTTCACAAGCTTGTTTCCAATGGCTTTCAGGAAATGAAGTGGGTAACAGAGAAAATGGGGCTTGAATGTGGCAAGCTTGGTTACGGCAAATTGCTCTGTTGAATGTGGAATCCCTTATTTCTTCTTGTATTGAAATAGGTGGTCTGCGGTCGCATTCTGCATGTCCCAGAAAGTCGTCTAAAAAATATAATCGAATCGTATGATGGGTCTAAGCCGTGGGAGGCATCTGAGTAAGCCTATAAAAGTGATGGAATAAGGGGTTGTTTCTCAGTAGAAAGGGGTTTTTACTTCTGGGCATAAGCTCTTTAGACTTCAAAGTTGAATATAAGTTTGGAAATGGAAGTCATTTCAACAGGTGAAGTCTGAGCTCCGAATGCATAGGTTCATCCTACACTAACTGAGGTTTTCCAACAAAATTAGAAATAATACCCAAAAATTTTAATAGGCTGGTTGTTTTGGATCCATAGGAATAATGATAGAGCTCCGTTTTTCCTTCGCAATCATCAGGCAACATTCTGAGTTGATATATTCTGTAGAAACCGTGATCGAGCCGAATTTCCTTTACTGCCTAAATTTTGAGTGGTCAGTACTTGTGAATTGGGAGATAAACTGGATGATTGGAGGGACAAGATCAAGATTGAGGTTAATCTTGTGGAGTAAAGATTTTTTTATTTAAAAGATCACAAAATCACTGTTTCGAATTGCGAACTTATAGAGTTTAGAATCAATTTTAATTGAATCAAACCCTTCCTCTCCCAAAAAAATACTTTGTCTGTATTGTTTGTTTCTTCTTCCAAATGTTTACAATTTTCAATCCGGCCTTCAATACATCGCCTACTGATTGTTGAGGTAGAAAGTGTTGTTTTAGTAGTTAACCATGCAGGAACCATCAACAGAATCAACAAGCTGTGGAAAGTCCTGGTGGAAGAATTTAATAATGTTATTGATACAAATGTAAAAGGAGTAGCAAATATGCTGCGTCACTTCATACCAGAACTCCAGAAGCAACAAGAGGGAGTTATTTTTAATTTGTCTTCTCGGTGGACAACAAGGAGGAGTTTTTTTTGGATGAAATGTAAATGTATTGATGGATAGTGTACCCGAGAGGTAGCTTATCCGAGGAGTTATTATGAGAATAACCTAGAGAGAAGTCAGAGCAAGCAGGTAGAAGAGAGAGTCGATTGTATTAAATGAACTCTGCGTGCTTTACAAAGAGAATAAGGGCTGCTATTTATAGCTGCCATAAATGCGATGAGGGTACACGTGTCAACAATATGACGGCCGAGGGTCACCTCGATCAGGGTGGCAACGACAAAGGCATGTGCACCACATTAAATGCGGTGGTTGGACGTGACGCCGCATTGAATGCGGTGGTTGCTTGTCTCTAGAGGAAGCTTCGTGGAGCGTAGATCTCGCGGCCAGTAGCGTATGGCCGAAGGGTGATGGGTAGCCGAAGGCACCATGTGTGTGCCGAAGGCTCCTGGTAGCCGAGGACTACTGTTTTACGTCGTGTTCTCCCAGTAGCTTTGTACGCTCAAATCTGGCTGCCCTGTGTAATTTGGAGCCCTCGACCAAGGAGGCCGAAGGCACCCCTATGTGTGTTGTGGGCTTCCTGACACTTGGGCCGTTGTATTTGGGCTCTGGGCGTGTATTGGGCCCATTGGGCCTGTGTAGGAGAAGTAGGAGTCTGTGGGCCGGGGGTTCCTGGGCCATATACTCCATCATGTATATTAACACCCACGCAAAATCAACAAGTACAATGTGTCCCCCCCCCCTCCTATTTCATGAGAAAAGGAGAGGGTGAAGAGAGGCTAAGCATCTAGTCTAAGTCAAAGCGGCCAATAAGCAAGAATATGCGGCCGGTAAGTCCAAAAAAGTCAAAACTATGAATGGCGATGCAAGGGTGCACGTGCACTAATCCCATCTATAGCCTCTGCCGTGGCATCCAAAAAACTGGACTCCACGTCAAAAGTTTATCAAGTCATGTGGGTAGATACTAAAGAGTATCTTGTAGACCACATGTTTTATCTTAGCAACAACATCATCTTCAGTCTTCTTGCCTTCATCAAATCTCGTCTCATTCCTAACTTGCCAAATATAATAGGCCGCAGCACAAAAAGCAAGCCTCCCCGCCTTGGCTTTCATCGTTGCTCCTTTGCGCGTCTTGGAAATACATTTGATTGCACTAAGGAGTGTAGTCATCTGATGCCCAAAACCGATCCATGCCCTAACCTTTTGCCATACCCTGCACGTAAAAGGGCAAAGAAAGAAAAGGTGTGGAATTGTTTCCAATCCACCCTTGCACAGATCACATCTATTTACGATATGGAGGTAAGTGAGGCTATCATGTGTAGGAAGCCGATTCCTAAAGGCCAACCATGCGTTGAAAGAGAATTTTGGAGGAATGTAGGATTTCCAAATGAAGCTCATCGGAGTCCTAGGGGTCCCTTTTACTCTTAGGAGTTCATACACTTTCCCCGACACCAATTTGCCATTAATGCATCTCACATTAAGACCCATTAAGGTTTCATTTAGGTTGTTAAAACACCCTCGAATTTTATCTCGAATTACACCCCGTCTCTTTATGAGTTGCGAGTCCCGGCTGTGTGGGAGGAGTTATTTTTAATTTGTCTTCTGGGTGGACAACGTGTACCTTTTGCTTTATTATCCTCATCTTGAATGAAGGGTTGTAGAAGTAAAGGTGTGGTGCTTAGCCTATACCTTGATAAATAGATTGTTCCTAAATTGAATGTATAGGTGTGTCCCCAACATAGAATTTGAAAGATTTTTTAAAATTCATAAGAGTTTAAATTTAATTTGAAATCCATTGTTTATATCAAATTTAATTACAATTTTATGAAGTTCATGAGAATTCGAAGACATGTGACCGGATTTTGTTAAGAACGCATATAATATTTTTAGCTTAGAAATCCATAAATGCCACTGGAATCCATATAATACATAAAACAAAAAAAACTGTTTGTACCCACTCATATCATATCCACTTTTGTACTCATCATGTTTGTGAGAAGTTTTTTTTTTGTGAATCCGATCACAGACAAAATATGTCTATGCAAATATTTTGTCTGTGCATTGGATTCACAGACAAAAAAACTCTTCACAGGCATGATAGATATAAAATGTGTACAAATGGGTGTGCAAGAAGAAGTTCTCTGCATAAAAATCCATCACAACTTGTGTCAACACTCAACATTGATTCTAAATTCGGACTTCACCTATACTTCTCTTACGGTCTTACCTACAGATATATTTATCTATAATTGGTTTACAGAGAGATATTGGTGGATAATTTATTAACATCTTGAGGGGATATATATGGAAAAAGCCAAGTTACGGTTCTCACTTATCTATAATCGGTTTCGAAGTTTTGTTCTCCAAATTATGAATATGAAAATTACAAATGTAAATGCTCACATCGTATTCACCCTATTCATTTCCTTTCATAAAATTGAATTTCAATGTATTATATTCTACGGAGTATAATAATTTTGAATCTATAAACTTACGTGTTTGGTAAAAAAAATTGTCAATCAGGCTGATAAGTTGAGAATGGTGTTGCCAAATGGGATCTATATTTCAATATATTTTATAATAAAATAACAAAAATATTCTATGAAAAATTAGTTAAAATGATCATCTACAGTAATTTTAGCAAATTCTGCCAGAAAATCAAATCTTACTTATTTTGATTAATATAATATTCAATGCGCGAAATTAAAAGTTAGTCTCACTTTTGAGACTGGTAGGTCAAGCCCATTTTTTTGGTAGTAGAATATTGTAAAGAAATTTAAAAAGGGGAGAGTCCATTTAAAAGCTAAATAAAAGTGGGAAGTGATGAGGATATGGAGGGGAATAACGGGACCAATGGGTGAATCAAAATAGATTTGGAATCGCGATTTGTCCATCCCTAATTGGAATATATGCTTTTTTGTTTCAAATATATTTATGAAAATAACTTCTTAGTTGCTAATATTAGATATTCTTTTTTGTTACTACTTCTGGGAAAAAGGGTCAAATATACCCGTCTACTATTATGAAAAGATCATCTAGACCCATGTACTAAAAAATCATCAAATGACCGGAGAGCTGCCGCCTATTGCAAGTTAGTGACAGTGTTCAATAGTTTTATTCCTTTTCTTTTATTTACTCCTGCCATGATGTCATCAGCCTATTTTTTTAATTTCTTTCGCATTTTTCATTGTTTCTCAATCGTGGCTGTCTTCTAGTCTGGATGACTTCTTTTGTGCTTCATGAAAAAATTGACTAATAAGGGCGATAAAACGAAAGTGAAAACAAGTTGGGATTACCAAACGTGTTTTAAGAGTGGCGCTTAAGAGTTAGATAAAACAAGCCAACATATATAAAAGACACGGAGTAATTTTTTACTCATATATGTAATTTTAATATAGTACGGAGTATTATGTGGTCATGAGAATTGTGATCATTTTTTAGTTTGACATGTTGAGTTTAACTTTAATAACTTTAATACGTACTACAAGTTTGAGTTATATATTCAAAATCTAAACCCGGCCTTATTCTTAAAGAAAGCTATCGAATAGATGACATCCACAACGGCGGTCCGCCACTAGCACCACTAAACCGAAATGCTAAACGCTGAATCTTAAGATGTCTCCGGTGGCAATAGTCGGGTGCCAATGGCTACATGCATGGACAATCGAAATTGTTGTATGATGTGGTTAGAGTGGTTTATGATAATTACATTGAAAGTTAAAAATGTCTTTCTAAATTAGAATAATTTACAATAACCATAATAGCTAAAGAATTAACAGTCATTAAAATAGTTATTGCTATTAATTAATAATCTCATAGAGACACATAAATCTCATATTTCGTTAAGTTATTTCGGATTTCACATGGTATAATACACGACATGCATGATAAATACGGACCAGGATAGATTTGATAATATGGTGAAACTATGCACCAAATTAAATTTGATTTATATATATAATTACACATCAATTAATTGCTACTTGGGTTTAATTAGATTATTTTTAGGTAGGGAAAATAGGATTTGTCTCAATTAATACTCCCTCCGTTCCCGAATATGTGTGTAAATATTGTTCTTATCATAAATTGATACCCAAAATAAATAAATAAATGTTTAGGTAAAAATTGTTGAAAAACTGATTTCATTTGGATGCAGCATAAAATTATTATAAACTTTTTTAGCTTTGCCATTGAAATATTATAGGGGAATACTACGTGGTGTTTTTAATAGTTCAAAATCAAGAAATGAAAAGGTATAATCAACTACTCTTATTAATTATAATTGATTAAAGTAACAATTATTTTCAATAGTTATAAGTAACACACACATGTATAACATTACAAAATAAAAATTAGGCGTGATTTTATATTAAAAATACTAGTTTCACACATTTCGATCCTATAAACTTATTAAATCAATTGAACATATATTACAAAAAGAAGCTCATATATACTCTTAAACTATTTTAATAGACTACTAGTAACAGACTATTTGAATCTATCTGGACATGCTTTTATCAGACCTAAGCCCACTAACTCGATGAATATGACTACAACCCAGATAGCTCGGCCTTGTAGCCGCAGCTAATATTTTCGATCCAGGGCACATATATACATATATATACTAAGCTATACAGACTACCCAACTCTCATATACAGCCTCCTACATATTTTTGTTTTGTTTAAGCTTTTATTTACAACCAAGAATAATGGTAAGCCCTGATCTCTCTTGATTATTATACATTCAAAAATTCAATTCATTATGGGCGTGCGTGTACTTTAATTTATTCATGTCTACGTAAACTGATCATGAATGAGGCGTTGAATTCAATTCATTATTTTAATTTGTACGTACATCATGTCAATTAGGCGGACGGTGAAGAGAATAATGTGGTGGCGGCGGCGGAGATGAGGCAGTCGAAGAAGAGGACGTTCAAGAAGTTCAGCTACAAAGGCGTGGATCTCGACAACCTTCTCGACATGCCCACCGATCAACTCGTTACCCTCTTCCCCTCCCGCCCTCGCAGAAGGTCATTCATTTGAATTCTGATTCTGATTCTAGGGTTTATACGTTCGCTATCCTTCTCATTACATATTAATATGATATGAACTTTTATACCTTTTGCTTTGTTGTATGATTAGGTTTAAGAGAGGCTTGACGAGGAAGCAACTCGCTTTGATTAAGAAGCTCCGGAAAGCGGTATGAATTTTGTTTTCTTTAATTTTAATAAGAACCCTAATTTTTGTCTTTGTTTCGATACGCTTTTACTCTATTAATTGCATGTTTAACGACTTAATCGTAGAGGAAATTTCCAAACGGGAGTAAAGGATAGTGTCAAAGGGGTTACGTATGTTACTAAAATGCTTAACATATGAAAAGAATGATCAATCCTAATATGAATTAGGGTCTGCCGCCCATATAAATACAAGCTGCTACTAATTAAGAGATCTTTTAGTTATATATGGAATATTCTAGTATATCGTAAATAGATAGCAACGTAAATGGAAGGGAAACTAATTAAAGTAATAGAAATAAATAACATCATATTCTTTCGTTTAACCGATAGCAATTGAAGTTTGTATTTAGGACCAAGTGATAAAGGTTGTTTTTTGTTTTAAAAAGAAGCCTGATTTAAGTTTTTTTTTTACACACGTTTACTCACTCTTTAATTGCGTAAGTGCTTAATCATAGAGGAAATCTATGTGGCACATAATGACATAAACGCGAAAATCGTGAGGTAACGGGAAACGGGAAACGTCAACTTTTGCTCAAAAAAAACTTATTTGGAGAGTTTCCAAAGAGTTTCCGAGAGTTTCCGAAATGGGAAACGTACTCTTTTCCGATAGTTTCCGTGCTACATAGGAGGAAATTCTACAAACACGAAGTAAAAGAGGGCAAATTTTTTGAAATAGGAGCAAACACGTTTTATTTTCAAAATAGAACTCATGTACTCCTATTTAGGAAAAGAACGTTTTATTTTCAAAATAGAACTCATGTACTCCTATTTAGGAAAATTCTTTTTCTTTTATTCTTTAGGTAGGACCAAGTAATGAGGATGTTTTTAATGGGACTATTATTTTGTGGTTTCGGTTAGTCTGGTTTGATTTAATCTGTTTAAGTTTGGTCTATTCTATTCTGGTCTAGTTAAGCCTGGTCCGGTAAATCTTGGTTTTATATGTACTTTACAACTGTCAGTGTGTGGTCTGAACTGTTTAAGTTTGGTCTGATCTTGGATGGAAATCAGTTCAACTAAAAACATCTTAAGTCCTGTTTTGGGAAGAAATTAAAGGGGGTGTTTGGATAATGGATGTTGGCTGTTGGCTGATTGTGTTGGCTGATTCATAACATCGAATTCTGTTAATTGTTTTGATCAGCTGATAGTATTAGCAGTTTGTAAAAAAGTGTTTGGTTAAATGACTGTTTACAATCAGCTGATAATTTTTTAAATGACTTTTGAGGACATCAATTAAATTTTATTTACTAACTACTTTTTATATACATATTATAAATTTTGTCAATAATATTTGCATGACTAGCCCATAACTCGTTTTATAATTTACAAAAAAATGTAAAAAAAATATTATAAAAAATCTTTTATACATAATTTTTAATGTATTACTCCGTAATAACTAAAATACTTATAACCGCTATAAGTAAAAAATATAGTAACAAATATTATGTGACAAAAATGAAAAATGTTTTTAAATAATAATGTCATCAAATATTATGTGACAAAAATGAAAAATGTTTTTAAAATAATAGTGAGTAGTGATCACTTCATCATAACCGCTAATGCATCTTAAAAAAATTCACAGTAAATTAGAGGCACCTAAATTTCAGAAAAACAGAACGTTAGATAACATTCATGGCACCTAAATTACTAAGCCACAAGCTACTTGTAAATTAGAGGCTAAGAGCATCTTGGGTGAGGCATAAAAACGTAATAGCTGAATTAGCTATGCAAAAAAAACTGATTAAATAAAATAAACTAATATGGTGCATCTAAAAATGAAGGCAAAGTATGGGCCGCGTGGGGCTAAAATAGTAGCAAACTCAATATCAGTAGGAGTCATGGAATAAATATAATAGCACCTAAAAATAGTATGAGTTGGAATAAAAAGCAAAAAAAACCAATTTTGCAGCAACCCATTTGATGAATTGACGGAGCCTTGTATATGCATATGAGTTGAAATCCATTGATTATTCTATTATAGCATCAAAACATCAATTTGGAAGAGCTTTGTTCATTATTCTTGTTCATGCGAAGTAATTAACGAAACAACTACGGTAGTACATCATTATTTAGTTGAAAGAAATAAAATAGAAAACTGAAATCATTCAAGAGGGAGTACAAAGATTGAGAAAATCTGGAGAGCAAAAGTCTGCAGTTTTTTTGTTGAGGAGAATTAGTGACGAGAAGGGAGGCAGCGTAGAATTATGCGTGGGTAGATTAGGGAAATTGGGCGAGAAATTGAATCCGCCCGATGCCTAAACTTAACGCCAACTTTTGTGGCTTTTTAAAATTTGGTTGTTTGGATAACAAGCTAAATAAAAAGGTCATGCAACCAAACACACCTATTAGATGATTCATCTAGTCAAACTGTCAAATATTGGTCAAAACAACCAAAAATGGCTATAGAGTGACAGACCATTAACCAAACACCCCCAAAATGTACTAACATCCATTTTAGAAATTCTCTTCTATGTATGTTTTATTATTATTTTGAGCAATTTCTATCAATCATAAATGTTAAGGTTGAGATGTGGATTTAATATGATCATAATTATGGGATGAAGAGAGTAAAAACTACGTAGTACTATGGATGTTTTCTTTTGGACTGAAAATTGCTGGTCTGGTCTGGTCTGATCTATTTAAGTCTGGTTTGGTCTGGTCTGGTAACGTCTGGTCTCTGTGAATTTTGTAATTGTCCAAGTCTAATCTGGTGTGGTCTGATTTGTTTAAATCTGGTCTGGTCTGGTTTGGGACTGAAAGTAGTTCAAAAGAAAACATCATATGCATTTCGAATGATTCTGGGGTAGTAAAGAAGAGTAGTGAAAACACATTTGTTTGTTTTTTGGTGCAGAAACTTGAGGCTCAACCCGGCGAGAAGCCGGCTCCGGTGAAGACTCACATTAGAAACTTGATAGTTGTACCGGAGATGATCGGAAGTGTGGTCGGAGTCTACAACGGAAAAACATTCAACCAGATTGAGGTGAAACCGGAGATGATTGGGCACTATTTGGCTGAGTTCTCGATTACGTACAAGCCTGTAAAGCATGGCCGCCCTGGTCAAGGTGCTACTCACTCTTCAAGGTTCATCCCACTTAAGTAAATCACCCACTTCAATTCCATGCATCATCTAAGTGTGGGTCCCTTTCTAGTTACGTGACATTTTATTTTAGTAAGTACGTAGTATAATAATAGCATGACACTTCTTATGCATGCATGCATATGTTAAGAAATTGGTTGATTTTGTCTACAAAGGGTTCTATTTATTGTAGATTTTAAATACATGTATTTTTCAAGACTTCATCATGCTATTGAGCTAGATGGAATTTGTTTCATTGGTTTTGTTCTATCATTATTGCTCAATAAACCTATTTACTACGTCCTAACTCCATCCCACCCAAGTTTGTCGAATTGATGCTGGGTGTGAAATTAGAATAATAATAAGAAGGGGACAACTCCGATACCCATTTAAAAAATGGGGTACCGTACCTATCGTTCACTTGATTGGTCCAAATCATTATACGGAGTACCATTTTTAATTTAGATTTAAATAATTCAACTGCAACACTTTGATTGGTCCATGTCGACAAAGGTATGGTACCTTATGTGTATTGAGGTTTGTACAGATGAGATAAAAATAAAAAGTGTCCCAAATTCATTGGTTTAAAGACAAAGTGATAAAGTTTTTTTTAGACCGACAATATAAATGTTGACAAAGTCCAGTAGGATGAGGGAATATACATATGGTAATTATTGGACCCAAGCCTAGACTGCATCAAGACTAGCCTGATTTTTTAAATTAGGACTGGGTTTATGGTTCTGGACTAAAACAGAAACCAATATAGGTATGGGCCAGGTTCTTCAAATCCGGTTATGGTCCCATTTTTTTTACTGCACACAACCATGCATCAAGAAACAACTTAAATTAAAACGGGAGATAGAGGGTTAATTTTTAAAATACAAAAAGGGGACAAATTGAACTTCACATGTGAATACAATCGGTCTGAAATCGGAATTATAGATCTCCATCACGAATCCCGTGTAAAGCCATTTATGAACATTCTCATAGATATACGTTTACTTTTATTTATTCTCTAATAGGAGTATATCATTTGTCTAGGATCAAAATTGGCTCGAAAACCGAGTGGCTATGATGAAATGGAAGTGATCGACAAAGAACTGAAGAAAGCAATAGGTTATTATAATCTTATCAATTTGTCTTGGGGTACACAAGATGTACACATATTGTACATCATATAAAACCCCCAAAAAATTATCATTCCATTTATCCCACCTTCTCTCCTCTCTTTCTTTCCCTCCCACTCCCCCTTCCTTACGTATTTTCGCACACAAACAAGCTCAGCAAAGGTCTACTGTTCACTAAAGCTTCTTCTTCCTCCTGTTCTCTTCACATCTCAGCGGAGGAAGTATAATAACACTTGAGGAATGGATTATACTCTTGAGGAGATGGCCTTCATCAATAGTCATGACATGGTCGATTTTATTGGAGCTAAAGTAGACGAAGCTGGCTCCGGGTCTGAACCTCCGGCGACACAAGAAGGTGAGCCCTGTACGAAAGATGTCGGCGACGGAGAGGAAAACCAGATTCTGGAGGTTGATGATGAAGAAAGTACGTAAAACGTAATGTCTGTGAAGACAGGCATTTCGTGGTTTCAGTGTCTGTAGACAGGCATTTCAAGAAAGAATAGGCAAAAAGGGACAATTGAAAAGGGAAGAAAAAAGCTAAGGTACATATATCCATTTGTCTGTGAAACCGGATCAAATTGTCTGGTCACAGACATTAACCTACTGGAACCCCTGGGTCACCAAAGTGTGAAATGCATGTGCGACCATACTAATTTGTCTGGCCACAGACATTAAGCCACTGGAACCAATAGATTACCCAAGGTATAAATGTCTGTGGGGCCGGAGGAAAATGTATGGCCACAGACATTAAGCCACTGGAACCAATAGATTACCCAGTGTATAAATGTCTGTGGGGCCGGAGGAAAATGTATGGCCACAGACATTAAGCCACTGGAACACATAGATTACACAAGGTATAAATGTCTGTGTGGCCGGAGGAAAATGTCTGGCCACAGACATTAAGTCACTGGAACCAATAGATTACCTAAGGTATAAATGTCTGTGAGGCCGGAGGAAAATGTCTGGCCGCAGACATTTAGCCACTGCAACTTCAAATTTCCTATCCACTCATATTATGTACTATTGCAATGTATAACAGGGGCGGCCAAAAAAGCAAGCTGGGAAAGCATCAGGGGAAGTGGCCGGACCAAGCAACGTTGAAGAGGTAGTACCAAGAAATGTTGCACCAACCAATTTAGAATGGATGTATAATGATGACTTAAGCTTGAACCTTTCTTTGTTTTAGGCAATTACAACGCATGTAATAACTCAATTTTTGTATCATGACAATCAATGACATTTTTTCACATACTTTGCCATAACTATATTCAAAATGTCGCAATTTATGACATATTGTCACAATATATGAATCAACACAAGATCCACAAATTGGCAATGCTAGAAAGATTTAAATATTGGAATGTTCACATCCAATATACTACCATCATATACTGCAAAACCACAAGTTGATATACATATGTTTGGTTTAGGGATTACATAAAAAACATAAGCATATATATAACTACTTCGGGGCATATGATGGACAAATTGTTACAACAAAAAATAAGTACTTTAGTTTAAGTGTTTTTTCCCATCATTCACAAGCCCTCATACATTCTTGAATCTTCTACACTTTCTTCATAAAACCCCATAGGCGTACTGCAAAGTTGTTTCGTATTGTGCGACAGTTGTCGTACTCACACCCGGGTGTTAAGGGGAGGTCGTGCATCAAATGTTTAGCAAACGCCATAACCATAACACCGCATACTCCACTCCTGCACATAAGTAATAATGAAGTCATATATACATATACGATTCCACCAGTCATCAAACACCATAACCATAAGATTATTTATCAATATTATTTTACCTTATTCCATGTTGCGGAACCACCAGTTCATGCTTCTTCCTACGAATTACACAAAAGAACTCGTTCATGTACACACTAAATCAGTTACAAGTAATTCAATTGTACACCCAAAACCAAGCATTGTACAGACCACATAATGTACAGACAATGATGAACCAACGTACAGACACATGTACTAAGTATGTATCACGTACAACAATATACTTATTTACCTAATAAGAAGCATTCGAAGTGTGAAGAGAAGATTTCCCTAAGAACACACAATAAAATAAAGTAATTGCAAACACACAATAAAAAGGACAGAGTTTAAAAAATAGGGAAAATGGAAACTAATAATTCAACCTTTTAGCGGTCTTCTTACAATAGTACCACCTTTTGATTATTCATGAATAATCCAACTTTTGCACCTCATCTTCATTCATTGGTCCCTGACCGGTTGATGACCTACCATTCCAAGTTATTTTCTTATCTTTGCAAACCATTATACCATAAATCTCACCTTTCACGAAGATAATATTTTGCAAAGATAAGAAAATAACTTGGAATAGCAGGTCATCAACCGGTCAGGGACCAGTGAATGAAGATGAGATGCAAAGGTTGGAGTATTCATGAATAATCAAAAGCGAAGCTTCAAAACACACATTAACAATAACACCACGATTGAAGCCTTAGTGATTGAGTATATCATTTGTTGTCTGAATTGAAACCTGGTCAGCCCAAAGGGTAAATGACCAATAGGAATTGTAAATGACTTTAAAATCTTGTAAAATCCAGATGAAAACAGGCCAAGAACTCCAAATGTTGTGCATTATGGTGTTACCTTTGCGGTTACTTCAATTTGTGTGATTCATAGATGTTTTTTCACAGTGATGCAACTAACTAATTCATATGTAGTATCATGTAATTGAAAAAAATGATATTTTGTTTTATCTAAGAGGACTAAAACTGTTTTTTATATTACAGATCACTCAACAAAATAGTATGCTTGTTCATTTAACATATTTTCTTAGATAAGATTACAATAATTCATAAGAAAATTAGTAAGGTTTATAGCTAATTTCAACCTGTAAAGGTCTTGATTTAGGATAAGAAATGTGGTTGATTCACAAAAAACTATTGACCATATACAGAGCTAAACATGTACTATCTCTACTATAAGATATTTGTCTCACTCAACATACATGTTACGTATAGTTCCTTTGCTCTACACAAATACACCGATACATATTTTTAGGTTAAAGAACACCCTGCTTGGATTCATTTTTGCCTATAGCAGGTGGATTAAGAGCTTCAAAAACAGAAGAATTGCTTACATTTTGAGGTTAAATAATTGACAAATCAAGTCACATGTAACACAAGACGAATTCCATCAAAATCGATTTTACAACCTAAACCGTCTGGCCACAGACATTATACTTCCATCCCCAAAACAAAAACAAAATGCTACAATCCGGCCCCTAAAGGTTCCCAACCCACCATTACAGTGTGTTTCTCGCTTCATCAA
Organism: Cuscuta epithymum; assembly: GCA_945859915.1. Taxonomy (NCBI): domain Eukaryota; kingdom Viridiplantae; phylum Streptophyta; class Magnoliopsida; order Solanales; family Convolvulaceae; genus Cuscuta; species Cuscuta epithymum. Next base: position 2,107,178 of record CAMAPF010000024.1, read on the forward strand.
ACTAAAATTTTCAAGTGTAAACTTCGAAATACCCTAATGATTTCAAAAATAAGCCAAGAATGTAACAAGGTAAACAAACCACACAATAGGGGGTCAAATTCAACAATACTACTCACAAATGTGTTCAAGAAGTGGATATTACCTTCTCTTTGACGTACACACCATGGTTGTGTCTTCTTCCGCCTGCAAGTCGACGATTCAGACCGGGTCCGAGGTAGCCGCTTCGAGCCGACGACGGTCTGTGCGAGATGAGGCCGCTTCGACCCGACGACGGTCTGTGCGAGAGGAGGACGCCGGCTTCAGACTGGTCGTGTTGGACGAAGAAGAACAACGGCGTGGGGGGGGAGATATGCGCACAGAAAGAGAAAAAAATCAGCTAGGGAAGGAAAAGTGGGGCGACGGGAGTTCTGGGAGAAGGCTCACACATGTGTGGGAGAGAGGTGGGGAAAGGGGTAAAAAATTTGAACTGATTTATTTTTGCCTTTTATATGGTGTACAACTAGTGTACAAACAATGTACACTAAGCATTTTTGTAATCTTATAGACTTATAGGCAGCAACATTTTTATTATTTTTAAAACGAAGTGATTTTTAATACTTCGTATACAAAGTTATATCGTTCCGTAACAAAGTACGGAGTGGCTAGCTTTAATAAACACCAATCTTTAATTTTTGCGCCATGTTTTCGGATTTGAAATGCTTAAATGCAATTTTTTAGTTGATTTGGAAAAAACAAATTTTAGCTTTAGTAAAAAAAATGCACGTACTATGGGCCTGTTTGGTAACAGCTGCATTGGCTGGAATGGCTGAAAAGACTTAATTTGCTGAAGTAAAAGTGTTTGGTAATATATTGGCTGGAATAACTGATTGAATGTAAAATTACTATAAATGGTATTAGCTTATTTGTGTTAATTATATGGGTGTGAATTTTACTAATAAACTACTTTTGCTTGATTACGTAATTATAAGACTACTTAAATAATTGATTACTTTGGAAATTATTTGTTATTTATTTTGTTTTATACAACTACTTTCCAAAAAAAATTCGAATGAGCAACATTAGTATTATTTTAATATTTTTGTGAATAATATGAGTAAATCAATTTAATAAGTATATTTTCTCTAAAGTGTATTAGCAATTGGACATGCATTTAAAATAAAATAAAATGTATGCAAACCAAATATCTGAATTGTTGAGCACTGAAAAGAATATACGGCTTAGTTGACTGTTGATGGTGTGAAGTTCCAGCCATTTCAGGAAGCAACGTAACGAAGCACGAAACAATTAGGGTCTGTTTGCAACAGCTTCTGCTTTTAAAAAAGTGCTTTTTTAAATGAAATGGGGAGAAGTGATTAAATAAAAGTTGATAGTGTTTGAGAAAAAAGTGATTTTGAAAAGTAAAAGTGGGTAGTGTTTGGTAAAACAAGTGCTTTTTGTGTAATAGAAAAAGTAAAAGCACTTTTGACGCGGAAGCCGAGAAAAATAAAAGTTGTAGTGTTTGGGAAAATAAGTGTTTTTTAAAAGCCAAAAGCTGAGAAATGCTTTTTTAAAAGCAGTTGCAAACCAACCCTTAGGCGTAACATACAAGGGTTAAAGAGTATTTTCCATTTCCAACAGCGGATAAATGATTTTCAGCCCAAAAAGTAACCCTGATGTTGCTTTTTTGGCTGATAAGAAAATTCAGCCCAAACAGCCAATTCGTCTTATGTTTGGCTATATTTTTTTTTTCAGGCTTATAAGCCCATTTTTGGGCTCCAAACACCCTCTTTATGTCTTATTGATTAAGAAAGTTATGATCTCAATATAATTAAGCTACTACAAAAATCAATAAATAAGCTACTACATATTAATAATTCGAACGAATTTTATGTTCTCTTCATCTTTTAGTGTTTTATTTGCTCCACAAAAGATCATGATTGTGACCATCTATATGTGTGTCGATATATTTGCTCCACAAAAAAAAAAATCTATATATTTGTGTGTGTCGATAATGCTTGCAGTCTTAGACCAGATCAGACCGGATCAATAGTTTTCAGTCCAAGTACAAACATCCTAATTAGAGATAGAAGTCAAAAGTTTAAAAATTTAATTAGGATCATATAGAGGAAATATAAAATACAAAAATTTAATTATGACCATTTAGAGGAAATATACAAATTAAATACCAATTAACTAACACTATAAACCCTACAGTCAAGCTTAATTGGAAAAGATCACTCATGAAAGAACAATACAGATCGCTAACCACCAAACGAGTGTAGCACAACATTTACCCATATAGTAGATCCTTCCAACGACATAGGAGTAATATTTAGCAGAATTGTCAATCATTATTGTAGATCTAAAAATAAAGATATCAACAACAAAAAAAGAGCAACGTAAACAAACATAGCACAAAAATAAAACCATAAAAATAAAATAAACTGATTAAGTAGGAGGGGAGAGAGAAGATAAAATTATACTAAAACACAATTTTTTTTACTTAAAAGAGAAAGTGACAAAGTTAGTTAGACAACTAAAAATGAAGCTGACAAAGTTTTAATGGACGGAGGAAGTATCAATCTAAGATCTAAATTACCATGAATTTTATTGTATTTTTATTTTTATATACTATTCGATCCTAATAAATTAGTAAACTCTTGTGAAAATATAATTAAAAATGAGCAAAGGAATTAACAAAAATCAACTAAGGATGGTTTACTTAGACTATTTTTAGTCACCAAATCAGATCATATTTGGGGATAATTATAAAATATTCAGAGATCAGACATCTATTACAACAGATTAATACTGACCAGACCAGATCAGACAAAAAAATTTCAATCCAATTAACATCTTAAATCCAAACTTATGATATATTAGTATTTTGATCCATAGTTTTTTTGTTGTCGAAAGAATCCATAGTTTCAATTATCGTGACTCTATATCAATACAGTTCATAAATTGTACTAGTTATAATCGCGCGATGCGCGAGGGGCTAATGCCCAATTATAATGTATGCGTAGACACTAATTTACGAGTGCATTAGAAGAGTTGCCGAGAATGTTACACCGCCAAATCTAAGAGCGAGAATTTAGTGAAATGTAATATATTGCTTTTAAAATAGTGGGGAAAGTGATGTTAAAAATTATGATTTAATGGTGGAAGTTTAATGAACATGCTAAGCAAGATAGAAGTTGGTGTAACGATCTCACACCGGTCAAGCATGGGCTCCATTAAATTAGTAATTGAAATTGAACTTACTCCGTACTTGGTAATGAACGGGAAATTTAATGGAAAATAAATTCCCTTAAAAGAGTATACGAGACAAAACATAGTGTACAACCTCAACATAAATCATAGTGTCTCCTATTTCATCCTATTTCATCAAATATACCTTCCAAAATGGTGAAATTAAGAGTTGCACTTTACAATTCTCCACCTCAGTGATAATTGAACCATAGAGCAAATACATCAAGCTTCTTGATGTAAGAAAAAAAGTCCACTCTCTACATGCTTCATCTCCAAGTGAAAAATGTCAACTAAGTACCAAACTCACCACCTCCAATGTTCCACATGGGAGCTAGCTCGGGCCTACACGAACACCAACCAATTTCAAGCAATGCTCAAACTTGGCCCGCAGGACTACCTTGGTTAACATATCAGTTGGATTGTCTTTTGTACCGACCTTCTCAACATACAAAGTACTCTTTCTCACATGAAGTCTAATAAAGAAGTTGCGTACATCAATATGTTTGGTTCTCTCGTGAAACTTTTCATCTTTTGCAAGGTGAATCGCACTTTGACTGTCACAGAACACAACACGATCAACTTGTTTGAAGCCCAAATCACCAAGAAAACCATGTAACCAAATAGCTTCCTTCACTGCCTCTGTTAAAGACATAAACTCATGTGGTTGATAATGCAACTGTAGCCTGCAAGGTTGCCCTCCAGCTAACACAAGATCCACAAAGCTGAAACACATAACCAATGCGAGAGCGCCTTTATTGTAATACGTAGTATCATTATTTATGTTGAATGACAAGGAGGCTAGGCTCCTCTAGTGTTTTAAGTATATATTCCTCCGTTAAGGGAGTGTTTGCGGATGATTAAAAAAGCATTTTTTAGCTTTTGGTTTAAAAGAATTGAATTCAGTGTTTTCAAACACCAACTTGTACTTAAAAAAAGCACTTTAAACTCAAAAGTAGGAAGCTGGTATTTGGCAGCTTCTAACAGCTTATAAGTGTAAGGAAAATTATAATGTCCAATTTCTTCAATGAAATCCAAAATGCCCCCATTCTCTCCCGTCATATGTCCTCTTCTTTCTTCCACAGAGTGCATCACTTCACCGCCTCCCTTCCTCCTCAATATATACATATATGAAATGAATCAAGCTCAAGTGCAGATTTGATTATCAATCAAATGCAAAACTTTATATTAACTTGGTGCTTCACAAATAGGAATATGAGGGGTCACAACAGGATTAAATCAAAAGCGCTTCTTGTGAGTACTTTTGCTGCAAGCAGACCAAGGCTTAACAGGTGGATTAAACCGAGAACTCCTCATCTCAAGCTGAGTTGGGTTGCTTATCGTCTATTTGGTAAATCAGCGGCTGGGTTTCTAGTGAAGGACCATTTAGGTGCAATGGTGGCTGCTGCAGGATTTCCATTAAGTGGCTCTTCAGATTTAGAGGTTCTCTGAGATGCTCTGATCTGGACCGGCTCCCTGGGCGTTTTAGAGATAGAGGTGGATATATATTCCTCGAGGATGCAGCAAGTTTATACTTAGCTTAACATGATTCTTGCTCGGCCATGAAGAAGATCACGAGCTCCGGATTTATTTGCAAGGAAATAGACAACTTCAGGGTTTACATTTAATCTAAGAAAGGGGCATTTATATACTTTAATAAAATCTTACATCAAAAATCACTTTTTTATCAAACACTTCAAATTTTACCTTCTTATCATAATCACCTCTATTCTAAACACTACCAACTTTTAATATAAAACATTTTCTCCAAAATTACTTTAAGAAATCACTTTTTTAAAGTAGAAGCAAATGGAAACACCCTAATATATATATATATATATATACACACACACACACACATTTATATGTATATGTATGTGTGTGTGTATGTATATACTCCGTATCATTTATGCACTGTAGTTGTCATAACACAGCCACTCCCAGATCTTAATTTATTATAAATAGTTGTCGCATATACCGTTGTATACATATTTTACCATCTTAAACAAAACCAAAGATGATTTTCTTTAAAATGATTAGCGTAAAACCATTTTCTGTTCTATATGAATTTCATTGTTTGTGTTTAACTTTCATTGCATATTTCTAGATGTTGGCACTTGGCACACTGAATTTATATGCATACGAGCTTTAAAAAATAGTTTTTTTTTATATATTTGATCAACTTGATCACCGGGCTATTTTCTGAAGGAGTTGAATGTAGTTAAGTATAGAAGTTTTAGTTTTTTTTAAGATAGAAGTGTTTTTTTTGAACATAGAAGTTTTAATTTAGTTCATAAATAGTTTTTCAACTTTTCAAGTTGTTTAATTTACACTCAACTTTTCTTAAATTATAACACAATATAGAATTTAGGATACTCCTGAATTCCTGGAATTAACATTCTCAATTTTCAAGTTGTGAAATTAGAATTTTCGATAGTGATTAAGAATGGGTTATTTTTATAATTCTAACTTAGGGGCTTAGGGCTTTTCAAATTCAGTTCCATATATCAACCTTTACATTTTTTCATATTAAAAGAATTTATTTATATTATAAGTGCAATTGTTATCTAACATAAATCATTCCCTAATTAACGGTGGAATATACATTCCAAGGATTGTTTGAACATCGTTGTACTTAAGAGCAATAGAAACTTTTGTAATGAAGATTTGTTTTAGTCTATCCTTTTTTCTTTCCGTCTTCAATTGACAACAAACATAGGCCATTAGCTATCTATTACCATGCAAATCCATTCTTATTTTAGCACGATTGATTACTGGAATTCTTTCATCATGCATATGGCATTTCCTCCTATGGCTTACTACTATTACTTTTATGATGAAAGTTAAAAATACAAGGGTTTAATTCATTGGGGCTCAAGAGTACGTGTACTTGTTGTAGCTTATTTTTGAGTTGCAACGCGCGTTGCGCGATGGAGATTGTGCCAAATGTGTTTTTGCAATAGGGATTATGTCCAATATGTTAGAGGGGTACAAATGATATATGCTAGAGAAAAATGATCATGTTTGTGTAACATTGTGTGTACAACATGAATTCCCTTTGCAATAACATTGAAACAGAATTCCCGAATAGAATGATGTGAAATATCATGATTGCATTATTGGTGTGTAGTTTATTAAAATGGGAAGAAATAGACATAATATTGTATCATGCAAACAACGTAGTAGTGTATCATGAGAAAATGTTTATGCTTGTAGGAGCGATAACATTCAAAATGGAACATAATATTGCAAAAATGAAAGTATTAGAATGTAATAACATAGTTTGGTGAGTTGTGGAATGGTTGAGATCGTTGCGCAGTTTGCGTCACACTGTTTTGACGTGTTTCACTGGAGGACTTGAAGTGCTTGTGCTTTCATTGGGTGCAGTGTGATGTGCAGTGTGATCGGCATCATTTGCTTCATTCATCCTTATCATGTGTAGTGAAGACTCATGCAAAGATGTTATGACATAAGATGTGCTTGACCTACGTGGATAGTTGTTTGTTGAACTCCAATTGTCTAGCGAAGACCTCATTGGACTATGTACTCTTCCTTAGCAAGATGCTTGTTTATGTATGGGAATGCAGCTTTTTTCCCCTACCAACTACCAAGTACAAAAGAATATCAATGAGTGGTTTCATATAGGATTTAAATCTAGTAGAAATTTAGATTTTGATAAATTACAATATATAATATACTATTCATATTTCGAGTGGAACCAAATTCCATAGGAGATTACCATGAGAATAAAAATTGTACTTTAGCCTGTAACAACACTCAAGTAAAAAAATTGTAAAAAAAACTGTAAGGTACCATTTCTTTAGTTCTTACCCCCATTTATCATACCTTTGTAGCCTCATTTATCCAATTGCAGAGCCATATAAAGCGAGCAAACCATCATATTTTTTTGATTTATTTGCCTTCACTCGGTTATTATTAATAACTACTTCGTCATCATCTAACGTGTTTATATGATCTAACATTATTTTATGATGCACATCTTTGAATTTTGTAATTTAGTGGTTTTGTAATCAATCGCCAGAGGTTCTAATTTTGACATTGCATCCATTTCCATCAAAATATTTTGATAATTACAGTTAGTATATATTGGCTTAACAGTGTTTTCACTTTTCTTGTTTGTTGATTTGAATATATTGAAAAACAAAGAATTATGATGTGAACATTTGAGTCTTGTTGTTAAGAAATTCAAGCATAAATTATTATTAAAATTTTACTCTGTCATATATCCTTGTTCACTCTCTTAACTAATCATTCTTATTCTGGTTATATGAATGGGGGGGGGGTGTTCATATTAAAACTTGACAGTGAGGTGTATAGTTTAAATAAAGCTTGAAGTTGAAGTTAGTTTTCTCTTCAAAGACTTGTATCTTATAATCCACCACGATAAAAAACGTACATTAACATGTTAGTTACAAGTGAGGTTACTAATTGGAAATAGTAGTGGGGCTCCATATAAGGCTTCAAAATTAGTGACCTATTTGTGTAATAAGTGACACTTCAAAAAGTAAAGATAACATTGTCACAATGACAAATTATAAGACATTTTAGTCAGATGTTTAACATGTTAACTGATGGACAGTGTACCCGAGGGGTAGCTTATCCGAAGGGTTATTACGGGAACAACCTAGAAAGAAGTCAAAGCAAACAAGCAGGAGAGAGAGACGATTATATTTATGAACTTGAGATCTTCTGGTCTTTTACAATGGGAAAAGGGGTTGCTATTTATAGTAGTAATAAATAAATGCGATGAGAGTACACGTGGTGATAATCTAACGGCCGAGGGGTCACCTCAATCGGGTGGCACTTGCAATTGCATGTGCACCGCATTAAATGCGGTGGGTGGATGTGACGTGGCATTAAATGCGGTGGTTGCTTGTCTCCAAAGGGAATCTTTTCGATGATTGAGTTGTTGGCCGAAGGCTCCCCCCTGCGGCCGAGGGCCTACGTAGCTGAAGGCATGGGAGTGCCGAAGGCTTCCCTCCCTGATGTCGAGGGCAGCAGGTGTTTGGCCGAAGGCTACTGATAGCCGAGGGCTACAGTTTTACGCCGTTTTCTCCCAGTAGCCTCGTGTGCTCGAATCTTGTTGCCCTGTGTATTTTGGAGCCTTCGGCCAAGGAGGCCGAAGGCACCCCAATGTGTACTTTGGGCTTCTTTGAGACTTGGGCCGCTGTATTTGGGCTTCGAATGTTCCTTGGGCTCAATGGGCCTGTGTAGGAGAAGTAGGAGTCTATGGGCCGGGGGTTCCTAGGCCATATACTCCATCATTAACATAGTAGGGAAAACTATCAAATAAGCCCTCGTACTATACCGAAAAAGTCGATTAGACCCTCGTACTTTACAAACACTCAATTAAGTCCTCAAACTATTAAAAAATGTTCAATTAAGCTCTTTCGGTCGGTAAGTAACCGGTTTCTCGATTAAATGTAACCCGTTTCCCGGCAGCCGCTGTTGCTGGGGTTCGAGCACATCGTCGTCGCCGTCGCCGTTTAACCGAGAAACCGGTTACTTACCGACCAAAAGGGCTTAATTGAACGTTTTTTTTATAGTTTGAGGACTTAATTGAGTGTTTCTAAAGTACAAGGGTCTAATCGACTTTTTTGATGGTTAATGAAGCATTATGATGACTAATGAAGCATTATGCTTCATTTGACGATGTTGTTAAAAAATCTATGGCGTAGAGTTGGCGAATAAAGCTTTGGGTGACATTCTTAATTAATTTTACAATGTAAATAATGTTTATGGCAATCCCGGACGTTGCCTCTGAATCGGTGGGTTGGGAAATCTTCACATATACAAGAGGGGAACACATGTGACTTGGCGTGTGGGAAGCAGCAGTTGTATCAGGCAGAAACGGGAAGTAACATTGGCATAGATGAGTTTGTTGTCTTGATTGAAAGTAAACTTTTTCAATTTAAAGTTTTGGACTGCACTAGTGTTCGTATCTCTGAAACAAAGAAAGGAATTACATCTGCAATCGATTTTGATGTTAGTGGAGTTACATGGTTAAAGAACTCCATGCTCAAATTTTCTGATAATTGGCCTTCTACTAAGTTTGAGCTGAATAAATCACTTATACTTCTCTTTGATGCAAATCACTTTGGAGGTTTTATTCGAATCATTGAAAAGGGAAAAGATTCTTTATTTATTCCCGAGGGACGGAATGGACAAGGGATTGATCTTTTTCTTATGGGAATTACAAGAGCAATTGCTTTGTTGAAAGAAATAGGTGAAAAAACATTAGCGGTTGAACTTATTTCAGGCAAAAGTTTCAATGATGAGATGACCGTCAATAATGAATTAGATTTTTTGCCTATTGATGGGAATAACCTTCATTGTGAAACAGAAATCTCCATTTCGGGCATTTTACTACAAGCTGATATTGAGTGTTTAAATTCTTCCAATCATTCTTTGGATTTGGTAACTATTGATGAGGTTCAGAGCGTTGAGCATATTCCTGATTTAGATTCATTTGCAAATCTTAAGGAATTTTTTCAGGCAACCATAACAAATGGAGTGGAATCACTTTCCCATTTTCTACTCGGTGAATTTGAGAGACTTCTTGTCTCTACTTTGGATAACCATGACAATATGAAATTGAAACCCCGTGGTGAAGGGAAATCTTCTAGAACATGGAGTGATTCAAAGCATGCTGATCAGAATGAGAACGGAGGGGATGTCGGTATTTTGGGTGATCTTGCGGTTTCTGATTGGGATTATGCAAATACAGGTTTTACTGGCAATCTTAATGAAAATTTTGATTTCGAAAGGGCTTCGGGAGGATCATGCTCTACTCTTTCAGGTGACGAGTTCCTTGGTCATGTCTCAGAAAATGAGAAGAGGGTTCCCATCTCGACGGTGAGCGATCTTTGGGACTCTGATGCAAATGAGGTTATTTGTCAAAAAGCTTTGCTCGTTACGCGAGAAAATTGTTTGCCTACTCAGAACTTGAATGCTCAAAAGAGAATGTACAAAAAGAAGAATCAGAGATCGCATCTTATGAGGACAAGATCTCAAACACGAGCGGGTCTATGAAGATTATAATGAGGGCTTTGGGTTTTTACGCAGGGATTTTTAAGAGGAATTTTTCTTAGTCTGGGTTGGGGAGCTCTATTGTTATTTCGTTTCTTTTTATTTATTGATTTTTCATTTTACTTTCTTCATGTACTTTCATGTTTCCTTTTAATAAAATTCCATTTAAAAAAAAATGTTTATGGCAAGAGGAAATAAATTCAAAAAAGAAATATACTTGGGTTTCATTTTTGAATGCTTAACCTTAAATCCTCCCTCATAGCCTCATATGAAAACATTAAACAATAAATTAAGTGGGCGGTATTGGGATGATGGTACCTGTGATTCTATTTCCATGACTTGCTTGCTTGTCATGAGTATTAACTTTTCAGCACACAAGCCAAACATTATTCCACGGACAGTTCCTGTCTCATCTTTGATTGTCACATTTAATTTGGACCTGCGGGAAGGATATAATGTGATTTTTTGAGGAAATGATGTATACATATGTTGTATGGTGTAATACAAGTGGTGTACTTGCCTTGGAACGCCATAAGCATCATTTTGACCGCAATTCATGCAGTGAAATATTGAGTCACAAGCTGCGTATTTTACTTTGGAACAATGGCTGCAAGCAACGTACCAGATGTTATTGTTTTCTAAAGCCAAAGTGATTGTCCCTTTGATCCAAATAGGTTTTCCCTGTTAATGTTTATGGATTACACAAAAGTAGAATGGATAAGGCACACAAATGTAATGAATTTGAAGTGATTTATATTTTGGTTTAGATATTTTTTGGTGATTTATTGCATATGCCGTCAATGTTTTTTACACTATAAATAGTTATTATTAAAAAACATGTCATATAGGCATTGGAATGAAAAAAAGGATATATTAGCAACATATTTGAGGAATGATAGTAGAGACTTTAGCTATTGTAATGATTGTTTCATTGTCAGGATTGGCAAGATGGAAGCCAACATTCAAGAACTCTCGGCAGCCTTCACAGCATCAAGGGTGGACTTGTGGTCAAAAGCCCTACACATAGGTTGATTTTAATCAGTTACATGTTATATGGTATGTAATGATTGTGTGGATGTATGTATGATTATATTTACCCTGAAAGTAGACATTAACATTGCTTCAATTCTGCAACATGAGGCAAATCGGAATCGAGAGTGATGGTTGAATGAGACATTGAGGTTAAAGATATTCCTATGTAGTAAGAGTAAAATTAGTACTTGGCGCGAATATGTAATATACGATATAGGGTTATAATAATAGTCCATTTGAAGTCGGTGGCCTTAATGTCTTCTAGGCTTATTATAGGATACTTTTTTTCATTTAGTTCCTCAAAGATTTCAACTCCACTGCTTAGCGCCAGTTCATCCCAAAGTGTGAGTTGCACCGATTTCAGTCTGTTTGGATTGTGATGGATTTATATGAGTGCATGAAGTTGCAAACAACTTTAACAATAAGATTAATGATAGGTCATACTTACTCTTCATCAACGACAATAAAATCCTTGATTGAGCGGACACCTTTTGAAGTCGGTTGGGTTTCTCATGGAAGTTTATCAATCACAACAACGACCATTGCTACAATATTAACAATGATATAAATAGACTTTAATATACTATTTTTTTATAATATGTCAAGTAATGATTTTTTAACCTTGTAAAAAATATTTCAGCGTGTTTAGTGTGAGTGCGTGATATTTGTGTATACATGCAATGTTGCTTACATATGTTCCACCCAGTCTTCATGTGCTGATATAGTTCACTGAATCTTGAGACCCTTCTAGCCTAAAAAAATTCTTCTTCATTAAGAACCCATGTGAAGGCATACCTCTTATCTGGCACTTTGAAAGAGTTTTGTGGAACACGGGCATTAGCGTTGGAGATGTGGTAAGACGAATTGAACTTCATAGTCATATCATACATCTCTACATCATGGTCAAATACCATGGTTGAGATGCGGATGCCCTGAAAACATTTTAAACATTAAAAATCACAAAAACATACCATGGACATTTCATAATGGCCTTTCTTTAACAATTGATATTCAAGACAATACTTTAAAATCACATGTAAAAACAATGATAATGGTTATTTATTGATCAACCCTAAATACATGGACATTTCATAATGGCCCTTTCTTTAACAACTGATATTCAAGACAATACTTTAAAATCACATGTAAAAACAATGACAATGGTTTAGGGTAGATGGTTGCAGCAACACTCTGATCTCCTGTTAAAAACATATTGCCGGTTACACTCTGATCTCCTGTTAAAAACATATTGCTGGTTCAAACATTGTGTGTATAGCAAAAAATAGGATAATACTACTGATTGGTAGAACTCTTCTATCAATAGAGGACATAAGCTTTCAAGATACATTATTGGGGTTACAATAACAAGAGAATATTATGTAGTAGTAATTTCATAGGGTACATTCTGAAGATTAAAGTAGGAAACAATCCAAGATTAACTGTTTATTTTAAGATATGTCAAGGTATTTTAAGATAAACTTTTAATTGATTGAATAAATAATGTAGGGGTGGGCGAATTGGTTTACGGTTCGGTTTTCTTCGGTTTCGGTTCGGTTTCGGTTTATTCGGGTTAGGAGAATTTGTACCAAACTTAAACCATTTGTGTTTCGGTTTGGTTTCGGTTTGATTTCAGTTTGAAGTTTGGTTTACCAAAGTAAAAACTATTAGGTTTCATTTAGTTCGATTTGATTCATTTTCTTATGTTTATTATAATATTATTTGATCAAGTTCTTATATTTTAGAATTAGAAAATGAAAGTAGTAGTCCATCTCATCTTCATTTATTGATTATTAAAATAAAATGTAAAAGGAAATAAACGATAGAAAAATAAACAACAAACTATTATAAATTAAAACTTCTAACATCTTTTCGATCACTAGAAAAAGATACATTTCTCACACACAAAAAAATTATCGTTGATTAACATTTATAATACGGAGTATCACATAAAATATTCAAAAAAAACTAAAGGAGTCGGTGGTACAAATGTTGTAATATTCACAATTTTATTCAAATGAATCATGCAAAAAAATATAAATGCAATATGCCGTTGTTATCACCAAACTTAACAAATACAAATGTGCCATATTATTAGTTAACTTTGTCATAATGAATGTATGAAATGTGTAAAAGTTAAAATGATATATGTTAAATATGTATTTTTCATGTCTAAATTATTTATTTATATATATCTTAAAAATGAAGAGCAAAGATAAATATAAAGCGTAATATATATATATATATATATATATATATATATATATATATATATATATATATATAGGGAGTGGTTCTAATGAGAACAACTCTTATTATGAGAAATGAGAACAAATCTTGATCATTCATCATAATAAACAGACGTAAGATATAAAATGCATGTGTTGTCCATTGGTGGGGACGTGCGACAAGATTATAACAAGTTATAAGGGGTGCAACGTTTAGAAGATAAATAAGGCTAGAAGGTAATTGTTAGTGCTCACCAATAAATGTTATGATTCCCACTTGCCTATAAATTTCCGAAATTTAAGGAATAGTTAGAAGCATTTAACAAACCAACCTGATCTAATTAAACTGTTCAGATTTGCGGTTTTCCATTTTTAAACCAAACCAAACCATTCGATTTGAACAAATTCTTACCAAACCACCAATTTTCGGTTTGATTCGGTTCGGTTCGGTTAAGCCAAACCACTTTGCCCACCCCTAAATAAAAGTATTGATTTCTAAATACTTATATAAAGTGCTGATAATAAATACTTAAAATTCTGATGAAAAACTTGAATGGTTTTGATATGTGGCGACAAAGGAATATTGACTACTTCATTAATGTCATAATCTACATTTGATTATATATACAAATTTGTAAATTTTGTATAAATGCACATTTACAATGTCTATAAATTACATCTCATGCAACGCGGAAGGAGATATTAGTCAATTTTAAAAGGGTATGATTGAAAACGTAGTTGTGTAATAAAAAAGTGCTATTTGTACACAAAAAAATTGTATACACTCCCTACACCCTTTAAATAGCCCTCTATTTTTATCATTCCCTTTTTACATCTTACCTCTTCATCTCCCCTCCTTCTCTCTTCCTTCCTTCCTTCCTTCCTTCCTTCCTTCCTTCCTTCCTTCCTTCCTTCCTCCCTTCCTTCTTTTATACGGTTCCCTCAACTAACTCACTCTTCTTCTTTCTCTTTTGTTCCATCTTCATCTTCATCATTGTGTTCGTCTTTCATCACTGACACCATCTCATAATCTTCCATCTTCACTATCTCTATCATACCTCACTTCCATCTACCCCATCATATTCATCACCTCTCATCCTCCCTATCTTCACCATCTTCCAATCCATCACCTCATCATATTCACCATTATTAGCTTCTAAGTTTGAAAAAGAAGAAGTTTGAGAGCCGCCTGAGAGTCATCGAAAAATTGAGTGAATAATCGTCAGAATTTTTGTCTATGTATACATACACTGGTTTTTTTAGTGCCTATGAGCCCCAAACAAAACTTTTAAGAACAAATAAAAAGGTACAAATTGTCTGTGTACAATCAACTAAATATTTATGCAAAGAAATTGGTTTCCGTGCAACCAAACGATGTATGTCATTTCTACCATACAACATGGAACCCAATGTCCGTATACAAACATTTAGTTATCTGTACACAAACATATTTTATATTTTTTTTCCGTACTTAACAATTTTGTCTGTGTGTCCAGAAAAAACTGTTGAGTGCAGACAAAAAAGTACAACTCATCTGTATACACATAACTAAATGCTTGTGCACATGCAATTGTTTCTGTGCAACAAAACTGAAGCATCTCTGCAACACAATATATAAACCAATGTATGTGCAAAGACATGTAGTTGTATGCACATAGACAATTTGTAAATTTTTTATTTGTGCTTGTTAATTTCAATGTCTGTGTTCACGGACATTGAAAAAAGCAATTTTTGTATACACGGACCAAATTTTCGGTGAATGTTCATCTATAATATTCCGTCCTACCACTCTCAAACTTTATTTTTCAACCAATCCTAAAAGATAATAATGATAAAGATGATGAAATGATGAATATGAAAGATGGTGAAGATAGGAGATGATGAATTAGGGTGAAAAAATGGAAGTGAAAGGTGATGTAGATGAAGTAAAGAAGATGTAATGGTGGATGCCAAAGTAATGAAAATGGAAAAGAAGAATATGAAATGTGAGAGGTTTTCTAAAAAAAAAGTGGGAACTTTGTATGAAAAATGTGTGATGTACACTAAATGTGTACACTTTTTTGTACATTTGTCTGTTTTTCGCATACAAGTGTACAAAAAATGTGTACACATTTTGCGTACACCCAACAAAACTCACTTTATATAAAGTGTGCCAAACATGAATTTCCGGAAAACTTAGCTGAGTTTAAAATTACTCCCTTTGTCCCATTTTTATAGGATATCTTTACTATTCATTTGGTTAACACAAATCACTCTTAATCCCTTACTTTATATATCAAAATTTTATGAAATTTGAATTACTTTTCACAGGTTTTATAGCGATTTTAATGTAGTTTTTAAATATGTATTTTTTTTTCTAAAAATAATTTGAGTACATACGTGATACATTTTGTTTATTGTGGCTAAACCGAAAAATATCTTACTCCATACTCCGTATAATTTTAGGAGCCCTTTTTCCCTTTTTACCTTTATCCCATTTTCATAATCACAATTTCCCAAACATTACACCTACCCAAACCTCAAAGCTCCCATGGCCATGTCTACACTTGTGTCTCTCACTCCCATCCTTCCAAAGTCCATCACCAATTCCATTTCAGAGCCCCTCATCTCTCTTAAACCCAACTCTCTTTCAAGAAGGCTTCTGTTCTTCACCTCCTTCTTTTCGCTGAACTCGTTTACCTACCCTGCCCTTCAAAACCCTCTTCCAAAATCCTCTGCTGAGACACCTCAACCCCCGTCTCCATCATCAAATCCGTTTCTTTCAGGCATTGCCAACACCAAGTCTTGGCTCCAGTTCTACGGTGATGGCTTTTCTATTCGGGTCCCACCTCAGTTTCAGGACACATTGGAGCCTGAGGTATGGAAGATCAGTTTCTCCAACTGTATTGAGTTCCCTTTCTTATTGCAAAAGTGGAGTGCTTATATTAGCAGTGGGATATGTAGATACGTATTAGCTGTAATGAAAAAAAAAACGATTTTTACAAGGTAGGGATAGTATGAGTAGTGATAGAGAAATTGTTGAGAAGGTGTGTAGGAGGGGCTAGGAAATATGATAGTTGGGGTAGGAATTGGGAAACTATAGTTCAAATGTACATTTTTTGTATATTACTATTTACTATTTACATTTTGTTTTTATTGGGTGATGAAAAGTTTAGACTTGCTCATTTGATATCGGTGAGTTGAGAGTAGGTAAAAGTTGGGGTGTAGCCCCGCAGGGGTTTTGGCAGTGGGGATGACTAGGTATTGGACTAGTGGTGATGGGGTTAGTGTTGATAATGGTATTGGTGGTAATGATGGTGATGCTTACTGAGTAGGTAGTGTAAGGGTTGGGTGGAGTAGGGATAGGGTAGGTGCAGCAGTGGTAAGGGTAAGTGACACACACACACATAATGATAATAGGGTAAAGAAGTAAAGAACAGTATACCTGGAATTGTATGACAGTGAACATATATGGCTATTTTTTTTTGGGACAATTAAACACAAAATTTGTAAAATTTGAACAAATGTACACTTCAACTATATACGGAGTATTTGAAAACATATACACCCCTTAAGTACTGATCTAAAGGATATGTGTGTGTGTGTGTGTTTTATACGGAGTAATGTATAGTTCTAAGGGTATATTTGCTCTAATTTACAGTTATTGTTTCGAAGTGCTCTATAACAGGCTGGGGGTTATATTTATTCTATAACTTATGTTTCAAGGGCATAGTTGTTCTTTTCCCCAATGGAAATTTCACGATTAATTGATAACAAAAGATTATGTTTTATAATTAAAAAACAGGAATACAATGCACTCATATAAACAAGTCGTCATTCTTTAGCAAAATATAAACATACAAACTCATATATAAAGTTTTGGATTACCTTTCATTTACTCATTCTTGTACCTAGGACCCCAAACTGTTTGAATTTGGGGTCCACGGGGAAAAAGACAAATTCATACCCCCTCCGTTCCATTTTACCTGTCTTACTTTCCTTTTTGGGTTGTCCCAAAATAAGTGTCACCTTTCCTTTTTTGGAAAGAAATATGTGGTTCAAAACATTTCACTTTACTCAAATTTTAACCACAACTTTTACCTTTTCAACCATTTTATTAAAAATTGTGCCAAAACCAAAGGAGACACATAAAATGGGACGGAGGTACTATATGTTTTACACAAAAACATTGTACATGAACATTGCTGTTACTGATCTTGGGGTGGGTCCGGGCCCATGTTGGCTCCCTTAGTTATATGACTTATATCAATCTTTAGGATGAAATATCAATATTTATATCGTATTGTCAGAGCTAATTAAGTTTAAACTACTACATGATCTGATTAAGACTAAAAAATGCATGAATCTTAGATTAGTTTGCTATTATGAGCCAACTTTTTGTGAGAACATGTTACGATTCAAAATGGATTTTAGGATATAATAACTTAAGTCTTAATGTATGGAAATAGTTTTTGACATGGACCATCTTGACGCAGTGATTGATTTTCTAGGATTTCAATGTTGGGTTGCAACTGTACGGTGATAAAGCTAAACCAAAGACTCTTGCTGCACGTTTTGCGTCTCCCGATGGGTATTATACTGATCATGATCTATGTTATTTCAAGCCTTTTTTTTATGTTTGTTTACATTGAAACTAAAATGTTTTTCGTTTTTCGAAAGCAAAAATTTGATGTGTTTTATTATTTGGAACTTTACTATTTCATTAAAACTCATATGGACAGCCAATCATCTTTGGTTGTTCTCTGGGTGGTAAGGCTGGGTCTAGTTGTTGGTTCATAGTCATACACTCATACCTCAGGAAGACAATGCCTCATATAATCTTCTCTCAAGGAACAAAAGTTTTCCATTTGGCTGGGTCTAGTTGTTGGCTCATACCTTAGGAAGCCAATGCCTTTATATGATCCCTTCTTTGAAGGAACAAAAGTCTTCCATTTTTTTACTGAAATTTCATGCTCCTCGTTCATTTTTATTCCTCGGCATTAGTTTGTATTCAAACTAAAATGCTATAATGTGTTCCTAAAGCATAGATCTGAAGTTGTTAGCGTTTTGATTCGCCCAACTACTCAACTCAAGATTACCTTCTTGGAGGTTTGTGAAATTCAATTATTTGCCAATTTACTTTTACTCTAATGTTCATATTTACACAATTCTTACAGCCTTCGCCCCTATTTCCAATGTCTTCTATATACATAGTCACAAAATTGCAATTTAAATGCAATAAACCATAATTGGATATTTTGTTCTTGCTAATTGCTATGCATCAACAATGTAGTTCTGAATATCTGAAATTTATTTACTATCTATTGAATTCCCCTAATTACATTATTAATACTTAATACACTTAACTTATGTACTAGATCCACCACTTCGTAAATATCTTGACATTGCATTACATCAAGTATCTTGGGTCAACTTGATGGCAAGCAAGCTTAGGGTGAGAAACATTCAAATGTACCATAAGACCATAAGTGACCAATGTGTTAAGCCTCTCACACATAAAACTTTGGGTTACTCCTCATATTAGGTAGAACTTTTAGCATGATAGTTGAAGTTTTTATATAGGATCATAGTCAATTCAATTTAAACAAACAACTCAACTGGACTAAGATTAAAAAATAACACATACATTTCAAGATTGGTCTATTCCAAATTTCCAATAATGAGAGCAATTTTGAAACTGTTGTAAAACACGTTTTTAAGTTTTAGGTGTGGAAGTGAGTGCAGCTCTAGCTCGCTAGTATAGCGCTACCCATATTACAACCAAAAAATGCATCTTTGGGCTTTTTCTTTTTAAGGTTGAAGAGTCAACAATGTATTGTAGTAGTGCATAAATAGTCTAATTTTGATCATTCTTGTTGCACTCCAAGCAGGCTCAGGACATAAGCGACTTAGGTTCATTGAAGCAAGCAGCTAAGATATTTGTTCCTGGTATTTTAAAGTGTGCTCACTCAATTTCACTTATATTTCTTTTCCGTCCAGCTTGAATAGGTATGCATGTTTTTTCTTTGGTGCTTTGATGGTAGGTGGAGCTACTCTTTATTCTGCCCACACAATCAAAATTAAGGAAGATGAAGGCTTTAGGTGAGTGTATGTTCAAGTTCATGGAGAGGTTGTCAATTTCTAAACGGTGAACTTTGACAAACGCTAATTAGTATGGAAAACATCTAATTACAATCAAGATTTGATTTCAGATTGTACTTCCTCGTTTTTTTCTTCCACAAGAGGTTTATACACAGTTACAGACTTGCAGTTTGTCTATACAGTCGTGATATTTGTATTGGGAGTGTCCCACATAAAAGTGATCTATTGGGGTTGGGGGTGTTTTGTACATCTACAGGACCTATTACTTTTATGAGTTCGGACGAGATGAACAACATATTGCACTGGTAGCAGCCGTTAACAGTGGAAAGGTGTATTTCTTAGATCTTTGCTCCTTGCCCATGGCTTTGATATTTTTTTGGAACTTTTCCTGAAATAACACTAATTCAATACACATTGGACAAAAATATTAGTTTTCAATGTAAGGAAAAAATGTTATAAACGCAGTTATCAAATTTCACTGTTTAGTTATTTATTAGTAACCACATTGGTAATTGGTCTTTGCCAGTTGATTGTTAGTAATGGCGTAGTTAAAAATATTGTCCTAAAATCTACTCCCCTATTATGTTTAGGGCCACAGACTTAGCACAATAAGGAAAAGTGGGTTGTGTTGCCATCAAATTTGAAAATTTTAGAATGATTAGCATATCCAGATATTGTATGACACAAATATTCTGAGACGCAAAAAGATGGAAAGATTGAACTAACAAAATGGGATGAAGGGAGTAGTATCGAAGGATTTTTGCCCAATGGGCAGTTACTTGGTCATATCTAAGGATTTTTTGTATTTTTCCTGCCTTTGAGAGCATATAGTTATGATACTTGAATGTCTTAGGTTAACAAAACATATATATCATCATCATCACCCCAGTGCCGCAAAGGCTCCCACCTACAGTGGGGTAAGGGTTAAGAGAACATATATATATATATATATATATATATATATATATATATATATATATATATATATGTTAATCTGTATTGGGTTGTTTGCTGGTAACAGACCACTCCCAGGCCCCTATTGTTGACGGGAACCGCCGTCCGGCCCGGTGGAAGTTTTTGATTGAAATTTTTTGAGCATGTTCTTCATCAATTCTAGTTTACCCATACCAAGTTTCAGCTAAAAATTCAATTGGCAAGGCAGTCAAATAATGTTTTGAAGATAACTGCGCTTTATATATATAAACAGCGCTTTATATATATAAACACGTTTGACTGCCTTCCCGATTGAATTTTTAGCTAAAATTTGATATGGATAAACTAGACTTGATGAAGAACATGCTCAAAAAAATTTATCAAAAATTCCACCGGGAAGGGCCCCAAACGGCCTCGACCGGGCGGCGGTTCCCGTCAGGCTGGCTGGACATGAATTTTCCTCTCTCTCTCTCTCTCTCTCTCTCTATATATATATATATATATATATATATATATATATAGGAAAATGTTCAAGTAAGGTAGGCCTTAGAATTGTAATTCCTAAGCCTCTTTCATTTGAGGTGCTTCCGGGTCGAATTTTTTGGTGAGCATGTTCTCCATGAAGTGTAGACTATGCCCACCAAATTTCATATTAAAATTCAACTGGAAAGTCGGTTAAATAATTTATTTAACTGACTTCCCGATTGAATTTTATTGTGAAATTTGGTGGACATAATCTACGATTCATGGAGAACATGCTCACAAAATTTCATCAAAAAATTCGATCCGGAATCACCTCAAATGAAAGAGGATTAAGAATTACAATTCTTAGGCCTACCTTACTTGAACATTGTCCTATATATATATATATATGTATAAACACTAAAGTTAAAAACTTTAGTATATTTGGAGGAAACTTTTGTTGATAACTTTCATGTTAAATTAACTAATTTTCAAACTGCTATTCTCAGGCATTCATTGTTGGAGCAACAGCCCCAGAGGACAAATGGCTTGATGACGGTATCAAGCTTCGATCTGCTGCTGTGTCACTCGCTGTTCTATGATCTGATGAAAGAAGAGACACTCGCCAAATTGTCAATTCTTGGTACTTAGGCTAATATTTGTTTTTTATGCTCCATTCTCTTTTGATGATTTCAATTATCTATTATTTTTGTATACTTCTGTTTCTAGATGAGGCTATCTGCTTATGTACCCCTGCTTCCTAACTTTACTGTGCATGTACGTCGGAAGGCTTACTAAATTGTATGTCCATATCTGTGTAGCTCTCCGGTACATCTACATTACTGCATGTTTTGGTGCATTCAACACATGGCTTAATCTTATTTGATATCTACTCGTCAGTTATTCATTTTAAAAAATTCAAATTTGCAAATGTGATCCTTGACTAGCTGATATTTGTAAGTCAGCCCTAATAATATGTGATATGTCTGGTTTCCCCTTCTGTCATCCCTGTTCCCTGCCGCCTTATCTGATCTTGTTTGATCTTGCCGTTCAATCGACACCTTCGCATCTGTGAACCTTATCTGTGGGCTTTAGCTGGCCGGTCTCCCAAACAAAATCCCTACTATGCTGGCCGGTCTCCCAAACAAAATCCCTACTATGCTCTGTAAACTTCTCTTTTATTTTATATTTTTGTCTCCTTGAGTTTTGATCATTTCTAAATTATTCACTTCACACTGCATCATTCAGCTGGGCAAGATTCGTGAGAGTGGTGTGGTGGGTTCTTTCTCTTCATTTTCTATGGAAGTTCTACTCCTCGCTCTAGTGGGTGTTGACAGAGGGTTGTCTTGACTCCTAAGGGCTCATGGAAGAGGATTTTGCGATTTTCAAATCTAGGTCCCTGGAATGATGGACCCAAGTTCCAGATTTGCATTTGAGACCTGGAACTTCTGCAACAAAATCGGGGAAGAAGAAATCGTGAATTTGGTGGGAGGTACATTCAAAATCATACTTGGCTAGTTGCCTAGTTCAAAAAGTAGCTTAAATGTCTATGGTTGTTGTCTTGTTGAGGTGAGGTTTTGAAAGAACCTTGATATGTTTCAGATGTAACATTTTGATGAACTAAATCTGAAAGACTGAAACCAAAAGAAGCACTATAAAGCAACAAACTTTGCAATCGTGGTATAACTTTATAGGTTCCACCTATTGCACTTCTGCCTAATTGTCTCATGCAAAAGAAGGCCCTTCAGCCTTTCCGCAAACAGGTGTTTGGGTAGTGCTTCCATTTCTCAAATCACTTGCTAAGCTTGCAAGAATGTGGATGGGCTATCAATGTTGGTAGTGGGTTTCATCATTACTCTGCACAGAAGGCGGTCGTTTTTGTGCTTATGTAGACATCCCTTGGCATTTTATTTTCTATTCGTTTATTTTTTTCTTTCCCTCTGAGTTTCTGAAATCCAAACATAACCTTAATTTATCAGCAGAACCAAGAGAAATCAGAACATGGGAAACTGATAGAGTTGTGCAGTAATGTGAACGCATAAACCTTGTCAGACATGGAGCTTGCATCCCCATACGGCCATACCACCACCATAAATCATTTCTCCTGCTTTACATCCCTTTTATCTTGTCACCCTCAATGTTTTATTACTGCCTCAAGTAACACATTCATCTTTATGAGTTGTGGCATGTTCTTTAAGGTTTTTGAATCCAGAAGTTACATTGATCAGAAGGCTAAAGTACCAAAAGAATCGAGAGTTACAAGTTATAACCATCCAATAGCTCCAAATCCACCATTTATATTCTAACAAACTTCATTTAAACTCAAAAGGTGCCCTACTTCCAGACATTTGAGGCTGTCACATCCAATGAAATCACGAATCACCAAACGAGCAACATAAAGTTCTTCCTGCTCTTTATTAATGAAAGGGCCTTATACTATTTTCTTTATGAGTTGTGACATGTTAACTTAAAAAGTATCAAAATCCATGACATTTTAGTTCTTGGATTGATAGTTTCCAATCATTTGGACCTTAAATTAACACAATTTATGTGTGACGTCCCTTATGGATATGGGTTTATGAACCTATCTTTAATGTCCTGTATTTATAAAATTCTCCATTTTAATTGAGAATCCGAATTGAGCAATATGCATGGACTCAAAAGCTTACTAGACTCTTGCCAAGAACACATGGAAAAAATCAAGTATCCTTTTTAAATACGAAAATGAGTCCTAAATAGAAATAAATATTCCTATCTAATCTCTCAATTGATGACATGACATTAGATGAAAATGAGTCTTAAATAGAAATGAATTTTCCTATCTAATCTGTTTTTTTTGGGCAAAAAGGAAACTGATTATTAAAGATAAAAGCAACAAGAGATAAAACAATACAGTAGCTCAAGGCTACAATGAGATTAGACATAGAATTAGATAGGGGTGGACCGGTTCCGGTTCGGGCCCGGTTCGGGCCTGGGCCCGGCCGGGCCTCGGTTCAGAAAAAGGAGGCCCGAGCCCGAACCGGTGGTGGGCGGTTCCGGTTCCGGTTCCGGGCCAGAACCGGGCCGGGCCGGGCCACCCGGAATGTTTTTTTTTTCTTCTTCTTCTCTTATTTAACCCCCTACCCCTCTCCCTCCACCCCAAACCACCCCAAACCACCTCAAATGGCCCAAAATACCTAATCCAACCCAAAACTTAAAAAAATTTCAAAAAAAAAAAAAAAATAAATTCCGGCCCGAACCGGGCCCGGCCGGGCCGGGCCGGTTCACTAAACTGGAGGCCCGGGCCCGGACCGGTATACCACCGGGCCGGGAGGCCCGAACCGGAACCGAACCGGTTCACCGGGCCGGTCCGGGCCCGCACAGTAGCGGGCCGGTCCGGTTCCGGGCCGGTTGGCCCGGCCCGAGTCCATCCCTAGAATTAGATGGTCTCCAAGGACCAAACAAATTCGCTGATCCCGTGATTGTGTAGACTAATCTAATAGCACTTTTGAACTTGCTACTCTAAAGGCAATTGAAAGAAAAAAAAATTCAAACCAGAAAGGAAACAAATAAATTCAAGAATTCCAACTTCACCGGCCACCGAAAAGAGAGAATTGATTTGACTAGCAATCAATGAAGGAAACTCCGCCGCACAAATTTTTTGTGAAACAATGGTTTGACCAGCCACCAAAAAGGATATTCAGTTGAGCGTTTTCTTCTTCTCAAAGCGAGGCGGTGGTTCAGGTGGAGAACGAGTAATTGAAGACTCAGCACAATAAGGTTGGAAAAACTTTGTCAACCATGAACAACGAAAAATTCACCAGATCAATTACACCGATGTGAAACACACAACCTATAGAGATTGTTAGGAGAATAACATACCACACACTACCTGAAGTGGACAAAACTTGCGGCCAACAAAGAAGCCCGACCAAAACCCTCGAAAAAGTGCCTCCAAAAATCAATTTTACAATTTTTGAAATCACTTTTCTTAATCATATGATTACTATGCAAGTAACCTTGTTCAGATTTCTAAACTATGCAAAAATACTAATCATTTTTCATTTATTTGGCAATTAAATTTGTTTATAAAGGGGACTTTGCGCACAAATAATTATAACACAGGTGAGTTTGACACATTTTTTTAAATCACACGAGCATTTGGTGCATTAAACGTTATCTCATTAAAAAAGAACTATGACTCACATGGAGTAGTATCTCTTTTTGTAAACCAAAACACTCCCATATCCACGGTGTAACTATGATTCTATCCGCTTTTTGGGTGTGTGTAACATGAATTCCTAATTTACACACAAAAAAGAAGAAAAAATGAATAGGAATAATTTCAACTATTAATAATATGCTTGAAATCATTCAAAATATCATTTTTTTTCAAAATAATCTTTATTACAAAAAATTCTTAAAATATTTCAGTCACTTATAATAACTCGTAAATGACTTAACATATTCATGAGTTAGTGGAGCATTTTGATTTTTTTTCAATAGATGAGATTATTTTAAAATAATTGATACCTTGAATTAATTTAAATAAATCATAAGATTATTTTTGTCCATTTTTTTCAAAAAAGAATAAGAAAATGAGTCGATAGTGTTTAATGAAATTTGATTTGATTAAATTTCTCACACTCACCCCCTGACCAAAACCTTCCATGGAGTTGCAGTTAGGGAGTATAATTTCTCCTCAAGTATAGCAATGGCACTGAGACGTTTAGCCTCCGTTCAGAGGCTCCAAATAAGCCTTTATCGAGCAACTGAGATTCGATCGAATTCTTCTTCCTTGTACGGTCATTTCACATCCCATTATTAAGCATCAATATGTATGAAGTAGGACTATATGTGTAAGCTGTATGCTCATAAACTGCATACACCCATATATTTTCTTCTTTCGCTTGTTCAGAGAGGCATAGGTTTTTTCCTATTTTGACGATTCTTGTGTTTTTTATTTGCAGACTCAGCAGCAGCTCAAAAAGCTCTCCTGAAGTTTTTTATGGTAACGTTGATTTGTTAAGTACTTTAATTGCATTTTAAGTGATTTTCTAGTCTTCCGAATTTGAAATTAAAGGAAAAAAATTGCCTGTTTGTTAGTGTGTGTGCTTGGGTGGGGAATGAAAGCTTATAAATTATCGAATTCCATAGACCCCCCACACCTCCAAGAATGCATCAAGAAATGCTTTTCTTTTTGAGGAATTACTGCAAATCAGAGTAAAAGTAAAACATGAATTAAACTCACAGGAAAATCCCTAAGACCCTAACACATGCTCCCCAAGATCATAACTTGACAGATGTTGTTTTCCTGAAAGTACAGAGTATCCCATTATTAATCTGCCTTTTTTATATTCAGAAACTGAATTCTGGGGGAAATCCTCTTACTTATGTATGCCCTGGGACAGTAATTCTCGGAACAGTAAGTGTATGCAAGAGAACTTTTACTTTGCTAAGTTAAATCTTAAAACCAACTTTTTTTACCACATTGCTAGTTTGCTACTTCTTACCATCTCCCATTCTTTTCAGTTGCCTGTTATAGTAGTCGGAGCATTATATTAAGCTTAAACAACACCAGCAGTCTCCCTTGGTCATCAAATGCAAATGCCCTACGGTCAACCACTGTAAGTAGTTGGAGGGCTAAGGATAAAACTTAACTGTTTTATCGTGCCATTTTCTTTTTTCATTTCTTATGATATGTAACAATTTCTTCTGTCACAAATAATCATTTGGTGTACTTATATTTGACTGTAGTATTGGCATCCACCACATGTTTCACTCATTGTCATTCATGTTCTTGAACCTTTTTTTGTTGTGTTCATTTTTAAGACAGTATCCAAGTGGGACTTACTGGGTTTGTTTTATTTAGTTTGTACTGTATATCCTGCTATTAACCCTTTTTGGATTTGATTGTAACTATCATTTTATTTTCAGGGACCCAAGCTTCCGAAGTTTGGGTATTTGCGGTCAGTAACCATGCAAGCTAAAGCATCTCCCCAAGCACGTCAAATGGTAAGCTAAATAATTTTGGAACTAATAGTAAATGTAGAAAGTTGGAATTGCGGGATGGTCAGCAATCAAGATGCTGCAGCTTCCTTAACATGTAAACCTATTAATGTGCGAGAAAGTTAGTGAGAAACCCATGGTTCTAGTGAGAGCTGAAATTATCAATATTAAGGAGTGTTGCCAACACGCTTCTAAGATATATAGAAAACGTTCACATGAGTAATCTTTACTATTGATGGTCTTCCCACATAAATCCCAAATATTGGTAATTCCAATATAATCTAAATTATAAAGGATACCTTCTCATAACAATCCGGTGACCTACATAAACAATTCAATAGGCCACCTGGCCAGGTGGTATTGGTCATATTTTTCCCCTTTTTCTTTTCGTTTCCTTTTTAATTTTCTTCCCCAGACAATGCTTCCTGTTTTCTTCTTCCCCCCCAGCGCACGCGCTTATTTTTTCTTCATTTTCCTTCCACCTCTTTCATTGCATCTCCATATCTACCTCTTCTCCTTCACTTTCCTTTCTGAGACCCAGCCATTCCAGTCCAATTTCATTACTTTGCTTTCATCTTGGGAAGAAATAATTTGGCTAAAGTTTTTGAAAGGTATATACTAGAAGGTTTCCCAAAGCCCTTAAAATTTCTACTTCACCCCAAAGCCCTTAATCTTATTCTTTTTCTTTTCTTCTCATCAAACTAACATGGTCTTCAGACCCCAACAACAATGGTTTCCAGTTCCGCTGCATCTTGTCAGAAACTCGCCTGAGGTTTTCTTACTGTGGGAAAGTCATATTACACAAATATAAGTAGACGGGTAATACAGAGAAAAAGAAGCCTTTGGTTTAGCTTCTCAAATTTTGAGTTGGATTAGCCAAAATGATTCTTCTGTAGATGAATTTGAAACAGTGAGATCGACATTTGAGTTTGATTGGAGGATGGTGTGGGGAAGGGTTCCAGATGCAACTGATGGGGGGAAGAAAACTGAAAAAATGATTTCCAGATGCAATGGAAGGAGAATGGGAAAGACTAATAAGCGAAAGAAAAGAAAGGAGGAAAATGATAGAGAAACTATGGCTATGGATGCTGCAGATTAGAAGAGGATTATCTTCTGCAGGTTCACAAAATGGGAAAGAAGAGGAATGGGAAAAAGGAGGGAAAGTAAAAAAGAATCAGGAAAGAAAAGGGAAAAAATGACTGAAGGGACGATGACATAGCCTTCCTGACTCCACGTGTTCTTTTTTCTCTTTTATTTTTTAATTTTCTTTACCTGTTTAGGAAGTAGAATGTCTCCTAGGATGAATATGAGAATTGAGAAGACAACCTATGTATTTCCTATTATTTTAGAATTACGCATATTTGGGATTAATATGAAAATACTGCTAATAGTTGGGATTATTCATGTAATTTTTTTCAAATATATAAAGCAATGAAAATGCATGATGCGAATAATATGTTGTCCGCAAGGGCGGAAAACGTTAAAATCAACTACAAAATGGAAATAATTGCATACTATTCTTCCGTTTATTGGATTGGTTCAGATTAATTTCTACACTCTTGCTAACATTTTAGCCATACCTTCTTGGATACTTCAGACATGAGCTTATAATGCTTTGAACCTCTACTTGTGAGTTGCCATTTACAAGGGTACCAAAGAGCTGAGAGTATCAATACTGAATGGAGTTGTATTTCAATGTAACTTATTGTTATCTAGTACACCCTTCTAGGAAAGCAGTGAACACGTATCATGGTCAGGAATGTAGTTTCAACTTTCAGTTTGTTTGCTAGTGTAACTGTCAGTGTGGTCCTAATAAATGTTGTGAGTCAAAAGTAATACACCAACTATCTATCCTCTGAGATTGCATTTTAGGATGCATGATGTGATGGACAAAAATTGTAAGCCACTTGCTTTTCATGATATGACATTTTAGGCTGAATGGGTGATAGCCACGAAGTGTAGGCACTTCATTTTCAAGAGGCATTTGAGACACCAGAGTTCTAACATGTTAAGTCTTCTATGTAACCAGGCTGCTGTCAAAGTGTCGCTCTTGAGCCCGGGGGTCGTATTTGAACCATATGCTCCTCGTGAAGCCATGCCATTTTGGAAAAGGTGAGCTATAGTTTTTAAAAGAGATCAAGAGAGGTGCTTTTTCAACAACTTTTTTGCAATCATTACATTGTCACTTATTTGCTTTGGCCCTATAAGTGTAATGGAACATTAATGTTGCTGTTCAATTTAGTAATAGTTTGAGATTACCAATATTCTTGTTTTGACAGTATGCGTGGTAGGTTTATATCATCATCACTTTCTTAAATGCTGGTTACAGATGGTTTACAAGAACTGGATGGAGAAGAATCAAAGAAGAACTTACTTCTGAGGTAAATATTTGTTTTGCTGTGGTGATACTTTATTTAACTATAAGATTGGCCATTTTCGGTTTCTCTATCTCTTTTTTCAAAGGGTTGTGATATGACATGCATACCTTAGGAGATGGGTATATGTTGCACTTCATCTCTGGTAGTTATTCCAAAATTTGGAACTTGGTCAGTCATATACTGTTATATGTTTGTTAGCACATTTACATGCTTTATATATGGTGCTCTTAGTACATTTCAACCATTTTCTGTCTCATTTTGAATATATACTCTCAGCTCAAAAGTGCATATGCAATTGCTAAACTGCGCAAAACTGGGTATTCAAAACAGAAATTCTATGATGAAGCACTTGATTTGTACAAAGAGGTGAGCTTTTGTTGACAGAAGTTTTTGTTTTGCGATCAGCATTGTTGATTAATGTAATTTCTAATTAGATATTCTCACCTAAAATATACTTCCTCCGTCGGGAATTGAATTGCAATTTGCAGTTCTTAAGGTTGACTGACGATAAAGTTAAATCATCCATGTTGATAGTTAAGTTAGTGCTAACAAATAAATTTACATATTCAAAAACTACATTGAAAGTTCTATAAAGTTGTAAAATCCAAATTAGAATATAATAATAAAATGATATGCTACATAAGTAAAGTGAAACCGTGCCGACTAAGAAAAGTTGACTTTGCAAATCATTTTGGGGCGGAAGAAATTTTTAATAATTATTTGCTGGGAAAAACAATTAAAATACCCCAAACTTTGAAGGGGTGTGAGATAAACACCCCAGACTTTCATATGTAATTTAAATACCTCAAACTTTATATAAAAGTTATTTTAACACCATGATGATGTATCATTTCAAAAAAATTATGATGTTAATTGCATGATTTAAAATAGCAAATTGAAAATATTGCAGTTTTATAGAGTTTATGGGGGAGGGGTAATACTATTTATTTTAGAATGAAAGTTTAGAATGTCAATTGTATCTTCATGAATGCTAAAATGTTTTAAATTATGAAATTAACACCAATTTTTAACATTTTTGAAAAAAAATAATACAAGATCATGGTGCTAAAATAACTTTTTATATAAAGTTTGGGGTATTTAAATTACATATGCAAGTTTGGGGTGCTTACCTCACACCTCTTCAAAGTTTGGGGTATTTTAATTATTTTTCCCTTATTTGCTGGATTCATTTTTGACTTTATATAATTCTGTGCTTTTCGTGTTAATATATTGATGTTTCCTTTTCCCATTCAGATAAACACTTACATAGCAAATGGAGATAAAACATCGCTGAGAAAATCAGTCACGGAAAAAATGTACTCGGTGGGTACTTTCTCATTTTCTACACTTTGGGAATTTTGGATCTCTTTTTACTCTTGCAGTATCTTTGTCACCACTTTGCGCTTTGAAAGGACATTAATCTGTGCCGTTTGCCCCTCTTCTTTTTTACAAGGCAGGCTCTAAAGAATGAGATCAGGCAAAGAGAATCTGTGTGGAGTCATGTATACTGGGAGCTTATTGAACCAATTGTCAGAATACGAACCCTGCGAGCTCGTATGGTATGTTTTGAATTCATTAGATTGTAATTAAATTTCACTCTGCTGCATTTCATAAAGGCTGGCACCTGGAGTTTGCTAACTGAAAATGTATTACAGAAGAATACATATGAAGAGTAAGATGTGTGAAGCAAACTCTGGGAATGAATGTGGTAAAGCAAAATTTAAAATTTGTTGCAGCGAGGGGTTTCAGGTGGGGTAAAGAAAGTGAGAACATAAAGGAGAAACTACAGTGAGGAAAAACATTAACCTCTATGGTTCATGGGAATGTTTTAGATGTTTCTTGTAGCATTCCTGTTGTTATGGTTACAAGGCGGTGTTTATGTAGTTGGGAAAACATTCTCACCTAAGACAAATAGTTTGTTTGGAGTGCCTTTCAACCCTAACCATAAGGTTTCATTAGTTAGCACAGGCTTAGCCAATTTTGTGCTATGTATGATAATGAACATGTATATATACATTCTCTTCATACAATTTTGAGACACAAAAATATGTAATACCTCTTTATTTCACATGGTATTACCGTATTAGAATGAACATGTTCAACCCGTTCTCTGGCAGCATTCTCTCTTTTCTGCTCACAATTGTTCTCCTTCGTTCTTTCTGGTTGTCAGATACTTCTCCTTACGTCACTACTGTGCTCGGAAAGACGTTTTGCAACCGCTGTCGGAAGCCCCACTCTTGAGCCTCATTTATGCATGCTTCTTTGTGTGTGCCTCCGTCATGCTTATTCTCTCAGTTTGGCCCAGATCCCATTTTTCGATGAAGAGCCTGATCATGCCAACTCCACCAAGCTACTCATATCCCATTGATGACTCCAACTGCCCCCAATGTGATCGTCATTGATCAGCAAAGTCATTGAATGCCGCTACCTCAATTGACTAGTGCCCCACTGCCCCCAGTTGTCATGGGCTTTCCTCCTCCATCTCTTACCTTTTTCCCGCCATCCCCATGGATCAGTCAGTGGATTGTCTTGAGCTACCTCCATTAAGTTATTATGGTTCAGTGCCCAAGGCTTGCTGGTCAATTAACCCCTCTATTGAATGATATTAGTATATTACTGAGAAGAAGGTAGAACGGAGATTTGAACAGCCTCTCTTGTAATTTTTAACTGTGCTTATTCTCTAATAAAATGATCTGATCGGTTTGTTAAGAAAAAAAAAAGGTAGAACGGAGATAAATGCTTTATATTGCAATATAGTGTGGCTGTCCATTGATCCGAAACTCCATAACTTTTAAAAGAAATATCACTCGTGGTATTTGACTATTTGTTGCGGCAGCTAGGGTAAAACTGAAGGTCTATATAGCTATGCGCCTCCCCTTTTGCATTTTATCCATCATCTCTATTTGCTTCTCATGTTCGCTATAAGCTATCATCTGATGCTGGTAGTAGTGGCCTGGCTCTTGGTATATGACTTCGGCAATTATGTTTACTAATTTACTATTATCATAAAATATTCCCTCCATCCTTAAATAAACCACCAATTTGATCAAACAAGATGACTAAGAAAATGAAAACTGTTTGATGAAACTTTATTTTGTTAAAAGGAAATAAGAGGTATTTTGTGACGGACCAAAAAAGGAAAATATGTAGATAATTTAGCCATTTAGGACAAAGGGTGTAAATCAAACCCAGGATCATTGTTAATTACATAGTTATATGGTCCCTTCCACACTTTGTTAATATGCTTCATGTATGTGGCCACATACCTATAGATCCGAGTTGATCTTCTGTCTACATGTCCTTTCTAGAATATGGGTCCCGACACGTTAAGGCCTCTCATACACCATTATGACACCCTTAAGACCCTAATTAGTCTTCTATCTCCAAGACTTGTTCTTAGGGGTTTATGGATTCTCAACTAAGGTTCCTCGCCACATCTTTAATAATGCTGTCCTTATCTGTAATCTTTTTAAATCTATGTAATCACTAAAGGTTATCCTAGCAAATGGCGTTTTGGTCAAACTTTTCCCTTGGCCTTTTTTCCCTCGAGTATTTTTTTTGTTTCTAAGAGTCCATTCAATCTTGTCTATTTCAGTAAATTCAAATGTTTTTAAAACTGCTGTATGACCTTTTCTTCAGACTCGGTTCTTGTGCAGTATCCTTGCATGAAGACATTGATTGGCATCTGAGATCAATCACTGTGTCTATTATTCCATATGCATGTATAACCGCAGAGTCCCCCTTTCGTCTACATTTCTACATAATCATCTGGACCATCCTGACCTCTCAGAATTATAGCTAATGGTTCAGGGTCCATCTATCATTACATCTTTAAATTGTGATTTATCACCTTAGAAAGCAATCTCATGGGTCATTTATAAGGAGTAGCAGCCATCGGATTGGTTTCCTTTCTGTGTAGTTCTCACTGATGGTTGAGGTCCTTTTTTGTGTCAAGTCTTATATGATTAGATTAGAAACAGTTTACTTTGAGATTTCATTTCTTGTTACTCTTATATGATTAGATTAGAAACAGTGTATTTTAGTGTCCTGTATTGAAGAATGTTCTGACTTGTTTCAAATATATAAATAGTTCTGTGTGGAAATGCAAACCTAGTTTGGCAAACCTATTCGTATGCTATGCAGCTATAATGGTTACGAATTTCTCTTTACCCTACCTCAATAATATATTGTGTCTCAATGTATGTTAAGCTAAACTTCTTATGCCTTTACACTTCTTATATTGTGACACTTTTCCTACCCGTACCCTCCGTCATCTCCATCTCACACAAGACCCCTCACCTGGGTTGCTGACTCTCACTGTTCTTTATAGGTGAACCAATGTCTTTTTGACCAACTCTGTTTGGCCCTCTAATGACATGCCAGAGTCATCTTTGTATGACTATGGATTTTCCAGAGCCTCATCTTTGTATGTTTTTCCTGCATTCTGTATACGACATGTTTCCCAGAGTATTGATAGAGTCCTGACCAATTACACAGTTCTATTTAAAAAAAATGTGAAACCAATCTAAAAAATTGTGTGTTTGCTACAGATTGGTGTTGATAAGGATGACCTCAGTAAAGTCTTTGTACAACTGACGCTTGAGCTTGTTACTAAACAGGTAACCTCCTGCATAGTTTCTATCTTCGGCCTTGTACAAATGCAACTTATCTACCTTTTTCTCAAACTTGGAGAGATTTCTTGATATGTGTTTTGTTGATTTATGCATTCAATTGTATTGGGATGCCTCTTCTTTTTCTTTTTGTTAAGGGAAATAGTTTTTAATTTTATTCCAATGGAAATGCTTGGGCAAGATATACTCACAAGCACTAATGGAAATGTTATCTTACAGAAATTTGAAGCTTATAATTCAAATGGAGCTGTTATTGCTGGAGATAAAAATAAAGAGGTAGGTTCATATTCAAACCTTTTTTTCCACTGTTGCCATTTTCCGTACACATTCATGCTAAGGTGCTTTTTCTTACCCACACATATATGTAAATCACAAAAACCACTTATGATAGTATGATGCTACTCAGGAGATGTAGAAAATGTTAGCCTTGTAGGTTCACGCTGTATATGAGTATATCATTTTCAATTAGAGCAAAAAATATAGGGAGAATTTGACTTTGCACCCCACTTTTTGGATGATATTGGACTTTGCACACCATTTTAAAAAAAACTTTGATTTTGCATCCCATTTCACTTCAAAATCTTTTGACTTTGCACCCCATTTAGAAATTTTCCTTCACAAATGTTATATGATAGGGTACAAAGTCAAAGGTTTTTTAAAATGGGGTGCAAAGTCCAATATCACCAAAAAAGTGGGGTGCAAACTCAAATTCTCCCAAAAATATATCATGTGCCATTAGTGCATTGTCTGCATTCTCATAAATTTTCTTGTGCGAATCATTTGATTTCCAACTTGCTTACCTACTGTCCTTTTGATGTTGCTTTATACGTGATGCTTTTTATGCCTTTTAGTGCTTGCCGTAAATACTATCTTTCACCTTTAGATGCCTTCTAGTTTTCCATATTTGTGAGGGGGGGGGGGGGGGGGGGGGGAGATCTTAACCTCCTCAGAAGTCAGAACCAACTCTTGATGAGACCTACTGTTTGATTTCCCCTGGCTTGGTTATTTAATGGACAACACCAGAGTTATACTAACTCATGAAACTACCACTGATCACACCCCTGATAAGCTGATACTCTCTATCCATGTATTTGTTTTATTCAAGGTCCTTGTTCGCGATATATGGGTTTTTGAAAAATCTCTCTTCCATACTGGAGCCAGCTGGCGCCTCTGTGGCAGAATCAAAACATAACTGGGCTTTCATGGTAAAGGATCACAGTCGCATTTCATTTTGAGAGATCAAGCAACTTTCTCTGTATTTTTCAATGGAAATCTTTTTTTCTTTTGATCCCATAAATTTTGAATGCATTTTCAAAATCCGAGAACGTTCGTAAGCATTTCATTCTTGTATTCCAGTATTGCAAACTCAGCAGTGTTTGCGATACTTATTGGATTTTGTCATGTCCAGTGAAAAAATGGTTATTCAGTTTAGCTTCTTCTGTGTCTAAGTGTATTTAGAGTTTTGGTTGAATTTCAGCAAGTGCGTGGGTATGTAGTAGTTTAGCATAGTTTTTTTTTAACGGAGTTTAGCATAGTTTTTATGCAGTCACTCTTCATAAGTGCATTGTTATTTTTTGTGTGAACTTGTAACAAAATATCAAAAATAGATTTGCAACGAGTTGGTGTGCTCATTACCCACACTTACCGAGTTACCGGTTATGTGAAGTGAAATGTGAACGTAATGGTCAGCTTTGATAACGAGTCCACTTTGTTTTTTAATCAAAGTATTAAAAAAGCATTTTAATGAAAATAGATGATTTGTTCAACTTCCAATGAGAGATAACCAGGTAGTCATTATTATCACTATTAAACTAATTAGGACGTCATAGCTAAATAGCTAATGATGATTGGTATATGCTTACTACATTTTCATGCCACATTCATATGTGACATGTTCTATTGGCTCATGAAAAACTATCAATTTTTTGCCGATAGATGATATAAGTGAATGTAGTAAAAGAGTATAGCAAAAAAGTGTGCGCTTAACTGTATTGATCATAATTATAATATCAAATATAATGATTGGATGGCTTCATAATCAACACATACTACAAATCAACAAATGTAATAAAGATTTTCCTATGTCGAACAGTAGAAGGATGTTCCATCACTTGTAATTGAACATTGAAAAATAACTTGAAATTTAAACACATCAAAAATAAAATCTCTCTTATAAACTTTCATTTTTCTGTGTTGTACTTTCAAAAATGTTTTCCCTGCCTTTATTTACTTTTGAAAAAGTGATGGACAAAAATGTGGCTTAGTAACTATTAATGACTACAATTGTATTTCCAGTTTACAACGTAGTACATATGTAAGTCACTACAATGTAAATTTTGAATATAATTATAGTCACTAATAATTACTAAATCACATTTTTGTTATAAATAATTAATGATATTATGTAGGGGTGGACTCGGGCCGGGCGGCCCGGAACCGGCCCGGCCCGGTGGCTCGGTCCAAAGGCGGTTCGGGTCGAACCGGCCCGGTGGATACCGGTTCCGGGCCCGGGCCCTCCATTTGGTGAACCGGCCCGGCCGGTTCGGGCCCGGTCCGGGCCGGAATTATTTTTTTTTTGAATTTTTTTTTAAGTTTTGGGTTGGATTAGGTATTTTGGGCCATTTGAGGTGGTTTGGGGTTGAGGGGGAGGGATAGGGGGTTAAATAAGAGAAGCAAAAAAAAAAAACTTTGACCCGGGTGGCCCGGCCCGGAACTGGGAGCCACCGGTTCGGGTCCGGGCCCTCCTTTTGGTGAACCGAGGCCCGGCCGGTTCAAGGCCCGAACCGGGTCCGACCCAAACCGAGTCCACCCATAATATTATGTACTCGAAAAAGGAAATATTGTTATGTTGATTTAATGAGATTAAATCTTAGAAAATATACTCCCTAATTTTGGTGAGGGACAATCATCCCTTACACACTGGTTTTAATGTTTTATCTTCGTGGATACAAAAACTAAAAAAGAAAATTTAATGATGGAAGAATGTTTATTTGATAGTTTATACTTTACACTTCCTCCACCCAAGATTTGCAATTTGGTGCTTTTATGGTTGACTGATGGTAAAGAATCTTTTCGGCAGATAATTAAACTTGTTTTAATGATTGAGACCAACATATTCAAAAATTACATTGAAAAATCTATAAAGTCGCAAAATCCAAATTATTACATAATGTATAATAAAAAATGATATCCTACATAAATAAGTAAAATCAAATACTACATGCTGACTAAAAAAAGTAGACTATGCAAATCATTTTGGGAAGAATTACAAAGTAAAAATATAGGCTAATTTATTACAATTAGATATCATATTTTAACCTGAATACATTAAGTATGTTTATAAGCATTATACATGAAATGAATTACATTCATAAATACATAAATTAACTTTATACGTTATATGTGCAAAGCACATGTCGATTGACTAGTTGTAAAGGAATGGAAATATAAAAATAAAAATCGTGTGAACGTAAACTATATGTGCGTGAATCGTGAGAGGAATGATGTATTTAATTCACGAAATTGTGTAGATCTTTTAAAATGTAATCACAAATTATGTACTGAGCACTAAAAAGGGAAAATTTGTTATAGAGAAAATTCCCAAAATAGGACTAAAACAGTTTGAAAATTCCAAAATATGACTGTCATGTTTTTTATTTTCAAAATAGGAGTAATTACTGCCAAGTTTGGAAAATATTGTCATGTTTGAAGTCTGGTACTGCCGAATATGACAGTAATTAGTCATTTTTTTGGAATAGAAACATCGCAGTCCTATTTTGGAATTTTCAAACCTTTTTAGTCATATTTCGGGTAATATTCTCTTTGTTATAATATATTTATGAGACCGAATCTTTGAAAATGTGCTCCTTGATTTGCATTTGTATTTATTTAAAGCCAAAATTTTACAAATTAAATGCTAATTAATCAGTGGTTCGTAGCAGTATAATTCATAATCCCAATTCCCACCATGATTAGGAACAATTTTTCTGCTATCACTTCCTCCGAAGTGTTCTTCTCGGTGTTCTTTTTACAACACCATGTTATAGCGTACGCCCCGCCAATCCCATATACCTAAATTATTATTTCGATTCACAATTTTTGTTTATTTGTTGAAAGAAAATAAATACAAACTCTTTGTTTTTGTTTTAATGTGGTAGGAGGAGCTAAAGAAATATTGTTTGGCACAACAACTGCCCCAGCCAAAGCGTTGCAAGAATATATAGATGCCAATTGTGGAGATTATGGTTGTAGTGAAATTGAACCCATGCTAACTACCGAACACCTTAATACAACATGCATCTTTTGTTCTTGACCTATTTTACGCGACATTTGGAGTGTGCAATACAACACTTGGTCGTTTAACTACCGACGATCCATGTAATTTTCCTTTCTATCCCTCCATAAGTAATGAAAACAAATGTGCAAGCGAAATTTGTGTCGTTAATGTTAATTAAATATCTTAGAACTAATAATAGGTAGAAGATGGATACAGGTATATTGTTAAGTTATGCATGGTCGATCCTAATAAGTGATATTATAGTGTAAAAATTTAAAACTAATATCGTTCTATTGTTTTTGTACAGCTACTCCTGATTGCCGTTATCCTTGATGAGTTTAGTTGTCCGTCCATGCACACAAGTGGAAGGATTTTGAAGACTAAGATGTTTTTACTTGGACTGTAATTTGCTGGTCTGGTCTGGTAAAGTCTGGTTTCTTTGTATTTTTATAACTGTCCAAGTCTGGTCTGGTCTGAACTGGTCTGATCTGGTCTGAACTGGTCTGGTCTGGGACAAATTACAATCCAACTAAAAACATCCTAAATGTGATATGGAGTTATATTAGTTTTAGCATCCAAGCATTTTATAAAATGTAAAAGAATGTGTTGTTCTCTATAGTTAACATTCTAGGAAATCAATTCTATCGTTTCAAGCTTGTCTGACATCAAATATATTTCATATAAATACGAGACTTCTCAAGAAAATTACAATGTTCTTTTTTATGAATATTACTAAAATATTATATATGCGGCACAAGGGGTAAATTATGATTGATGATGATTGATACTAAAATATTATATATAAATGTCAAAAAGTGACACGTTTTTAACTTTTCCAAATATATGACTTACCATATCATTTAAGTCATTACGTAGTATTTACTAATACATTTATCATTATAATATTTCATTTTTACAAATAATAATTATATGTGTTCTAATCACCCTAATGACCGCAGCCACCATCTTCACCGGCGCCACAATCATCGTCGCCGCCTCCATCACCGCCGCTTCCACCAGCACTGCCGCCTCCATCACCGCCGCTTCCACCAGCACTGCCGCCACAGTGACATCGTCGGCAGTGACTCGCTCACCCAACATCATCCAGTGACTTTGTGCGCCTACCTTCTCCAATGAATCAATTGTCAAGGCCGTTCAATGACTCTGCCGATCATTTATCCAGTGACTTTATTATCATGTCAAGAGTATAAAAATGAAAAAATGACATGTATATTACTAAGAGGTTTCCCGGACAAAAATATGTCTATTTATGTTTTTGGACAAAAATATGACTAGTCACTATGTATGAGTTACAATGAATTAGACATTATAATGTATTTTAGAATGACAAGTCACCATAGATGTTGAACGAGTCGCTGTGAACTAGTCACTAAATATTTCACTTTTTGGAAAATTTTAAAATAAGTCATTTTTTGTCTTTTGAACTTAATATAATAATTTTCATTGAAAAAGACCTATAAAAAAGAGGAAAACTAGTTGGTTGGAATATGGTTTTACACCTTTTTACTTGATGAGTCAAATGCATTCGGAAATTATATACTACATTCGTTCTCTTTTAATTGCAACATTGGACTTTTTACACTATTCACATGTTCTACTTTGACTGTGTTTTATTTATTAATGTATTATAAATTAAATTTAAAAAAAAATATTTTTAAATTCCTGTCATTTTAAATTTTCAAAATCTGAATTTTTTTTACTAATAAGGAATGAAAGCTATTAGTGGTCAAACTTGTGTGTTGGCAAACGTGAAATGTGGACAGTTGCAATTAAAAAAGAACGGAGGAAGTATATACAAAAATATACTATCATGTCACACAAGTATCAAGAGACTTTTTTTTTTGAAGAAAACTTATTTACATTTTTCAACTAATAAGTTTAGATTTGGAATATTAGAAATTTAAAATTTTGCTTCTTTTTTCAATTCATACTTTTTCTACACTCATTTATTGTTACTACACTATTGTTAAACAATTTGCCCAAAACTATTGTAGTGAACTTTAAACACGTATATTATTAATAGATTTTTTCCAAATAAAAATACGAATAATTATATTTTTTTGATAAAAATATAACTAGTCCTTGTGTATGAGTAACTGAACAAGAGTTATTATAGTAATCGAGAACTAGTCAGTAGTCACTGAATTTTCACACTATTAGTCTATTTTAATATTTAGCAAAACTATCAAATAAGCTCCCGTACTACACCAAAAAAGTCGATTATGCCCTCATACTTTACAAACACTCAATTAAGTCCTCGAACTATTAAAAAACGTTCAATTAAGCCCTTTCGGTCGGTAAGTAATTGGTTTCCCGATTAAATGTAACCAGTTTCCCGGCAGCCGCCGATGCTAGGATTCGAGCACATTGTCGCCGTCGTCGCCGTTTAACCGGGAAACCGGTTACTTATCGACCAAAAGGACTTAATTGAAAGTTTTTTAATAATTCGAGAACTTAATTGAGTATTTGTAAAGTACGAGGGCCTAATTGATTTTTTGATGACGGACTTAATTTCCTTAATATTTTTATGGTTGTGTCGACGCAGCACTCCACGCGTCCCTGTCTATTTGTTCAGTAGGGA
Source organism: Cuscuta epithymum (assembly GCA_945859915.1). Classification (NCBI taxonomy): domain Eukaryota; kingdom Viridiplantae; phylum Streptophyta; class Magnoliopsida; order Solanales; family Convolvulaceae; genus Cuscuta; species Cuscuta epithymum. Next base: position 2,148,064 of record CAMAPF010000024.1, read on the forward strand.
GATCACAGTGTTATCCTCATTCAAACTACGCCAACCAATCCAAAATGGTTCAAACTGCCACAATTCTCTTGCGCCAATTCTCCAATCCCGACTAACTGATGTTACCAGCTTTGCAATGGAGACCATTATTTCCACTCCCACTTTTCATCCACTCCACAATCTTCAAGCTTCAAGAACTCAACTTTCTTACCAAAAGCGTTCAAATCTCCTAACTTTGCCCAAACCCCTTCGTTGCAGCCTCATAAAAGTGGATTGCCGGCCAGAAAAGCAGCCTCTTTCTCTACCCAAAGTATGGATTCCGCAGGTCCATCAAGGGCTAACTGCGCTTGCAATTTCTTTGGCTCTAAATTTCTGCCCTGTTTTGCCCTCTGGCTCCGTGTTAGCTTCTGAGTTCGATGTTCTTAATGGAGGTCCGCCGAAGGAATCTTATGTTGTTGACGATGCTGGGGTCCTTAGCCGGGTCACAAGATCCGATTTGAAGCAATTGTTGTCCGATTTGGAGTCTAGGAAAGGCTACCACATTGACTTCATTACTGTCCGAAAGCTAACTGTAAGTTCGTGGGGTTTTCCACATCCTTTTAATTTTTGAAATATTATTAGATCAATTTTATTCGGCATATTTGTTTTTTTGGTTATGCAGTGACATGAAAATGATTAAGCTTTTTAAACTATCTATATTTTTCAGTAGCAACTAGTAACTACTGATGTTTGCTTCATTAGTTGAGGCAAAAGTTTACTTTGGGTTATACGAAGTATATACGATGATTTACTTGGATGGACTTATACTGTACGAGTAAGTCTTTATCCTGAATTCCCGAGATTTAGCTACAAGTATAAATAAAAAGCGTCATCCACATGGATGTAATAAAATCAAATTCCAGGGTCAATCCAAGGAGAAGGTGTGCTTAAGCTGATATTTAGATGTTTTCACTTAAACTGAATTTTTCTGGTGTTTGCTTAATTCGGGTCCGGTATGTCTGGTTTGTAAAGGTCTGTTTTATGCATATTTTACTTTTGATTATGTTTAGTTTGGTTCAGTTTGAACTGGTATGAGACTGAAACAGTCCAAGTGAAAACAACGTTAGTGAGGAGTAACCTTTAAACCATTCTGATGAGGGCTATGGGGAGGATAACCATATACTCTAACATTTTGTAAATATGAATTTAGTAAAGGAAGGATACACATTTTAAATTTAGGAAAGTTCTCTTAGACAAGACTCAAGAGGCAAGACTAAAAATATTCACTATTCCATTCTTTATTCTGTATCCAAAATGGAGTCCCTATTCAGATACAGGAGTCGCTAAACCTGTTGACAAGTTCTCTTAGACAAGACTCAAGAGGCAAGACTAAAAATATTCACTATTCCATTCTTTATTCTGTATCCAAAATGGAGTCCCTATTCAGATACAGGAGTCGCTAAACCTGTTGAAGTTTAAGGGGGAATTGGCAACCCACTTTTTTTCTTTCCAAATTTGAACTTGCACCCAATTTTTTATACCATTAATATTTTTACCTGAAGTTTGGGGTGCAACTCCAATTGATAAAAGATAAAGATAAAAGTATGGAATGCAACCCCAATTACCCCTAAATGTAATAGACTAATAGGACATAAATGACACGACTTGAAAAATACCTAAAGTATGAATAAAATGATAAGTATGGAGTATATTTTTTAAAAGGAACCGTTATTCTTGACGTTCTGACAATGCCATTGTCGTGTCCGCCGCTGGTCAGCATTGATTTCCTAACAATTGCCACACAATTTCTATGTTTATGTTTTGCTGCTATCCTATGCAATTACTCTTTAATTTATCTTTACCCATGACTTTATCCAAAGTTTTATCTAATCTTCATCAATCCTATATTTGATAAGTTAAGGTGAATAAGGAGACTGATAAAGGCTATACGATTTTTTTTCATTATTTTTTGAAAAACATGTCCCTCAAAAAATTATAGGAATGAACTTCAGGAATGTAGTTATTAGACAGTGAGTAATAAGAATGACTTATTGAATTGTCATGTACTGTGGCTGTAGAGCAAAGCTAGTGCATTTGAGTACGCTGACCAAGTTTTGGAGAGATGGTATCCCAGTGTTGAGGAAGGTAACAACAAGGGCTTAGTCGTGCTCGTAACTAGTCAAAAGGAAGGGGCAATCACAGGAGGGCCCGAATTTGTGAAGGCTGTTGGAGACACTGTTCTCGACGCTACTGCTTCAGAGAACCTGCCAGGTGATTTTTTTTGTCCTCACAACTTTTCATGTTTGGTTTTTGCATGCAAATAAATTGAGTTCATTTTTACTTTTTAGTAAAAAAACATGCAAGTGTTATTTTTTGGGAGTTTAGTTTAATAAACAAAATAAACACATTTTATTACAATTGGTTTCATAATATATATAGTACTCCGGGTACTTCTTTTGTCCTAGTATCTTTGTCTCATCTTTCATTTTTGCCCGCCTCACGGAATCAGTCCCATACAATATTTTGTAATTGGGTGGTGTAAACTCATTCTTACGTCCACAAATTCAATATTAACCGCATATTTCCATTTTTCCGTAGTATCACTACCACTTTCTTTTCCATTATTTTCAATGGAGCCAAAGACTCGCTGGCTTGGGAATATGATGGAATAAAGCAAAATGGCTCACTAAACTGTCCGCGCTTCTTTGTTATGAAGTAACAGTCAGTCTATGCAATTTTCGACGTGATTTTCACTATGGGTCATTCGGAAACAGTCTCTCTGTGCTTTAGTACAGGGGTAAGACTGCGTACATGGTACATCCGACCCCCTCCCCCCTTACCCCACCGTAGGTGGAAGCCTTTGCGGCATTGGGTAATGATGATGATCAGTACCACTTTCTTATCTCATGTCCCAAAGATAGGGAGACAGAGGGACTAGTTTATATGATGTTATAGAGTGAAAACTAGGACATGCATTCTGTATGTTAAGACTCAAGACTGCTTCTACCGACAAGAATATGGGTTGCAATTTGTGTAGTCCTGGCAACTGAGGAGAAGTACAATGAAGCTGTGTCTAGTGCTGCCAAGCGTCTTGTTGCTGCCATTGATGGGCTTCCTGATCCTGGCGGCCCCAAGTTCAAGGAGAACAAACGAGAAGCCAACTTCAAAACCAAGGAAGAGACAGATGAGAAAAGAGGGCAATTTACACTTGTAATTGGTGGTTTGTTAGTGATTGCTTTTGTTGTTCCAATGGCACAATATTATGCATATGTATCCAAAAAATGATCTGTACCCTAGGTTCTATTTTCATTTGACATGAGCAAACATGTGTACATTCTGTGTACAAACTGTGATCTGGGAAATAAGTCATTTATCAATACTAGTTTTGTGTACATTCTGTGTGTATAAACTGTGATTTGCCATAACTTTACTCTATTTGGTTTTCCTTTTTATTGTTGTTAGTCCAATATTGGAAAAATATAAGAGAGAATAATGAGAATTATGAGTTAAATAATGCCTGGGGTTGAACTGGCTAGTATATTAGATTCAATCTTTTAGCATTAATTTGCCCAATGCTTTATGACCCGGTTGAGTGAGTAATTAACCGGATAGATTCAAAATGACCTAGTTTTTTTAACTCTTAATTAGACATTGGCTTGAATTTATTAATAGATTGGACTTAAATCACTCAATCTCTTAACACAGTTTGACCGAAATGCCTTGTTAGTGACCAACCAGTTCAATTCAGAATGGCCCAGTTGTTTTAGAGTCCGACATCAGAATATAGAGAGAATGATGGGTTAACAAGACATTGGCCTGCACATATCAATATAATGAATATATTGAATTCAATCTTTTAGTGTAGGTTAATGCTAACCCATGATATAATACTGGTTCTCTGTCATTAGAGTAAATACTTTATCTTAACTGATAATAGCAATGAGATTGAGCAGATAAATGTTATGTCATTTATGAATTTCATTAGTTAATAGAGAGCGTGGTGAAAGAGTAAAACAGCAACAAGCATGTTAGATCGCTTGAACTTGAGTCATTTCTGTGGGAGGTGGATCTAAATATTTTCCAGTGAGGATTTGCATCGCAACATACTGATTTGCAGCATCTGTGTAATGAATGCCATCCCAGTTTATATATTCAATACTATCATCGCACCCTTTGGCTGTGATTGTTGTTCCATTTATAACCTTTGTTTGACCACATGATACTCGGCTGTCATAGTTCAGTGGAGGACCTCCAACTCCACAGCAAGCCATTGTGGCCTGCTGAAATCCTGCAAGACCGATTGTATGTTTAATAAGTATATGTGATGTGTATTTCCTCGCTCTACTAAAATTGGACTTCAATAAAATGCCCAAGAATATGTATATCAAAATCTGTAATTTGACTGAGTGTCTGCCATTACAGTGCTCTTTTGAAAATTTATAATTTCCATGGGACATCAATGTGTTTTGTACACGTATGGTGAAAATGCGGCACTGCTTTCTTTCCTGTCCAAAAAAGGCTTTGGATTCTCTGCACTTTAAGGGTTGTCCTGGTTCCAGATTGACCGGTTTTTGGGCTCAAGGCTGAATCATTTACTGTTCAAAGTTCAAACCCGGACTCCATAACTGGTCCAGATCTGGTCCAATTCCTCAAGAATAGGATCGGACCAGGTAGAAACTGAACCGCGCTTGGAACCCTACCAAATATTACAGGTTATGGTCAATCCCTTTCCAGGACCCGGAACCTTCCAGGCCAAAATCAGCCATACCAGGCCAACCTGTGACCTTAGTGGACTGCCCAATGCCCATCACTAAATCTGTGGCTAAAGTTATTATGTCACCCTATAAGTGTGAAAAGGTTTTATAGTGTTATATGATGTGGCTTTGATCCAACACAAACTTATCGTTCATTGCAGTGAAGGATATATATTTTCCCTTTAGAGTGATGACTTTCTCTGGTTAAGTTGCTTCACATTCAAGATCTTGATTTATTAATGTTTTATGAGAAAACAATAAAAAATAAACTAATGATTTAGACTGCCATAAGATAATCTAGTTTTGTTGCATAACTGGGGGAAGATGGGTGTCTTATTCATGCAATTTTGATTGGTGCTCACCATATTTGGAATAAGTAGCAATGAGATCAGACTTGATTGTGAAAATATCCACATAAGTAATAGTTGCATCAGTATATTTGCCTTGCAACTTCTTGCAGAGTGAATGAAGCTGCAGGTTGAATAGTCTAGCTGCCAGGTTATGTGAGTCCACACATCCCATCTCATCCAACTTTAATGGGTCAGTCCCGAACTTTGCAATATTTTGAGGTAAGCAGCCCAGAGGACCTGTGTTGTGGATCCAAAAATTTCTTGCCCCTCCTTGATCATAGAGTTCCTGAATGCAGAAAAGGCATCAACTATTATAAAACACTCTTATGGAATCGTCAAACTTTCAAACAGTAAATGTTTGGCATTTTCATTTTGGAGGTCAGAAAATTTTACCCCAACTCTGTTTTCAAACTCTAACAGAATGACAGGAACCGAAGCAATAACTTGATCTAGAGTCTTGGAATAAAAGGCACCAGCAAGATCATTCTGGCCTATATCAAACGTGTAAAGCCCTTTCTGGAAAAAATCTTCAGCTGGTATATACTTTTCATATTTTCTTGCTGTAAAGACATCAAATTGCATTAAATGACAAGGAAAATTCTGTTACTCTTAAGTCATAAATGCCCGTCTAACTTTGTTTTTTTGAAGTTGATTTAGTTACGTTTGTGTTTTTATTATCTTCATAGCCTCCTCCTCTGTCATTCTCATTTCTGACTCTAGTTAACTGTCAAATCTAAAATCTAATGATACTGTTAAATATACTCTTAAAAGTCAAAACACTTTCACATTCATCATTATAAGACATTACTTTGTTTATCCTCCTCCTCTTCCAAAGATATATCTACTACGAGTAGCAAAGACCAGCAGTCATGACTTAAAATGGAAGAAAAGTTTTTTTTATTAATAAGAACAAATATTTTACATCAACTTTGTTAGATTTGACCATTATGTAGAGCCAAGTGGGATAAATATTAACTGGATAGGGACGTTGCGAGAATGATCAAAGTTCAAGAGATAACTAATTGACTTGAAAACACAAGGTCGGAATAGCAATTATAACCAACCTCGCGGTACTGTTAAAATTTTCACTAGATGATGTGTAGGGAAATTAAAGATATTTATTTATTTGTTTATTTATTTATTTATTATTGAGATCAACTTACAACTCTTAGCTTGAATTTCAAGAACTCGAGACTTGAACCTAAGAAACTGGGAAACTTGAATCCCTAACGAGAAGGGGCTGACAGATGATGCTGTTGCTGCAAGTATAGTGGAACCAGCTGCTGCAAAGTTGCATCCTTTTTTGAAAGTTGGCGTGCCAATGGAATCCAAATAGGGGTTCAACAATGGCAGATCCATTGCGTCCACTGCTAACATTAAAGTCAATTATGGTAAACAGTTACTATGTTTAATACACACAAGCCAATGAGGAGAAAATTGTTAAGAATTATTGTTAAGAAAACTAGATGCCAAAATGTAAAAAGCAATGCACAAATTTATGTGGACCCCCTTCACGATCCCCAGATTCGGACCAATTTTGCTTATGAGAAAAACGATAAGTAAATTTAGTATGTCAATGTACTCTATAGAAGCACGTTGACGTGATGAATGGTGAAGATTCTCCCATCTTAAAGAATAGGAGAATCTACAACACTCATCACACCAATGTGCTCCGTAGTTAGCACATTGGGTTGGCGTGCTCACTATATTTTGCAGGGAAAAAGAAATACTATTGGAGACGCATGATAGTGAGACCTCATATTGGATTTGACAGGCACCACTAATTTCATCAATCAGATTCAAAACATCTAAAAAATTATAGAAATTTGGTAAGTTCATCTTGTTTTCCTCAATATTTGACTTTCACCTAGCGTCGGGTACAAAGTCAGTTATTAAGTTAAAAAAAGAAATGGACTCGGTTGGGATGCTTTGGGGGGTAAACACCAAATTTTGCAAAATGCACTCACATAGAAAGTCAATGATCAACCGTCCATCGCAAAATCTCCCAGAGGGTTTCTTGAAGTAAACATGTCCATTTGGAGGGTCAAGGCGGTCGCCAACCCCTGCAACAAGCTCTCCCGTATCGGAGTTCGAATCCCCAAAGTTGAAAACTGCGGGGTAATTGAAGTCAATGGCATTGGCATTGAAGAAACCAATCAAGAACAGTGCAAGAACTTGAAGAACGGCTGCAGGAGCTATTGAAGCCATTTATAATGTTTTATTGAAGCTATTAAATATGTCTGTTTCTATAGGCTTTATAGCCATTATAAATAGTAGTCATTTTAGTCTGGTGAGGTTTTGAGTGTGCCTAAAGTTGTTTAAGAATTAAGGATGTGGGAAAGACCATAGCGTGCAGTGTACTGTTGCTTTTATATCCTTGCCAGGCTGCCAGCATAATGGCTCCTATGATTAGTCCATTCTTTGCATTATAATGTAAACAGAATGATAAGGACAGTTTTCAACATACTATCAGTCAAATTAAACGACATGTTTCCTGATGGTTATCCTATCAATTTTGCGGTCAGGACAACAACAAACATTTCAACTTATTGTCGTTCACGGGGTGGACACGGTCCCGGTTCTTGGCAGAGACCTCAAATTTTTACCCTGAATCTCATGACTAGCCATATATTGTTCTAGTTATTCTATAATTGGATTGGACAGGTCGGTTCCGGTTAGGATTTGAACTGTCTGTGCTTATTTCCTTTCAAAAATCCAGTTGGGAACTGGAGCTTGTGGGATAACTAGTTTGGATGCGGTTAAGGTTACACCATTTGGGGAATCAAACAAGTCTTGAACTAGAAGGGGTCGTTCTTATATTTCGCTTGATAAAGTTAACTTAAGTTTATCTTGTGAACTTAAGTTTTGTAAAATTTGGATGATTCTAGGTGCATATATGAAATGTTGTTTGGATAATTATTAGATTAGTCCATGTGAATGCAGTTGATTTTCATGATAAATATTAAAATACATATTACTCCATTTATTAATAGAACTTAAAAGTACATATTAAAAATTGGATTACTTAAGGCTTTATGAAGTTTTACCAAGTGAAACTAGATTTTAAAAAAGTAAACAGATGAGGTGAATGCATTTTAACTTCAATGGACAACTATTAGACTAATATATTTGATACTTAATAGGTAGCATGTTTTTATTTGGAACATTATCCTAAAAAGTATGTATGACTAATTCATTGATCTTAACATTGAAGCGACCAGAAAATCACCATGCAAGGTGGTGGTTGTGTTTTGCCAACTTTTTAGTTTTATGATTTAATTTAAAGGTTACATGATATGTGGTATATGATAAAATATACTCCATCCATCCCAATTTGATGGTCTTGTTTCTTTTGGGCACAAAGATTAAGAATGTGTGGTAGAAAGATTAAAGAATCTTACTTTATTGTATTATTCATCCTTTTACTTTTACTGTTCATAAAAAAGGAGATGTATAAATGGTAATCCACTTTTAGTTCTTTACCAAAAAAAAAAACAAGACTATCATTTTGTGACATTCCAAAAAGGAAATATAAGACCATCATTTTGGGATGGACTCGAAGGAGGGAGTACGTAGTATCTTGTAGTGTGATGATGACATTTATGATAGAAGGTAACTCGTATTATAATGGGCTAAGCGTAGAGCAAAAAAAAAAAGCTACCTCATATGTAACTCTTATTTCCATTAAACTTTTCTAACTTTGCCTTTTTGCTTCCAAAAGTAAAAACATCGCTACTTTCTATTTATTTATTTTTTTAATTTTTATTTCTCTTACTCTTTACAAATCTCAACCAAACAAATTTTACTTCTTTATTTGATTTTCATGTTCAAAATTGAAATCTACAACGGGACGAAGGGAGTATAAATCAAAACAATGCATACATATACATTAGTTATACTAATGTATATGTATGAAGAGTAATCTTCCGGTCAGGAAATTCCTGACCAGAGCGCCGTCCGGCCTCCTCCTTTTGGGGGCCTTCCCGGTGGTATTTTTTGCTCAAATTTTTTGTGTATATTCCTCATCAAGTCTAGTTCATCCATACCAAATTTCAGCAACAAATTCAATCGGGAAGGTCGTCAAATGATTTTTGCAAGTTAACTGATCCGGAATATGTATTTTCCGGACCAGTTAACTTTCAAAAATCATTTGACGACCTTCCCGATTGAATTTTTTGCTGCAATTTGGTATGAATGAACTAGACTTGATGATGAACATACACATAAAATTTTAGCAAAAAATACCACCGGGAAGACCCCCAAATGAAGGAGGCCGGACAGGAGTTCCTGTCCGGAAATTCCGGACAGGAATATTCCTGTATGTATGAAATACTTTAGGTACGTTAGAGTGGTATTGAAATACTTTTGATTTGATACATTATGAGTCGCAATACTCATTATGAGTCAAAAATCATAAATCCTCTATAAACTAGCATTACTTAAGTTTGAAACTGATAAAAGTTGATTCATAATACGGAGTATTAGTTATCTTCTCAAATTTTAAATATAATATTTATTCACTCATTAGTTACACGAAGTTTATAAAATTTTGCATACAAGCTAGAAAAAATGACATTTATTTCTAACAAGCTATCAGTTGTACTATGAGAAGGATATGTGAAGAAACCTGGGACCAGAGTTCCATTTCCTCTACACAAAGCAAATATTAGAAATTGCTTCCACGAGTGGCAAGCTTCAACCTTTGGTGTATATAATCTAGGTAAAGTTATGAAAGGGCGTTATTGAAGCAATCAGTTCTACCAAAACACCAATGTGGCAATAATAGATATTATTAAAAACGTGTCTAGGACATTTTACTTTTTACCATAAAACAGTGACAATCTCCTTTTTACTCTTTTAGTGTGTCACTACATACTTGACTTAGTACAAAATATAGAGAAGTTTGAATCAAAGTATTACAGTGATAGACATAGTACGAATCATAGATTAATTTTTTTAAGGGAACGGTTTTTGTGGTCAAACAAAGAAGAACAATGCACCCATAGTTGTTCCACAATTATATTAGTATACTATAATTTGCATCTTTTAGTCTCTCATTGTTCCACAATAGGTATTTTATGGAGATTAAGAAAAATAGTACTCCCTTGCAAAAAAAAAAAGACAGTACTTTCTCTATCCTAATTTGATGGTCTTGTTTCTTTTGGGCACAAAGATTAAGAAAATGTGATAGAAAGACTAAAAAACCGTACTTTATTGTACTACCCATCCTTTTACTTTTACTGTTTCATTAAAAAGGAGGGACATAAATGGTAATACACTTTTATTTCTTTATAAAAAAGGGAAACAAGACCATCATTTTGGGACATCCCAAAAAGGAAATACAGGACTATCATTTTGGGATAGAGCGAGTACTACGTACATATTCTACAATAATAATTGAGGTGGAAAAGGTATAAAAAGGAGAGAGGGAAAATAGGAAATAGAAGAAGATAACGTGGAAAAATATGAACAATAAAGAAAAGGTAAGAAAGAAAATATGAAAAAAGTAGAAAAATTTAGAAAAGAGTCAAAAAAGAAAAAACAAACATGTGTAACACAAAAAATGTATATACGAATTTTGAATTTGGATCCTCTCCGGTAACCAGAGACTTAGAGAGTTCCAATTGGAGAGAGATAGAGAAGAAGAAATTTTGGGTGGGGTATATGAATGCGTAAGATAGAAAAAAAAGTAGAGAGAGATAAAAAGAAAATAAGAAATAAATGAGAAATGGAGAAGACAAATGGAGAAGGGTTGAACCCAAACATTTAACTTGTGTATAGTGAGTGCAGAAAATGCGAGAAACAAAATTAAAAATTAAAACAAAATAGAATACAACATATGGGGGACTGGGGGAAAATATTTGTGTTTACATGTTTTTTCATATGTAAATATTTACATATTTTTTCAAATAACTTTGTTAGTATCCAATTTAGAATTAGTTAGTACACAATCAACATAAATTGCAATACTTTTCTAACAATGCATTGCATTATAAAGTATATCACATTAATCATAAAAATTCATTACAACTTAACCATAGAAAATTTCCATTAAAAACCTTGTGAAGATGAAAAAATTGGAATCTCAATGTTTCTAAAACGCGAATTAATTAAGGAAACATGCTTCCCAAATCATTTTAATTACAGAAGCAGCTCCAAAAAAATGAAATTCAAAGTTTCATAGTTTCCGAAACAGGGAAACATGTGTCCACGTGAAGTTTCCATGCTTCTTAGGTGCCAACTATCGGTAGTATTATTCTTTGACCAAACACATTTTATCCTTTCTTTGGGGGGGAGTTTGGACTTTGGAGGAGCTCAGCCCATTCTTGCCAAATGCATCTCACCTAAGTTTTAGGTGTTCGAGATCTGTGCTAAGTAAGCGCCGCCAACACACTAAAATTAGTCTGATCTCTCTATATATTTAGTAAAAAAGTACAGGTGTAAATAACAGCACTCTTAAGGAAAGAAAATTCATTGCGCCTAAAACTTAGCATTGAATTGTTACAACTCAGAAATGCTCAGAAGTACCCCAAGACGGCCTCCTTCACTTGCTCAAATAGGAAACACATAGCATCCTTATGCTAGACTGTTGGTAGGACTTTGCATAAGGAAGCAAGTCAAATGGTTTTGCCCTCTCAGTAATGTCTAACACAGACAGATTTGCTTCATCAGCTAAGGTAAGAAAACAATTAAATGTGTCGATATTACGAACCACTGACGCAATATAAGCAACAGGCAACCTTGGGAGTCCATTCTGCAAATTTGCATCATTCTGCTCATTATTTCGTGTTGATTTACCCAAAGATCCATCATTACTGCTATCATCAGGTTGTAAACCTTCTTGGCTAAGAAGAATGACCAGGACTCGAATAAGGTGTGGCAGACACAATGGATCATAAATAACATCTGCACCCAAACTATACTGAGACAAAGTCAAGAAACACTTCTCTGAAACACGAAATAGTCTGGGGAATAGTGAATATGCTCACACTATATCCGGGTTGATCTGTTGAAGACCACTTTCAGCTGCAGATTCCCAGGGCAAATGCAAGCATTGTACCTAAGAATGAAAAAAAATCTCAGCCCAGATAGTGTTGCTTACAACAAAATCAAGTTTTACTGCCTCCATTATTTTTAGGTGTCAAATTAGGTTTCTCCATACATACTACGAAAGAAAGATTTTTTTCTAAGAACAAGATGAATGTAGTAGTATAATATGACTATGTGGCATTAATTTGTGGATGGAAAGGGTTTTATGGTGGAAAATGATCAGTTAATGCTCCCTTGGCATCTTAAAGCGCCACTCAGAAAAGAAAAAAAAAAAAAAAAAAAAGAGGAAACTATCCCCAAATCTGTAGTAAGTTTTCTCTGGATTTGGAGGTCAAGGGAAAACGCAAATACTCTTGTTTGTGTGTAATGCATATATCTTGTGTGAACTGTGAAAATGATTGTATAGTTGAAATGAATTGGATTCTAGGAGACCATATATCTCAGTACTCTTGATAAACAACTGTTTTAGCAGTTGGGGTAGGAGGCTAGGAGCAATCTTTTCAGACAAGGGGGGTGCAAATTGGCTAAAGCTGCACAGAAAAGACACACAATTTATAAGTTTTTTCATTAGCTTGAATGATTAAGATAATTTAACAGAAATTTCATGCAAATTATAAGACATACAACAACAACATCCAAGCCTCATTCTCAAAAGACGAGGTAATCACAATTTATAAGATGTAATTTAGATAAAATCACATAAATCATATTTGTAAAATACTTTTTAGCATGAATAATTTGTATGCTGATTGCTTTTGAAGGGGGCAAAGACCCAACAGTTGTAGAGATGAAAAGGTAGATAGGAAACAAAATTTATACTCCCTCCGTCTCATTGGACTTTGCCAACTTTTTTTGTTTGTCCCAAATGCTTGACACTTTCCTTTTAAAGTAATGAATTTGTGGTTCAGCTTATTTCTCTCTTCTCTGCACAAATCTCAATCACATACGGAGTAGTTTTTACTTTTCTTATTTCACACCCAACTTAAAGTTGGCAATGTCATGTGGGACGAAGGTAGTACTCCTCCATATTTGATATCAACTCACTGTATTAGGATCTACTGTATGACCCAAGGAATGGTTTCTGGCAGTAATTTTGTTTGATTCCAAATTAAGCTTCATGTTTGCTAAAGTCGACAAATCACCATCACTTAGTATCACCTGCACAGGTATTTTATTTGGATTCTCAATTATAAACTTCATTCTGATGAAATTGAAAATACAAGATACAGCAAAAGACACAGTAGACTTGCCTTGGAGGCTTTTACATGGGCTAGACAAATGCCAACTAATCCAACCCCTGAACCAACCTGTTATTCACAGAAGGTAAATAAATGCACAGCTTGCAGAATTTATTTGATCAGAATTCCATTAGAAAAATGCTATTTGAATTTTGAACAAAACATTTGTACCACACATTGGGAAATTGAAACTTTCAGGCCTGATTATGGAGATATAGATCCCTCACTTACACGTATCGCTCCCTAATTGTAAGCATTTGAGTGCAATTCATCTCCGTAACAGACATATCTTTATGGCGTTATTGTTGTAAATTTACAAAGCACTTCTTCATAATAAAGAAAAACACTGTCAAGCCACAATGAGTACCTTTATTATTGATTGCAGTCACGAAAACCTTCCAAGAAAAATAGGATTATAAACATTTTTTCTCAAATTTCTAGTTTACGCGCCATCTGGAAGATAATTCCTCGCCGCAATACTAACTTAGAAACCTAATCAGGTGACGCGTATAAATACTGATGTCCCACAAAGGGCCAAAAGATTGATCAAATATTGTTATGTGTGTCACTTGTCACATTCTTCATATCCATTACGCATTAGCCAATTGTGAATTGGTAGACCCCACCATGGCATGGAAAAAGTTCAGGTAAAAGAATTTCCGGATGATGCTGGGTAAAATAACCATTGACATGGCACTATGGCAGGCTTTGAAACCTTTTGCACTGCCACCTGATGGCCAACAGATTAAGAAAAATAGAGGTAACAAGACTACAAGATCCAGATCTACTTCTCACCTCAAAACAAGATTTATGTGTAAATATTTCTGGAAAAGAAAGTATGAACTCTGAAAGGAAAAGACTGGATGGCCAAATTGAACACCTGTTTGAAGAAAGTGTTAGGAAAGCCAATTTGATTAGACTGCTACAACTAACTAGTCATAGATTTATAATAGAAATGGAATAAGTATATTACAGCAAGAAAACCAGTCATTTACCGTATCATCCCATTCATTTTAGTTCTCAGAAGCACTTTCGCTATTTTCAACATTCATGAAACCCCCCATTACCCCATATGTGTTGAAAAAGGTCATCATTGTTTTTCTTGGAAGGCCAATCATAAAATGAATTTCAAATCCCAAATGAATGGTTAGCTAAAACTATGTACAATGTATGGCAATTTCCATTTCTTCAGAGCTGCATATACTACGTATATTTTAAACACCGAAAAATCTAGTCCCCTTCATCAAGTGGACCATAATCGACTTCTTGCAGCAATACATACCCTGTATCTCCTTCGAGCAGGTTGACCGAGCAATGCAGCAAAACTTCTAACTTCCTTGATTTTGGACAACTTGGCAATTTCGAACAGTCTAAAGACACAGAAACACAGTCAAAATCCATAACCTATACTTATTTAAGAAATTAAATCTATAATAACCACAGGAAATGAAGTCGAAACCAAACTGAAATAAAACAGTCACCTCTAGGGAAAAGAAAAGAAATCTTTTTTGACAATCTTTCATTCTCTTTCATGGACACGCTGCCCTATAAATAAAAAAATATACGTAGTATCAAGTATAATAACAAAAAATATCTTTCTATTAAATTTAACATCAAGCAAGACATGCTAGTTTACCTTTACAGACGTTTGATATACATATTTCTCATATAGCTCATCAATTACAACTTCACCACTTGACTCAATTTCAAAAATAAGCTTCTTCAAAAAGCTTCTCAAGTAAGGAGGGTAAGGCTTAACATCCTGTCAATTAAATTTAGAAGCAACATTCCTCTACTAAAGATTAGAGGCACCATTCTGAAAGAAAGTAAGAAAGTCTAAATTTCCTATAACGTACAGTTCTATTGATGCAGTGAATCCAAATAAAGTGTTGTACTCTCTCCGATATTAATCCTCTGCCGCAATCCCTGACAATGGTTAAACGACACAACTGAAATAGTGAAATGTGACATGCGTATTGGCTAAAACGCGCAGCTTCGCAGGGAAGGTGCTACCTCGCAAAGGAGATGATCACGTCAGGTGGTTCCATGGCGAGGAAGGCGGAAATGGTATGCAGGCACGGCGGAGCGGAAAGCTCTAGCTCCTCAATTGAAGCTTCAGCGGCAGCCATGGCTCTATTTGCTCTCAACTCCTCAAGTTTTTAGCTATCTTGTAAAAACAGGACGGGTGAGCGACCCGTTCATGTGACTGGGTCAGGGTCAACCCGGAGCTGGAGGGTCAACCCGGTCAAAGCCAGAAAACCGGTCAACGATTATACGTCTATATCTATCTAAAATCTTATAATAGCCAATGAGAGTTAGGGTATTTAGGGAATGAAAAAAATGTTGGTGTAATCATCCAGCTTAAATGGGTTGTACACTATGTTTTTCCGTCAGTACTTCATTGTTAAAGGGACTTAACGTCCCGTTTAATTTCCATCAGTACTCCCATCCGTTCCATCTCCCCTCTTATTCTCACCTTCAATATACCGTCCGTTCTCTCCTGTCGGCAGCTCCCATCGTTTCCTGTGTTGTGTCGCTAACCCAGGTATGTTGCCTTACTGCCTTCTCCGCTTTGATATGTCATTCAATACCTTGCAATTGATTTCTATCAGGATGGTTGACAAGCTCATACTCTATACAAGACCTAAGGTAACTATAAATATGGTTTTAGGCAATTTCTCTGCACTAAGAAGTTTTTATGTACTAAGATTTTATTACAATTCTTTATCATTTCGACCTTTTCCTTAACTGATGTCTAAGTTCAGACTATGATGCTCTATATAGGTTAATTTCAGAGTAATGATTTTATGTATTTAAGCTGAGTGTGTATTTAGTTTACAATATGGCCAACCTTCAATTTTGTTCCTGCGTATTCTCTTTAGAGAATTTTATTGTCTTCTTTGGTATTAACAAAGGGATAGAATTTAGAATGTTTAGATTTATGGGATAAGATTCCTTACTGAAAGTTTTCTTAAAATAAGAAACACCTAGAATCTTTAATAATATCATAATCTTGAGTGTTTTTACCACTGATATCATGAACTTCAAAGATAAATGGATTGTTAATATTTTACCTTTGACAGTAGCATGGAAGAAGAATGTGCTTTGTTCATCATAAAAATGAGCCATTTCATATTCCTTTTTGTTTTAAAAAACTTTCCACAACAGCAGGTTAATGGTTGAGCTAGCATAGGCTTTATGGAGCTCGATCGTAATTTTTCGGCACCCCTTCTCTGCGTAGTTTAACTCATTAACTTTTACCAATTCTACCAACTTGATGACTTTCTCAATATGTTTCAAAAGATATTCTTCTACTAGGTCTTCAACTCTTTTAGACCCTTTTAAGTTTAAACAAAAGAAACCATACAGACAAGTACAATATGGCAACCCAAGTTTATCTTAAGGATTTGATGTTTGTTGTGGCAGAACTATTTGATGAAGGCTTGGTTTTGACTGTACGTGGAAGATAAAGTGTATTCTAACAAGGAGGAAGTAGAAGGGAAGTGTGTCATCCTTCTGCAAAGTGTAGAGAAAAGGATGGACTTCAAGATTCCGATCAGTAGAAGATATTGCCTTGAAAAGCAAACTTTTGGGATTTTTTTTGTTACTTGGAGTAAAGAAATTCTTCAAGTTTATGATTTATGAAAGCAATTAAAATCTGAGAACTCTATAGTTAAAGAGGCAGGCTTTTACACCTTATTTTCACTTATTGCCTCTCTCAGAAAACATACTCCTACTCTTTAGTTTTTCTTTTCAGGTCAAGGATTCTATCAAGCTGGAATTATTGGATCTCAATGTATCATATATCGACGTGCCTAGGGCCTCCCACTGCCACTGCACGCCAGGTCTGAAAGCTTAAGATCCCACCCCCCTCCAACTTTTCATCTCCACTTCCTACTTTTTTCATACATATGTGACAGGGGCTGCGAGAGAAGAAGGGGAATTATCTGAAAAAGTGCTTAAATTTACATCTTCTAGGCAGATAAATTTATGATGGGATTTTCCCTACAGGTTTTGATGGGATTTTCCCTACAGGTTCTGAAGTAGAGAGACTGTCTTCAACTACTTTTATAATTGTTTACTCTGATCTTTTTTAGTTATAGATAGGCGATATTCCTCTTTACAATTATACTATTTGTTTAGTCATCGACAACTTCCATCCCTTCAACGCTAACATATTTGGTGCTGAGTTTATGCTACATAATGTTTGCGAAGTTTATTATCTTGCGATTTCTAATTTGGGACAAGCACCTGCTAATGCAACTTTCCTTTTCACTTGGGAAGTAAGTGTTTGTCTCCTTACTTAGAATAAGCTTATGTCACCTGATTTGTTATGTGCAATTAGTTAAGCTTTGGATGATAATGAACTTAAATTTATACATGTTACACTATTCAATTGATGGAGGTGAGCAAAGTCTTTGTTGTAGTCTTTGGTGGAATTTAGACTTATGTGCAGATCTTTAGTTTGCTTTCTTCAACTATGATTTTATTTTCAATTTTTTTAATATAATATCAAAGAAAGTTGATGGTGCAGGTTCTATTTGTAGCTATAGGTGAGATGGAGCTGAGGGACACCCCAGGCATTGTTACCCAAGCTACCGCAAAGAGGCCCGAGGAAGATGAAGAGGGAACAAGAAGAGGAGATATAATAATAACATGGATATAGTGTAGGGGGAGAAGGGTAGTGGTAGCAGTAATAATAGCAAAAGAAATAATAGCAGTGTGTGGAAGAAATTAAAAAGGAAGCTTGGGTGTGTAACCTCTACGCAACATGACTATATTAACGGCCATGTAAAGAGGAACAAACAAGATCACACAGTCTAAGGTGAGAAATTCAAATAAACTTAGGGAGTATTTGCAATTACTTCTGCTTTAAAAAATCACTTTTTAAAGTGATTTTAGAAAAAGTACTTATTAGTAAAAGTTGGTAGTGTTTGAGAAAAAATATATTTTGAAAAGTAAAAGTTGGTATTGTTCGGTAAAATATGTGTTTTTTGTGTTATAAAAAAATGTAAAAAAAAAAAAAACAGTTTCTAGCTTTTAGAAACTAGAAGTTATCACTTGAGAACACTTTTTTCAACTTTTTTAAGCCAAAAGTTGAAAATCATTTTTTTGCAAACGTACCTTAAGTATTTTCACCTCTCTTTTACTCCGTATTTATTTATTCATTTGATTTATTTACTAACTACGACTTATAAGTATTCATTTAATTAAAAATAGAAGAGACCAACAATCCCACATACGCTTTTGCCTAAGAGCCCTTCCGCGTGAGCTGCATTCTGCAATTACTGCCCAAGAAGCATGCACCCTTTCCTTTTCATTATTGACTATCCGCTTTCAAGTGTTTGATATTTAAAAATATAAATCTTATGAAAAATTACCAACATGCACCTCACAAGAATACAATGCACATAACAAATGATAAAACTACATATTTGAAGGTAAAAATTAACACTTTTTTTATAGTTGGGCATAATCTCAAACGCTCATGAATTTTTTTAGTGAGTCCTGCTGATAAATATGGATAATAGGATCTGTGTGGGTGCAAGTTTTCAGTTTTTGACACAAACTTATGATTTACTTGTTATATTGTTCAGCAAGTTGGATTAAAAGTTAATGCTCTTACTGTCTTAAAAATTACATTAACACAACCTACCTGCTTCTTTTGATTTTTAGGCCATCCTTGTATCGTGGATGACATTGTTGCCCCTGACAAGCCTCTCGATCCTGCACTCTCCTCCACGTAGTTGTTCTTTGACGTCAGCCCTCCGATTTTCCCAGCGTCACTGTCAGTCTGTCTGTTCATCCCAGATGACCTAAGCACATCAATAAGTATAAATTCCCATTTTATCTTCTTTTTGTAGGCTGAATAGTTAAAATGATCAATGTCCATTTCATCGCATGCCTTTTGATATGTTTCTCGCTCTCTTTTGTGTGCAAATATATACGACTGTGCATACTTTATGTATTCCAAATAAAATTATTCCGTGATATTTTGGGTCTCATGATGATATGCTTAGTTATAATTTGTTCTCTATTTTCATACTTCATTTTTAGTAATCTGGTTATTAAATGCTAATCATTCGCTTTATGTTTGAAACAAGGTTATACATGAAAGGTTAGCCAAATTTAAATGATATCAGCTTCCGTTTTTTAATCTTGGAATATAGTTTTAGGTTTTGTTGTACATGTCATGCGACTTTATTCTATGGGAGGTTTTTTGTACTGTCTTCTTACTTCAAATTTTATTTGAATTTCATATAAAAGTTTATAATAGTGGGCATTTCCCATCGCGCAACGCGCGTATAAAAAACTAGTAATAATAATAAACATATAATTATATACACTCTCATTATATATTTTTATTTGTATTGTACATTTATATTATAATTTGGCATGATTTTCATTCTTAAATAAATATATAAATATAATACATAGTTTTTCTTTTTAGGGAATTGAAATTGCAATTTTATTGGTTTAAAAAATGCATTAATATTAAAAAAGAAATTACTTTTTTTTTGGAAAAGACCGAAAACCGGGTTTTCCCGGGTTTCTTGGGTCGGGTCCGGATCGGATTTTTCGAGTCAGTCGGGTTTTTTCCGGTTTTTGACCATTTTCGAGTTTTGAAGAAACCGAACCGGATTTTTGTCCGGGTCACTGGGTTCCGGGTCAACCCGGCAGGGTCGGGTCGGTTTTTTAAACATAGGTTTTTAGTTGAGGAAGTAGTGAACTAGCGAGGAGGAAATGCTTTTAGCTGTAGTGATAAAGATTATGCTAACGAATAATATTCTCAAAAAAAATTATCAAATTTTGTGAATATATATAATTTATACATATGAATAATATTCTCCCACAATTTTATCAAAAAATTTCATCTGAAATAATCTCAATAAGCGGATTCTGAACATAATTTATACCTTCATGAATAATATTCTCATAAAATTTTATCAAAAAGTTCAATATGAACATATTTTAACAGTGCTTTATACATACTTATGTATATATGTATTAGTGGAGAAAGATTCAAATACAAAGTAGCTCTTATATGAAAAATGAAAAATAATCTTAGCCATTAAAATGAAAAAATAAGTGGATCAAACCAATTTTAAAGTAAAAATAGTGATGACAAAAGTGCAAATGTTAGGAATTTGTTTGAAAAATAAAGTAATATATGTGCATGACTATGGAGAAAAAGTGCAACTAACTAACACAAAAATGTATCACACTTCGATATAAAAGAAGTGCAAAAATTGATTTGTAAATTTTTCAGAAACTACCCCAATAGGAGTAAACTATGGCAAAAATAAAAACAAGACATCTTTTGTTTTTATTCCAAAAAAGAACAATATTACTCCTCTTTTAAAACATACCAATTTTTCCTTTTATTTTTACCCCTCCTTTAAATCTGAGTAAAAGGTAGTCTAAAGTCATGATTAAATGTTTTAATTCATAATAAATTTGTTAAAAATAATAAAAAATCATAGAAAAATAATAATATTAATAAAAAAAAATTAAAAATGAAATAAAAATTTGAATTTTTTCACTAAAAATAAATAAAAATAGTAAAAATCCATAAAAAAAAATAAAACAAATTATGGATGTCTTTCTCACCGCCTGTACTACCTACCTGTACCACCACCTCCGACCGGTGTAAAAATGTCATTTTTCTAAAACAAATGCCATTCTTTTTTCTGAAAATGCCAAAAACAATGGCATATTACTTTTAGAGAATGCCAAAATTTTCATTGAATCTGCTATAAATATGGCATTTCTAATGCATGTGTCATATTTACGAATTTTATTATTATTCATTATTTTACAATGAATTAAAACAGTACAGTAGCTACAAGTGTATATTTGTCCAAAACACACGTAATTAGTCCTATGAAACATAGTTTATTTTTTTCCTATTTGTGCAAACGGACCGGCTTTTAGTCCTATGTGCATAATTAACTCTGGATTTTTTAATGAGGTAAATGTGCACCTTTATCTATCGTATTCGCACTTTGAATATTAAGTATTGCACACTTCTATTTAATATTTTCCAGCGTGATTTTTGTATTAGAATTTCATCCATTTTTAAGTGATCAATGATTTAGATCACTTCTCACTTTTTGATAGAAGACCATTTTGAATTAGAACTCAGCCATGTATGATGTATCAGTGTTTACATACCTGCATATATATTAAGCGATAAAAATATTTAGGCGTTAACTTAATTTGTACATTATTTGCATATTTAGATTAATAAGATCCCATATAGCCTCATATAATAAAATTTAAGTGGATACTTTTTATTTATTCAGTTTTAATTTTATGATGTTACATACATAATTAACAGAGCTACTTTTTATTGAAAAGCTAGTGAGTTAAATCATCCGTTCAACTAATCAAGAAATAAAGTTCGTTTCTTGTGTTAATAAGATCACATTGGGAGTTCTTTTCATTCTAACGTACGAATTATAAAATTAAATGATAAAAGATCATACTAACTTCGTCTTGTTAGATATTATATTAGCCATTAAGGATAGTTTGGTCATTTTATCTTTTATGTTTAGATTAGCTATTGTACATATACTCTTTGTATGTTCCATATTCATCATCACATTTTCATATATGTATCTCTTCTTCTTCTTCCACCCTAGAGCTCCTCTCTTCAATGGCTTTATCATGGTATCAAGAGCTACACAAGGGATCCTCTTAATATCATCTGTTTTTCGCGGATGGTTCTTGCTTCGATTATGAGTTGTGGAGCTGTTGGGTCCCTAATTTTCACTATTTCTCTTGCGCTGCTTTGATATTTGAGCTCAGGTTCGATTTCCCCTAATTTCCGTTTCTGCAATTTGTTTGGATTTGAGGATATATTTCGGACTTGTTGGATTTGTTGCTTGGGTCTGTCAATTAGTGGTTGCTGTTGTGTTCACTATGGCTGGGGGAGAGGATTCTTTACAGTCTATTAGTGTTAGATTGAATGGTACAAACTATACATATTGGAGCTTTGGGATGAAAAACTTTTTAAAAGGAAAGAAAATGTGGAAGTATGTTTCTGGTGCAGCTACCATCCCTGCGAAATCTGTTGATGGCGAAAAATTTGATGAGTTGTTTTATGTTTGGGATACCAATAACTCCAAAATCATCACATGGATAAATAACTCTGTTGAACATAGAATCGGTATGCAATTGGCCAAACATGATACTGCAAAACAGGTTTGGGATTATCTACAAAAGTTGTATGTGAGGTCCAACTTTGCTGTTCAGTATCAATTGGAGGCTGATATTCGAGCCCTTGTTCAAACAGATGATATGGGTATTGAGGAATTCTACAACAAAATGACTATGCTTTGGGATCAATTGGCTGCAACTGAGTCTGCTAAATTGAGAGCCTTTGCTCCATATATTGCTCGCAGGGAAGAACAACGTCTGGTTCAGTTTCTAATTGGCTCTTCGTTCTGAGTTTGAACTTATGTGTGGGTCAATTTTACATCGTACTTCGCTTCCTCCTGTTGATTTTGTGGTTTGATCATGAGTTACTTGCTAAAGAAACTCGTCTTAAAACTCATACTAGTAAGTAGTAAGGCCACCCATGCTTCCACACCTTCTGTGCTTGCTGTTCCACAGAGTGCAGACTCTTCTGCCATGGCAGCCCGTACACAAAGATTTTCACAGAATCGACATATGACCACTCAAGAATGTGCTTACTGTAAGGAGCAAGGTCACTGGAAGAATCAATGCCCGAAATTGCTAGAAAGAAATCGCCAAACGGGACAACCACGAGGAGGATGGGCACCTCAGTCTCAATACCGTTTTGGTAGTGGCCGTGGACATTTCTCTGGTGGAGGCCCACAATATAATTTTTGCCCAACTATAGCTGCTTTTGTGCCTTATTCCGATCAGTCCCCTAAAGAGGAGCATGTCAGTCCAGAGACTTCCTTGGCTGACCAGTTTCAGAAATTTTTAGCTGCTCAGACAACTCCTCAGTCACATGCCATGTCTGCCTCATCGTCTGGTGCCTCAGGTTTGTTTTCTCCATGGGTTTTAGACTCTGGAGCTTCACATCATATGTCCCCTCATTTGTCTTCCTTTGTTTCAATGTCACCTAATGTTTCTGAAACAGCAGTCTCAACCGCTGATGGCTCTCCTATGCCCTTGATAGGCATTGGTAATGTCCAAACAACGAATATATCCTTATATGATGTTTATTGTATTCCCAAGTTAGCCATGAACCTTACTTATGTTGGTCAATTATGTGATTCTGGTAATTCTGTTCATTTCTTTCCTTCCACTTGTCATATACAGGATCTGAAATCCAAGGAGCAGATTGGGACCGGCCATAGAGACAAGGGGGGATTATACATTTTGGATAGGTTGCACCATACTAATAATGTGGCTACCACAGGTGTCGATTTATCCAAATTTCATTTGACTTCATCATCTTCTAAATTTGTTTTGTGGCATTCTAGACTTGGTCATGTTTCTGGACCACGCCTTCGGTTTATGGTTTCTAGTGGTGTTTTGGGAAATCTGAAACCTCATGATATTTCTGATTGTAGTGGATGTAAGCTTGGAAAGTTTTCTGCCCTACCTTTTAAACTAAGTGATTTTAAGTCTACTGCGCCTTTTGAGTTGATACATTCTGATGTTTGGGGGCCTGCCCCTATTACCACAAAAGGGGGGTCTCGATATTATGTTTCTTTCATTGATGATTACACTCGTTATTGTTGGGTTTATCTTATGAAACATCGTTCTGAGTTCTTAAATATATACACAGCTTTTCAGTCATATGTTAAAACCCAACACTCTTCTGTTGTCAAATGTTTTCGTTCTGATTTAGGTGGAGAATATACTTCTGGCAGTCTTTCTAATTTATTTGTTTCTGATGGGACTGTGCATCAGTCTTCTTGCACTAACACCCCACAACAAAATGGGGTAGCTGAAAGAAAACATCGCCACATTGTAGAAACTGCACGTTCTATGCTATTGTCAGCTAGTGTTCCTAGTGAGTTCTGGGGAGAAGCAGTACTTACGGCTGTCCATTTGATTAATATGATTCCCACGGCTCATAATTCTGGTATTTCTCCATATCAAAAGCTGTATGGTCGTACTCCTGACTATTCTAACTTGAGAGTTTTTGGAAGTACTTGTTTTGTTCTTAAGCCTAGTGTTGAGCGTACTAAGTTGTCATCTCGTTGTGCCATATGTGTTTTCCTAGGATATGGTGAGACTCAAAAAGGTTTTCGTTGTTTTGATCCACCTACCGGAAAGTTGTATGTTGCACGTCATGTTGTATTCATTGAGCATATTCCTTTCTTCTCCATACCTTCAGTCTCTCATAATCTCACTCGCTCTCATCTTCTTAGCATTGATCCATTTAACATTCATGAAGATCATATGAACTTGTCTCCTAGTGCCATTACAAACCAGGAAAATGGTGATCTTGATGATGCCCCCCCCCCCTTTATGGCTTCCCAAGAACCTCCAGTGATTGCAGATCCTCCTCCACATCCTCCCGTTCGTCCTCGATCAGATCACATCTGTAAGTCCACTAAACTACCTGATTTTGCCTATTCGTGTTATTCTCAATCATTTAGTGCTTTTCTATCTTCTATTCATCAATTGTGCGAGCCTTCATCTTATCTTGAGGCATCAGGAGATCCACTTTGGCAACAGGCTATGACTGAGGAGCTTACTGCTTTAGCTAGAAGTCACACATGGGATCTTGTGTCATTACCAGCGGGAAAGAAACCAATTGGGTCTCGTTGGGTTTATAAAATCAAAACAAAGTCTGATGGGTCTATTGAACGATACAAGGCACGGTTAGTTGCGAGAGGTTTCTCTCAACAGTATGGTATGGATTATGATGAGACTTTTGCTTCTGTTGCAAAAATGACAACCGTTAGGGTTCTCCGAGCAGTTGCATCTGTGCATCAGTGGCATATCTCACAAATGGATGTCAAAAATGCATTTTTGAATGGTGACCTTAAAGAGGAGGTCTACATGACTCCTCCACCCGGTGTTCCCCATGGTGTTGGACAGGTTTGTAAGCTCAAAAGAGCGCTTTACGGGCTCAAACAAGCCCTTAGAGCTTGGTTTGAGAAGTTCTCTGCGGTGATTTTCTCTCTTGGTTATGCATCTAGTCATCATGATCCCGCATTGTTTGTCAAGTCTTCCTCTGCAGGCCGTGTGTTGCTTTTGTTATATGTTGATGATATGATTATTACAGGTGATGATGTTGATGGTATTGCACTTTTGAAATATACCTTAGCCCAAAAGTTTGACATGAAAGATTTGGGATCATTGAGGTATTTTCTAGGAATTGAGATAGCTTCTTCGCCAAAAGGTTACCTTCTTTCTCAATCTAAGTATGCAACAGATATTATTGAACGAGCTCGTCTGACAGATACTAAGGTTGCTAATTCTCCCCTTGAGGTTAATGTTTGTTATTCTCCTTCAGATGGAACTCCTCTGGACGATCCTACTCTTTATCGTACTATTGTTGGAAGCTTAGTTTATCTTACTATTACTCGTCCAGATATTGCTCATGTTGTCCACATTGTTAGTCAGTTTGTCATTTCTCCTACTTCTGTACATTGGGCTGCTGTTGTTCGTATTCTTCGCTACCTAAGAGGAACTATTTGCGAGAGCTTGTTATTTCCTTCTACCTCCTCTTTAGAGCTTTCTGCCTTCTCAGATGCAGATTGGGCTGGTAACTCAACAGATCGCAAATCAACTACAAGATTTTGCATCTTTCTTGGGGATTCTCTTATATCTTGGAAGAGCAAGAAACAGGATATTGTGACACGATCTTCCACTGAAGCTGAGTATCGTGCTATGGCTTCTACCACTTGTGAGATTGTTTGGTTACGATGGTTACTTGCTATAGAAGAGTCCAGACAGCTCCAGAGAACCGTTACATTAGCTACAAAATAAATTAGAATTATTTGTATTTAGTATTATAAATCAGTTACAAATCTTTGTATTTAATGTTATAATTAGTAGCCTGCCTTATTAGTCTCTAGACTGTTGTATAAATAGGATATCATTTTCTGGAATGAATTATGCTTTTCAGTCTCAACCTATTCCTACTCTAAATTCCTTCATGGTATCAGAGCCTCTAGAGGCCTAATCGGCCTATTCTCTTCACCGATCTATTCAACCAGCATCACCTTCCTCTATCACCTTCCTCTGCCCATGGCTAATGGAGACAAAAGTCCAGAAGACGTTCATGATAACTCAACCTCATCTCACTCAGCCAACACTCCCCTAACCCCAGATGGCCTGATTATGCTCAGCCCTAGCCAATTCCCATAAAAACTAGATGGATCAAATTACCTTGTGTGGAGAGACCAAGTAATGGACCTTCTGTTTGGTTCTCATCTGGACCAGTATATTGATGAAAAAGTCAGTCCTCCTCCAGAAAGTGAAGCTACCAACCATCTCCGGTGGAAGAGACAGGACCGTCTGGTGCGGCACGCCCTTGTCTCTTCTCTCAGTTCCGCTTGCAAACCGCTGATTGGGTCAGCAACGACCTCCGCCTCCGTCTGGAAGACACTGGAGCGCCTGTATGGGACCCGGTCAGCTTCCAAAATTCGAAGCCTGAAAGACCAGTTCCGCCATGCTAAACAAGGCTCGCAACCTGTAGCAGAATATCTTCACCACCTTCGCACCCTCACGAATGAACTGGCCAAGGCTGGACGACCAGTTGACGACGAGGACTTTGCCATTCAAGCCTTGGAAGGTCTTCGTCCTGAATTTGAAGCTATGGAGAATTCCATTCGTCCAGATGAGGTTACGTTTGAAGATCTGCACTCACTACTTGTCGGATTCGAAGACAAGATGCGCAGGAAAGAGATCATGAATCCCACCACCGTAGTAACCGCAAACGCAGCTACTGTCGAAGAGAAGAACGAAGGCAGCGATTCCGCAGCGATGATGGTTCGCAGGAGTTCAGATCAGCGTGCCTCTATTTTAGGCCCTGGTCCATTGACCCAAGTTCAGAATCTGCCCAACAGGCCCAATACTCAGACTCAAAATTTTGGCAGAAATCAGAATAGAGGTCCACGACCAAATAATTTCTACAATTCCAATCGTCGTGGAAACAGTAATACCGGGGGCATCAATAATCACATGGGCGGGCGTACCAATTCTGGATTTAATAACAGGTCAAGTTCGGTTATTATATGCCAAATCTGTGGCAAACCGAACCATCTGGCTATTAATTGTTGGCACAGGTTTGAACAACAAAGTTACCCTCCCCAAGCCAATACTGTTACAACCAGGAAGAATGGATGGTTACTCGACTCGGGGGCAACTAATCATGTGACAAATAATTTAAATAACCTCACCTTGGCGTCCGATTATACCGGCACAGACTCCTAATTATTGGTAACGGTAAAAGTCTTGAGATTGCACAAGTTGGAAATATGACTCTTCATTCTCTTTCCTTACCTAATACTCTTTTTGTCCCTGCTATTCATACTAACTTAATTTCTGTTGCTAAATTATGTCGTGATAATGATGTACTAATTGAATTTCACCCTTCTTTTTGTCTTGTTAAGGACCGGAAAACAGGAGCAATTTTGTTACGGGGTATGAATAACGGTGACGTCTACAGCTTGCCTGATGTTCCAGCTTCTCCTAGTGTTAACATTACTACAAAATTTTCTCTAAATAAATGGCATTGTCGTTTAGGACATCCTGCCCTTCCCATCACTCAAAAAATTATTTCCTCATTAGGTATTGATTTTAAAGATGTTAGTAAGGATCTATCTCTTTGCACTTCGTGTGCGAGTAATAAAAGCCACCGATTACCTTTTGCTAAATCTTCTCTTTCTAGTTCTGGTCCTCTTGACTTAATTTATACTGATGTTTGGGGTCCTTCTCGTATTAGTTCTGTAGATGGTTTTCGTTACTATGTTATTTTTGTTGACCACTACACAAAATACATTTGGTTTTACACTCTCACCCACAAATCCGAAGTAACCCCAATTTTTCAACAATTTAAAAAAATTGTAGAAAACTTTTTTCAAAAATCCATTAAAACGGTTTACTCCGATGGAGGAGGAGAATATATTTCACTAGGGAAATTCCTGGCGTCTTGTGGCATTTCTCACTTAATTACTCCTCCATATACCCCTGAACATAACGGCTTTGCTGAACGCCGACATAGGCATATTGTAGAAACAGGGATTACTTTACTTCACCATGCCTCTATGCCACTCAAATACTGGTCATACGCCTTTTTAACTGCTGTTTATCTAATCAATAGGCAACCAAACACTTCTCTAGATTTTTGTACACCCTATGAATAACACACGGGAACCCCGTGTGTTAACATGGTATCAGACCCAAATTGATCCATGGTGTGGGGCCCCTTATGAAAAATGATGATATAGTTATAAAAACGGCCGGATGAAAAAAAAAACGGACCGATGAAAAAAATGAATGATTGCACGATCCAGACCAAGTGTTTGGTCGTGAGGAGGGGTGTTAAAATGTCCCACACCGGAAACATTTGGATGAACAAAGTGCTATATTAACACATGAGCTACTCCTCCTATCAGGTTGACCTTTTAGGATGGAACCCCGGATCTTAACACTTGCTGATATGGGAGTACATTGCACAACTCCAACGCCTCTTTACTGTGATAACAAGAGTGCCATTCAAATTGCTCATAACTCCGTATTTCATGAGCGTACAAAGCACATTGAGATCAATTTGTCATATTACTCGACATCATTATGAGCACGGAACCATCTCCTTGCCTTTCGTTTCTTCTTCAAATCAGCTTGCAGACTTCTTTACAAAAGCTCATACTATTGATCGTCATCGTTTTTTGTTAGCAAACTCTCGATGATTCTTGCAGCACCATCATGAGTTTGAGGGAGGGTGTTAGATATTATATTAGCCATTAAGGGTAGTTTGGTCATTTTATCTTTTATGTTTAGATTAGCTATTGTACATATACTAGCCTCTTTGTATGTTCCATATTCATCATCCCATTTTCATATACGTATCTCTTCTTCTTCCACCCTAGAGCTCCTCTCTTCAATGGCTTTATCACGTCTCACCCAACTTTGCCAAGTTGATGTCGGGTGTGATATTAGAATAGTAGAAGTTCTGTGGTTGAAATTTATGCTAATAAGAGATAAATGAATAGAGCCACAAATTCATTGTTTTAAGGGAAAGTTCCCGAAATAGGACTAAAAGAGTTTGAAAATTCCAAAATAGGACTAACATGTTTTTATTCCCAAAATATAAGTAATTACTGCCAAGTTTCGAATAAAAACTTGGCAGTCCTATTTTGGAATTTCCGAACTCTTTTAGTACTATTTTGGTAATATCTCGTTGTTTTAAAAAGAAAGAGACATTTATTTTTGGGATAAACAAAAAAAATAAAATTGACAAAGTTCAGGATAGATATAATAGTCCAATAACATGAAAATTTACATAGTAATGGAGGTTGCCGGCTAAAAAAGGTAATTTAAATAATGAAAACAACGTTTTTCAAAAGACGAAACATGTAAAAAGATAGATGAAAGTAAACTACGGGCCATACCAATCAAGTCTAGTCAAAATTGGAATAATGTGGTCTGGTCTTGGATTGGAGTTTGGAACTTTGTAGCCCAGATTTCTGATCCTATAATTTTGGTTATTGGAGTCTGATTTATGGAGTGTTTGCAATTGCTTCAACTTTAAAAAAGTTATTTTTTAAAGTGATTTTGGGAAAAATGATTAATAGTAAAAGTTGGTAGTGTTTGAGAAAAAAGTGATTCTGAAAAAATAAAAGTTGGTAGTGTTTGGTAAAATAAGTACTTTTTGTGTAATAGAAAAAATGAGAAGCAGTTTAAAGCACCCTTCTATCTGCTTCCAGCTTTTAGCTTTTAAGTGATTAATTTAAGCAGAAGCTATCATTTGAAAACACTATTTTCAGCTTTTTTTTAATCAAAAGCTAAAAAGCGCTTTTTTTAATCAATCTCAAACACTCCTTTAAGTCTTGGACCGGTGCTCACCCCAAGTCGTCATATATGTGATAGACTATGGATGTTTTTTATTAAAAGATTTTTAATTATATACAAGTATTAAACAACTATTAAAATAGATCAAAACAGATTATATAATTGTAAAATACTACCTCTGTCTCGTTGAAAGGTTCTAATGACAAAACATCACAGTTATTTAGACAATAATTAATTAAAGTAATTCAAGTATTCTTTAAGAAATAACTTTAATATGTATTTAATATAATGATGTTAGTATTGATAAATGTGATGTTTTAAATATACTATCCTGCGTTCTTTAATTCTTGCAACAAATTGACTTTCACGTTTGCCAACGCACAACTT
This sequence comes from Cuscuta epithymum, assembly GCA_945859915.1. Lineage (NCBI taxonomy): Eukaryota > Viridiplantae > Streptophyta > Magnoliopsida > Solanales > Convolvulaceae > Cuscuta > Cuscuta epithymum. The sequence continues at coordinate 2,178,757 of CAMAPF010000024.1, forward strand.
TGACTGTAATTATATTTAATTGTGTATTAGTAAACATTATAAAAAATTGATATTTTGAAAATTCACATCGATAGGAATTCAATAACATTTTATACGTAATAATTTGATTATGTATATTAGTAGAAAATCATGGTCAAAGTAAGATCTGTGAGCAGTACAAAAATTTCAATGTTGCAAGAATTAAAGAACGAGGGAAACATTACTTTAATATTCAATAATAAATTTAGCATTTAAAATTGTTAACGCCTAATTTGACATTTAAGATTGTTACTTGTTTTAAAAAAGGAAGTGAATCCCTTTCCACTTTAAGTGATGAGTATATATCTAGTGAACCAGACCACATTGTTTTAAAAAAAAAGTAGAGCAGACCACATGGAGCAGACCTCATAAGGGTCTGTTTGTAATAGCTTCTGCTTTAAAAAAATGTTTTTTTAATGAAATGGGGAAAAGTGATTAAATAAAAGTTGATAGTGTTTAAGAAAAAAAGTGATTTTGAAAAGTAAAAGTTGATAATATTTGGTAAAATAAGTGTTTTTTGTGTAATAGAAAAAGTAAAAACAACTTTTTGACATGAAAGCGGAAGCGGAGTAAAGTAAAAGAGTGTTTGGGGTTGCTTAAAAAAAGCGCTTTTCAGCTTTTGGCTTAAAAAAAGTTGAAAAGAGTGTTTTCAAATGACAGTTTCTGCTTAAATTAATCACTTAAAAGCTAAAAGCTGGAAGCAGGCAGAAGTGTGCTTTAAATTGATTCTCACTTTTTCTATTACACAAAAAGTACTTATTTTACCAAACATTACCAACTTTTACTTTTTCAGAATTACTTTTTTCTCAAACACTACCAAACACGCGATTTGGAATTACTTTAAAGAATTACTTTTACTATTAATCACTTTTCCCAAAATCACTTTAAAAAATCATTTTTTTTTAATTGAAGCAACCCAAACACGCGATTTGGAATTTCTTTCTTCTCCCCCATGCGCTAACAGGGCTGAACGTCTCACGTCAGTTGCTGCAATCACCCCCTGTCGGAAACTATGGGAGAAGCCTCGACTGATCCAAATAGAGTTATGGATTCCGTACGAGACGTGGTGTTCAAGAAATCAGAGAGCATTGACGGCACCTGCACGAAAATCGAGGGCTACGATTTCAATCGCGGCGTGGACTACCCTCAGCTACTGAAGTCACTGCTTTCCACTGGCTTTCAAGCATCCAACCTCGGAGAAGCCATCCAAATCGTTAATGAAATGGTTTCTTTCGTTACTGGGTGTCCCCTTTTCAATTGTTTGTCCTAGAATCTGCTTAGGTCAAACCTCATGGCATCAAATATGTATTGTTGACAATTTAGGTTTCCCCCCTTTCTAATCCGGATAGTATTTTACAACCAAAAGCGTAATGAGCAAGAGAATCCATGCTATATGTGTTCTTTCATTTTCTAAGTATTTGGAAAGTTGATTACACGTTCCCCTGATCATTTATTTATAATTTGCTGATTGTGTGAAGCTTGATTGGAGGCTCTCTCATGAACCTCTACCGGAAGATTTCAATGACGAGGAGAAAGATCCTGCTTATAGAGAATCTTTGAGGTGCAAAATCTTCTTAGGCTTCACTTCCAACCTTGTTTCTTCTGGTGTTCGAGACACGATCCGTTATCTTGTTCAGCATCACATGGTGAGTGTGGTGCCCAAATCAAGAGAAGCTACTTGCTTAAGTTTCCATATTTCAGTAACAAAAATTCATCTTCACCAATCACTTGGTAAACACATTTGTCCTTTTTCTTTTATTCACCATATAAATATATAATTTTACCACCGATTGATTGTCATTGGTCGGTATGTTTTTATATCATCCATATACATAAACCTTTCCTTTATATAAAAAAGCAACACATTATGGTTGCAACTAGTTGTGCTTATCCATTCAGGTCTTAAATGATATACTAATCTTGCTGTTGTGCAAATACTTAACTGCCCTTTCCATCTTTTTACTAAAAAGTTTCTAGTACTATGCAAATGCTTTCACTCACCCTTTCTTCACCTTCCATAGACTTTCCCAAACATTAAAGCACAGTTGTAGTGAGTAATTTTTGAGGTCAAAGCTTAAAACATTAATACCATTTGCTTTTCTGGAACCTTCCGTGCAGGTCTACTTTTAATAGATATGTTGAGCCCATGCCTGACTGTGACAAATCATTAAGGAATAACATTTAAAGATAAACATTAAAACATTAAAAAAAAATATTCAATGGAAATTGTGAAACAATAGCAGTTTCAGGGTTGTGTAAAGTGGCTAGGGCTTGCTGCATATAAAATGCAAAAATAGTTTTATTTATTGAGGGTGATAATAAAAAGACTTTGTGCTTAAGAGCCTAAAAAATGTTGATCACATTACCACCCGAAGTAATATAAAGTTGGGAAATTACCCTAAATAGGATTAAAACGTATGTATATTCCAAAATAGGACTGTCATGTTCATAGTTGTTACGGCGGGGGTTTGCGGCGTGGCGCCTCCGGGCTGCCACACCGCCATGGCGACATGGCGCCCGTCGTGGCGACATCGCGGCGATAAGTCGACATAGGTACAATAATAAATCTATAATATGTTTTATATACTGAAATGCTACATGTAACACATATATACTCTTAATGAAGTAATAAAACATGTTATCATAGAGACAACATAATCCATAAAACCATAACCACAAAGTGAGAATTCCACCAAATCCTGGTTATTCTTTTCGATCTGGCAAAAAATCAAACTTTCATCCGGGATCATTCGATCTGGGTTTTTTGATAGGATCTTTTGATGGATCCATAGTTTCATTGGTATTTGATATCAGTTATTAAATTATTAAATTATTTAAAAAGTTATTAAATTATTAGATACAAAATAAAACAATTGAAATTTCACTAACAATTAAAAATAATTTATTAAATGTAATACAACACAATTACACACAGCATAAATTTCAGCATAAATTCAAGACACTAATAAAATTAAATATAAATATATACAAGTATTAAAAAAACTGAAATTTCACCTAGTAGAGAAAACTCAAATTTGTTTTCATAGAATAGAAAGAATATAAAGCAATTAACACACCCTACTGGAGCAACCAAAAAAAGAAATACAAAAAATAGTGAAGGAAATTAAACCGTGTAAGGAAAATTTACTACACTAGACAGTAAAGGAAAATCCTGGAGCAAAATAACAAGTCAAGCCTAAACCGTGTAAATTAAAAATTTTGCACAGGAATTTTTAAAATACTGAAGCAAATAAAACTAATACGCACTACATATCCGATGCTTGTCCCAAAATTGCGACGACGACGGAATTACCTGGCAGAAGGAAAATATTGAGAACTTGAGACTACATGCGAACTACAAACGACCTGGCTGACGAGTAACGACTCAGCGTTTGGGATGGCGGTGACTTTTAGAGTCGCCCAATTTGCCAGATAGGTTAACTTTTTTTATTTGGATTTGGGTTTGGGCCTGTTCTTAATCATCAGGTCACACTTCTGCGTCGTTATCTGGCATCTATGGCTTCTTTCTAACGCTGCAGTGAAGATGCGGAAACGAGGCGGCGAAGCCTAATTGCCTTGTGGCGAGTCGAGCTTCCATGGCGATCTTCCTTGGGCGCCACAACGCCTAGGCGACGCCAAGGCGACGATGCAGCGACGCCGTAATAACTATGGTCATGTTTCTATTACCTAAATAGGAGTAATTACTGCCATGTTTTGGCAGTACCAGACTTTAAACATGTCAGTCTTTCTCAAACTTGACAATAATTACTCCTACTTAGGAAATAAAAAAACATGGCAGTCCTATTTTGGAATTCTCAAACATTTTTACTTCTATCTTGGGAATTTTCCCTATTAAGTTCCTTAGGTACTTTAGTGGTACTAAACTACTAACCATATTAGTAGCTATTTTTCTTCAACCAATCAGTCCCTTAGGATTCACTGCCTCCCAGGAGTATTGTTTAGAGCTAGTCCAGTAACACTTAAATTGGCTGAATCTACGGAATGTACTGAATTTGGTGAAGTTATGGTTGAAATGGCTGAGTAACCTGAGTTAGCTGAATCTGCAGTCTGGTCAATTAAGCGATAATTATATTTAAAATAGTTTGATAAATAAATTAAAGAAAGAGTATGAAAAATGTTAAATTTGTTCTCTTCATCAAAATCAACTAGAAAAGCATTTCCAGCTTTACTTTTAGAGCCCGTTTGGTAGTTTACACATTAAAACGTTACATGTAAAGTGATTACATGTAAAGTTTAGGGTCGTAAAATAGTTTGCGTGTAAAATAGAAATATATCGTTTGGTCATGTGTAATGTATTTTTAAATTACACGATTATTCTTTAGATTGTTTCTTGTCCATCTACGGAGTATTTACTGTAGAAAATAACTACGGAGTATATAGTTGACCAAATTAAACGGTGCCGGAGAAGATGTCCTGAAAGGCTGAAACCTTGAGAAAGATTAACCACTACAATATTTAGAAAATAGCTACATAGTCACACGTAGTTAACCAAATTAACGTGGAGTGCAGTGAAACTAAGCAGATGAGTCTCCAAAGATCAATGAGGAAATTTGATGAAATTGGTTTGCCGATTTTCTTCTCTCGTCGTCAAAGATTTTGATTTGCCGCCCAGGTGAGTCTCAAAAGTCTAGCAGTTTAGGTTGCGTATAAATATTCTCGCTCACGGATGTAAACTAGTTTACCACCCTCCACCCACGTAAAATATTTTACATGGTACATTGTAAAATGTTTTAAAAAAAGTGCCCTACAGTTTGCATTAAAAATTAAAACAAACGGTGTAAAATGTTTACATCTCCACACTTTGCATGCAAAATGTTTACTTTACATCCTAACAAACGGGCCCTTAGTTATTTCAAATTCAGTCTGTGAAATAAAAAAAAAAATTGTCAGGTGGAAAACTATTTGATAAGTCAAAAATGGGTTACCAAACGGGCACTTGCTCTTATACATATGTTATCTTGTTACTCCGATATTATTTAGACTTGAGGCTTTACTCCTTCCCTTCCAGTGTATTAAAAAAAGTCGTGACTCCTTAGAATTGCTCGTTCTATACATATTATATATAGTGCTTAATGTGATAATAATGAATCACCATATCTGATTGCAGGTTGATGTAGTGGTTACAACAGCTGGTGGTATTGAGGAAGACCTTATAAAATGTCTAGCACCAACTTACAAAGGTGATTTTTCTTTGCCTGGAGCTGTACTACGGTCTAAGGGATTGAACCGTATTGGTAACTTGTTGGTTCCCAATGACAATTATTGCAAATTTGAAGACTGGGTCATCCCAATTTTAGATCAGATGTACGAAGAGCAAATCAATGAGGTATTACTTTTTCTGTCTTTTATGGTGCACACACATATTATCCAATAAAAGACTCGTGTCTAGTTTGGATCAGTTGTTTTCTTCGCCTAGTTTGGGTCTTTTTTAATTTGACACAATAATTTTCTGCTGAGTTTTCTGTTGAGAAAAAATATTGTGCAGCTTATTTTATTCACCACCTTCAAACAAACTGCATCTTGGTGAAGTCCTTACAATATAAATCTTAAATCTTCACCTAATTCCTTCACCACCTTCAATATTTAATTCCTTACAATTGAGAGCCTTATTTTCATTTCTTGATATGGGTAAGTATGTCATTTTCTTACCTCCTGCTGCTGTTTTAAGAATTATACACCGCTTATCGATTTGTTGTGCAGGGTGTGTTATGGACACCATCTAAAGTTATTTCTCGTTTGGGCAGAGAAATTAATGATGAGAGCTCATATTTATACTGGGCATACAAGGTAACATTTTGAATTTAGTTCTCATATATTCATCTTTTCAATATATGTTCCTTAATTTGTAACATGTAATTAGGAATCTACAGCCCTGTACCGGAATGCTCAACTTTGAACTGTTCCTTAGTTTTGGAAAATTGTAGTTTTCAAAGAATGAGAATGGCTGCACTTGTGTTATCAATTTATGTTTTGTTTCAAATTAATTTGCTTGATCTGAATATGTATTGTAGTTTAGACATGATTATTCTGATTTTCTTTGTGTTCTTCAGAACAAAATTCCAGTTTTCTGTCCTAGTTTAACTGACGGCTCTCTAGGAGACATGCTATACTTCCATACTTTCAAAAAAGAAGATCCTGATAATCCAGATCAAAATCCAGGTCTAATCATTGACATTGTGGGAGGTAATTGAACTGTATGATGGTTGCTCAAAAACAGTTCTCACTATTTTTAATATTATGCACTTAAGGAAAAAAATAGATATGTGATGGGTGGTCTGATGCTAGATATCAGGGCAATGAATGGTGAGGCTGTTCATGCCGGTTCTAGGAAGACTGGAGTGGTCATCCTTGGGGGAGGAATGCCCAAGCATCATATTTGCAATGCCAATATGATGCGAAATGGTGCAGATTTTGCGGTTTACATCAACACAGCCCAGGAGTTTGATGGAAGTGATTCTGGTGCGCGTCCCGATGAAGCTGTGTCATGGGGAAAAATACGTGGCGGTGCAAAAACTGTCAAGGTTAGCATTAAAGTTTATGTTTCAAAATAACCGCCCTGTACCTTTTCTTGAAAAAGATCCTGCATCCATGCACATGAAGATAATCTTATAGCTATATGCCTATATGTGCACACAAAATTACGAACACGTGTTGCCATAGACATGTAGTTTCATAGTTAAAGAACTGAAATCTTACCTTCATTTCCACATGCATCTAATGCCTTGCTCCTCCTGTACAAAGAAATGGTGGCTTGTTTTAAAAACAACTCTTTTTTGAAGTGTGGGGCTAATTTTCATACCCCGTATAACTTTCTAAAAAAGCGCTTCAAGTAATTTCGGGCAGGGAAGGAGCATTTTATATGTTACTCAGGTAGTTTTTGGGATATTAGTGTGATGCCGAAATAAATGAATTATGGGCATATATGAAAATGAGAATTGGCGATATATGAATATATTTGGCTGTGTTGAGGCAGTGGCATAGCCAGAAAAAATATTTAGATGGGCCAGTAAAATGATGTTTTTCTATTAACTTATATCACAGTGCAGTACTTCAATCAAACTACTAATGAGATTGTTGCACTCCATTGTTTGTGTTTGTGTAGGTACATTGTGATGCAACCATTGCCTTCCCCCTTTTGGTAGCTGAGACATTTGCAACCAAAGTCTGAAGTTATTCACTGACAGATGTTGTTACATTAGTGTCATGACAATTTCACATAGGAGCTCGAGATGGGAGGGTTGCCCCTTCACTCCGCTGATTTTTGTGCAATATAATATATATTGCTGTATTATCAATGCTATTAATAATAAATACTCCGTATTTAGTATCTTATGAAGTTTTCTGTATATTATTATGCGATGATACTTTTACAAGAAGTACAGAAGCTATTTATATAGATATAAAGTCTGAGAGTGCCTATTCATTACCCTAGGTGACTGTCTAAATACTAAACATAGATGATTGAGAACTGAAAAGACAATAGCTTTTAAATACAACCTGAAGCACTAAAGACACATAATTACAGTAATAATAAGTAAAATAAATCTTAGATTAATGATGTCTCTTTGTATTATATACACTCCCCCTCAAGCTAGGTTTGTAGATATCCATCATGCCTAGCTTGACAATAAGACTCTGAAACCTAGGACTGTGTAGAGGTTTGGTAAACACATCTACAACTTGATCTTCTGAGGGAGTGTAGCTTAGTTCAATCAGACCTCCTTCAACCTTTTCTTTGATAAAGTGCCTATCAATCTCAATATGCTTGGTCCGATCATGTTGGACTGGATTATGAGCTATGTTGATTGTAGATTTGTTATCACACCTCAATTCCATTGGTCCTTTCCACCTGATTCGTAAATCTAAGAGAATAATTCTGATCCATAGAAGTTCACACAAGCCATGGGCAAGGGCTCTTAGCTCAGATTAAGTAGATGATCGTGCCACAACATTCTGTTTTTTGCTTCTTCATGTCACGAGGTTTCCTGCAAGAAAAACACAGAGACCAGTAATTGATCGGCGGTCAACGAGGGAGCCACCATAACTTGCATTAGTGAAGGCTTGGACTGATAATTGCCCACCCTTCCTGAATATTATCCCTTGTCTTGGACTCCCTTTTAGGTAGTGTAGAACCCTATAGGCTGCTTCTAGATGTGGTTTCCTTGGATCATGCATGAACTGACTCAAAACACTAACCGCATAGGCAATGTCAGGTATGAGAGAGATAGATAAGTTTGCCACACAAACGCTGATACATTAATGAATCAACCTTGGGTTCATCAGTAGCAAGTCCAAGCTTATGATTAGGATCCATAGGTGCAGTAACCGGTCGACAAGCACTCTTACCAGTCTCATTTAACAAATCTGTAATGTACTTTTGTTGGCTGATAAAGATGCCTTCAGATGAGCAAGCAACTTCAATTCCAAGAAAGTATTTTAGAGGGCCAAGAGAATTCATCTCGAATTTGGATTTCAGCTGCCCCTCAAGACGTTGTTTCTCAACCGGATCACTACCAGTCACAATGATGTCATCCACATATACTAAAAGAATAGTGACTCCATTTGGGCGAGTGTAAAAAAAGAGTATGATCCCCTTGGCTTTGACTATACCCAGCAGCAAGAACAACCTGTGTGAAGCGGTCAAACCAAGCACGAGGGGATTGCTTGAGACCATAGGGGGCTTTTTTAGACGGCATACATGTGTAGAGGTATTTGTTGATGTTTTATTAAAGCCTGGGGGAATGTGGATGTAGATCTCATCGTGCAAATCACCGTGGAGAAAAGCATTCTTGACATCAAATTGCAATAAAGGCCAATCAAAGTGAGATGCCAAGGATAGTAGGATACAAACAGTATTGAGCTTATCTACAGGAGCAAAGGTCTCTTGATAGTCAATCCCATACGTATGAGTGTATCCTTTAGCCACAAGACGAACTTTGTACTGCTCAAGAGATCCATTAGTCTTGTATTTGACAGTAAAGATCCACCTGCAACCAACAACATGCCTCCCAGGAGGTTTAGTCACAATATCCCAAGTATGGTTCTTTTCAAGAGCTCTAATTTCCTCTTGCATAGCATCCCTCCATTCTTTCTTTCCTAATGCCTCAGAAATAGAGTTGAGTATGTGAATTTCATTAAGTCAATGAACAAACAAGGCATGTGAAGGAGAGAAGTTGTCAATGGTAACAAAATTAGCAAGAGGGTATAGAGGTGTTTTGGTACATTGACGTACACCCTTGCATAAAGCAATTGGCGGAGATGGTGGTGGAGAAAAGACATTACCTGGGTCGGACAATTGGTCATGCGTCAACAATGGAGTGAACCTGTTTTTCCTTGAGCACACCTTTGTCACTGGTAGAGGAGAAGGTGGGTCATGAGTGGTGGATTTAGTAGGTGTAGGAATGGGATGGTCTGGTGGTGGATTTGATTGAGGTTCAGGTGATGTTGAAGACTGTTGGGAAGTAGGTGAGGTTGCTGACACATATAAAGAAGGTGATGGATGATCATGTGGTGGTGGTGATGGGATGTCTGGTGATAAAGGCTTAGGAGGGTAGGAGATTGTATGTGCTAGAGAAGATGTAATAGTATAGGTGGGAAGAGGTGAAGGATGTGGAGTATCTTGGGATACTGGGAGAGAGGTAGGAGTGTAAAAAGGTGTGTCTTCGTGAAAGGTCACACTCACATCTGCACTGGTGTATGTCTTTCTGGTTGTAGGATTATAGCACATATATCCTTTCTGAGTTGGAGAATAACCTAGAAAGATACACTTAATAGATCGTGGGTCCAATTTTCCCCTATGAGGTGAAGGAATATGAACAAATGCAGTACAACCAAGCAACCTTAGATCAAGATAAGAAGAAATTCTGGTGTGAGGAAAGAAGCGACGGAGAGATTCAAGGGGTGACTTTTTTTGGAGTACACGACTGGGAATTTTATTGATGAGATGACATGCTGTGAGTGTGCCCCCCCCCCCAGTAGTGTTTAGGCATGTTTGATTGAAACAATAATGCCTCACTGACTTCAAGGAGATGGCGATTTTTTCTTTCTGCTGTGTCGTTCTTTTGTGGTGTGTATGGACAAGAGGACTCATGAACAATGCCTTTTGAGAGGAAATAAGACGTAACAGTTTGATTGAAGTATTCAAGAGCATTATCAGTGCAGAAGCGTTTTATAGTGGCAGAGAACTGATTATGAATCATATTGCAAAAGATGGGAATGATGGAACTCACCTCACTATTGCTTCTTAGCAGAAAAACCCACATAAAACGTGTACAATCATCAATAAATGTAACATACCACCGGACACCAGATATATTAGCAAATGGAGCAGGACCCCAGACATCACTATGTATAATATCAAAAGGACTGATTGTATTACTTCTAGAAAAAGATACACGAGACTGTTTAGCAAGTTTACAGACATCACATTGAAATGTAGAAACATCAACACTACTAAAAAGACTAGGAAATATGTTTTTAGGACATGAAAAGAGGGATGACCAAGTCGTTTGTGGTGTAACACTTGAGATTTAATATAAATGGATTAATAGTACTACTCATACCAACAAGATGCATCTCCTTTTACCTTAATTACACCACTCTATATAGCAGCATCCCATAGCGTGCGATGCGATGTGCAGAAAGTGTGACATGCATCGCAACGAGGACGTTGCGACATTGTGCTGATCCGTTGGATATCAGGCAGACATTTAGTAGGGGGAAAGATTCTGGGGTTTGATTGAGATTGGTTTAAGGGCGCAACGAGGACGTTGCGATCCTAAGTGGGGGTGATTGTAATACCCGAGATTAATTTAAGAGGATTAATAGTACTACTCATACCAACAGAGGAGCATCTCCTTTTAAGGGAGCTCATCGCTAAGAACTCCGAAGTTAAGCGTGCTCGCACGGGAGTAGTCTTGGGATGGGTGACCCCCTGAGAAGTTTCTCAGGGCGCACACGAGTGAGGACAAAGTGCGCGGAAAAGGCTAGTGGCGGTTTGTGAGGACAGTACTATTGGTCCGGAGTAACTACCTTGGGTCCCACGGGGCCGGGGTGTTACATGTGGTGAAGCCAAATAGTGTTGATATTGGCTGTGATTGAGGTAAGAGTTTTTTTGTGGAGGTTTGGAGACAAACAGTGCATCAAGGTAATATATGCCATCTCTTTGTTTAGCAATTCCAATCGTCCTCCCCGTGTGTAGATCCTGTAATAAATAGTGGGAAGGGAAAAAATGGCAGTGCAGTTAAGATCAACAGTGAGTTTGTAAATAGAAGCAAGGTTCATAGCCAGGTTTGGGACATGTAGGGTGTTTTTCAGATTTAATTTTTCAGGAAAAATAACCGTACCAAGTCCCAATACCTCTGTAGGTGTCCCATCAGCAGTAGTAATGTGTGTGGATGTAAAACATGGACGATAATTAGAGAGTAAAGAGGGTATGGCAGTCATATGAGATGTGGCACCTGAGTCTAATATCCATTGGGATTGTGAACTCTGTTCTGAAGCATTAAGACAAAAAATAGTAGAGGTTTTACCTTGCAGGACCAAATAGATATGACCAGAACCATTTGAGTTATTAAGAGACTGTAGCATCATACGTAGTTGCTGTAATTCCTCCTGGGAAATGGGCAAAAGATTAGTAGAGCTCTCAACAATAGTGGGAGTGACTGAGTTGGCACGTCCAGCACTAGTTCCACGTCTGTCCTGACCTTTTCTTTCTTTCTTTCTGTAGATGAGGATAAAGTTTCCAGCATGTATCCACATTATGGTTGGACCGCTTGCAATGATCACACCATCTTCCTCCCTTATCACCCTTAGTTTCCTTAACATCTGAAGGATTAGATTTGGCAGCAAGAGTTGTACTGTCAATGATCAGCTTCATATTCATCATTATATTGTGTCTACTCTCTTCATGTTTGATAGTGGCAATGGCAGAAGATATGGAGGGCAGAGGAGTAATGCCAAGAATTTGACCCTGAGTCTGATCATATTCGGGATTTAAACTAGACAAGAAGCAATATAGACGTTGCTGATTTATATAGTTCTTGTGAAGAGCTGCATCTGCAGCATTCGACCACTTCATTGTTTGATACTGGTCAAGTTCAGACCATCGTCGTTGGAGGTCAGTTGCATAATCTGTGACAGATTGTGAATCTTGCTTAAGATTCGTTGTTTTGAGCCATAAGTCATATACAAACGCGCCATCTTTAATTAGCAACAGAGTAGGACTGCTGTATGAAATCCCATATTTCTTTAGCCGAGTCCATGTATAAACATGTACTGCTAATGTTGGAATCCATAGTCCCATAACCAGACTCGTATGTTGGCATTAATTTTCTCCCAAATAGCAGCATCAATATCTCCTTCTTCTGGGGTAGAGACAATGAGATAGTCTTCAAGATCTTTGCCGCGTAGGAGGGTGTAAACCAGCTTTGTCCATCCAAGACAGTTCCTGCCATTGAGATGGAAAGATGGCGGGATAGAAGGGAGATCAAATTTCTGGTTTCGAAGAGCAAACGCGGCTGCAGTAGCAGCTGAAATGATGGTTGAGTGGTCAAGGTTACTTGAGGTTGATTTAGTTTCCTTAGACATGATAGAACCGTTGGTGAAGAGATGAGCACCAGGCGATTAAACAGAGAGGTGGGTAGAGACACCCTAGTAGACTGTTGGAAAGATGATTAAGAGTGAAGTGGCTGATACAAAACCTGGCTCTGATACCATGAAGTTTTCTGTATATTATTATTCGATGATACTCTTACAAGAAGTACAGAAGCTATTTATATAGATAGAAAGTCTGAGAGTGCCTATTCAGTACCCTAGGTGACTGTCTAAATACTAAACATAAATGATTGAGAACTAAAAAGACAACAACTATTAAATACAACCCGAAGCACTAAAGACACATAATTACAGTAATAACAAGGAAAATAAATCCTAGATTAATGATGTCTCTTCGTATTATCAACATCTTAATTTCGCCGTCCCAAAATATTTGTATCGATTAGAAAAATAGTTCACATCCAGCCTTAGGGGGAGATAGATTCAGATTGAGGAACCCGTCTCTATCACAGGAAGGGATGGATTTATCATCTATGATCATCTATGAAACGAAATTGAAACAGTAGGAAGAAGATTATGATAACTGCATCTTATTTGTCTTGAAACATGTAATATACGAAGTAATATTAATTTATATTACATACTCCGTATGACAGAACTTATTATAATTTCCATCTTCAAGTTCTGGTTATTTTTGTTGTTGAATTAGCGTGGACACACACACACCCAAAGAAAAACAAAGCTGAAAAGGGCATTCCCCAATAAAGCAATCATAGCAAAAAATAAAAAAGGCTAGAGATGTGAAAAAATAAAATAACCATCTAGTCTAAAGGGATAAGTGCAAAACAAGATCTATTAGAGTAATAATAATATATAATTAACGCATCATTTTAAACATTAAACCATTTATTCACATGAACAATAAATCTCCAAAATAGCACAATAATCTTTTCCTTTAAAAAACACAATAATCCTCTAGATAAGAGTTCAAATTGTATTGTCGTCTACATAATGTTTTGTCACATACTATAATTTTTTTTTAATCTTGACGAGTAATTTCAAATGACATAGTTTTAATAAAATATATTTTCCCTTTTGGATTATTGAAAAATCATGACCACTTTTCTAAATTGAATGCATTAACTTTATACTTTTATACTTTAATTTGTAGCTATCATTTTATCCTTTACTTTTTCTTACTTTTTAAAGATTAGAATTGTAAAACAATCACTTTATTTTTCACTTTCTTAAAACCTGCTTCATATCCACATTGTATCTTACTTTCTTCAGCTCATTCATTCATTCATGTACATATATGTGGAGGTATTTTATCCAAATTAAGCCCTAGTTCAATGTATTATTTTTAGATGGATGCTATGGCACCCCGTAAAAAAGAGAAGATATTGCACCTATAATACATATAAAGCCCGTTTGGTAGCACGAAAATCGGCCGATTTGGTTGATTCTGCTGAAATTTATGAACTTCTGGCTGAAGTGGGTGCATTGGCTGATTCTGCTGATGTAAGAAAAAATTATTTTTAAAATATACTCCCTCCGTATCACATATATCTTCCTACTTCCAAAGTGGGTGAGATTAAGAATAGTGAAAGAAGATATAAATTATTGAAGGTATGATGGGAAGATAGTGAAATAATGTGATGGAATGAAGGATAAATTCAAAAAAAGTAGGTGTAATAGCGTATTACTACCTCCATCCCAAATTGATTTGCAAATTTGACTTTTCTTGGTCAAACAGTTTCATTTTATACACTTAATTAGGATGTCAATTTTTAATTATATTCTAATTTGGAGTTTACAACTTTGAAGAGATTTTAATGAAGTTTCTGAATATATAAATTTTAATTGTTAAAAATTGAATTAATTATGGATAACGAGCATTGACTTTTATTATTGGTTGACAAAAATGTTGACTTTGCAAAACAATTTGGGACGGAGGGAGTATTTTTTAAATTATTGAGGGTATGATGAGAAGATTTAGAAATGAGAAGATATAAATGTTACGTCCAAAAAAAGAAAGTGAGAAGATATGAATGTCACGGAGGGAGTATTTTATTAATAAAATAAAGAAAAAATTATATGTAAAAATAGCTAAAATGATCATCTACAATAACTTCAGCCAATACAGCCAGAAAAGTAACTTCAACCTTACTTTTTCTGCCTTTTACACAATTCAGCGCGAGAAAACAAAAATTAAGTATTTGGTGAAAAAGTTGACTGACAAGTCTCATAAGCTCAAAAACATGTTGCCAAACGGCCTCATAATTGGTCCTCAACATTATTTCATCATTTAATTATATTTTAATTAATTTATATGGACAATAAAGTACCACATGGATACTATATAATTTACCTTATTTTTAACATTTTTTAAGTTTCGATTCTAATATTTTTTTTTTGACGATAAAAACTTAATTCATTTCATTATTAATAATGTTGATAATACAATGAGGAATATGATGAAAAACAACGCTAGAAGCAAAGATGATAGATGACCATGCTAACGCATGAGCACTACCGTTAACTTGAGGCCTAGTAAAAACAACCTCAAGCTATGTGTATAAATAATTTATACAGAAAGAATAAAAAATAAAAAATGGACCAACACAAACATTTACTCCGTATTTATTTGTACTCCATAGTACTCACTTGTAGAGTCTACTACACCTACCCGAGTGGCAATAATTGGCATGCATTATCCTGAGGACACGCGTCCTCTGCAATTCACCTCTCACAGCGAACCTTACCTTACCTCGCTGAAGTTTCATCAGACTCCCAACCAAATTCTGTAACCAAAATGACAGAAACCAAATGTGAAGTTGAAGTGATCCATTCATGGTCTGCACCAAGGTCTCTCAGTACTTGCCTTATGTATTCCTTCGCACAGGTCTCTTTCTCTCTGTTCTTTTTATCACTGGATTTTGTCGTCCCACTAACATTGGTTGATTATTGAGAAAAATGAAATTATGTGGTTTGTTTTGAATTGATGAGCCAAAAATAAAGCGAGAATGCTTTAAAAACTAGACAAACTTTAACAAATTAGTGAGACTAACCGAAAAGGGAGGAGAAATGTTATATTAGGAGTGTGTCCTAAGAGTGAGCGCGAGTAATGGTAAAATATACTCCGTAGATATTTGTTTGTGGTGCTGCCAGAGAATATACTCCTCTTGTTGAAGGAGAGAAAGTCTTGGTAGTTGAATTAAGCTCTGCCCTTGATTATGCATAATTATCATCATTATTTTTCCTTTCTGTACCCCCTTTTTTGTTTGTAGAGGGACGATATAGAAGTTCTCGATGAGCCGTTGTATGCAAATTTTCTCAAAGTAACTGGAGCAGAGAGGCCCTACAGGGATGAAGTTCTTTCAAATATGGTAAGTCATGGATCATGGATGCTTATAGCCTCTTCTGTTTCTTGCTAGTTGCCATTGCCATTTAATTAGTAACTGTTTGTGCATTTCTTTACTGAGTGAAATTATGGGACTGGCATACACCCTTTTCTGTTGGCAAGAGGGTTTGCGTGAACTGGCATGATCAACTTTTCTATCTGCCTAGCTTTTCTTAAAGTGAATCACAATTTGTTAAATGGAGCTGTTTTAAACAAACATATAGAGTAGGATTTCAGGTGACATCAATATTGCATCATTGCCATGTAATTTAGTCTTGCCAATGTGAGGTAGAAGCTTCACTGAAATGTCTGATTTCTTCAAGATGTAAAATTATATTCACATTTTCTTTAACCCAAAATCAAGAATGGATTTCATTGAAGAGGTCCAACATATCTATTTATATACTATAACACTAAATGATTGTTTGCGAGATTTTCCATAAACAGTTAAATTTTTTGTTGTTGCCTATATCGATACTATGAGCTCATGATCTGAAATTGATAGGAATGTGATGGAAATAAAGTGGTCAAGGATATTATTTTTGGTCCAGGAGAAAAGAAGTACCGGTACTGTAAGGTAATCTAGTCAGTTTAAGTGATATAACTCCTTCAGTCTTTATTATAAGGAACAATTTTAATTTTCACAGAGATCAATGAAATGTTTATAATCATTAAAAATAATCTTCACTGCCCCTATATGCCCCTAAACAATCTGATAAGGAATGTATACAGTTTCAGGAGGGACAGTTGTGGAAGAAAAGTATTAAATGTGCATTGCTAGTATGAAAGTGTCTTAAAAGCCTGCCTTACATTTAAGATCAGAGAGAGGATACTATTTTGACCTGAAATTACCATAATCATCTGCGTTGGGCACTTGGGCTGAAAATATTATTAGACTTAGTTACATTGGCCTCAATGATATTTTATTTATCTATTGGGTGGGAGAGGAAATATAAATGCATATATAGTGCCATGTAATAAAAACAGTATGCAGTAATTGTTGACACACCTTTAAGCTCATCATTTTAAAGCATATACAGGAGATTCTAGGAGTTTTTGCCACTTTTGGTACCCCGACTATTGTGTCACTGCACTTTTGGTACTCGACTTTTAATTTTTTCATTTTTAGTCCTCGACTATTGTGCGAGAGACACTTTTAGTCATCGACTTCCATGTTTCCCACATTTTGTCCCCGCAGTATTATCAAATTTACACTTTTAGTCCTTCCACTATGATTTTAACACAATAACTGGAGGAATAAATATGTCACTATTACAATAGTTGAAGGACCATAAGTGTCACTTTTATAAAGATGAACGACTAAATATGGAAATTTTCAAAGACGAGTACCAAAAGTGTCTTTCACACAATAGTTGAAGGGCTAAAAGTGGAAAAATTCAAAGTTGAGTATCAAAAGTGTTAGTGACTATTATGTCCTTGACTAATAGTCAGAGGACTAAAAGTGGCAAAAGCACATCCAGAAGACTTCTTTGAAAATTAGTGAGAAAGCCTAATTTATTTTAATGATAGCAATGCAATGGGAAATTTATGGGTTCAAATTCCAATTTGTATGTAGGTCATTAGTTTGGTTATTTTCAAGTAGCCTCACTAGGTATAGTTCCGCCTCACTAGGAATAGGGTTTCTAATCAAACATTGATGGCCTAGGCTAATACTTATTTGACTTGTATTGCTTTGTATTAACTTCCATGTTCCCTTTGCAGCATATGGCAAAACAACACTTACTTGGTTTGACAGATGAGTTAATTAAGAGAGGAAAACACTTCATACTCATCCGCAATCCCCTCGAGATATTGGTATCTTTTCTGTCTTTCTTTAAATGCTTATGATTGCACATATAGCTCAATAGTTGTATACATCAAGATCTGTATTGAGTTTGTTCAGCTTTTGATAACTAGTACTCCCTCTAAATCTTATTCCTCTTTTTTTTTTCTAGTTTCCAAAAGTCCTCATCCTATTTATTTTAGTCAAATTAAACCATTTAACTTTATTTATTTTCCCTACCTTTTACCCTTTTCTCACTTTTCCACTTGGGGTGGCCCACATTCCTAATAATTCCTCTTTCCTACATAAGTCCTAGTTTATTGCGTGTGAGCTGCACTACTATGTTTGGTTAGACATTTAATTTTAGAGGGTAGTATGTAGGGATGATAACTGTATTCTCCATTGCTTAAAACAACGCAATAAACATCACATAAAAAATGTATGTAATATTGGTTACACCCAAAACCAACCGACCTGTTTCTCTCTCTTGTGCCTACATCCTCTTCTTCGTCTAATTCGACATCTGTTAAATGTTAAAAAAGAAGAGTAAGGATGGAAAATGTTTTTGATGTATTCTTTGGGTATATTCTTTCGTGGCATGAGTGTATTGGATAATGAAAAGTGTAACAACTTTTTCATTATCTAATCTGATGCACTAAAAAGTGTACAAGATCTTTATTGAAAAAAGAATAGGAAAAAATACATTAAGAAGAATAAGAAAACAAGAAAAAAAAGCAAATGACGAACATAGCCATAAAAATGGGAAATATATAAACAAAAAAATTGAATAAACCTAAAAAAACATAGTAGTATAAAAATATAAAAAAGTGAAAGTAAAAATAGAGAACCTAAAAAGTAATATCGCATAACGATGTACCAAAATGTAAACGTTGCTACTTGTAAATACATAATAACAAAAGTTAGCAATGAAATGTAGATTCTTTTCCATTGCATTTCATAGAATTACATCCAGACAAATGTCTTTTAATACTTCCATTGCCTATCCTAGCTTTTGAAATCACACTCATTGCATCTCGAATTTGTTTTGCTGTATCTTGCCTTTATCCGTTTTTGCTGATTTACATTTCATATGTTGCGGTGCCAGCCATCTTTTGATGAGGTCGTCTCCCCATCATTTCTTGAGTTAGGGCTGGGAGAACTTGTCTCTATATATGCTGAGCTATCCAGACTTGGAAAGCCCCCACCTGTCATTGATGCTGCAGATCTTCGAACTGATCCTGAGGTTTTGTTTTCTCTCACAAAGTGTTCAAGTCTACTATATATTCCATGTCTCTTTCTTTGCTTTGACCATATGGAAAACATTATTGCTTCATCTTTTCATCTGTTAGTTTCAAACGTTACTTGTTGAACTCATCTCTACCCATTTTCTAATCATGAGACAACAATGGTATGTATGTTAGTCAAATGTTCTGCACTTTCCTCCTATTTTATAGGCTCGAATTTATCTGAATAAGGTCTAACACAAATGCTTTTGTTAATAACCTCCGATTTTCATAAGAGGGAGAAAAGAATCTTGTGGAGATTGTTTTCGGTCTAAACCTAATAAAATCTTATGGCATTTCTAAACACGATATTTGAGTGAAAAAATAATTTACTCCGCTCATGACTTCTCAAGTTAAAAAATGACTATCTTTATGAAGAGGTTTATATGAAACACACACATGAGTTTGTTGCTCGGGGTCTGGTATAATATGTATTCTCTTTATGGTATGAAACAATATGTGCCAACATAATTTCGTTAGCCAGTTCTATGGTACGCAAATTTGGCATGGTCCATATTGATTTTGATTATTTTGTTTTCAATTGACACTCACAACATTGGAAATATATATACTGATTGGTTTGAACTTGCAAGTATATAAATGTCAATTGTAGTATAAGTACCGGTAAAATATCTGGTCGATTATGGGAAAACATTTTATTTATAAAGTTCAGTGTTAAGAAAATAATGTATAAAATGATACTTAAGTGCGGGAATTTTTCTTGAAGGCATGATTATATTAATAAAAGGACCAAGGCATCGGTATTTCACCTAAACATTCACTAGAGTTTAATGCTAGTTCTTTGCCAATTCTTATGAGTATGATTTCGCTATTATATACTCGGATCCGTTAAGGCAGTGAGGACGTGGTTTTCACAACGTGTGAGTCACGTTATGGCTCATACTCAGCTAGAGGAAACTCCATTGAATATTATAACATTTCACGCATGCATCATACAAGTCATCACAACAAACCTTAAAAGTTTACACAATAAACATCGCATAAAAAAGTTTTGTTTAGGGAATATGCATAAAAAAGAATATAAAAAAGGATCTCCTATACAAACTTAAAGCATCAATACAATATATTTTCTTTGCATATTCTAGATAGTACATCAACTCACTATAGAAAATGTTTCGGGCGTGTGTTAGTGGCGTAGTGCACACATGGCAGCTTAGTTTTTAAGTCATTAACTTTTACATTTATCATTTACCTATTAGGCTATTACAGTAATTATTGCTGTATTAACGGTAATGTGCAAAACAATTAAATGGACAATGAGTGTATTATTACTGATAAAATTTATTAACCAAATGGTATTTCCTTTCCTAGCTTGCAGCCATTCTTTTATATCTTTTATTGTATTTTATATGTAGTTTTCTTGTCTCAATGGATTGCATATCCCAAACTTTGGTCATTAAATAGCTTGGCCGGTTTTGTAATCTTCAGGCTACCTTACGCGGCCTTTGTGAAGATCTTGGCATACCTTTTCAATCTGCAATGCTTAAGTAAGCTCTGTCATCTTGGATTGTTCAACTAATGTTTCTGCAGTTTGCCTTATTATTTCTTTTTATTCTAAAATCAAAGTTTAAGACACGTTAAGGTCTTCATTTTTTGTCCTAATGAGAAGAACGAGCAGAAACTTTGCATAGTTATGTTAGTGACATCTGTAAAATTTGTGATCAAGATACAATGCATTGTATTTACAATTTATTTTGTATTCTCTAGTAGTTGTAACATGGATATGATTATTGAATTCGGAAACTGATGGCCTTTTTTTTACATTTTTGGAATGAAGGGTACAGGAAAACCCAAAAAGACGTTTTTTTTCTCCCATGTCAAATCTCCCAAATTTTTAGTCTTTTCTTCACAGGTCATATCTCCCACATCTTCTGACACCATTTTCATGTCGTGCCATAGTTCCTTACCTTTTCCAAGATGTGGCCAACAACTTTGTTCTGCTCCCTATATGCATCATTCTTAACTCCCACGGCTTCCTTATTTCCTGTCTGCGTGTCTTGATGATACACTGCATATGACCAATGGGATACCCGTTCCTCTAACCCAGTCCACCACCTCCTTAGAATCAAGTTGAATCATTACCCTTTACATTCTTTCTGGCTTTCTGTCGTACCCTATATTAAGAGCTATAAAATATGATCTTAATATGTCATACTTGCAAGTGAAATCTTAGCATATTAGCTACATCTCTTGCGTGTATGCTTCTAGCTGTTAGTTATTATTTTATGGATGCACAATCATGTTCTATGGTATGCATGTTGGTATTACAGTATCAATTTTGCAAGTGGGCATCACTATAGCAACTACTTCAACTAATCATCATATGATGATAGTTTTCCATACAAGTGACAATCTATGGTGATAATATTAGAATTTCATTATACTGTTCATTCTTTTGAAATTATCACATGAAGGACATCTGTCATAAAATTTAATCATTATGCTTTCTGCATGAGTTATAGTGTTGACTATCTTTAGACAATTAATTGACTAAATTTTATGCCACTTATCCCATCACAATGAGAATTCAGGTGATGATTGTCTGTTTGCATTTCATGTTAAATGTTGGTGTAACAAAATTTTATGACTAACTTGGGTTTTGGAGTAAACACGAGTAGTGTATATCTTGGAAGGGTTTTACTAAATTTTGCATTGGACCCTATTTTTTTTGCGAGTGATCCCAAATCTTGTTAAGTATAGGATTACAATGGTTGGTTTTAAGTTATTGTGATATTGTTACCATATGTTTGCAATTGGTGCTGACTATTAACATCATTGTTTCCAGATGGGAAGAAGGGCCAAAAGCATATGATGGAATTTGGGCTCCATGGTGGTATAAAGCCGCACATAAGGCAACATGTTTCGTTCCATCTAGAAAGTATCCATTGGTACGCCTACTGATTTTTTGTAAAGGAAGTACACAGTGTGTGATGAACAACCATCTCATTTAGAGTTTTTTTTTTTTTTTTTTTTTTTTTTTTTTTTTTTTTTAACTTTGGTCTGTATATAAATGCCTTGATGAAAAGAACGTTCTATCATGTGGGCATCTTAGTTGTGACTTGTGAGTTTGTATTTTCTACTTTCTAGTGTCTCTGTGTGTAACAGAACTGCCTAAACAATTCTTTGGTGGAAAGTGGGAGGTAGGGGAACAGAGGTCACATCATTAATGATGAATGCAAAGGATTTATTCATTTGGCATATGTTAGGGATATTTAGTTAGATAAATTTCTATATTTATTTAGGGGAATGACAATTGGTTATTTTTTATTCATTATATAATGTTCCTTATTTTTCCATCATTTGCAATGGAGCCAAAGATTCATTATTTTTTAGCTTGAGAATATGATGGAATAAAGCAAACTGGCTCACTAAACTGTCTGCGCTTCTTTGTTATGAAGCAGCAATCAGTCCATGCAATTTTGGACGCGATTTTCACTATGGGTCATCCGGAAACAGTCTCTCTGTGTTTTAGTACAGGGGTAAGACTGCGTACATCCGACCCCCCCTTACCCCACTGTAGGTGGGAGCCTTTGCGGCACTGGGGTAAATGAAAATGATATAATGTTCCTTATATTAATAAAAGATATATCAAGATATATTAATACCCTTCATCTCAGATCAATGGGATTAATACCCTTCATCTCAGATCAATGGGATTCAATATATGAATGTGTGGTTTCCTTTCAATGAACAAGCAGTTTGTCACAGTTCAATGTTCCTTATATTAATAAAAGACATTGTCTTAATCCAGTATTCCTTTCCAAATGTCGTCAGCCATTTCCATTGTCTTTGTATGATATGCTGGAGCAAAGCTTGCCTTTATATAACATCCTTCGGCGTCATTCAAGGACTATGCCTCTTCCTAAGATTCCTATTCCGGATAATGAAAAGCTTCTTGCATGGGTTGGAGATGAAATTTTGCCCCGTGAGAATGCAAAGGTAACTTAATGTTGTCGTTATAATGATATTATATCTTTGAAAGCAGGATGGAAAATGAGATCCCCTTTTAATCATTATTTTTCCCTTTTAGGTGTTGGCACTGATTTTATGAGGTGAGATTTTAAACTTTGGAATTTAAACTTCACTTCTGACACTACCATATTATTTCAAGGTCTCTGTGTTTGATTCCGTTGTCCAAGGTGGTGATGCAGTCTGGGAAGGGCTTCGAGTGTATTCTGGGAAGATATTAAAGCTTGAAGATCATTTAGATCGGTTTGTGGAAATATTTCTCTATATTTTAAATTGCTGTATTTTGCCACTTGCTTTCAATTTCCAAAATCTTCAAATAAAGATATTGATCACCTGCCTCTTTTATCCAAACAAGTTCACAATCCTTTTAGAAGGTAAATACTCATGCTCTTTTGAAAACTGTGAGAATTTTATGATTTGACATGATGTCTAAACTTTTCTACCCAAAATATGGGTTTGGGGGAACTGATTATTAAAATTAAACTATCAAGGTGAGACATGTCTATGTACTTTTAATATGCATGCTTTCTTTATTAGTGTGGTGCTTGAAAGGAGAAAAATTGCAATATTCTTTAGGTAGCTTTTAGCACTATTTATCTTGGCCTTTTTAATTCTTGTTGCATTACGTAATTTTATTAGTTTTTGTTTAATGATGTTTATCAGTTGTTAGCATAGAACATTCAAGGGTGTTTTTTATATATTTTATTATAGCTGAAAGGACAACATGCTAACACATGTCATTGACTGATATTCTATTATTTTCTTAGATTGTTTGACTCAGCAAAAGCCTTAGCTTTCTCTAGTGTACCAACCCGTGAAATGGTAATGTTTCCATTCCCACTTTCAACTTATTCGTCTAGGAAGAAATCATCAATTTTTATGACATTATCATAGCTTATCCTGCGCTGTCAAGTACTATAGTATCTGTAAAGTACTAAAGTGTAAAATGTAAAAAGCGATACCACTTATTTATATGCATAAACTATTTAAATTTAGTACAAAGAAACATATGCAGATCAAGGATGCCATATTCAAGACTCTTATAAGCAATGGAATGTTTGACAATGTACACATACGACTAACTCTAACGCGTGGCAAGAAGGTATATCCTCTTATCCCATCTCCTCTCATTTGAGATTTGAATACTTGATCAGCAATGCTATCTGCAGACACAATTCTACACACAACTAATGTCTTACTTCAGGAGCTTGGTAAAACCATAGAAACTAATGTCTTGCATCAAGAGCCTCTCTTCATCATGACAAGCCCTTTTGTTTTTATTTTGTGTCAGATCTCAAATCTTACTAGGAATAAAAAGGCATAATTCACTTACTAACAATTCAAAATTCTGTAGTACTCGTATGTAATTAGCAAAATAAATTTAAGGATTGAAACTTTTTTATTTCAAACTAAACTAAACCTCCAGAGGTTAAAAGCATAAGAAATGAAATTTGAAAATTATACGAATTCGTTAGAAAGAAAAGGTTTTGTGAAAATTTAATAATAAATGAGGCTTGTAAATTAGACATAGAGGGAGGATAATAAATTATAACGTCATCATATATTTTCATTCCCATCTATCTTCTACATTACAATATTACTAACTCTAATATGTAAACAATATAATACATTAATAATCAAAGTAAGATGTGAGCCACTATGAAAAACTCTTCACAGGATGCTTCTTTGTTAAGTGTTAATGATAAGTCACCACATATCATTTCATGTTACTAAAAATAGATACAGCTAATATATATATATTCTTGTGTTACTCTTATCAAATTGATCTTTCAAGATAAAGAGCCCGCTTGGTAACCCCGTTTTTCGACTTATCAACCTTATCAGCCAATTTTTTACCAAGCTCTAATTTTTCTTCGCTTGTTGAATTGTGTAATAATAAGAAAAGTAAGGATGAATCTGCTGAAGAGATAATTCAGCTTTTCTCCATATAATTTTTCCTTTGTTTTATTAATAAAATATATTTTAAATATTTTTTTTTCACAATTTAGCATATTCACCGAATTCCGGCGAGACCAAACGGGTTCACAATCTCCAAGTCATATTATGGACATATGGTATAAGAGCTATGTCCAACATGTGTAACTAGGTGTGGGTCCCCATAAAAAAAATTGTAGATGCATGTGTCTTGTTGTGTGGGGATTATTAAATAGTGTCTCACATCAGCTAAATATAAATCATTGAACCTTTTTTAAGTGCTGGCGCCCTAAGTCCTAAGCCTCCATCAAATATTTTAGTATTTGACTTTGCGAATCTAGATTATATATAATACTATAGTTCGTATGAAATATGTACAGATAGCTATGATTTGATAGTTCGATTGTCATATTTTGTCCATTAGGTATCTTCTGGAATGACCCCTGCTTTAAACCTTTATGGATGTACTTTAATTGGTAAGGTGCTTGTTTTTTTCCAACGTATAAATGTCTTGGTATCTATTTTTGTTATCATTATGATAGCATACACTCCCTCCGTTCCCCTATTTTTGTCCCGTTTTACCTTTTTCGTCCGTCCCACTGAGTTTATCCCATACCTTATTTGGTAATATATGGGTGGTTGTAATTCATTCTTACTTTATTCACACTTTACCTATTCAATATCAACCACACAATTCCACTTTTATTAAAAACCACACCACTCCCTCTTGTCCCAATCGTAGGGGGACGGAGGTAGTACTTATTAGTGTTTCTCCTAGCATGAAAATGATTAATCTTACAGTGGTTCTTCCTCGAGTAAGATTTTTATGGCTACACTAGTGGACGGGTACACCTATAGTGTATTTATTTTCCGCTATAGAACCTTGTGGAGGGGAACTATTCATAAGAATAAATAAAGAACTGTAACCAAATAAAAACATAAAGGACTCAAGCAAACATGATATCCAAATTCTCACTTAACCGATAATTCAAAGTTATTGTGAATGAGCCATTGAGGCAAATGATATCTAAATAATGGAAGTGCTAAATTATGTAAATAACAATGGATTGTCATTCATCAAGGCAATGGATCATGGATCTCTGTTATCCTGTGCCGTGTATTACGTAGTACAATTTTTGCTCAACGAAATTCCTTTTATCACTAAATCATTGAATATAGACTTGTTGGGCACGTTCTTGACCCCAAATTCTTCCTTAAAATAGTTAAAAGATATCTGGGCCATCTGATGCAAAACCTTGGCATCTCTATTTGCAGAAAAAACTCAAAACTTGAAGGAACAGTCTAAGCTATGAATAAATAAATGGAATGTTCCCTATTTTCAATAAGTGGCTAGTATTTGAGTTTAT
This sequence comes from Cuscuta epithymum, assembly GCA_945859915.1. Classification (NCBI taxonomy): domain Eukaryota; kingdom Viridiplantae; phylum Streptophyta; class Magnoliopsida; order Solanales; family Convolvulaceae; genus Cuscuta; species Cuscuta epithymum. The sequence goes on from CAMAPF010000024.1 coordinate 2,205,112, forward strand.
GTTCAACCATACTCTTATTTGTGTCTCTGGTTCTTTCAGTTCTTCCTGAATGGAAACCACCTGTCTATGACAATGCAAAAGGCATCACATTGGTGACAGCAACCACTAGGCGTAATTCTCCAAATGTGAGATGCATTTTTTGTACATGAGATATGCATGCTACTTCAAATGATGATTTTCATAGATGAACGCTTTTGGATTTTTTATGTATTTCATTTGAGAAGAAAAAGTGGTGATGTAGTCAAGGTCTCATTAAAATCATGTTAGAGAGGGGAACTATAGCTATCTACAAATATTTATATTCTATTCATTTAGTCTTATTAGATATTCTGTTAAGGGTTTGCCTAGTTATTTACAACTTGTTACAACTTACAATGTCTCCCAATTGTATGTTATCAAGATACAACTTTAAATTTTGGCCAAGTACATGTAGGAGAACTAAAACTGTACCAAAGGTATAACTGGGAGACTAAAAGTGTCATTTCTTCCCTTTTAATAATAATTTGAAATCTTAAATTTGACTGTACTCACTAATGCTGTTTATGATTGTTATTCTAATGAAATCTGGCATTGATTTATGCAATCTAAACGTCATTGACATGGCATACTTACTAAATACAATACATGCTTATAGATTCAAAGTAATGCATCAATCGTCCAGTATTATACTCCTGTTATGGTTACTCCTTTAGGCTCAATATATGGAAGAATCATATATAATTATGTTATATGCGAGTGAGAAGACCCTCTTTTACTCGTGTAATTGTTAACTTTGTCTTCCATCACAGAATTTGGATTCAAAGATTCACCATAACAACCTTCTCAATAACATTCTTGCTAAGGTATCTTTCTTGTGCTGTGATAGTTATGTATCTGCCATTATAGTGCTATATTTACATCCTTGTTGAGTAAAGCAGGTTGGGGTTGGGGAGCCTTCTTTTAATTTTTTTAGAGGAAATTGTTGCCATCCAGATGTAGATTCCAAATTTTTTCTAATAGATATCGACCCTCAATAGACAATTCCCCCACTATAATTGTTGGTTGATTATAATTGTTGGGTTTATAGTAAATCATTTACTGAAAGTATGCTGAGGTTTGAGGGGGCACATAAGAGTTGGTATGGAGATGTGCAATAGACACTAACCCTTTGTTTGGTTGAAATGAAGGGAAGAGGAAAAAATGGATAGAGAAGAGGGGGGAAATGACACTTTAAAAGGAATATCTTATGTTTGGTTCAATGGAAAAGTGAGGATGATTTTACTTGGGCTTATTTTAGTTCTAGGTCAGACTAGATCAGACTTAAATAGACCAGACCAGATCAAACTTTAACTTTGATAGTTGTAAAATACACATAGATCAAACATTCAGACATTTACCATTTACCAGGCCAGTTCAGACCAGAACAAACCAGATTTAAAAGACCATATCATGCCAAAAATTTTCTGTCCAATTAAAAATATTTTGAGAAGGATTTAGTATTTTATATAAGCAAGATAAAATATTATATTCAATGTATTTTTTGTTGAAAATACAAATGTAAAAAGGTATCTCGCCTCCGAAATCCTCCAACCCAAAAAGGATCAAATTAACCGCATGTAATATGTTCCTGCTTTTAAAGTGATGCTATATTTTTAGTTGACTTTTGCTTTCAGATAGAAGGAAATAATGCAGAAGCTGATGATGCTATCATGCTGGATAAAGATGGCTATGTGTCGGAAACAAATGCTACTAACATTGTTAGTATTTCAGTTTTCATTCCACAATTTTAGTTTTGACGATACACTCTGGAGGCAGCATATGTTGAATTTTTTGTGCTTGCTTCATATGCCTTAAGTGAATTGGTTAATGTTTTGTGCTGCTCATTCTATTAGCATGCATAATCTGATGGACCATTTTCTCCCCCGAATAAGGGAATTACTTAGGAGGTGTTTGGATCTGATTCTTAAAACTGCTTCTGCTCCTTCAGGAAGCAGAAGCTGGAGTGTCTGGGTGAAAGTGAAGAAGTGATTCTGGTGCTCTAATTTGCTCCTAGAATCAGTTTTTCTAGAAGCTGGGGTTACCAGCTTCTGAAAACTGATTCTTATTCTGCTTCTACTTTAAAAAAGAAGCAAAATCAGAATCAGTTCCAAACACCCCTTTATTTTGTTGTATTATAGCTTACTTTGTGAGGGTGTGGTTGTTATTGTGAGGGTGCGAAGTGTCAATGTTAGGTAAAACTGTATTTTACTATTCCCTCCGTCCCATTCAAAGGTTCCCACTTTCCTTATTTGGGTGTCCCATTTAAAGGTTCCCATTCCATTTAGGAAATAATTTACTCTCTTTAATTACGCATTAACTCAAATTTTTCTTTCCTACTCATTACATGTCAAGTCTCACAATTTCTCCTCCCCCAACTTATCTCCCTTTAATTACTTTCACTTTATATGTTTACTTTTTCTAAATTTTCTCTCCCCCCCCTTTTATCCAAATTACTTTATTTAACCACTTGCCTGAAAATTCGTGCCATTTACTCACAGGAACCTTCCAACGGGATGGAGGGAGTATTATTTATGTCTTTTTTATGTTTTCAATAAGTATCAAGATTAGTATCAGTACACCAAATTGCTCTAAGTTTCTTCTTACCTGTCTAGTGTTTTGCATAATTGCATCCATTTCCTACTTTTAATAAATGAAATTGTCCCTAGTCCTCGTTGGACACAGTCTACTTTCAACAACCATTTTTTGGGTTGGGGTGTATTACACCTTATTCGTATTCAAATAATGCAGTTCTTTGTGAAGAAAGGCCGTGTTGCAACACCTCATGCCGACTTCTGCCTTCCAGGCATCACAAGAGCAACTGTATGTTATTACTTATTGCATCTTTTGATGTTTGTGTCTTACGATAAAGCTGGGAGTTCCCACCAAAGTGTATTGCTCTTGAAAAAAATAGCTACAGTATTGGTATAATTATCCTGAAAAAAGAAGTATAAAGGGCTCTTGCATGGCTGAAGAATTTACTAAATTTGGTCGTTCGCTGTTCCAAGAGTTTAAAGACTTTTTGGACTCTTTTCATGTATAGAACTTAGAACTAGACATTTTTATTAACCTCTACACTGTTTAGAAATTAGAATCCTAGTTAACAGCAATCATATAACTATCATGACCTTGTCAAGTATAGACCTGACAATTGTTGTCAACCACTCCAATTACGAATCCTAGGGAACATATATATTGTGCCCGAGTCTAATTATGTCAAAATGTTTTTATACTTTCCTTCCTGTAACAAATTTTACGTTCTTTTAGTTGGTTAAGGTGTCAGGATTTTGTAGTTTTATATGTTTGATGAGCGTCGTAACACCTTATCTCTTATTCAACTAAATAACACATTCTTTTTGTTATTCCAGACCTTAAAAGAGGGTTCATGTAATTAGCTGCTGTATTTTTTTCTTGACGGCATAATGTTTTGTAGGTAATAGAGCTCGTGCGGAAGGAAAACATTGTATTTGAGGAGCGACGGATTAGTTTATCAGAGTTTCACACTGCAGATGAGGTAATAATACTTCTCTGAGAGTGCTTGGGTCATGTGATTAGCTTTTGTTGTTGCTCCAAAATCACTACCAATCAGAACTAAGGAGGGTGTAATAATACGCTTTCAAGTGTTTTTTAGGTACACGCTCCAAGATAAGCTCAATGGTGTAATGCTCCCACTGGTTTTGACAAACTAAAATACCCATAGCTTATCTGACCAATTTGGCATTCTCTTACCTCTTTCTTTTTTTCATTCTACTTCCCATTGATTCTATCTTTCAGTATACTACCTCACTCCAAAAGAAAAGAGTACTGTTTCATTAAGGTACAACTTTTATATGGAGTATTTTATTAAGGTACAACTATTGGAAATACTAAATTCTAGCGTTATTATTAATTTTAAGTTTAGCATACTAGTATACTTGTAACACTTTCTTTTAATTAAAAAATTCATTAATGAACAATGAAAGCTAGCTTCTTTTGTTCACATAGGATACTTTATGTTAGGTACCGACAATGAATCTTTTTTTTATGGAGGGAGTATCTCTTTTACCCTCCCTTCTAAAAAGAAATCACTTATCTTTTGCTTCCATCAATCACGGGCCTCTCTATCTATGCTTCCTGTAGGTTTGGACCACTGGAACCATGGGAGAACTAACTCCGGTATGCATGCTTAGCTTTTTGCAGCATTATATGCTTATTCCTATGAACAAAGCATACAGAGCTCTTTCGAGTGATTCGACATTGGCTTGGGACCTTCTCATTATAAACGCCATCTTTTTATGTTACTTAAATGGATAAGGTCACCAAGATTGATGGCCGGCTTGTTGGATGTGGTCAAGTGGGCACCATAACTCTGAGACTACAAGATGCTTACAGAAAGCTCACAGAAGAGACAGGGGTTCCTATACCAACATATCAGTTGACTTGAATACTGGTTCTGTAAGGTTCTATTCCTGTGTTCATTTATTTACTTTTATTTTTTCAGTTTTCAAATGACTCAAGACAACCGTAAACTATTAATGAACTCATAGCTAATTAAACCATTTCTGCAAATGTTAGATTCTCAAATGTCTATTTCCACCAATTTACTACCTCTACCTTTATAGTAATTGCTCAATCACTTTAAACGTATTCATGATTCAAGAATCTGATTCGAATCAAACAAAATTCCTACTTCGAGGCATGATATTAACTAGTACGTAATATCAATAACTAATACTCACTGTGTCTGAGTTTGCTGGATACACTTATCCTTTTAAACGCCACTTACTTTTTACTCCCAAAAGTCTATTCACTTCCCTAATTTAAACACCAATTACTTTTTACTTTCACCTTATACTTTTATTAATCTATGCTTCACCTTTTTCCTCTGCAGGTGAAGCATAGAGGTCATGGGGGGTTTTGGAGGAGAAGGCTTTGGAGGGCTTAGTCTGTATCATGATAAATGAAAACGTTGCCAAAATGAATATAAGATGATTGAAATGCTATGTCCACATAATAGGTCAAGATATGAACTAAAAGCCCTCCAAGGTCTTCCTTACCAAAACCCCTCCAAAAACCTCGATTCATACCGAGTTTGTAAAATTGAAATGTATATATCCTACGTTATGGGGTGGAGGGAGCGCATGTTTATACTTGGTACAATGCCAATTTTCACTCATTATAACTAAAAGTTCAAACCAAGGTGCTATAAACTGGGTAAGGCAACACATTTTACTATTGATTTACACTCGGGTATTCAATGTGGAAGGACCAAACAAGAGAGGGATGCTGACTCGTGTACTGTAAAGTGTAAACCATTTATGCTTATTATTTGTTCAGTGTATGTATTTGCTACTATAACAAGGTAAATGTAATCCTATAGATACCCTAATCTCTTCACATGGTGTACAACTAGTCAACTACGGTAAGCTTCCAATTTCATTGGATATTTAATGACTAAATGGGTATATGAGAGTGATATATCTTTGCCATTATTCTTTGGGATACAGTAAAACTAATATCCCCTTTATACTATAGGTCTATTAACATGATGGTCCGTGTTGAAGCATGGAGTTCCTCTTCTATCACTTCACATTGTAAAAGGAATTGAAGTCGGCATTTCGAGCTTTCGGCTGAAAATTTCAGTTTGTTGCTTATGAGATATGAGTTATCCTAGTGTGTGTAAACTACACTCAATAATTATTAATTAGGCATGAAGTCCAATTGTATAAATGGTAACTTTTGTGTCTGGTTTGTTAATAATGATTATGTAACATGTTACGACATACCATATTGGAACTATGATGGCAGCGTAGTATTTTGTATTTACTTATAGTCAGCTGTGCTGATCTGAGAGCTTGTTGTGAGACTTAAAATGGCTAAAGTGGCTTAATTTATTAAGTCATTAAATTTACCTCCTCCTCATCACCCCAGTGCCGCAAAGGCTCTCACTTACTGTGGGGTAAGGAGGGGGTCAGATGTATGCAGCCTTACCTCTGTATTAAAGCACAGAGACACTGTTTCCGGATGATCCGTGGTGAAAATTCCGTCAAAAATTGCATGGACTGACTGTTTAGTGAGCCTTTGCTTTATTCCATCATATTCCCCAAGCCAAAATGATGGAATAAAAATTTTTTTCCAAAAATAATATTTTATTGATGAAGTCAAAATCAAAATACATAAGAAAATGTTAATAAAATATTTATTTGCAATAATTTCATTCAAAAAACATTTTGAGCCTTACTTTTACAAAACTTGCATACATAATATAAAATTTAAGAGTTTTTTAGTTTTTGCGCAACTGTCTAACATTATACTCCGAAGAAAAATGTGTGGTGTACACAAAATGTGTACACTTTTTTGTACACTCGTCTGTCCCCCGCAGATAAGTTGTCTGTCCACGGGCAACTCTCTCGCAGACAAGACAACTCTACAGAGTTGTCCGTGGATATACAAGTTGTCTGTTTACGGACAACTCTACAGAGTTGTCCGTGGACATACAATTTGTTTGCGGGGGACAGACGAATGTTCAAAAAAGTGTACACATTTTGTATGCACCTAGCACCACTTATACTTTGAATAATGTTGGAGTATGCCTGGACTCGGGCCGGTTCGGGCCCGGTTCGGGCCTGGGCCCGGCCGGGCCTCGGGCCAGGAAAGGGAGGCCCGAGCCCGAAGCGCCGGTGGCCGGTTCCGGTCCCGGTTCCGGGCCAAACCGGGCCGGGCCGAACCGGCCCAATAATTTTTTTTTTTTTTGTTCTCTTATTTAATCCCCTACCCCTCCCCCTTAACCCCAAACCATCCCAAACCACCTCAAATGGCCCAAAATACCTAATCCAACCTAAAACTTAAAAAAATTTCAAAAAAAAAAAAAAAAAATTAAAATCCGGCCCGGACCGGGCCCGAACCGGCCGGGCCGGTTCACCAAAACCTGGGCCCGGGCCCGAACCGCCCAGCAGCCGGGCCGGGCCGAACCGAACCGAGGGACCCACCGGGCCCTGGGCCGGGCCGGGCCAAACAGTAACCGGGCCGGGCCGGTTCCGGGCCGGGCCGCCCGGCCCGAGTCCAGCACTATGTTGGAGACACCTTAAAACTTTAAAAGGATACCAGACAGTGACAACTGACCATGGTTAAGAAGGCTTTTTTAGAAAGACAGGTTACTGGAGCAAGACCTATTTGTGTCATCTTCTCAAACCAGTTTCAATAGAACATCTTGACAGGAGGTAGTAAACTTGTCTCCTTCGGGTTGGAGTCTGACCTTTGCCTAAGCAACATACTAGAATTAGTTGTTGGGATGGAGTCTACATGTCACTTAAATAATGATGGAAGCACAACATAATCACAGGAGGCTTCTTGGGGCCGTTCCACAGAAAATAAGAGAGAAATGACTCCGCTTAACGCTTTGCGCAATATTTCTACAGGCATGGTTTGAGACTTTGAGCCAAGTGCGCCTGTCACTAAAGATTAGTATATTGCCATCATAGGGGACAACTACAGGCATCACTTTTCCTAGGGGATATCCGCAGCAGTGGATGTAGGCATCCTTGCCATTGTCTCTACTTGTCATGTTTTGCTTGCTATGAATTGTCGTGAATGTGGGTATTTTCTATTTTTCTTTGCATTTATTATACTAAAATACATAAATAAATAAATTTATTACCCCGTAATATTGTCATCACTACTAGTTATTATTGTTGTTATTATTGTTATGTTGTTTCTCCACTACAACATTTAGTGATGGTTAAACAGCTTCGACAATTTGTTTTTAGCAAATTTGTTTGTTCAAAATCCTTGCAAGGGGGAGCAATGTATGACTAGTAAACAATGTGGGTTCTTTTTCGTGCAATCATCATACACAGAATCAATATGGGTAAAGTTGAAGTCGTCGTGTTGAAAAATGTTGGAAAAAATGTGTTAAAAGTGCATTAAATGGTCACTTTGAGGCAATTTTTTGAGTGGGGTCCACTTCCGATTTGGGTCGGCTCAAAGTGTTTTCGGATCGTCCTTGCTTAGGGCTACAATTCGATATATGGTACGCTCAAAACGGATAACGGGTGAATGATAAATTGATTCTCGAAGTTCACTCGTTGAAATGGAGAAAAACTAGGAAAATGTGGGTTTCTAGTGTGGTTTTTTCCCACACCGGAAAACCCAAGGGAATTTGAACCCTTTATAAAGGGAAACCCCCCTTAAAGAGTTAAGATTCCTTAGGGTAAAGGCCCTCTCCACGTGCGTAGGGGGTGCGAACCAAATCCCGAAACCGGAGAACAAAAAGCGCGACTTGCGTGCGCGGGCGACCGGCGGACACAAATGTCGTTCGAAAATCTATCTTCTAAAGATAACGTTAATTTTTGTTCTTTCTGCTTCATCTATTTTTCGTTTAGTCAATTTATTTAACTAATTTTCTTTGTTTTTCGAAACACACCCAACAAAAAACACAGCTCTCCAAGCAGCGATCGTCCCAAGTCGTATAGGGCTGAGCAAATCCCTCATAAAACAACAAACACAGTACAGTACAATAGATTCAACCAACACTGTTGCAGCACCCCTTTTCCCCATCCTTGCCAATATTCTTTGTTCTTAATATCAAGCTAATGAGCAAATTAAAAATGTCATAAACAGCTAAAAAATAGAGATCAAATTCATATATTCAAAAGAAAGGGAAGTTTGTATCTTGATATATACATTGAACAAAAACATATGTCTCTGGCTTTTCTTCTTTCTCTTCTTCCTGTGATTAATTTATTTAATTATTAATAACATAAATTAACATCAGTCTGACAATACATTGAATAGGGACAACACTCATTATATAAATGCTATACATACATACATACATACATACATATATCTGGAGGAATATTCAGGTCAGTCCGGACAAGAACTGGCATCCGGTCAAGCCTATTTGAGGGCCTTCCAGGTTGAATATTTTGGTGAACCTTTGTGAGCATGTTCTTCATGAAGTTTAGAACATTCACACAAAATTTCAGATTAAAATTCGACCGGAAAGTCAGTTAAACAAATACTTGAAAAACACCATGTTTTTATGCATATTATTGCGCCGTAAGTATCCATAATTTATTTAACTGTGTTTCCGATTGAATTTTAAGCAAAAAGTTTGTAGAGATAATCCAGACTTCATGAAGAACATGCTCACAAAATTTTATCAAAAAATTCTACCGGAAGCCCCCTCAAATGGTGTCGTCCGGACAACGGTTCCGGTCATTCCGGACTGACAGAAACATTACTCCATATATCTCTATACATTATATATACAAATGTAAAATGCTATTACGATTAACAACATTGACGAAAAAGGCAGCTAAAAACTCATTCAAAAATGTTACAGAGTAGAGGGAGTCAGGGAGAAGTCATTCATACATGTTCCATATATAAATTCTTTTCTACGAAATCATTTAATTAAAATACTCCGTAAGGAATATAAATCTAGAAAAAACTCAGTAGTTTTTTAGGAATCCAAGCCCTGTTTTTGTCCTTGAACTACAAGTTTTTTGTTTTAATCCACTAAATTTTCAAATCCTCCATTTAAAGATACTTTATTATGAAACCAAACCCTCCCAAAAAATAGCTCAATTTGTATACGTCTTATCATATGCGTCTTAGCTTCCATGTTTCAAAACATTCAAAAAAGGTAAAAAGAATCACTCTTCATCTCATGACACAAGATAATAGAATAAGGTTAAGAAAATGTATTTTATATATAAAAATAAATGAAATTAAAAGAGTCAACTCACCCTCAACAAAAATCATATATATATATAGCGTAATTCTTTTCAAAATCCATGTATGATCTTATTTCTTCTTTATAATAGTCATCTTAACAAAGAATATGACCTCGCCCTACGTTAATGTTTCAAAAATGATTACAAATTATATTAGCACATTAGTAACCTTATTGAGACATAATGGGTCTCAAAATCTTGAATGGAAAAAGTCCCAAATTATTACTCTAAATTCCATATCTTCATCTAAGGTGAGGGTAAATCAAAAGAAACCACAAATAGAGAAAATATAACATTCTTGAAATAAGAGTAATCTTGAGTTCAACGCCCATGATTGGACTCTATTGATACATTGATATCAAAACCATCAATACGTTGATATCAAAACCATCAATCGTTTTATATAGTAAAACACAGTTATAAGTCACTGACATGTCACTCTGTTATTCTTTAACAAAATATATGTTATCACTAATTTTGAAATACTTAATTAATTTCAACTATTAAATATTTAAGCTCATTATCTTATACTACGTATATCTTAGATTCAATCCTTTAAATCGGGTGGTAAAAACACACTAAATTAAAATATTCTAAAAATAGGATACAAAAGTTGATTTCCTATATGTATAATATGAACGCCATCAAAGCATCAGAATAAAAAAAATATTACATAACACTTTAATTATTATTTGGTTATACACGACTCCAAGAAATAACAATAATATATTTTCTTCATCCCAAATGATTTTGCACAAAATGATTTATGAGTTTGACTAAATTTAAAGTTAATATTTTGCCTGATTTTTTATGTTAGTCATAGCAACAAAAGTGCATATATCATGAATTTAGATAAAAAGTTCTATTGGAGTGCAAACTTCAAATCTAAAAATGACTTTAACTTGATACTCAAAATTAGAGAATAAAATGGTATTGTATGGACCAAGAAATATACATTTGCATTATCATTTTGGGACATATAAAGTAACAAAATAAAAACACCAAATCTGCTCTGGTTCAATATTACTCTGTATAATACTCAATGTTCACGTCCAATAAATTTAGTAGAATAACACACATCAAAACTTACAATTTTTTAATAAATGAAGAAGCTTCTACACAATTTCCCCCAACATTGTCTGAAGAAACCCAGCTCAATATAATAAAATCAAATTTCCTACTATAAGTTCATGACACCAAATAAACTCCAATCACTATAAACATAAAATTAAATGTAGACAAACTCAATATATGTAGATGAAATTTAATTTTGTTATTTAAAATTGAGATATTAACTAATTTGTTACAATAACAAACATTTATGCTATCATAATACTTAGAATGAATTTCTAACTTTCTGGAACACACACTCCCTTTCTCCCACAATAAAAGATATATTTGAATTTGATGCAAGAAAAAGAAACTACTGGGGATGCCCCGGGCGTTACACTAGTAATACTTAATATCTACTTTCCTATCCATGAGATACTTGATGAAATAGTGCTTCACAATTTAGAGCACACGGTGCTTCACAATTTAGAGCACACATTTGATCTTGGCATTTTTTACAATATCTTCCATCAGGGCTTATTAAGAACACAAAATGCTCTCTCCATACAGCTTCTTAAGAATGAATGTGTTCTATTAAATACCTATTGATCTCCTCTAGGATATACTACATACATCATGAAATTGTTGTTGATGATACCTTGCATTGGAGTAAGTAGTTAAATATTCATTTTTTCTAAGTAACAATTGTCAACCAAATAATATTTGCATCAAAGAGAGATGAAGCATGTTTTACTGGGCCTGCCAAACAAGGTTGAGGGGTTCACACGAGTTCAATTCAAGAGTACATTTTTGCGAAAGAAGTGCAAGCACTTTCGGCCGAGTGAGTTTGAAGGGAGAGCCAAGGAAACAAGCCCCACCGACTCACCAAGACGGGGCTAAGGGAATCACCTTCCACTTCCTCAACTAATTATTTTATAATCAGACAAACTGACATCTTAGTACGCAGTGGATTGCTAGGTAGCCGCCGCTTTAATCCGTTCCGACTCCATCACAAGGAAATTGACAAGGTTGGAATAATCACTATGTCCATAACATATACCATGCTTTAGATCATTACCCACATGTAGTCTCCAAGATAGTTAAGGACACACGTACCCATATGCCCCTCTTTTCTCACATATGAAAAGTGGTTTGCAATTTGACATTTTTCTAAAGAGTTATGTTCCTAAAAAAATTATAATGATATTTTTATCTATAACAAAAATATCTACAACACCTATTACTATTATACACGTACAATGTGCTTCCTACGCAAATCATTAACTAAGCAGCTACCCTAAAATACTAGAGGTGCTTGGAAGATTGTCAAGAACGAGAGTGCTTGGAAGATTGTCAAGAACGAGAGAAGAGAAATGATTCAAGCCTGAGGATTTGTGTTTTTTTTTCCTTCATTTGCCTCGTATTGACATCATACATTGACCAATGCTCCTCCATTCTTCTTACTTCTTTTAATAAAACATTTTCTTTTTTCATTTTGCACCAGACTTGCTTCAACCATGAAAAGCTTCTTCTGAAGTTGTTGAATAACACCGGGTAAGTTTTTTCTGGAGCAAGTCCTTTCATATCTGCCTTTTATCATACCGGGTACAACCACCCAAATGCTCAATTTGCTTGAAGCATTATGCTCTTTTGACTTCACCAAATTTTTATCTCTACCTTCTATCATTTTATTCACAAACAAAAGATTGAAGCATTGCAACACCTCCTCCTCCCTCGATATGTAAACGCTTGTGCACTTCAAGAACACCTTCTGAAACTTGTTTTCTTGTTTTCAATTCGGGATTAATACCATTATTCTGTCAAATTTAGTCCATGGTCACAAATTTAGTAAGGTGCTTCACAATACAACAATTCATAATCAGCATACATGTTAACACGATCAGTAAGACTGTAAAGGAAAACTATCAAGTAAGCCCTTTACTATATAAAAACAGTAAGTAAACTCTCATACTCTAAAATCACTCAATTGAACCCCCAAAATCATTAAAAACACCCAATTCCTCCATTTTGAAGGTTGTCATCCGATTTATTAGGTTATATAAGCTGACATGGTTGTATTTGGCCATTCACATGTATTGTTGGCGCTTAATAGACATCCACATATTCTTTCTTTTTCTTCAATTTAATTTGCTTCATGTAATTTCTAATTCTTTGTTTCATTTCCTATAGCAATGCTATTTCACTCCACCCATGTTCATCCTACTCAACATTACGGCTCTGCCCTCGTCTTTCAACCACCACTCCCTGGAGTAACAAGGATTAGGTGGAAAATGACTCAAGGAACATACTCCGTATTTATTAAGCTCATGCTTCAAAGAATTTAACTGACCCTACTCCATTTACCTTCTCTCGATATATCACATAGGTTGTCTTCTTTCAACAATTTTTGTCTTTCACATATTTTTCCTTTGATTCCTTCATCTCATGATGTATAACTTTTTCAAGAGTAAACTTTAAAACTAAACTATGATGAAAGCGTGATTTATGAGATGATTCTGATTTTCCAGTGCTATTATTGGAATGGATTGGAGATCCAAACAACACATAATCAATTGCTTCAGCTTGTTTGGAGATTTTTTTTCTGAATCTGATCCTTTAGTTGTGTTGAGTGTGATGGATTCCCCAACCTAGGGGTAGAAGAAATTGAGAAGGAAAATGAAAAGTGCTAAGTATAGATTGAGTAGAAAACTTGACAGAATAACAGTAAGCTTGTGCGCAAGAATGACAATTCCTTTCCACAAGTTGGAAGGTGATGTTTATAGATTAAAATGAAATATTTGGGGAACAAGTAAAATCTGCTAGTCTAATAACACATTGACACATGTAAAGCTTGATCTGTAAGAGAATTTGTACAACTAGCTGATTGGTATTGTGGATAACTAAATTGACAGGTTTTGTACTGGAATGCCTAAGGAAGCCACACATGTTTTACCCGGAATCTTCTATGCACAACCGTCTTGGTGATGTAAGCCCTAAACAGCTATCGTGTGGATGACGTGATCACAGTAGTTATGCGAAATTTCAGTGCTGAAATGACTAAGTCCATAATCTTCTCCGGGGTCCTGGACTCTACGGAAGAATCCGAGCTCGGGGGCAGTGTATTTATTTAAGAGGAGGGTGCCCTCAGCAATAATGTTCTCTTTATCTCTTTGACCTCATGAGGCACTAGTTGACCTCAAGCTTGATTATAGTGCCAGACTTTGGCGTTAACCTAGGTGAAATGCGAGCTTGGCCTCAGATACAGTTTCAGACTTATCTCGATGATCTAAGAACTGACTAAGACACCGACCTCAACAGGCTTGGGCTCATCCTCGACGAGAAATGACTTAGCAGTTTGTAGTGATCCTTTATCCGTAAATGTTGATACCTCCGGGGTATATGGGAATATACTCCATCAGAATATTTTCTCCCAACCTTTTGGTATACTAAAATTGATTATGCTCGTCATATTTATATGGATGGGCCTAGAGGTTCAGAGTTCAAACGACAAACGGCAAAGGAATAACAACATTCCAAGTCCCGTGCAGTTGAAGATGAAGAATCAATGATGACGTGTATCTGAGCTCCGCCCTTTTTTGTCGTACTTTAGATTCTTTTGTCGGGTTCATACCAGAATCGATGACGACTCTCTTATCTTAATATTATTGACCAAAAAAGAAAATAATTAAATCCATATCATCGATCACGTCAGCACTTTATACTCCCTCCGTCCCTAATAACTTTGCCAAGTTTGACCGGCACGGAGATTAATAAAGTAAAAACTGTGTGATTGAGGTTTGTGCAGAGGAGAGAGAATTAACTGGATCCACAAATTCTTTACTTAAAATAGAAAGTGGCAAAGTTAATGGGACGTCCAAAAAAGGAAAGTTGGCAAAGTTATAAGGGACGAAGGGAGTAGTTCGTCATAAAGGGAGGACTTGGGTGTTTTTAATAATTCCGGTGTTTAATTGGATGATTTTGGAGTAGGAGCGTAGTTGCAATTTATGTTATAGATTTGATAGTTTTTCCTGTACTCAATCTTCAAATTTTCATTTTAAATAGGTTTATTTTTAAATTACATTCACTATTTCTTTTTTATATTAGCTATTTTTTTTATATATATTAGCTATTATTATTATTATTATTATTATTATTATTATTATTATTATTATTATTATTATTATTATTATTATTATTATTATTATTATTATTATTATTATTATTATTATTATTATTATTATTATTATTATTATTATTATTATTATTATTATTATTATTATTATTATTATTATTATTATTATTATTATTATTATTATTATTATTATTATTATTATTATTATTATTATTATTATTATTATTATTATTATTATTATTATTATTATTATTATTATTATTATTATTATTATTATTATTATTATTATTATTATTATTATTATTATTATTATTATTATTATTATTATTATTATTATTATTATTATTATTATTATTATTATTATTATTATTATTATTATTATTATTATTATTATTATTATTATTATTATTATTATTATTATTATTATTATTATTATTATTATTATTATTATTATTATTATTATTATTATTATTATTATTATTATTATTATTATTATTATTATTATTATTATTATTATTATTATTATTATTATTATTATTATTATTATTATTATTATTATTATTATTATTATTATTATTATTATTATTATTATTATTATTATTATTATTATTATTATTATTATTATTATTATTATTATTATTATTATTATTATTATTATTATTATTATTATTATTATTATTATTATTATTATTATTATTATTATTATTATTATTATTATTATTATTATTATTATTATTATTATTATTATTATTATTATTATTATTATTATTATTATTATTATTATTATTATTATTATTATTATTATTATTATTATTATTATTATTATTATTATTATTATTATTATTATTATTATTATTATTATTATTATTATTATTATTATTATTATTATTATTATTATTATTATTATTATTATTATTATTATTATTATTATTATTATTATTATTATTATTATTATTATTATTATTATTATTATTATTATTATTATTATTATTATTATTATTATTATTATTATTATTATTATTATTATTATTATTATTATTATTATTATTATTATTATTATTATTATTATTATTATTATTATTATTATTATTATTATTATTATTATTATTATTATTATTATTATTATTATTATTATTATTATTATTATTATTATTATTATTATTATTATTATTATTATTATTATTATTATTATTATTATTATTATTATTATTATTATTATTATTATTATTATTATTATTATTATTATTATTATTATTATTATTATTATTATTATTATTATTATTATTATTATTATTATTATTATTATTATTATTATTATTATTATTATTATTATTATTATTATTATTATTATTATTATTATTATTATTATTAATGTGTATATATATACGGGGAACGAGGTGGGGATGGTGTGGGGTGCATAACCCATCATCGGCCCCATATTTAAGCGGAGAGGAAATAATCCTCCATCCCCATACACACCCGCCCCACCATAGCCCTACTCACCCCCACAGGGCGGTTGTTCCCCACGGGCCCCGCCCCATTGCCATTATTAGCTGTACTACATCTGGCGGTTATTCGCCACGGGACCCACCCCATTGCCATCCTTAGCTGTACTACATCATCATCATTTTTTATGGTACTACATCATTATCATTATGATCACTTAAGTAGTATTATTTTAAAAGGTGACAAAAGAGTTAAAGAGCTTATCAAATAAAATACGTAGTAGTAAATTAGAGTCTCGCCATATGAAAAATATAAAAGTGAATAGGGGAAATTTACTTAAAGTGTTTTATTTACGTTTTGTTGTTTCAAATTTCAAAGTGAAATAGTAATAAAGTATTTACATATTCAAACAATCATATTTAACCATGCTAAATTATCTAAAATCAATTTAAAAACAGAAAAGGCCTATTATTTAATTTATTTACCAGTCACCCCTATATAATGAAGGCCTAAGAAACATTTTCGAAAGAAATGAAAAGAAATAATGAAAAAAGAAAAAGTAAAAAATTGAAAAAATTAAAAACTGAAAAATGAAAAAATTGAAATAAAATTAAAGCTTTGCTGACGTGTTATGTTAAGTTGAGTAAGTGTGACACCACAGGAGGGCCCACAACCCCTTCCAACGCACCGATAACTTCTTTCTTCTTCTTCTTCCTCTTGGCATTTGCCTTCACTGCCGTGTCTGAAATCAACAAGTCTTCTCTGTTTTTCCAGATAATCCGGCTACCGCCCTTTCTCATCGCCGGATCACAGCTTTTCCGCCGAACGCCCGAGCCATACCGGACAACCAAATATGGCACGGGCTCTGGTCCTCTATCTCGCTCTTTTCATCAGCTTTTGCGGTGCCGTTCGGTGTCTTAGGTGTCCGACTAACAATCACAACGGCAGATTTCTCCTCCCGCAGCCGCCGCAGAATGGAGGAGCTGATCGAAACAAAAACCAGCAAACCGCCGCAAGCACAACCACGATGGTTCTCCCTCTGTACCCTCCCAAAGACTCGCCTTCCCTAGCTTCCGATGCGAAGAGCCTCTCCCGCCGGAACCTCCAGAGTAGCCTTCCCAATGCGCGCATGGGTTTGCACGACGACCTTCTTCTAAATGGGTGAGGAATGAACATTGAATCATCTTCGCCGTCATCAAATTTTAGACCTTTATGGGTTGAAGGGAAATCAAATTATATTTTTACCATATTAGATATATGAAAATTGTTTCGGTGCAGGTATTATACGACCCGGCTTTTGATCGGAACTCCACCGCAAAAGTTTGCGCTTATAGTGGATACAGGGAGTACTGTTACCTATGTTCCGTGCTCTACCTGTGAGCAATGCGGCCACCACCAGGTTAGTGCATTTCTGAGAAATTTGTGTAACTTCAGTTCCGTTGACTAATCCCTTTTTATGAAGATCAATCTCTATCTCTGACACTTAAGAATGGGAGGTTAATTTTTGAGTTTGTGATTAGTCCAACTTGAGATGTCCATATGGCTATATATGTGATACATTGATGTTCATCGCTGGGCAGCATTAAAGTTTTCTGGAACTCTGAGTCCTGTTCCACCAGTTTCTAATATTTATATTCAACATATCTTAATGTACTTAAGCAGTGCACCCTTGTTTGATGAGAATCAAATTTGATGTCCCCAACTTCAATTTTATTGCTCACAATTCCTGGAAGTAGGGAAATAAGATACTGATTTGCCATTTCCTTATGTAGGCTCTTATATCTGAAGAGGACAGTTGAATTAATTTATTTGACTTATTTCTTTTGGATGTGCTTCTTGAGGTCTTCATTTGCTTTGCAATGACATATCACGTAGTTTGGGAATACTTATGGCATGTTTCTGTCTTCATTTATTGCAAATTTGATGGTCCATTGATGTATTCTATTTTTTCCCATCTGTGATCAGTATTTGGCTTGTATTATGTGTTTGACAGGATCCTAAATTTCAACCTGAGCTTTCAAGCACCTACCAACCTGTTAAATGTAATATAGATTGCACCTGTGACCGTGACAATGAGCAATGCATTTATGAAAGGCAATATGCTGAGATGAGTACCAGCAGCGGGGTGCTTGGCGAGGACATTATTTCATTTGGGAACCAAAGTGAGCTCAAACCTCAGAGAGCCACATTTGGTTGTGAGAACTTGGAAACTGGTGATCTTTACAGTCAACGTGCTGATGGCATCATGGGCTTAGGCCGTGGAGATCTCAGCATAGTCGATCAACTAGTTGAGAAAAAAGTAATTACTGACTCCTTTTCATTGTGCTATGGTGGGATGGATATTGGTGGTGGTGCAATGGTTCTGGGTGGAATATCACCCCCTACTGACATGGTCTTTACTCATTCAAGTCCAACTCGGAGGTATGCATTCGCAGTAGTGGTATTATGACACTGAGTGTTAGGTTCTCTCCTAACAAATACACTTTATCAATGTTATGCATTTACTCTAGTCTCGGGATGGCAACAGCCCATATTACAATATAGAGCTGAAGGAATTGCATGTTGCTGGGAAAAAACTGCCTATTAATCCGCGGGTCTTTGATGGAAAGCATGGAACCGTCCTTGATAGTGGCACGACATATGCTTACCTACCAGAAGAAGCATTTAAAGCATTTAAGCATGCTGTAAGATTGATCTCACTGAGTATGAGCTTGTTTCTTGATTTCTGTGTGACAATATTTGACAATGAAAACAAGAATGTCAAACGAAATTGCTTATGAGTAGTAGGTTTTTAAAACCCTTTTCATCTAGTTTGTTGTATGCTTTATTGGGTTTAGCATATTTAATCCTGGAAAAATATTCTCAAACTGATGTTTCTTTGTATTGATATTTAATTTAACCACCGATCGTATATATAGTGCCTTCACAACATTTGTGTTAATGGAAATCCAAACCATATTGACATTCTTTATCAGTGGATTAACACGATTCTTTATGGAGTTTGAACTTAGGGTGGGTTGAGCTCTTCCGGCTGGGTTTTGACCCAAAACTAAGTATGGAACCAAAGTAAAAAGTTCAATTTGGTTTGGTTTGGTTTTACATTTCGAAACATGAAACCATGGTTTCATTGGTTCGGTTTATTTGGGTTCGGTTTCGTTTTTTCAAAAAATGTTGTCATTTGATTAAAAATGATACAATAGTTGAGGAAAATAATCAAACCTATAACATAAAAAATAATGCAAACATACTAGAAAGGAAAAAAAAGAAGGAACAAATATATCTTGAAGTATACGTGAGAGAACACATACTTTTTCAGTTTTTTGGAACAGTGTAGAATAAGATTATATGTTGTATATAAAAAAGTTAAAGAAGTTTTGCTTTCAAAAATTGTGTGCGTTAATTCATTATTTTTCATTCAACATTTTTTCTTGGAGGTATATATAACTTCAAAAAATTCATAGACAAACACATATATATCCTTAATTTATAACCTTTGTGTTTAGTTTGAACATAATTCATGAATGTATACGATGTATAGGCAAAATTGAAATGAATATTTATTTGTTCTCTCAATATAAACACTTTAGGGTACAAAAACCAAAAGTTACTAGTAGTAATAAACAACAAAAAACATCACCATCATGCCATCATGCAACAATAACATCCAAGCCTTAGTCCCAAAAGAGTTTGAGGTCGGCTAACATGAATCGACACATGGAGTCGGAGCTAAAAAGACTTGAAAGATAAGATACGATATGATAAGACAAAGATAAAAATCAAATGGCAAGATAAAAAGAATAGAAAAGGAAGATAAAAAGGATTAAAGTATACAGAATATAAGAAAGATAAAAATGATAAAAGATAAAAGGATATAAATGATGAAAAGAGATCAATCATCCACACGAATATTCTCTCTTCGCTTTGCTCTCTCCAAAGTCATACTCTCATTAAAACCAAGAAGAAACATATCACTCCTAATCTTCTAATCAATGTCTATTTAGGTTTTCCTCTCCAACCACCTCTTCTCCCCACCTCTGAACTCGTCTAACATGTGCATTACTCGGTCTTCTACGCACATGACCAAACCACCGCAATTGAGACTCTCGCATCTTATTTTCAATAGGTGTTACTCCCACCTTTTATTTGATTGTCTCATTACTTAATGTCTTTTCGAGTATGCCCACGAACAACACAACATGTGCATTTAAGTTATACTCGTCCTTTGAATGTGACAATGTTTCACCGCCTAACACTCTATGTGATATAGTAATGTAGGCATAATTGCTGCCTGATAAAACTTACCCTTCAGTCTAGTCGGCATAGAAATCATGAAATGCTCTTCCATTCCATCCACCGTGTTCTGTTTCTGTGTGACACATCTCCATCCAGTCACCATCTTTCTGAATTATTGACCCCAAGTAACAAATCATATCATTAAGGCATTATCTCCTTACTATCTAGTGTAATCCCAATGTTACAACTGCTTCTACCTTCACCAAACTTGCATTCCATATACCCAGTCTTGCTTTGACTCAAACCTTTATTCTCCAAAGTTTGTCGCCATATTTTAAACTTTGCTTTAACACCTGTATCTGTCTCATCAATCAATACAATATTGTCGGCTAACATCATGCACCAAAGTTTCATGGTGTGACTCATAACTTAATCAATACAATATTGTCGGCAAACATCATGCACCAAAGTTTCATGGTGTGACACATTATTCTACATCACCCTTATTCTTAAATAGAGGAATAAGAGTATTCTTTCGCCAACTCGTTGGCATTTTGTTGTTTCTCCAAAGTTGTTAAAGAAATGTGCCAATTACTCAATGCCTCTCTCCCAACTTCTTCAGGCCTCGATCGGTTTGCCATCTAGACCCACTGTTTTCTTCTCCCCATCTTTTTGATAGTCTCTTTAACTTCTGTCGTTTGGACCCTTCTCATTAATCCCAATTTACCATACAATCCGGTATAGTAAGATCATCAATATCTTGCATTTTATTCCCGTTGAACATGGTATAAAAGTATGAACTCCAAATCTCTTTTATTTCCTTATCCATTAATATCTTTGATCGTCATGCTTCATACACTTAACTTTTTCGATATCTTGAGTTTTTCAATCACGAAGATGAGCAAGTCTATAAATATATTTTTCTCTTTCCTTAGTGTTGAATTTTACATACAATTCCTTATTCACTTTCCCTCATGCTTCCTTCACAGTTTTTTTAACTTCTTTTTACATCTTTGTACTCCTCTATGTTCTTACCGCTCCATCTTTTTCCCAACTTGTTGCAGCATTCCCTTTTGTGCTTTATGGATTGTTTTACCTCATCATTCCACCAAGATATGCATTTTTTGTGGCAGACATCCTTTAGATTGTTCAAGTATCTCTTTTTCCACTTTGTTAATGATCCAGTCCATTGATAACCACACATCTTCTACATATGTGTCATTATCAATACACCATACATTTTCAACAAACATTTTTTTTTCAAAGCTTTGTTGGAGATCCCTTCAGGTCTTCACCACTTTATCTTTGGCTCCACTTGTTGCTTAACCCGCCTTCTATTATTCTTACCTCGAAAACCAAGCACCACCATCCTATGTTGAGTGACAACACTCTCACATGGGATAACCTTACCATCAATATAACTAGTTCTTCAAATAGTTCGTACTAAGAAGTAGTCAATTTGGGTATTATTCTATGGGTCACAAGGTGATAGTCTCATTTCTTAAATCAAGTGTTCAATGGCTAATAATAATATCAGGATCAATGATTAATGGTTAATAAATAAAATATGATACTTCCTCTATTTTCTTTTAATTGCAACGCTTCTCTTTTCAAGTTTGCCAACGCAAATTTTGACCATTCATATATTTAATTTTCTATTAGTAAAAAAATAAAAAATTCAGATTTTGAAATTTATCGATGAGACAAGTTTGATGATGTTTTTCAAAAATTAATTCAGTAATACATTAATGAGTAAAAATGTAGTCAAAGTAGAACATGTGAATAATGTTCAATTACTTGACTCAACTAATTAATGAGTAAAAATTCAACATTTAGCAATTATTTAAGAACGAACGTAGTATCAATTAGTTTGGTTTATTTGGTTTGGTTTTGAAAGGCTAAAACTGAAGTCGAACCAAACAACTACAGTTGAGTTCAATTCATTTTTTGCACTCGGTTGTGGTTTGGTTGCGTTTCGGTTTATTTTGATTCAGTTTTGAATGTTTGTTTTTTCGACTCCGTTCCTATTTGAACTAATTTTACTTGTACTTGCAGGTCATGAGTGAAGTTCATTCACTGAAGAAGATCAATGGCCCAGATCCAAACTACAGTGACATATGTTTTTCTGGTGCTGGAAGGTATGCAAAAGACATTAGAAATTTCTAAATGTGTCTGAAGATATTTTTAATGTTTTTGTGCAGTAGTCTATAAAGGGTTTTTTAATCCGTGAGACGTTTTGCTTATATAAGGTGAGATGTAAGCCTCAAGGCAGTATGAGGTATAAGCCTTAAACTATATAACATTTAAGGTTAAAGTAAGAGATACCTGATACAATAATATTTTAAACACAAGCCATTAAATTAGATGCTCCTAAGCCTAAACAGTTTTGGAAAGTGTTAAAAAACACAAACTCACGCAATTGTACTGCTGACCAAATAAATTGACTCTTCATTATTCATACCACTGCATTTTTTGTCTACTTTTCACGTTTACTTAGTCCTGACTGCTTAACTTAAGACTAAACTATTAAAGTGACATTGCAAGAGATAACCAAACATAATTCTGAAAAGGGAATAAGAGATTAAGAGTGTGATTGCGATAGCTGAAAAGATTAGATTATTTAATAATCAATTATATTTATAATTGACTATTCTTATAGTTATAATCCGAATCGGTTATTGTTTTGGTAATGTTTGCTTAAAGGTAGTTCTGGAACAACTCATTTTGTTTGGATGCAACAAAAATTTAGCTTTTACAAGGTAAAGTAGTATAAAAACAACTGAAAGACAAGATATGCCGTTGAAAAATAATTATAAGCCACAAATCTGAACTTCTCCAAAACAAGTGAAAGTTTGTGAAAAGAAGTTGTTCTAAATAAAGTAGAATGTTCTAGGACTTTCAGAAAACACCTGAAATTAGAGGTTCTCAAACAAGCTCTAAGAAATTATAGAAGAGCAGAACCTGAGAAGATAAAAGTGATGCCTTCATAATAAAGCAGCAGTATCACTGCAAAAGCAAAAAAGGCAGAAATTCTAATCAACAAATCTTGAGGATAAATGACAATCAGGCCATCAGGGATTCAAAGTTTTTTGGAGATTTGAGCAATCAACAATTATTAGCAGATTGTATTTCGGTTTCATCCTGAATGATTTTATTTCCTTTTTGGTTGCTTTATTTATTTAATTTTTTATGCCTAGTAAAGCCTATTTAAGGCCATCTGAATAATGGAATAGTATGCAAGTTTGAAGCAAGAACAACCACAAGGAGTGCAGAGTTCTCAATAAATGTTCCTACTAGTTCTTTTCTGTACTGTCCCAAACAGTAACCATAGCCAATCCCTCGAAATCGCAGTCTTCCATCCCCACAACTGTTCGGCGACTAGGCGTCCAGGTGCTAGGGAGTTGTTGCCAGGTGCCATTGCCTCGCCTGGAAATTAGGAACGGATTAATTTTCAGAAGTTAGAAACACATCCCAAAAAATAATTATCTATAAATACAAGAACCAGCCTTACAAATCGGTGAAGGAAGTCTACATTCCAGAAGGAAGCATGGGTTAAGATCGCGAGTCAAGTCGTAAGATCGACGATCTTACGAGTAGGGCGTGACTGGGCGATCTGGATTGTAGCTAAGATCGGAAACTATGGTAGGGCCTAGGATCGAAATATCGATGAGTTGGAACATAAAAACGCCCGATCGGCGTACGACATCGATCTGCGCAAGAGACTGAATCGCCAGGCTGGTCAGATCTTGTACAACAAACAACGAAAACAGAAACCAAAAGAAAAACTTACGAAGCGCCGGCAACCAACTCCAAGGATGCTTGCGGAGCTCCAATAGATGCAAGTTGATATTTTGGTTTGTTTTTTATTCCAAGTTAGTATAAAAGTGTGTCTCTTGTTCTGAGTTACGATCTACCAAACCCCTTCTGATCCGTGCTAGGATTTCCAGTTTAACAACATTGAGGAAAAGAACCATATGCGTGGTTTTGTTCATTCCTTGCAGGTCCCTCTTTGCTCGCAACTCGCAAGATTTTTTCTCTTCTTTCTTTTGCACTTCCACATTTGTTCGCTACTTCGTATTTAATTCTTTTATGTTTTTCTTGTTCTTTCTCTCTATTCTATTTTTTTAATATACTTTATATATATATATATATATGTGTGTGTGTATATATATATATTGCCGTGCATCGGTGCAGTATGCCAAATTGCCAGTATAGTGTACACTTAATTATTATCAATTTAATATAAGCGATGATTTAGTTCTTGGTGATTTAGTCCTGTTTTGAATTAATAAACTTTGTTTTGCATTATTAATTGGTGGTTTCAATTCTAGGTAATTTATAATTTAATTTGTAATATATAATATATTACAAATTAAGTATCTTTGAATATATTATTTTATATATTTAAATATTATATATGGTGCGCCTAGTCGCCTGTCGCCTAATTGTAAACTAGGTGTGCAACTAGTCTCCTTTGCGATACGGCAGTCGGCTGACACCACTCCTCGCCTTACTCCCGTGACAAATATGGTCCCCACTCCTGAGGAAGCTTTTGATGGGACCTTGTACACAAACCGCTAATAATAAAAAAACTTCGGAGTTAGAGAACACTGATAAATAGGGAATTTTGACTGCAAAAAATTGATTCACAATCCCACAGAGAATTACAGAGCTGCGTGAAGCTTGTTTGCAGAAGTTTGACTTAATTTCCTCGATGTCTTCCTAAAGCTTGATTAAGCTATGACATCTGCCTGAAGCTATTATGTAAAGGAGCATTGTTGATTTGGACAACTGGCTTATGATTTTTTATCATGTCATATAGTAAATTTGATCACTAAAAAACAAAATCTTATCATGGATTTAAGAATAATAAGAACAATAAGGACAAAATAATAAGCATTAAAAGTTAAAACAAAACGTATAAGCCTAATAAACAACCTTGACACTAATAAAACGGCACACCTCATTCATGGGAAAACATGGAAAAAAGATGCAAGCCTCAAGGCTAAATTCATGTATCTCGAATTGAGAGCAGCCTCAAAACGCTTTTTCAACAATGTTTTGTGCCACCATGCAATGTTAATATTTTCTCACTTTTCAGAGACGTTTCAAAACTTACGAAGGCTTTTCCATCAGTTGACATGGCATTTAGCAATGGACAGAAAATATCACTTTCTCCTGAGAACTACTTGTTCAGGGTACTGATTTGGGTTTATCTTACTCTTGCTCATTTGATTTCTTGTTATGCTCCCTTTTCTCTAATCTCCAAAGTCTAATTGTTTCTTTCAGTGTTCATTCTTTAATGTATTTTGTTTCCTGATTTATCCAATCTTGCTTTCTTAAAGCATTCAAAGGTTCGTGGTGCCTATTGCTTGGGGATTTTTCAGAATGGAAAAGATCCTACTACTCTTTTAGGAGGTATTTATGGCAAAATGTCAACAGGGGCCTTATGCTACAATTAGTTCCCTCTCATTTTGTTCATTGTTGAGCCACAGATTTCTTGCTTTTAACTTGAACATTTATCGCAGGAATCGTTGTCCGCAACACACTAGTAACATATGACCGTGAACATGAAAGGATTGGTTTTTGGAAAACTAATTGTTCTGAGCTGTGGGACAGACTTGGTGCACCTGTTGCACCTCCACTGCCCTCAGAACTGCATAACAACATTTCCAATGTGAATATGACCTCTCCTCCTACTGATATTTCAAGGAACATCACTTCAGGTATATTTTGGGCTTCTATGCAATTTTCTCTAACCAAATGTAAGTAAAACTATATTGTCTCTGAATGTATAAGACTATAAGTTTACTGAAACTTCAAGTTCCACTTTTTAAAAGAAATTGCCTATAATTGGAGAAGAACACAGGTTAATTTCTCAAACAGGACTGCATATGGTTTATTCCCAAAACGGAGCTTATGTAGTCATAATAAAAGAATAAAAACATTGAAACAAATCTTTTAAGAGTAATCAAGTCCTATTTTAGGAAAATAATGGTTGTCCCATTTCAAGATAAGTGTTGTGTTTTGATCATATTTTGGAAATTTATCCTTGTTTATATAATTTGACTTATATTTTTCTTCCCATTGCTGTATTATCATTTTCCAGAAATATACTATCTGCTCTAATTTACAATATCTAGTTTTGGGCTTCATAGAGTCGTTTGTGCTCTCTTTGAGTATATTGATGATATACAGATACCTATTTAAGCAGTGATGTTAGTACTTAGTATGTACACGAATATTGTCTGCATACATTAACATTTTACAGAACAATGTAAAAGTAGAAGGATAAAAGATTGAGAAAAAAAATAGAAAAAAGGGATAACATCAAACTTTGTCTTGTTTTTTTTACAAAGTAACACTTGATATGAACCAAAAAAATGCTTCCAATACAATACTTGATTAATATGAACTGGAGCCCAGCATGGTCCATGAAATTTCTTTGCAAAAAAATGCTTCCAATAGTTTTTTTTACTGATGGACTATGAATTCCATCATCTTCCTTGTCACTAAATTCTTACTGCTGCTATGAATATAAACCTGGTTTACCAATACATTATCAACATGTTTTTCCTGCGTTAATGTTACACACAGGGTTTTCTGCTAATCTGTAGTTAAAGTTACGCAATCCATAATTTTTAATTAATGTTACGAGTTCTACTGTTGTAGTAGTGTTCTCCAGATGGACTCACAAAAAGAAAACATTACAACTTTATAATACAAAAAAAAACGCAAAAAGACGAAGCTAAAGGGCATACAAGTGACCTGATTAAAATGCAAAAAGATGAAGCTAAAGGACACACAAATGACCTAAGCGAAGTATACGAGAACATATTAAAATAAAAGAAAACAACTACTTTTGGATCTACCAAAGTGCCAAAAATAATGAATGAGTTCTTAACATTTTACTTCTTTAATTAACTCCACCACCAGTATTAACAAAGAAGCTTGAAAAAATGGAGATAAAAGAATCAATGTAGAATGAAAAACTTGATGTGAGTTCCTAACCGAACTGAATGGAGGGAGGCTATGTCTGTGGAATTCGATTCAGATCTTAACAGAACTGAGAAGAAAGGACAACCTAACATATCAAGTAATTGTATAATGCTACTGACCCTCTACGGCCAAAGAATAGGAGATGAAGTTGATGTTGGACCACCATCACTGCAGGAGATTTGACACGGAAGGTTTCTAATGCGCTGAAAGGGAGTGAAGGTGCGTGCGTGAGAAATAGAGTGAAAGAAAGAAATGACAGGGTTTTGAAATAAATAAGAAAACAAGAAAGAAAATCATGGAAATTGGATGAATAAAAAATCACCAAATCATGTAGTAAGTGTACATGTTTAAAAAAATAAAAAAATACATTAAAAATAATAATTGGTAGTTGCAGACTTGACTCCAAACGTTCACCTGTTAATGGTTTGAATGTTGAAGATCTAAAAGATGTGAGATTGGAATGGTATCGGTTGGGGGTGTACAAGGGACATATGTCCTTGAATCTTCATGATCACATGTTGCTTCATGTAAAGAGTAGACGGTGACAATACTTTGTAATTTTGTATATATCTTCATTAGTTAAGGATTAAGACTTTTTGGTGTATTTAGTATTATTCTCAGACATAAGTATTATATCCCACCGTTACCACTTACCACTACTTCGGGACAATAATCAATGAAGTTATAGTTTTGGTTCCAGAGGTACAAAACCATAAGAAAGTTTTTCTTTTGATGAAAAGATAATTTTGAGATGCTTGAGTGGTTAAAAAAAAGAGTTTAGTAGTTTAATCTACTTTAGACTTTTAAAAAAAATCTACCTACACCATGCTTGCACTCCATATACTCAGTCTTGCTTCGGCTCAGTCTGAAACCCTTGGTCTCCATTGTTTGTTGTCATACTTCCAACTTTGCTTCAACACCCGATTGTGTCTCATCAATCAATACAATATTGTCGGCAAACATATGCACCATGGTATATCTTTTTGAATTGACTTCGTAAGTTCATCTATGACTAAAGCAAATAAGAAAGGACTCAGAGCTGATCCATGGTGCACTGTGATAGGGAACATTGCAGTCCTTCCACACTAGTACGGACACTTGTAGTTAGTTGAGAGTTGAGATTAGTGAAGTAAAATTTTGTCAAGCACTCAAGCTTCATCACTTGTTTATGTTTTCTGAGAAAGATATAAGTATCATCTCTGTGTGTGTTATGCTTGCTTAGCATGTGTACATCCTTGCATAGTTGTCTGTCTGATTTTATTTTAATTAAGTGGTTTCTCTGTGCATTATGCTTGTTATGACTTATGAGCAGTGTTGTCAAATGGAGGCCATGGCTTAAATGTAGCATGCATCCATAATTCATATGAAGTATATAAGGGGAATTGCAGTAATGGAGGGAATTCCAGTTGGTGGCTTTGCGTATTAGTGCTTTGTTCTGTTTGTTTGATGTGTGTGTTGTGTGTCACTCCTTATTATGTTTTTGTATGATATTGAATTATTGATACTCTTCCAAATGTTCTCATTATGAAGTGCTATTTCACTCCTTAAATAGTGGTTCTGAATAATATTCATGCGATATCTTAATCTGCAGAAGAAATTAAAATAGCCAGTCTGACGGTATTCTTATCACTTAGCAAAAACTACTCAGATCTGAAGCCCCAAATTCCAGAACTTCGTGAATTTTTTGCCCAGGACCTAAATGTTAATACTTCCCAGGTAGATTTATTCTGAAATGCAAAATTGCAACATTACATATCTGATGATGTATTTGATCTCACATTGGGTTAGCTTCTTTTTCCCTGTATGATGTTCTTCTATTGCAGGTCCACTTAGTAAACTTGTCATCAACAGGAAATGAGTCTCTTATTCAATTAGACGTTTATCCTGAGAAACCTGCATATTACATGCAAAATGTCAATGCTACGGTCAGTTTATATTATTCATATTATATGGTGATTTGTTTTTAAAAGGGATTCTTGCAGATTTTTTGTTTCTTATGACCAGGAGTTTATCTCACGGTTAAGCGAACATCGTTTGCAACTTCCTGATAAATTTGGAAGTTATGAGTTGGTGGGGTGGAATGTTGAGATCCCTCCAAAACGGTAAACTTTCAAATTTCATTTTATGCTTCTTAACTACTTTGAGTTCTATCTCCACAATCCGCACCCATGCCACACTACATTTGTATGCCTATGCTGCATTTGATGTTTTATTCAAATGATTAAGTTGTTGACTTGTTGTAATGCTAAATATTTTTTTTATGAGCGTGGTAGGCATAAGGCAGACTTGTCCTTGGCACAGCCTAGAGGGAAGGTCTTGTCCTTGATAAATGCCCTTGAGGCTTCACCGTGTTAACGTGTTAATCTAATGTACTCAATTAACACTAAAATCCGAGTTTGTGTACTTGAAAAGATCAAATGCAATATAGGGCACTCTTTGCTCCACCTCGTACAATTTGATGTACTCAATTGACCCTTACCTCAAATAAAAATAGAACTCGAGTTCAATGCAATTCCTGAAGGCATTTGAGAAACACACTGTGGCTTTAGTTCTTATCATCTGGTTCTTATCTAGCCATATATGGCATTTAGGGTTGATTTCTTCTCTACAAGGTTTGCCCTATAATTATTTCCAGTTTTATCATTCGAAACCCAGTCAATGTGATTTGGCTCTGATGAAATTGTCCAGGACGGGGTGGCACCAGAACAGCAGCATGGCTGTAGTTTTTGCATTTGCAGCTATAGCGATACTTGGATTATCAGCTTGGTTCGGATGGTTTGTTTGGAAGCATAGACAACAATCACCTCTGTCGTATAAGCCTGTAGATAATGCAAGCCCAGAACAAGAACTCCAGCCTCTATGATGCAGAGACCTTTCATCCCCTAGATACATGTACCAGAAAAAAAACAGGACCAGTGTTTTGTTCAAGGTTATGCGTACTTTTTATACCCGAGTTTCAGGTTAATGATAGTTTTGTCGAAATGGTCCGCAGAAGTGTCACAGTAGTCTTTGGAACAGGAATATGAAAGATAATCGCGCCCATTTCAGATATGTTGTGTATGTAAGTAAATGTTCTTAAGATACCGCCGTTGAACGTCAGTTATGGTTTATGTATGGTTCTTGTTTTTTGGTTCATTTCTCTATGTTGTGACTGTCAGTTTTTGCAAATTTTCTTGTGGTACTTTAGTTTTCTGAAGGTCACAACTATATCGTTGTTGGGTATCAATCTAGCTAGCTCTCTGCTTTTCTTGACATTTTAGTGCATAACTACTAGTCAAGTTTTGCCAAAAAAGAGAGTTTTACTACATATTAATTATAGATGAGTTGTCAATCTGGGACCTAAAAGATGAAATGTATTGATATAGGACCCGGACGATAGAAATATATCAATCTAGTACCCGAATGATTAAAAACTATCAATATAGGTCCTAAATTTTCATACATCTTTTGTATTTTTTTATTTTAAAAAATTTAAAAAAGTATTTAGTTTTATTCAACCATTAAACTTTTGTAAAGAAAAATTCATCAAATATTAGCAATGGAATTAATAAAATATTAAATCAATCAAAACCTATGAAATGTTAGATTCTAGATTGATAGTTTTTCATCATTCGGGTCTTACATCGATACTTTTCATCTTTTCGATTCCAAATTGATAATTTGTCTATTTTTGAGATCTTAACTTGATAAAATTCCAAAAAAAAAACTACTTCGTACTAGTCCAGTAACTCCATTTTA
Organism: Cuscuta epithymum; assembly: GCA_945859915.1. NCBI lineage: Eukaryota > Viridiplantae > Streptophyta > Magnoliopsida > Solanales > Convolvulaceae > Cuscuta > Cuscuta epithymum. The sequence continues at coordinate 2,236,444 of CAMAPF010000024.1, forward strand.
TTGTATGCTTTTTTAATTTTCATTTTGTTGGGCAACAACTTTTTCTTTTAATACGGAGTAACATAGAGCCATAGTCCATAGAGGGGCCACCCCAAACAGCCAAGGGACAATGTGCCATCATTGAGTGTAGTAGAGATCGTGTTGACGGCACCTTCATTAGATGGGGTAACAAAAATGATTTTTGTACTCACTCTTATACTCACCTTTGTATCCACCTATGTTTGTGAGTATACTCTTATACTCACCGAGCAATAAGGGAATCAAGACGACACAGTCATATCATCACTTAACTGTTGTTTATCAAAGTGGTTGAATTCTTCAAGTTAATCTTTCTTGAAACAAGACAGACATTAAGTAATCTCTAAAGGAGAAAATTGACTTTGGTCCTCCGAGTTTTTCACCAATTCCACAATTAGTCTACATCTTTCACTTTATCCATTTTTGTATCTGACTAATGTTTTCTTGATCACATATAGCCATTTTCCAGTAGTAAAAATGTCCACAGATGGACCGAAAATGGTCAAGAAAACAATAGTCAGGTACCAAAAATGGATAAAGTGAAAGACGAAGACTAAATATGGAAATGACACAAAATTTGGAGGACCTAAAGTGGAATTATTTCAATCTCTAAAATACTTCTTTCGGTTAATGAAATTCAAAAGACAGTAGAGCAAGTATTGTGGAAGTGAAGAAAGCAAATGCAACGTCAAACTATTGGCTATGAAAATTTATCATTTCAAATGACATTAGCAGTCCTGTACTCAAATGAAGAGAATCCTCAACCCAGCATTTCACCTTCAGGACCAGTGACCATCCTCTCCAAGCCTTATTAAGATAAGGGTGTCTTCTTACCTATGGAAAACGGGAAAACGTCAACTTTTGCTCAAAAAGGGTTTGTTTGGAGAGTTTCAAAAAGTTTTCGTAGAGTTTCCGAAACGGAAACATAATCTTTGACGAGAGTTTCCGTGCTACATAGCTTCTTACCCAATGCACAACTTTTATCATACGAACATACTGTTGGAAAAAGTGTGTTAAAATTGCATTAAATGGTCATTTTGGGGCAATTTTTGAGTGGGGTCCACTTCCGATTTGGGTCGGGTCAAAGTGGTTTCGGATTGTCTTTGCTTAGGGCTACAATTCGATATATGGTACGCTCAAAACGGATAACGGGTGAATGAGAAATCGCTTTTCGAACTTTACCCGTTGGAATGGAGAAAAGTAGGAAAATTTGGGTTTTTAATGTGGGGTTTTCACACACCAAAAATCACAAGGGAATTTGAACCCTTTATAAAGGGAACCCCCCCCCCCCCCCCTAAGGAGTTAAGATTCCTAAAGGGAAAGGCTCTCTCACGCGCGCAGGGGGGGTGCGGATCAAATCTCGAAACCGGAGAACAAAAAGCTTCTAAAGATAACGTTAATTTACACAAGTCACAAACGTGCTGCACTTCGTTTTAGCTCAGAAAACTCTCCCCAGCCTTCTCTTAAAAATTCCTTCTGTGTTCTTGCTTTGTTCCCGTTCGTTGGAACCATAGTTTGATTGCTAAACTATCGTTCGAAGCCATCGTATCCTGGGAAACGATCGTTGCAACACTCCTAGCACCCCGGGAGGCAACGAATACGTTTGGCTTATTCTGCTTCATCTCATTTCTTGTTTTTTCCTCAAGTCATTTTATTTAATTAATTTTTATTAATTAATTTTCTTTGTTTTTCGAAACACACCTAACAAGCTTACAACGTATTCGGTGATTGTTCTACTACGGTAAACAATGTTAAACTTGTAGTTTGTCACCTTGGTCAACGAACTTGTTTTTGTGTTTTCGAAGAACGTAAGAAACAGAAAATGACTTATCAAGAAAATGAAAATGTTGTTGGGCAGAATGTTTTAAACGGTTTGAACGATAATCACTCTGAAAGCGGAGCTCCGGTGAACAATAGTTCACAACGCGGTGCATCTGCTTTGGTTAACCAAAGGTCTATCCCTATGGTGACCGTGCCGAGCAACTCTGTGGAGAAACCCGAAAAATTTAATGGGTTAAACTTCAAGAGGTGGAAACAAAAGATGCTCTTCTATCTCACTACTCTCGGTCTTGCACGTTTCTTGACCGAAGATGCGCCGGTAGTAACCGGGGGTGAGGTGGATGCGCAATCTTTCAACGCGGTTGAAGCTTGGAAGCATTCTGACTTCCTATGCCAAAACTATGTGTTAAACGGGCTGCATGATGCTTTGTACGACGTGTATAGCAAATTAGCTACGGCTAAGGAGCTATGGAATGCTTTGGACCACAAATATAAGAGCGATGATGCCGGTGCAAAGAAATTTGTTGTCGGTCGATTCCTTGATTTTAAAATGGTGGATTCGAAGACAGTCTTGAGTCAAGTTGAAGAAATGCAAATGATATTCAACGAAATTCGAGATGAAGGAATGACGGTTAGCGAGTCGTTCCAAGTGGTGTCAATTGTACATTTGTTGCCGCCGGCTTGGAAGGATTTCAAAAACTACCTTAAGTATAAGCGAAAGGAAATGAATTTGGAGCAATTGATCCTCCGTCTTCGGATTGAAGAGGATAACCGGAAGAACGATGCGAAACTCCCAATTGTTCATGGCGCTAAGACCAACGTGGTGGAGCATGCAAAAGGCGCCAGCCCTTACCTCATCATTTGATGGTTTGCCATTGGGTTAAAATAAATGACCATGTTACTCCTATTTGAAAACATACGATATTTTTTCATTCCATTCTTACCCCTCCTTTAGAAGTAAAATATAGTGAAGAGTTATAATTAAATATATTAATTCATAATAAAATAGTCAAAACAATAAAATAATAGAAAACGATAAAAAAATTATAAACAAATTAAAAAAAATTAAAAAATTACTAAGATAAATAATACTTTTTCCTTTTCGCACTAACTAATGACCATGTGCCGTTTTAAATATTTTAAATTGCTTGATGCCTTTTATATTTTGGTCCTTTCAAAAATTAATTGTGTCCCTCACAACAAAAAAACATTTCGTTAAATAGATTTGGAACAATTTACTTAGAAGTAAATTTTAATTTTTACATCTATTTGCAATTTGCATCAATTTGTCTTTTGTATATCTTATAAATCAAAACAGAAATATTAACAGTTCATTTGATAATAGTGGAATTGACTTATTCTAATGGAATTAATGATATTCTGGTTGAAGTAGTTGGATTGATTGTTTCTACTGAATAATGTGAAGATTTTATTGAAAATATATTTTATTAATAAAATAAAGAAAAAATTATATGAAAATAGCCGAAATGATCATCTATAGTAATTTCAGCCAATTCAGCCAGAAAAATAACTTCATCTTATTAATTTTTATTATATAATTCAATGCATGAATTTAAAAGGTATGTATTTGATGAAAAATGTGACTAATAAAGTTGATATGCCAAAAAAATAGGGTCACCAAACGGACTATAAAATGTATTACTATCTCCATCACCTTTTTTTTAAAAGTAATCTCCATCACCTTTTAGTTAGTCAAACTTTGATTGTTCTAGTTTTTTATGATTGACTTTTCTGGTCAATAATTGTAACTTTTGGTCAATCAGTTTAAATAATGCTGCATTTTTTTTTTTTTGCAAAAGTGCTAATTTGGATTCTTTTATGATTGTATCATTTCATTTTCATTTTCATTTACCCCAGTGCCGCAAAGGCCCACCTACGGTGGGGTAAGGGGGGTCGGATGTACGCAGTCTTACCCCTGTACTAAAGCACAAAGAGACGGTTCCAGATGACCCATAGTGAAAATCGCGTCCAAAATTGCATGGACTGACTGCTGCTTCATAACAAAGAAGCGCAGACAGTTTAGTGAGCCATTTTGCTTTATTCCATCATATTCTCAAGCCAAAAAATATTGAATCTTTGGCTCCATTGCAAATGATGAAAATCTTTTATGGTTGTATATTTCACATAAAATATTTTCATACGGAGTATTATTTTCGTATTATAAATAATTTCTTAGATAACCATATTATCGATCAGAGTTTAAAATCATTAAAGGAAGCGTCAAAGACGACTAATTAAAAGAGACAGAGGTAATAGTATTTTTAGAAATGAAATAAAAATAAAACAAGTTTTTGAAAAACAACAAAGTTGTTCATCAATATAATACATGACCTGAAAAATAGAAGAATTATCAATCCGAAATCCGAAGGACGGATAATTATCAATTTGAAATCTGAAATGTGTCAGTATATGATCGAATGATTGAAAATATCAATCCAGGACCTAATGTTTTATATTTTTTGATTTATTTGATTTTTTTATTAATTTCATTGCTAATTTATGAATTTTCCTTCACAAAAGTTTACTAGTTAGTACAAGTAAAATTTAATAATTGTTTAATTTTTTAAAATAAAAAAATAATAAAATTCATGACAACTTAGATTCTTAATTGATAGTTTTCAATCATTAGATTCCTATATCATAAAACTTTATATTTCAGGTCTTAGATTGACAGTTCAAAATTCATGACAACTTAGATTCTTAATTGATAGTTTTCAATCATCAGATCCCTATATCATAAAACTTTATATTTCAGGTTATAAATTGATAATAATAATTACTTTGTGGGCACTTATGATTCTTGAATAGTTCTTATTCTTTTTTCTTTTACTACTCCCTCCGTCCCATAATTATCTTCATTCTATCCTTTTTGGTCCGTCCCAAATTTATCTCCTCTTTCCTAGCAAAGGATTTGTGGTTCACAACTATTCTTACACATTTCTCTCTCCTCTGCACAACTTTCCACCACACATTTCTCACTTTCTTAATCTCCGTGCCCAGTCAAAACCGAAGTTAATTCTGGGACGGAGGGAGTATTTTGTTTCATTTTTTAAAATTTCATAGTTTTTAAAAGTTTATATTGTTAAAGAGTCGTGCACACAGGGGCGGACCGTAGTAGAGACTCATGGGACAGTCGCTCCTCCAACAAAAAAAATTAGTGTATATATATACCAAAAAATAATTTTCGCCTTCCCAAAAAATATTTTTTTTAAGTTACCGTCCTCCCAAGATAAACTTTCTGGGTCCGCCCCTACGTGCACATCAAAGATTCAAGATTTAACTGGACTATGACCATCCATTATATATTGATTCACAATTTTTGAGCTAGAGAATATGCCAATTAATTAAAGATTTTAATTGGTTAACCAAAAACAAAGTAATTTAGCATAAAAGAGTACGAGAAGAAGCAGGTTAGGCCGTTAGGATCCAAACTTCAAAGGCGTCGTCGCATGAATTAAAAAATACTCCGTAAATTAGTTTTACTGTTGTTTGGGTAATTCTAAAATTTCTATAAAATCTTGTGTGTAACCGAAACCTAAACCCCTCGTATCCGAAGGCTGAAAGTCCTGAACTCTCAGAACGGCGAGAAAGCTGCGACGAAGAGAACACCGAGCCACCACCCGCGCCTTGTTCCGCCTTCCACGCCGCGCGTTCAGGGCGTTCGTCGTCGGCCGTCCAGCGTCCTTTCTCTGGGCTCTGCCTCCAGTTCTGGCGCAGCCGCGCAGGTAAGTTTTTTTTAGACTTTCTCTTTTTTATTTTGTGAATTAGAAAGCAGCAAATGATACATTGCATTTTAGAGTGTTAAGGTTAGTCCGTTCGTGTTAACTTGTACTACGTATTATTATTAGTTGAGTTTTTCATTGCATAATTAAAATGGGCTAAAATTCATTTTAAATTTATAATGATTAAAGATAGAATTAAATCTCAGACAATGATTTATTGATTATACAATTGAAGATTATTAGAGAATGATTTATGTTTTGTGTGGACATTTAAGAAAAAATCATGGTTTGAAATAGCGGTCCGCTACCGCTATAGCGGCCGCTATATAGCGGTCGCGGTAGTGGCCGCTACCGCTACGGCCCGCTATTCGTGTGTGATTTCCAAATCACGGGAAAAATCCGCTACGCCGCCCGCTACAGTCCGCTACAGTCCGCTACAGTCCGCTACAGCCCGCTACAGCCCGCTATTGACATTTCCGGCAGTACATTACGAACTGTTTGATGTGTAAATGTGTATATGTTGTGTGAATGATGTGAAAAAATACATTAATGGTGATGCCTAGAGTGAAACTCAAAATTAAATGTTGTGTGAATGATGTGAAAAAATACATTTATGTTTTGCGCAATTGAAAATATTTCACGCCGCTGCAACCGCTACAGTCGGCTACAGCCCGCTACCGCGATGACCGCTACCGCTGCCGCTACGGCTATTTAAAACCTTGGAAAAAATTGAAAATTGAAATTGAAATTTGAAATTGGGAATACTTGTTAGTTTTATGTACAACGATTGTTTTTTCTTATTAGTTTTATAATTTTATATTTTATAGGAGTATTTTAATTCTTACCAATATTGAAAATGATTTTTAGAATGGATAATGAGCATATTGCCAAGAAAAAAAAGAAGTTCATTTCGTCATTCATTCCAAATGGAGAGTTTGATAGACATGTATGCTGCAACTTGCGAAGTGTTTGATCATTTGGTTGAGAACTCTCCAAATGAAAGATCTAAAGCGGAAGTTCTCGGGACCTATAAAAAATGGCAAGATTTGAAATCGTATTTGTCTTACACTTGATGCATAAGCTTCTGAGAATAACTGATGCTCTTTGCCAGGTTCCTACACAAAAACTATTCATATTTTCAGTGCTATTACATTTGTTGAACTACTAAAATTATCTTTTCGGAGTTAAGGGCATCTGGTTGGGAGGAATTTCTTAAAGATGTCAAGAGTTGTTGCTATTCAAATGATATTGATGTTCCAAATTTGGGTGATCCAAATAAGATTGGACGTTCTTGTTTTCATCCTATGATAATTGTAAAATCATTGTATAATATATATGTAGATTCTATTATTGATGAATTTTATACATTGAAGTGTTGACGACATGACGTATTAATATGTATGTGTCTTTCATTTTTTTTCCTCAGCCCACCCCATTGTCACTTTCTAGATCCGCCCCTGGGACTCCGCAGAAGCACAATCTGACCAACTTCACCCGTCGGCTAACCGCCCAGAGGCTAAAACCGTAGCGTTTGTAGTTCAGGTACAGAGCGGGGAGATAGCAAGATATAATGGTCAGAAGTGTCAAAAGTGCTAAGAAGGCTAAGCGAAAGAGAAAGGTAAAAACCAAATTTATGGGATTTGAAATTATAGAATTAATTTCATATCATAACATGGTATTTTTGAGTATCAGGATGGGAAGAAAGGAGAAGCAGCATCTTCATCGAATTCAATGCCTTCTATGCCAGCGAAGGTGTGGCAACCTGGTGTAGACCAGTTAGACGAAGGAGAACAGCTTCAATTCGATCCTTCTGCTTACAACACTCTACGTGGCTTTAACATTGGGTGGCCTTGCTTGAGGTCTTATTTTTTCTCTTTGGTCTAACACTTTATCCAAACTTGAAAGTTCTTGTTGTGTTGTTTCTGCTGTTTCACCTAGGAAATGGTCTATCCTCAAGGTCAGATTTAATTCACTGTCTGTCTGAATCCAATCGCTGAGGTCTTTTGCATTGTCTGAATTTAAGTCAGCTTCAAACCATACTCTAAAATTAATTGATTGGAGCTTATTGATTTTTGGATGCAAGTAACTACATTCTCACCTGGAAGATGAAACTCTTGCATTTGTCTAAGTAAATAATAATTACGTGAGTACTCTTATTTTGACTTGCCTAAATAATTATTTAATGGGTACTAAAAAAGAAGGAAAAAAAGAGAACTCTAAGAGTTGTCTGTATAACTTCCCCAAATTTCACTTATCCCGGAGCCTGGCTGAAACAGACTCTCTACTCATACGGGTTGGGGTTAGATTTGTGCCCATCTCACCTTTCCCAGACTCTGCTTCATGTGAGACAAACTGGGAATGTTTGGTTTGAAACTTTGAATTACCTCACTTAATGGAGTTATCATGTCTGCGTGGACTTTGGCTGTCTTGTGTGTTATATATTTGATTAAGCATCTGAATTTGTTTTACAATTGGCAGCTTTGATATTCTACATGACTCTCTAGGGTTGGTGCGGACAGAGTTCCCGCATACTGTGTACTCTGTGGCAGGAACTCAGGTGAGTTAAAGTTCATTTTATTTTTTCTTCACATGAATCACATCTTTACACAATTAAATAATAAAGAGATTTATATGCAGTTATATGATATATGATTTCCAATTCATATTCTTTCTTGGATTTAAGAGCAAAGGTGATGCTTAAATGTGACTGTTTTTATTAAGGGTCTGATTAATCAAAAGTTGTTTGTGAAGTGACACTATTTTCTGCGGAATACATTTCAGGCCGAGAGAAGCTCGTGGAACTATATTGGAATATTCAAGATATCTAATATATCTGGAAAGAGGCGTGAGTTATTACCCAAATCTAAATCTGAAGATAACATGGAAAGTGATAGCAGTGATAGTAGTGACAGTGAAGAAGAAGACGAAGATGAATCTGCAAACCTTGTTTTTCAGGTTATTTCTTAACTTGTAGTTTGAAAGATTTTAATTAATATAGATTATAGATGTGTCTGCAGTTTCTAGTAACATTCACTTTTATTAATTCAACAGCTTCGTAAGGTGTCTCATGAAGGATGTGTTAATCGCATACGTGCCATGACACAGAACCCCCATATTTGTGCTTCATGGTCAGATAGCGGATATGTTCAGGTTAGAGTTACCATTTTATAGTTGACCCGTGATGTGTTTAGTCACAGACCAGCCGTCCTTGGTTGTGTACTTGTTGTAAATAATAACAGATGTGTAATTAGAGCATTATTACCTTATGCCTTCAATAGATTTGGGATTTTAGCTCTCATTTAAATGCAATGGCGGAATCACAAGGTGATATTAGCCATGGGGCCTCTGAAGTTTCTACTCAATCACCTTTAGTTAAGTATAGCGGACATAAAGATGAAGGATATGCTATTGACTGGAGTCCTCTTGTTCCTGGAAGGCTTGTGTCAGGTAATGCACAGCTTCATTTTCCTTTTTCGGCACACCATTATGCCTTTTGATTGGCTGTACAAGAATATTGAGGTTTATTTAACTCCTAAATTTCTAATCTATTAAGGGGATTGCAAGAATTCTATTCATCTATGGGAGCCAACTTCTGAGGCAACATGGAATATTGATCAAAAACCTTTTATTGGACATATTGCAAGTGTTGAAGACCTGCAGGTACTTCTCTCTTTATCAGGCCTGCAAGATTTTGTTTGACATTTACCTGTTCTGCAGAATTATATGTAAACACTTTCACTTGTCCTTCCTTTGCAGTGGAGCCCCACAGAACCTTCTGTATTTGCCTCTTGTTCTGTGGATAAAAATATTGCAATATGGGATATACGTGTTGGAAAATCTCCTGCAGCATTGATAAAGGCACACAATGCAGATGTTAATGTTATTTCTTGGAACAGGTTCGTAAAACTTATTCTTTTCTACCATAGCGTTTACAGCTTTATTTACACTTTAGTCAATTTCTATTAGGTTGGCAAGCTGTATGCTGGCATCTGGAAGTGATGATGGGACATTATCCATCCGAGATCTAAGATTGCTCAAGGTATGCCAAATTGGATCCTATTGACATTGGTAACCTTTCAAAAAAGGTTAGGGGTGGCTAGGAATCTATATCTCTACCCCTCATTCAATCCATTTATGTCCAAACCCATTTGTCTAGTTTAGTTAAAGGCCGGCTAAAGATCCACTTTCCCCCCTAAGTCGCTTGGATAACACTCGCTTGCATGCACATATATAAGTAAATAAGTATATAACAGTTGAATTTACTGTAAATCTGACTTGCTTTCAGTGGCGGAGCCACTATAGTTCAAAAGTGTTCAATTGAACACCTAAAATTTTGAAAAACCTATTAGTATACATGTATACATTTAATTTAATTATTTATTGTTCTTTCAAATTTTAATTATACAAAAAGTTGAACACCTAAAGTTTGAAACATAAATCCGCCACTGCTTGCTTTGACAAGAGAATAATCAATTGTTACTCCAGTCCCCAAAATTCACAACAAACTCAGCGCTGTAGGTTGCTCGGTGAAGTTATGGGTAGTTTTTCTATTACAAAGATTTAGTTTTATGGTTGATTTTGTGGATTGGATTGGTATATGTTTTTATAAATGGCTCATGGATAAATTGCAATATTTTGACAAAAAGATGCATCATAAACAGATTAATGGCTTATATTCAATTTATTTGGAACCTAACAAATGTTCCATCTATGCCATGTAAATGTTGGGGTGTTTGGGTTCGCACCCCTACAGCCATGGGCTACAGCCATAACATTCTTTTCTAAAACAGTTAGAGCTTAGCTATGTGAATAAATACCAAGGGTACTTATTTGCTTTCTTTCATTTAGGAGTTGGCATCTATTTAGTCAAAATTATTCACATCAAATGTTAAATGAATCAGTAAATGTTCAGGGAATGTGTGATCTTGGTGCGACTAGCATGTTACACTCTGGCTCATCATAGTAACAATCAACCCCGAACCTTTTAACTGTGAAATATGTACTGTCCTTGATCTAATACTAGATACAAATGTTGTTTCATGCGCACAGGAAGGAGATGCTGTAGTTGCCCACTTTGAGTACCATAAAAGCCCAATCACATCTATTGAATGGAGTCCACACGAAGCATCAACACTTGCAGCTACATCATCAGACAATCAATTGACGTATGACTCGCACACACACTTATTTGTGTAACATCCGTCAGCAGATTCCTTTTCTGTAATTTTCCTAATCACCTAAGTTACCTAGGAGCTAGAGTTCAGAAGTCAAGTTTCACTAAAACTATTTAAGTCAATTATGAGGTATTAATCATTTTGACTGGTTTCTATTTAACTGGTAAGGAGAAAATGTGGCAGCGACTAGATGAATAGTGTCGTAGAAGTAAATGCAAGAAAATCAATTCATCCAATTTTGGTAAGCGTCATGAAGAATATAATGCCAGGGATTAGTTTGTGCATGTGTATGTGGGTATAGATGTATTGGCTTATTATTTTTTAAGTGTTTTCGAAAGGAATAGTTTTTCTTCCCAAAATTGTGGGTAAAAACAACCCACATCTTGTTATTCTATATAAACTTTGAACACTCATAGGATGATCTCTTTTTTTCAACCACAAATTTAGTAGTGGGTTGAACCTTGGAGAGAATCGTTTCCACAAAAAGAATATTTGAATGGTTTAAACTTTAAAGCTCAGATATTGAAATGAATTCTCATGTTGACTTATCCAATAATGCCTCTTTTTTATTTCAAAATTTCCTCCAGAATATGGGACCTTTCTTTGGAAAGAGATGAGGAAGAAGAAGCAGAGTTCAAAGCAAAAACCAAGGAGGAGGTGAATGCCCCTGCTGATTTGCCACCACAACTTCTCTTTGTCCATCAGGTTATTCTATACCTTTTCTCCCCTTGTGAATTATTATGACTGAAGAAGCGCATATAGTAGCTGCTCTTATTGCTCACTACCGTGTCTATCTGTATTGTGTGTTTAACAGGGTCAGAATGATTTGAAGGAACTTCACTGGCATTCCCAAATTCCTGGAATGATCTTATCCACAGCTGCTGATGGTTTTAACATCTTAATGCCATCAAACATAGAAAACATGCTCCCTCCAGCCAAGGATGCTTAAGTTAAAAACTCATGTTTGTTTTCTAAAGCTCAATTCTTGCTTCTTTGGTAGCATTTATGTTTTTCATGTCTAACAGTTATCTTTGTTGCCAAATCTTTTGCATAAATGTATTCGTGGGCTGTCAATTTTGTCCTACAGGTAGCTTCTAGTCGGCATTCTGAAAGCAAAACAACTAGTTTCTTTAGAGAGAGAAATATCACTTTGTGATCAATTTGTTTGAACAATGTGATTTATTTGTCTAGATATAATTGCAATGTTTGGATCTCAAGAATCTTATGAGTTGGTGTCCAAGAGATCAGGCTTAAATGTACATGAAAACTCGTTTTTATTACCTTGAAATATGGATGTACTCGGTCCAAGAACCAGTTGGGACCGGGGCTACCCGGTTTTTGAGTAGGGACCAGGGCTGCCCGGTTTTTGAATTGGGGCTAGGACCGCTCGGTTTTTGAACCAGGACCGGGAAAAAAGGTCAGGGCCGAGACTGGGCTGGTGGGAAAGAAGTCCCGGTCTTTAGACTGAGACCGGACCAGTTCCATCTTTTTGCTATGAAACCATTGGAAATCACTTCACAAGGGTTGAGGCTTCATTTAAAAGCCATGTTAACAAAAGAATAGACCAACAAAACTAACAAACACAAAGCAATTGACAGAACAAGCTGCTCTCAATCGACGTTTACAAACGAAACGCAGTGCAAATCGGAGAACCCGATCACAAAAATGAAGCTACAGTGACAAAAGACCTTACCTTTTGTTCTTACCAGTGCTCGTCATGCCGTGCCTTTCTTTAAGCTACGTCAAGCAAATATCATCTCCACGACGTGCCTTTTGCTCGGCGGCTGTAGGATCGCTAGGGGTTTCTCTTCCCAAGTCCCAACCTTGAGGCTTGAGAGCAGTTTTTAACAATTCACAATGAGCAATATTGACTAGTGTTAATAAGCTTACTTAAATTATACGGAGTATAACATCACAATTCCGAGAATACGTAGTAATTTTACTTGTTTGAATTAGGTATTTCACATGACATGCCTTGTCCTATGTTCTTCATTGAGAGTATAATTTTTGAATAACGAAATAAATAGTGAAATTACCTCAACTAAGAGTCTAAGACTCCTAGGAAGCCGTATTTCTAAATTATGACTAATTTAATGTCAAATTTCTTCTTTGCCCTCCAAGCATTTAAACTTTTCCCTCCTCATATATGAACTCTTTCTCTTCCCATGTAAACTCCTCTGTATATTTCATCTTCGTAAATATTTCACAGAAGTTGCTCCAAATCCATACACTCTCTACGATTACATCTTCTCTCTCTTTCCACTACTCATTAAATCTCATAGTTCTATCCATATTCAATTGAAAATTGTTATACCTTTTTACATTTTTTGTATTAACAAAGTGTAATAGATTTTGGTATTTTACTATTTTTTTACAACAAGAAACTTAATTTATATTAATCAAATCGGTCAATACATGACTAATAAAAGCAGGTGGAACAATAGACCAAAAGTGACAATCAGGCAGAGAACACGCGACCTGTGTCAAGCCATGAGCCGCCTTGTTCGCAGTCGTCTAACATATGAAAATGTAATATTTTTGAAATCTTGAACTCAAATCCTGAATGTCGACCGCTACCATACCAGCCGCAGAACAATGGCTCCACTCTGAATTTCCGATGTCGCATGGACTGAATCAGTCTCCACATCGATGGAGTCCCAACCTGTCTCATTGATCCCACTGAGAGCTTCACGGATGCCCACCAATTCAGCTTCCCAAACAGATAACCTACCATGCCAAGACTTCGCTGCTCGCGCAATGCACTCCCCATCCTTGTTACGAAGAATCCACCCAAGGCCGCATTGGGACGTTTGAACAGCTGCATCAACATTAAGCTTCACTCGACCCAAAGCTGGCCTCCTCCAAACAGATGGAACCTGCATAGCCTCTCCAGCTTTCGAAGCACCAGTCTATTGAGCAAACTCCCATTCTGCAATATAAAATTTAGAATTTAACAAGATTTGATTAGGGACTGCTGAACTCCATTCCACACCCTGTTGTTCCTAGCACACCACAAACCCCGGCGGCCCCAAATCAACTTGCGCAATTCTGCAATTCTTCCTCCTGTTTCGCTTGGAACTCTTGTCTAGCAACCTCTAAAAAATCATCTGCCACAAGGCTCGACCAGACCCACCCAACTCCACCCCATGCTTCCTTCGCCACCGGACATGAAGTGAAGAGATGAGATAGCGACTCAGCAGCACCATCGCATAACCCACACTCCAGCGCACAATCAACCCGACAACTTCTCAAATTCAATCTTTCCGGCAACAAACCATATCAACCCTACCAAAAGTTCTTAAATTTTGGGGGCAACTTCCATTTCCACATTGCACGAGTACCCATTCATGAGAATCTCAATTCCCCTGCATAGTTCTTTTGGCAGAAGAAAGACACTCATAGCATAATTCGGCATAGCTTGAATGACAAATTTAAGAAACACTTCTCTGTCTGCTCTTGACGGGAATCTATTATTCCAATTCTGAATTTGATTAACTATTCGTTGCCTCAAATAGGATAAAATAAATTTACCGTTCCTCTCCACCAATGCCGGTAGATCCCAATACCTCTCTTCGCCACTAGCCACACCCACCCCCAGTAGCTCAGAATTTTTGTATTTCACTTATTCTCTAAAATTATGGTAAATGTTGCCATTGGGTGGCCAAAGTCAAGTAATTATAATGATAGTGGTAGTGTATAAAGATAAAAAAAAAAAAAGCATGTTATACAAAACAAAAAAAATAAGGAAAGTATAAGGCAATAAATAGCTAACTACCATGAGTGCACTATGTTTCAAAAAAACAACATGAGTGCACTATGACTATAATACCATCAAGATGAACTATTTTCCAGTCTAAAAAAGAATTGGATCGGAACAATGTGTAGTCAAAACTAAAACAGTGATGAGAATCAAGACTAATTAAGCATCGTTAATACGACATTAAGATGAACCATCCTTTTTTACTCACAAGCATTCAAGCAAGTGGTGCATTTTGTTCTCCAAACTCAAAAATAAGAAAAGAAGGAAAAAACTAAAAAAAATTAAATGACCATGACTACTAACTACACGAAGACTACATCATTAATTGTTAGAACTTGAGGTTCCATCCTAAAAAGTCTTATATAGCGTCTTATTGTTTTTAGCTTTTTGGTGTGAGACAAATATTTTAACACGTCATCTCAGTCATAATCGGACTGGACAATATCAGAATGTATAAATGGGCCAAACAGACCCTTACCAATCTACTCTTAATCATGAGTGCAAAATAAATCGTCAAATCACAATCAGACTTGGCTCTTGATGTCATATCAAAAGTTGGGGTTCCTTACTAAAAGGTCAACCTGATAGGAGGAGTAGCTCAAACTCTTATATAGTGTCTTATTTTTATATAGTCTTCCGGTGTAGGACAAATATTTTGACATTAATATAAAGATAAAATGATTCTAGAACCTTCAATTTACTCATGTTAAGACCTAATAAGAAGAGCCTAACTATTCATGAAGTGTAGACTATGCCAATCAAATGTCAAGTTAAAATTCAATTTAGAAGTCAGATAAATAAATTATTGAAAATTCCCCAGTTTTATAACTTGTAGTTTTTTAAATAATTAATTTGACCAACTTCACGATTATGTTTTAATCTGAAATTTAATTTGGTGGAGATAGTTTACACTTTATAGAGAACATGCTCAAGAAATTTCATAAAAAAGTCGGATCTGGAAGCATTTCAAACTAAAGAAGTCTAAAAGGCCGTTTGGCAAAACTGTTTTTCGGCTTATTAGGCTTATCAGCCAACTTTTTCACCAAACACGTAACTTTTGCTTTTGCACCCTGAATTGTGTAATAGGCAGAAAATTAAGGTTGAAGTTACTTTTCTGGCTGTATTGACAGAAGTTACTGTAGATGATCATTTTAGCTATTCTTGTATATACTTTTTTTTTTCTTTATTTTATTAATAAAATATATTTTAAAAATAATTTTTTTTAAATCAGCAGAATCAATCATTGCAACCACTTCAGCAAGAACTCCATAAATTTCAGCAGAATCAGCCAAATCAGCCGATTTTCATGATGCCAAACAGGCTCTAAGAATTATACGTTTTAAACTAACTTTACATCAACATTGTCCTATCTATGTATACCATTACATATACAATAACACAAACATCATGAGTGATACCATCACTAATTATGATCTAACTATGGTATCTGTGTCCAACCATTCTTATTGTACACTATCCTATACCCACCATGTCTGTGAAGATTTTTTTGTCTATGAATACGATTCATAGACAAAATAATTTGCACAGACAATTGTCTATGAACGGGATTCACAGACAAAAATAAAACCTTGCACAAACATGATGGGGTACAAAAGTAAATATAAGGGTGAGTATAACCTTTTTTTTTTATCTGTGTCACATAAATCTTTCAGTTTTCCTCATTTGAGAGAAAATATTATTCCACCGGGAGAGATATCCGAGAATGGGACTTGAAGACTTGAAGCCATGCCACTCCAACGTGATTTTTACTACTCCGTATATCAACTCCACCTTTCACCACACTGCCTCTCTTCATTTTTCATCTTCTTCCTCTCAATTACCACAATTCAAACTCTCCGATCATCCCTAACCAATGGCCTCATCTTCCGAACCCTTCTTCTCCTTCATCAGCGCTTTCACCTTCACAGCAAGAAGATTTTCAGCTTCCGCTGCCGGTTCAGCTACTAAATCGGCGGCAGCGACGTCCGAGAAGGCGAGAACCCCCCAAAACCGGGAGGAAATCGAAATCCAGAGGAGGACTCACATTTCCGTCGAGCGGAACCGCCGGAAACAGATGAATGAGTTCCTGGCGGTCCTCCGGGGGCTTTTGCCGGAATCGTATGTCCAAAGGGTCTCTCTCTGCTTTTTATGCACTTTCTCCGGCGTTTTTTGTGAGAATTTGAGTTTGCATTTCACATTTTCATATCAATCTGAGCTTCTAGCCTTCTACCTCATTTGAGAAATTATATTATCTGCGACCAAACGTAAATTAGCTATGTATAGTTTGGTAATTAGAGTGCAAAATCATAATTAAAAAAAATATTAATTCAAATTCCTCTATTTTCATTCCAAAATTTTCAAACTTCTAGAAAGCTCAACCTAAATTTACTTGTTTGTTTCTCAAATTCGGAAGGCATTTGGGAGTCGATAAACATAAGTAATTTTACGAAGGCAAATCATATTATCATTATTATGCATTTACATCCTTTTTCTGAGTATGTTTGTGTATTTTATTTAAGGGAAAACTGTCAAATATGTTCTCGAACTTTCATAAAAGGTCCATTAAGTCCTTCTATAGGAGGTTTTGTCCGGCCGTGGCGATTTGGGGCAGTTCCCGGTGGAATTTTTTAATCAAATTTTTTAAGCATCTTATTCAAAGTCTAGTTTACTCATACCAAATTTCAGCTAAAAATTCAATCGAGAACACATTCAAATTAATTCTTGAAGATAACTGCGCATTTTTGTGTTCTCGAATTAATTTGAATGCGCTCTCGATTAAATTTTTAGCTGAAATTTGGTATGAGTAAACTAGACTTGATAAATAAGATGCTCAAAAAATTTCATCAAAAAATTCCACCGGGAACTATCCCAAATCGCGACGACCGGACAGAGTCTCCTATAGAAGGACTTAATTGACTTTTTTATGAAAGTTCGAGGACCTATTTGACAGTTGTCCCTTTTATTTAATCTTCTTTTTTTGAAAGGAAAACTAGCATATATATTAATTCAGAATTCACAATACAACCAGAAGAATTTGCCAACAAACAACGTAAACACCTGACATTACCCTCCAACCAACCATAACCAAAAGCCCCCGGCCCCCTCACTTGTTTATCAGACATAGAGTAGTCCACCCCTAAAGAAGTGAGACTAATCGTTGAAAATGTGAGAGCTTTGAGGATATTAGCGGCTGAATCAGCCTGATTGCCTCTCATCAGAAATCTAAAAACTACAGTATCCCAAACTAAGAAACTACCACACTTATTATTTGACCTAACAGAAACAAAATAAAAAGTACCCAACAGAATATAACAGAAATAAATAAATATAAGCTGCACCGCCAATTTCGAAGCCCTAGTCTCGTGATTCCTCTGTGGCGGCGGTTCTAGAGGGGGACGAATCACACGCCTACCATCTTCTGCTTTCACCGCCTAAGATGGCCAAAAAACCCGCTCCGATCCCCCAACAGCTACCTGGATCCCAGCTTCACCTCTTTGACCTGACTCCTAACCCTCTAGCGCTCCACCCAGATCAAACACAAACGATGTAACTCCCATTTCAGCCACTGCCAGAACCAAAATAGCCAAGCCCATCATTTGAATCTTGGGTCTCACCACCCTATTTGCTTCAGATCTACTTTGAAAGTACTGAATTTCATTTACGTCCCTCTCTATCGCGCAACTGCTCTTGGCATCTTCCTTGTTCGGTAAAGCCACAGTATTTGTTGATCGCAGCACTCCTCGGCCGTCCCACTAACTCGCAGAGACAAAACTCCGTCAATGGTCTGCAATAAACTTCCAAACACAAAACCCAAGAATCGTGCAATGCACTCCAGCCGAGATCCTGCTAGCGAAAACCCGGGACACTCTCGTCGTGAGACTCACAGCGCCGCCCGCCACAACTCCAAAGACAGTGGCCTAAACCCTAGCTGCGCCCATCTGGAGAGAATCGATTAGTTTTCTTGGCAAGAAAATTTTTGTTTAATCTTCTCTTTGAATGAAGTTTTATTTAAGGCATTTTCATTCAAACTGTTTTTAGTTACCTAGATGAAAGCAAACCATATTGAATCATTTTTATCACACTTAAATAGATCGTTTCAGATAAGAGTAAGACCGGGACTAGATTCACATAGAATAAAGCCTCACACCAATGGTGAGCTAAGTGGTTGGATATATCATATATGTAGTCTTATCTTTGTATTAAAGCACATAATAATTACTTTTGATTGGACATGATGAAAATTGCATCAACAATTGTATGAAGTAACTTTTGAAACAGTCCAGAACAAATTAAACCACAATTGAACTTTCAATTTATGTCATTTATATGATTTGAATAGAAGTAAGAGTACTATAGACATAATTAACACCTCACCCAATGGCGATATATATGACACACTCTTAATATTTTAGGCAAATAAAAAGTGCTTAAAAAGTCAAAAGATGATCAAAAGTGGCAAAAAGTATGAATGAATATAATAACCACATGTTATTGAAATACTCCGCATAATGGATTGGATTGGATTGGGCAGCAGGTTGATCAATGCTCAATTATTGGCGGGGCAATTAACTATGTGAAAGAGCTTGAACAGCAACTGCAATGCCTCACGGCCTCACGGGATTAAAGCATCAATTTAATATTACTTTCGTTCCGAAAAGGTTGGCCAAAGTTGACTTTCATATAGATTAATAAAATAAAAACTATATAGTTGAAATTTGTGCAGAGAAAAAAAGAATTAATTTTAGCCACATATTCCTTACTTTAAATGGAAATGACAAATCTTTTTGGGACATCCAAAAAAAGGAAATTTGGCCAACCTTTTCGGGACAAGGGAGTGATAAACATCACCATCAAGAAACAGCAGCACTAGAATCTTCTTCGCCGCCGTCATTTGCGGCGGCGGCCTTTGCTGAATTCTTCTATGGCCCACAGTACACCGCCTCCGGCGGCTCTATCACCGGGAATCTTGAAGAAAAATGAGGGTGATGAATAATGAGAATTCAAATGATGATGTGAATTGAATAACCATTTTGTTCAGAGTTCGATCACCGCCTGGCAACGGCTGGAGCGGCTGACATAGATGTTACAATGGTGGAAAACCATGTCAACCTTAAAGTCCGGTGGGAAAGGCAGCAGCGGTCTAATCGGCTTCTGCCGAGCATGATCTCGGGGCTCGAAAGCCGTCTTAGGCTCACAGTGCTTCATCTTAATGTCACCACGGCAGCTGGCTGGATCCGGAGCCTCTACCTTACTTTAGAGTAAGGTAGAGTGCCTTGCTTCCTCCCGGTCGTCCGAACGACAATTCACCGGTTGGAGATCTTGGGCTCCACTTTTTCGCCAATCTCGAGGACGTGTTGGCCGCTCCCCTCCCGTCCGATGTGCAAGGCACCCTCCTAGTCGGTATAGGATCCCAATCCCAGCTGGCTATGTTCTTGCTTCTCTTAATCTCAAGGTTAGTTTTGCAGCACTTACTATATATTTTCAGTTTTCAAGTTTTCAATTATCTGTGAATTAAAATATCCAAGTAGTAGCTCTATATTATGAATCAATTGGTGAGTAAGTTATACTCTTTCTATCACAGTTTGGACATCTCAATTAAAAGTTGTCATTTTTTTTTATCTATTTTAAAAAATACGGAGTAATTGGCAACCTTTAATGATAATCTAATAGATCATCAAATATTAAAAATAATACGTGTGTAGTGCATTTATAACATAATTATCATCACGAGTGAGCTCATTATATATATATTATATACCAATAAAAAATATTTTTCAAAATATATAAAATTATCTTATTTAATTATTGTCTAAATAATAGTGTCATTTTATTATGCAAATCTTACGCCGAGATGAAGATAAGTAATTGTATTGAAATTAAACAAGAATAAAGCATCATTTGTTAAATAACTTGTCATAGTAAAAGTTAGAAGTTCAGGGCTAGAACAACTTGTACTAAAAAAATTATGTGTGTGAGAATTGAAGCTTGTGCTATAGAAGTTTAGAACAATGTGGGTTAGAGCTAGAATTGCATGGAAAATAGAAATAAATCTTTCGTATTTTAGAAATTATGTTAGTGCACACTATGATTCAGAAATTTAGATTAACTTGTGTTTATTATTTATGTCCTATAGACAATTATTATTTAGAGATATATCTACTTGGTATCATTATATTTTTTTTATTTGAAATTTATGGCGTTTATCATTTATGATGATTGATGGTTTCGATTAGCAATACGAAGTATATTATTTATACGTGTGTTATCTTGGGCTTACGTTATCACCAACTATGGGAGATGCTCAGATGTAATAAGGCTCTAGAATGGCCTCAATCAATAATCATCGAGAATGAGATATCAGTTATGTTTGAGAAAGTTAAATTTTTGGAAAGTGTATTTGATATCATAAATATGAATCCTAAAAATTCATGATAGTCACATAAATATTTTGAAGAATATTGATATTTCTGAGTTATCATTTGGTATGTTCTATTTGTGTGTCTATAGAATTATATTTGTAGGGTAGTGCAATAATGTTCCGACTTGAAGTTATCGTCCACTTCCCGTTTGAGTGATATCATTGGATCATGATCAACATTTTCACTCCACTCAAGTTAGATATAGCAAGTTTTTAAGTTCATCATGAAGTACATGGAAATATAATAGTTGAACCAAGAAAAAATCATTCATCATATATAACAGTCTCATATCTACATTGCTCATAAAGGCATTGACCAATCCTTCAAAAAAAGGCATTGACCAATAAAGATATATTCTTTTTAAATTTCGAGCATGAACAGATCAACAAGAAAGAATAAGAAACTATGTCTAAGTAATTATAATAAACATTCTAGCCCAGCTGGTTGTGAGATTATCGTGTCTAGCTAGCGAGAGGTCTCGAATTCGAAACCCTCTAAGAACATAAGGGTTAGGAACTCAATGAAGTAAGTTTCAGACTTGATTACTCAATGCTCCCCCCAGACCCCCTTCCCCAGACCCCTGGAGTAAAAAAATAGAATAGACATTATATACAAAAATGTTTGTGAATGAACAGAATGTACCACTATGAGCTTTATATTATAGACATATTGTATAGCCCTCATAAACATTCTTATATACTATCGTATTAAGTTTGTCCGGTAAAAAACTAATTTTATTAGTGCTTAATATGTAAGTTTCATTGGTGACACAACAAGTGATTATACCTTCACAGTTGGACTCTTAAAATGAATGAAATATTAATTCGATTAAATATTACTACATCCGTCCCCCTAAGTTTGGGACAAGAGAAGATGACACAGTTATTAATAAAAGTGAGTTTATGTGGTTGATATTGAATTGATAATGTAAGAATAAAGTAGGAATGATTTAGAACCACACAAACTTTACCAAATAAGGTATGAGACGATCTTAGTGGGACAGACCGAAATGGTAAAATGGGACAATCATAGTGGGACAGAGGGAGTATATAATTCATAATTTTTATATTGAATTTATTAAACATAAATTAGTGGGGTCAAATAATATTTAATTCAAGATGTTGAAGGATTCTTTAGATGATTAAGTAAAATAAAATGAATTTATAGTTCTTAATAAAGAAGTATTTGTAATTAAACAAAGTCGGATTTTTTGTGTGTGTGATTTGAAATTAAAACAAAACACAAAATTAATTAATGATGAAGAGTATGTAATGATAGGTATGTAATGATCATTTTGAAATTAAAACTTCTTAAGTTTTTTTTAACTAAATAGTTGGGAAGTTTGGAATTAATATAAATTCAAATCCTCCTTCAATTCAAAATTAAGAGACACCTCTTCTAGTAATAATCATTATTGAAGTAAAATCTAATACGGAGTATCAAAGATGTCATTATTGTAAAAGCCTAATTAAGTACTGAAAGTTGGTAGAAAATTTACAAACTACCATAAAATTAAAGTAGATAGTACATAATTACTGATCACTTTCAACAGCAACTCTAAGCTCCAATTAGATACTAGAAATTATTCCAAATAGGACTAAAAATATGACAAAAGTTTAAAATAGGATTTACTGTGTTTTTATTCCAAAATATGACCGTATTAGTCCTATTAGAAACATACCTATTTTTTCATTCCATTCTTACCCCTCCTTTAAATATGAGTAAAAGATAGTCAAAAGTCATAATTGAATGTTTTCATTCAAAAAAATGAATGTTTAATTCATAATAAATTTGGAAAATTTTCAAAAAATCGTAGAAAAATAAAGAAAAAATTATAAATATTACTCCGTATAAATTAAAAAATAGAAAAAATTAAAATTTATATACTTTTTTTATAAATTAATAAAAATCCATAAAAAAACAAAAAAAAATGGATGCATTTCCCACCGTCTGTACTGCCTCCCTGCACCACCACCTCCGCCCGGTGTAAAAAATGTCATTTTTTCTAAAAACTGCCATTTTTTCTGAATGCCAATAAAATGACATATTACTCTTTCAGAATGCCAACATTTTCATTGTTTTTTCCATAAATATGGCATTCCTAATGCAAGTGGCATTTTTTCCTCTGGTGACCGGAGGTGGTGATACTGCCTCCCTGCACCACCACCTCCGACCGGTGTAAAAAATTCCATTTTTCCTAAAAACTATCATATTTTCTGAAAATGCCAAAAAAGGCATATTACTCTTTGAGAATGTCAACATTTTCATTGTTTTCCGCCATAAATATGACATTCGTAATGAATGTGGCATTTTCTCCCTGGTGACTGGAGGTGGTGGTGGTGGGGCAGCAGAGGCGGCGGTGAGTTTTTTTTTAGTTTTTTTTTTAATTTTTTAAATTATTATTATTTAAATATATTTATTAACTTTTTGGTATTATTTACGAATTTGTATTAATTTTAATATTTTATTATGAATTAAAACATTTCAATACAACAAGGGTATATTTGTCCAACATACACATAATTAGTCCTATCAAAACATAGTTTACTTTTTGGTCCTATTTGTGCAAACTAACAAACTTTTAGTCCTATTTTGATGATTAACTCGATAGATAACCATTACATGTTGACTTAGCTAACAAAAAATGCATGTAACACAATGGATATAACATTATTTTGACATTTGCTCGTGTGTTTGTGTCAGGATTCACCTTCTTCTATCACTCCATAGTAAATTGAGGAAGAATGTTAATTAGGGTGATTAATAGAAGTTGTTTGTGTACCTCGTTTAAGAATGATTATACTTGGATTGAAATTTTCTACTCTGATTTAATCTGAATTTATAGATGTCTTATTTCTGTGTATTTTACAATTGTCTGAGTTTGGTCTAATATGATCTGATTTGTTGGAATCTAGTTTAATCTTGTCTGATCTATCTTGGTCTGATTTGAGATTGAAAACAGTCCAAATAAAAATGTGATAATTGATAATTGTGGTGATGGGATTTCATTTGAGGTGGAAGAAATGTGCAAACTGGCATCTGTAGATGAAATTGCAACTGCTGTGAATCAGATATTAATTGGACTTGAAGATGGAGAAGAAGATGCATGAGGACACTTTTGTTTAATTTCCGTGTTGATTTTCAAAGGGCAAAGTAGAAAAACAGCTTTCACATTTTAGCTGTCTCATATTCCCCCTAATCATTTCGTGCCTCTTTTGGCAGTACTCAATTACTCACCACATTGCCCATAAATGATTCCATGAGAATTTTCGGGGGATGTATAATTTGGGTACGTTGTACTAAGAACTACTAACTATTATTAATAGTTGTAGCTCTTCTTTTGTTGTTGAATACGAGTATATTAATAGTTGTAGCTCTTAAACATTTAATTCCACGTACGACGTACTTGAATAAAAGTTTACCAATCCACATTATATTTTTTTATTGTGAAATAAAAATATACGGAGTAATAATTTTCACCTTATAACTTTTTCAACTTTAAATTTTTTTGTATCAGACTATCAGGTCAAATTTGAAAAAGTTATAAGGAAAAGTAATTTAATGAGTAAAATACTTAAAGAAAAATAGAAGTGAAAACAATATTTATTACTAGACAAAAAATGGTTATATATCTCATATAGAAGTAATTTTACATATACTCCGTAATTTTTTCTTTATTTTATTAATAAAATATATTTTAAAAATAATTTTTTCTTAGATCAGCAGAATCAGTCAATTGAACCACTTCAGCCAGAACTTCATAAATTTCAACAGAATAAGCCAAAACAACCGATGTTCGTGCTACCAATCAGGCTCATATTTGGGCCGAAAAATACTATACTAAGCCACTAATGTCGGAAATATTTACTCCTAGTATAAGGACAAAATTAAACATTGAACCTAATTGTTTTTGTGGGCCTAGGGTCGCCCTGCTGCCCTCCCCTAGGACCGCCTATATGACAACTTTACTACTCTCTCCGTCCTGAAATTAAATTCTCACTTGGATTCCACACATATTAAGAAAATAAATTTACTGGGGTAAATTTACTAGGGACTAAGGCTTGGATGTTGTTGTTGTTTTTACACTATTTCGACATTGCTTAACACTATTTTGCATTGTTTTTTTGTTATAGATAATTTGTCAAATAAAAAAGTGAGAATTTATTGTTGCCGTTATGAATTTATGGTCGCAGTATCGTCAAATATGTTTATGTTTGTCTGATTGAAACTGAAAAGTCGTAGAAATTAAAGTAAAATTATTATATCTATCTGGAGGAAGGGTCAAAGAAATGAGCAAGTCAAACCAGCTGATGCAACATATTCTGTTTATAATGGCAAATTTTCTTCTTTTGAACTTCTTATGATAGATTCATAGAGAAATTTTCTTTTCGTGTGGTTGTGAACCCATAATTGACCCAGCCCAATTCATGAATCCGTGGCATTTTCTTTTTCTCAAAACTCATTTTACTGCTATATCTTTTGGTATATTATTATTGTACATAGTACTTTAGAATATTAAAATTAAAAATGGTTGTTTATAGTTGTAGACGATTTGACATTTGTCACGTCTATGTTCATCCATACAATGATACAACAAATTTAAAAACTACTATACACCCCAGCTAGATAGCTTTTTCCTTATGTGGCATTCTATTTCTTGTTGCTATTTTTGGTCGTATATGGGGAACTAGGACTAATATTTATTCCAAGGAAAGAAATGAAATACGTAGTATTTAAATTTTTATAAGGAATATAAAACACGAGGTCCTTTTTAGAGAGCAGACTATGTTTTAGTGTTTTGAGTTTTGACAATACTGTTTTGACATTGTTTCAGCACTATTTGGTACTGTTTGGCATTGGTATTGTTTGGTATTATATTGATGTAGAATAACTTTCCATTTAGAGAAAGAAGAACTTCTTTTTGGGACTGCTAAAAAAGTAAAGCGAGAACATCTTTGCGGGACGGATGGAGTATTATATAGTGTAATTTTCTTGCATTCAATTACTTATGAATAATCGATTTTCTGATTTATTTAACATCTACTTTTTTGTTGCATTGGAGTCTTATGCTATTTTCACTTGAAAGCATTATTCTATTTCAACACTATTCTTTCATGATCTTTAATTTCGAGTACTCTTTTATTGTTGTTATTGTTATTTATTCTTATGAATACTTTTTCCCTTTTTCACTTTTTTCCCTCTTAGAACAGTACAAAAGTAATATAGAAATTTTACAAGAAAGCACATCCGATTGCAAGGCCTAAACAGTACTGCTGCATATTTAAAATGTACAATACAATATTCCAACAATAATAATGTGGCTTACAAAGTTACCAGATGGGGTATGAACAATTCCAATAATATTTGGAACTTAAAATTTTTCACATTACATGATATGATAACTCACAGTAATGCATGTAAAGAATCGATCCGTCTCCAGCTCAGGTCTCCAACCTCTAACCTAGACTCACACACACCGCTCTAGAGCCACACCACTCTATCTCCCATGTTTACTCTCTCAACTTTTCTCCACAAAGAAACTCTCACAAAGGAAAGGAAAACTTTGCTCACAGGTTTCGCGCACGCTAAACAATCACGAATAAAGAGAGCTGACTTATAATAGGCTAGCTGCCTATTGAGAAGTCATTGGTGAGAATAAGGACAATCACGGGTAAGGCAAAGACAAGTTCGAGCACTGCAGTGGACAACCAAAGAGGCCAAAGCCAGGTAATGAGTGACTCAACGGGTATATATAATTGATCAGAAGATATAAGGTAAAAGATACTCATATCAAAGTGAGAGTAAACATAGAGTGCAAGTCTTAATAATAAAGTGGAAGGAAAGCCTTGATAGGACCAATACCTCCAATAATGCACTATTAGGGGTATGAAAAAAATAATAAAACGATGGAAATAAATTAAGAAAAGTTTTATGGTATCACATAATTTAATAAGTAGTCGTGAACACTGCAGAAAAAATAAAACATTTTTATTAGTGGTTAAGCATATTTTTTCTTGTGCAAGAGGCTTAGCATAATTAAGCATAACATAATGCAACAATTTCTTGTGATCATGAAACAGACAATCAAGCTGGTAAGGGATAACTAACAAGTGCCTACAATAATGTTAGATCACATGACCCCAGCCTCGATGACAATTAATGTCAAACTACGTTATTATCATATTATTGTAGCTTTAAAATGTTTTCACCGACTTTCTAACAGTTTATTATTTATGATTTTCCTAACATACATGGAAATGGAAATATTTTATGAATGATATTGAGTAGTTAGCTTCATATTTGATAATTGATATTGGGTAGTCAATTTGGTATGGTTCCTTTTCTCATTTAATTAAGAATTTGATAATTCTAAAAATGTAGTACTCATCAAATTTAAACATCCAATTTATTTAACTAACCCAGAAAAATCTACGGATCGGAGTATAATTTAAGGCATTGATATGATTATTCATTATTGTCAGTTGTCACAATAATATTTGTTACCATGATTTTTGTAAGTCTACAAACTAAATACACATCAATTGTTTCTTATCGTGCAAAACATAACAACTTTTTTGAAACAAATCATTTAAATACGGAGTAAGTATTATGAAAACTTTCGAGCTAGGCTGGCTGGCTCGGCGCCTAAAGGTAGGCTGGTGGGCACTTGGGCAGATACGTAATAACCCAAAATTTTCGTAGTGAGATAGCGTAAACGGCCAAAAGCTTAAAGTCTTGAGCATTAAAAAACAGACTTGGCCGCTATGAGCCTATGAGGCTTAGGGGTGGGCAAAAATCCCGGTCCCGGTGTCCCAAACCGAAAAATTCCGATACCGTTTCGAAACTATCCCGTAGTGTAATTTTATCTTATTTCATGTCTCTCTTAGTCTCATTTCTTTTGTTTCTTTTGATTAGAATTTGTTTAGTTCTCATTCCAATACTAATCCATAATATACTATTACGTGCGGAATACTATTTATGATGGAATAACTACTACTCCAAATTATATTGGAGTTATAGATTTAATATTTTCCAAAATAACTACTAGAATATATATATATATATATATATATATATATATATATATATATATATATATATATATAGTCTTTATAGATATGTTATTTAATTTAATGTCGTATTGAAAAATTACAAGTGTACTACAAAGTATAAAAATATTTTGCACTACTATTCTACTAAAGGAAACACAAGATTAGGGGGACCAAAAACATTTATAAGACAAAGATCAAAAATAGTTAATTAAAGGTTTTACTTAACTTTTTAGGGAAGCTAATTTTGCAAAAATAGTTACGTCTTTATTTTGATGTTATGCTTATTTTTATATCACATTTCACAAATGCATATTTTATGGGACATCCCGAACCGTCCCGGTTTTTCTCGAGTTGTCCCGGTCCTGTTTTAAACGGGACAACATTGGGATAAAGACTTATCCCCGTACTGTACCGAACCGTTGTTATAAAACCGGGATAGGATCGGGATAAGTCAAATCCCGGACCGTCCCGGACCGTGCCCACCCCTAATGAGGCTTATAATTTCATTTAGAATCATTCGGTAATATCAAAATCACTTCAATATTGTGCTGAAATTTATGAAATTCTAATGGAAATTAATAAATTGGCTGATTCTGCTGATTTATTAAAAAATTATATTTAAAAATTATATCTAAAAGTAGCTAAAATGGTCATCTACAGTAACTTCAGTCAAGACAGCCAGAAAAGTAACTTCAACCTTACTTTTCTTATTATTACGAAATTCATCGTGCGAAATCAAAAATCACATGTTTTAATTAATTACTTGTGCGTGTCCCCGGGTCGCCAACACGGCTCTTAGGACTACTTCCATAAATGAATCAAACATCATCGAGTTTATGTTAAATGTCTACTCCTTCTATTAGTTTGACCTTTTATGATGGAACCACAAATCTTAACATGGTATCATAACCAAATCGATCTATGGTGTAGACCCCTTTATGAAAAATGATGACACGATTAAAAAAATGATAATAACGGCCGGATGAAAAAAAAAACAGACCGATGAAAAAATGAATGATGTCACAATCAAGACAAAGTGTCTAGTCGTGAGGGGTGTTAAATGTCCCACATCGGAAAAATTTGGATGAACTAAGTGCTATATTAATACATGACCTTTTAGGATGGAACCTCGGGTCTTGACATTGTCCGAAAAGAAACTAACTCTTATAGGTTATACTTATATATACTTGAGGCAAGATATATGCACTAGTGGAAAAAACACATTCTATAACGGTTAAAATCAACATTCTATGTCGGTTCGGGAACCGATATAGAATCAGTGGTTATAGAAAGTCGGATGCTTTCCATGTCGGTTGTCGTGACCGTTATAGAATATATTCTATGTCGGTTGTAATACAACCGTTATCGAATGTGCTTCACACACGTTCTGTTGGAACATGACATTCCGTATGAGTTCCATAGTGTAACCGTTGTTAAATACATTCAATGTCAGATCAATATCCACCGTTATTGAATGGTTTTCCCAGCCTGCAATACATTCTAGACATATTTATGATGATATTTTTTACAGAATTGTTATTCAATAATATTCACAAATAACCATAATATCTACAAAAAAACATATATAGCATTAATCATAATAGCAAAATTTTAACAATAGTATCATTTTACAACATAAAAATTCAAAATAGTTGGCAAAAAAAATGCACTACTTTCTAATTTGCTAACAATATTTTCTACTAAATAATAAATACTAAATGCTAGTTGCTTCGTAGAAAAACAATGCCCAACGCTCTCAAATCTCGTTGATGTCTTGTTCACTAAATGGATCTTGAACGTTGAATGTCTACAAGATAAATAAAACAATAAACCAATAAGTAAAAATTAAGTAAACGAAATTAAGACAAAAATATAATGAAACATGAGTAATAATTAATTACCTGCATCCATGAATCCACAACACTGGCAGACATAATAGTAGCCATGTGTCTCATAATATAATGTCCACATCCAAAACTTCCCTTTTGCATTTGAGACTGCAAATAAATAAGGCACCAAGTACACACACACAGATATGTGTGTGTGTGTGTATATTCGGAAGTAAACAGCCTCAACTTATAGCTTATAAGGCGGTTAAGAAAACAAAGCCTGGGCTGGAAGAGCCACAGGAGCAAGAGGACAAAATAAAAATCACTCTATCATAAAAAATGTGAAAAACCTTTCCCTGTAAGTTATGGGTCTCTACAGAATTTCTCTTCTTGCCTCCAACCTCTGTAGACATTATGCATGAGTTTTGTATTTTTAAAGAAAATTTGGTGGAACATCTTTGTCGTGGAAAATAAAAATTAGAAGCTGAAATGTATTTTTTTTGCACAAGACATAGTAGCATTAATTTTATCCCTTCAAAAAAAAAACTAGAAGCTGATGTTACTTGTTTTGTTACTTGTTGTGGTGTTACCTCCTGTTGCATCTCGCTCTTGACCTGGGTGCTCAGGACATTCGGTAGCTGCCGTTAGGATATCATTACAACCGATGGGACCAGATGTCCCTTGCTTTTCCTCCTCAACTAGAGAATCCTGCGAACCACAAACAGGGTCCACAAATGCACAACCCTTTTAAGGAAGTTATACAAGTCAATTTATATTTACAGTCAAAATATTATCAATCTTTCACTTACAATTTTCTCTCCAATTGGGCGAGACCTCTTTGATGTATACTTGCATGTTCATCTGATTCGACCTCACTTCCATTTCATATAACGGGGTATGGGAGAAGGATCTCTCAACCCCAATGAAGGATTTGCCTGAGAAGCTTCTTCACACTCTTTTGTTTTTTCAACCGCGAGTGTTTTCTCTAACTCATATCCACCCCGGGACAATATGTGAGGAGAGTCATTATGAGCTTGGATTTCTTGTTCCTTTTTCTTGTGCTCCTGTTTTACATGTACAACACAAAGTAAACAAATTTAAATGATAGCTTGCATGGATATTTTCATGAAATGTTAAAAACTTCTCTAACTAGAAAAATTGGGTCTTTTCTACTCTTGACGAACTGTTGCTAAGTCAATATTGATATAAGAGTAAAATATGACTAGGTCAAAGGTAATAATACCGTAATGGTATCAACTTTAGTACGATGTAGTTCTGGAACTAGAAACAGAAACATCTTCTCAAAAAAAGTTAAAGTGATCTTGGAATAAATCCAGAGGGAATTTTTAACCCATTTAAGACAACTGTCACAAAATCATAAAAGTTGAAGGCAGTTGAGCGCAATGAAAAAAGCCCACAAATCATTTTGGACCGACAATCAAAATAAAAATCTAAGCTTGAAATTTATCTTTAATCAGGAGGCTGACCATGAATGACCAGTGGACACGTCACATACACACATGACACACCTAAAAAGAAAGAAGGAAAAAAGAGAACATATACTAGCTTCAAATTCACTGTTATCAGTTTTTTTATGTTACTATAGCGCTAGTTGTACAAAATAGAACAAAAACTTCAAAGTATAAGAATCCAATCTTTGTAAAGGACTCAATGAGGAATTATATCATATACTTATATATTATATGATGCAAAAAAACTACAAAAAACTTCTCTCACCAGAAAAATTGGGTCTTTTCTACTATGGACAAACTGTTGCCAAGTCTCAACACCTATCCATTGACACTTTTCTGTGGGGTTTTCTCCAGATCAATTGCCAAATATGTAATATGATGTCAAGAACGTCTTGAATCCTGTCCACCGATTACCGGCATATGATATCCATTTTCTTCTCAATAGATGAGTATTAGGGACATCAAAAGTGAGCTTCAATACATAAAGATAAATCATAATCCAATTTAAAAATACTTAAGTTTACATATATAAAAGCTTAGCAGAAAACAGTAGATTGAGATAGAGCTGTCAAATATAGCTTTAGACTGAACTATAGTTGTCAAATCTAACTGAGATAGAGCCATCAATTTTTTAGTGTTTTACATAAATGCATATCTATAGAACAGTGAATGATGAAAATATATATCCAAATGGTATTAAAATCCACCTATCCCTTTTATTTGAAATTATACATTTCTATTTTGTTCCTAATTCTTACTATTATATACAAAAAAAAATCACAATTGTTGTTTGGTTTAACTTTTCTAATTGTTATACCTCCTCATGTAGCTTTAACTAATCTAGTTGGTATAACTGAATAGAGATATCTTATCCTTTAAAGAAAAAAACACTAGTCTTAAGGCATAACAACACAAAAATATCTAAAAATATTAAACAAATTTAATTTAAGTACCTCTATCTATACGTTTAACATATATTGCTATATACTAGTATAACCGATTGCTCCTTTTTAAAGGCTTTCTTATCCCTTTTTTTTTAACTATAACACTCTATTCTAGCTCTCTTTAGAATTTGTCTCCTCTAATTTTCCATAATTTTTATTTGAGATAGCATATACTTTTTTTAACAAGAAAACAAATGGCAGATATAATAAGAAAGCAATATTTGATTTAAAGTAGAAATAAACGAAAACTCATCAGTTCACCCCAACAACCTTGCCTCCATAGTATGATCCAAAAAAACATCCGCTAATGAACTTTTTTCCTTGTTGTGCTGCTTAGTTGTAAAAGTTTGTGAAATTGAAGCTACATTCATTTGAAAATCTAAGGCATTCTCACAAACATATTATAGACAAATGAACTTGTATAAAATTATTATTGAAAATTTTCACCCCAACTGAAATTTAAAGAAAATTGACAAACCCAAGAACAAAATTGAACCGTAAGTGTAATTTTTTAAAAATAGATTTGTATACATATAGACACATATATAGAGGACATACATTTTTACCTAGATGTGGTGGAGGATGATTGACTCACGATGTTGGGGAACGGTTGTATGTGATAGAGCGCCTAAGGATGTAAGAAAGAGTAGGGTGGCCGTGGGGTGGGGTAACACCATGGAACAACGGTGGTGGGGAAGCTGCGGCGTGTAGATCGGTCTTCGTCGGAACAACGGTGGTGGTGGAGCTGCTGCGTCTAGCTCTATCTTCTTCGGAACAGGGCGATGGAGAACCATGGAGGAGAAGCGGCGATGGAGTTGCGGTGCTGGAGCTAAGGCGCCTAGCTTATCCAAGCTTATCCAAGTAGGGTTTCGATTTTGTATAGTTTCTTCTATTTCTATCGTGAAGCGTCTAACTGGGACTAACTCTAGAATCTAGATAAATCTTTTCGTAAGGGGTTCAAAATGAACAGACATAGAAAAGAACTTTCGTTAATTACAAAAAAGACTCCGAATATCAATTGAAGTTACAAAAATTGTAAATGTTACCCCTTTTCAACTTTCTATGTCCGTTTTAAAAAGACCCGATATAGATTAATTTTTATACTTTTCATTTTAACCCATCAAACTGAAATGTATCTTTGACTATTTACGAATTAGACCCCGTGCCTACATACGATTACGGCTATTCATCAACCCATATAAAATGCTAGTTATAGAATGTATATTTTGCACTAGTGATGGAATAATGACTACACGACCACTCGAATTAGCCTTGCAATTAGAGGATTGTCGTTTGAGAAAATTTTCTCAAATCCATCTCCTTGTTAATCTTAACTCAAAATCTCCTACTTTGAAGAATCTTAAGGGTATGTTTGGTTTGGGGTAATCTCACATGAAGGTTGGAATATAATTAATGCACGGAATGTCAGATACTCATGTTTGGTTTACGGGTTTGAGAAAAAATGGGAAAAGTTACATTCCCAGGAATGTAATATGGAGGGGAATCTTATAACCACCCATGTCTTAGGTTATCTTACATTCCCGATGATGGTCTAATTTTCTTCCGAAAATACCCTCAATTAATTATCTCTTTTCATTTAATTTCTTTATATAGTGCGATTTTATAAAATTTTTAATGTAGTTTCTAAATATGTAAATTATATTTACTAAAAAATAATCTTATTATTGAAAGAGATCAGTTAATTTTATGGTCAGTCGATCGTAGATTGTGTGACAACCATTTAAACAGGACACATGGAGTATGTTTATTTAATTATATTCGAATGTCTATTCTTGTTATTTTCATAACTCCTTTTTTCTTGACATTTAAATTTTTTAAGGTATTTATTTCATAAGACTTATAGATTATCCTAAAGAAAAGATGCAAATAAGGCCACGTACTAACCAAAAAAGGTCAAATAAGGCCTTATTTAAGAGGCTCTTTACGGCTCTCGCCATTTGGGGTGGTTCCCGGTAAAATTTTTTTATGAAATTTTTTGAGCATCTTATTCAGTAAGTCTAGTTTACTCATATCAAATTTCAACTAAAACTTCAATCGGGGAGGCATTCAAATGAATTCTTGAAGATAACTGCGCAATTAAAAGAGCAGTTATCTTCAAGAATTCATTTGAATGTCTTCCCGATTGAATTTTTAGCTGAAATTTGGCATGCGTAAACTAGACTTAATGAATAAGATGGTCAAAAAATTTCATAAAAAAATTCCACTGAGAACCACCCCAAATGGCGAAGGCCGAACAGAACCTCATAAATAAGGCCTTATTTGACCTTTTTTTGTTAGTACATGGCCTTATTTGTCCCTTTTCCCATCATCCTAAGTTTTTGATGAGTGGATTTCAAATTTTAATGGAAAAATTGATAATTTTTCGTTAATTTGAAAAGAAGTTTTTTGAATAACTTGAACATTTTTTAAATTTAATTTTTTTGAAATAATATTAAATATATTTAGATTGAACAAAGTTTTTTTCAATTTTGAATTGGATCTACAACTTTTTACAATTAAACATAGTTTACTTAAAAATAATTCAATTAGGTTTGATTTTATTTATTATTATGATATTTCATTTTCTCTTTAATTTTAATTACTTTAGATGTAGGTTCTAAGAGATTTATTGTGTTAAGATAAAATATTTAAAGAGCATTGAAGTAATTCCCCATATCTGCAATATAAGATATCTTTCAACTAAGTAAATTAATATCACATTCTCTTAATCTTAACCAAACACAAATAGGAATAAATTGGATACATTCCCATCAATCTAATATACCTAGCAATCTAACATTCTTATGGTAATCTGACATTCCCTGAACCAAACATACCCTAAATGTGAGGGGTGATCCACTTCGATATATAACGTCCACTGGTCCGAGTATCACTGTATTTGATTTAATCTTGAAGAGTTATGAACTGTTTGACCATGATTTCGAACTCGCGCTGTATCAAATAATAAGGTTTTAGTTCGAATTTGCCATTAAAGAGTATAATTAATCTCAAGTACTTAATATTGCTCGTATTTTCAAGTAATTAGTACAAATTTCCCAGTTTTATTTTTAAATTTTATCACCTGTTTCAGCATTTTAATAGTTTCAGCTACAATAAATATAAAAAATACATATGCAAGATTGCATTTCCAAATTAAATAGTATTGAGTTAAATAGATTTGTAAATGTTAATAAAGAGAAAAAAATTAAGTAAACTTCAACACAATTCCCAAATACACTCACCGCAAAGTGAATTGTTAAACCTCCAAAAATAAGTGAGGGATGAAATACAATTTGTAATAAATGGCTTATAATCTTTTATAGAACTCTTTTGATGCACCGGTACATTTATTTGATTTATTATTGAAACTTGGAATGATCTGTCTAGATTTATTTATATTCTTATGAGAAGAATAACTTTCACTTGAACCATTTATACACGTATTGTGTGTATAACAGATACGTAGTATATAAATTTGAATCAAATAAAGAGACGTTAAGGAGTATTTGCAAAATACTAAAAAAGTCTTTTTCAGTTTTTCTAAAAAAGTGAAAACTGATATTTTCGAGTGATAGTTTCTAGTTAAATTATGCATCTCAAAGGAAAATGTTAGAAAAGGAGTGGAGGGTATGCTTTTATTCTTTTCCACATTTTTCTATTACACAAAGTATTTTTTTATCAAAGACTATCAATTTTTACTTTTTCAAAATCAACTTTTTCTCAAACGTTGTCAATTTTTACCATTTTTGCAAAATTGCGTGACAAGTTCCTAAATAAGTGAAATTTCTTTTACACGCTAATTAAGTCTTCTTCTTCATTACCCGAGTGCCGCAAAGGCTCCCACCTACGGTGTGGCCGAGTAGGGAGTTGGATGTACCCAGCCTTACCCCTGTACTAAAGTACATTTATAGAGACTGTTTTCGGATGACTCATAATGAAATCGTGTCGAAAATTACACAGACAGATTGCTGCTTCAAGTGCAAATAATTTAGTGAGCCATTTTACTTTATTTCATCATATTTCCAAACAAAAAATCAAAATTTGATATTACTAACGTCAATAACTCTTTTTATTTGAATGACCATGTATACTTTGTGTATTATGTCTACTACAAAGTCCTTTAATCAGTTTTGATCCATGAACAAAAGGTCTTGTGTATTATGTCTACTATAAAGTCCTTTAAGTTTTGATCCATGAACAAAAGGTCGGGGAAAATGCTATTTCAAAAAACGAACATGAGAAAAATCATAGTTAAAAACGGTTTCCATAAATAAGAAATTCAAAATAATCTCATTCTTGTTCTTGCAAAAGGTAAAATGGAGCATATTAGAGGTATTGTAAATCATGATTACTTAGTTAGTCTAATGTTGATAGACTTTTACCTATGCGCCCAAAATTTTCGTTTAGTCCAAGAAATTGTGTCGACGCAGTCGCTACAAGTTTTGATACTTCACTATTTTTTCAACTTTCTCACCGTTTCACCAGCTAAGATAGTCATGTGAGCCCAAAAGGGCAGAATTGTTGATAATATGGAATTATGCGTAAGTTAGAAGTGCATGTTGCAGTATCTTTAAGTTCGCAGTTCAATTGGCTGTAACACAGGGAGCACCTAAATTACATATATTCTAGAAGCTAACTAAACTCAATTAGAAATCTAAAATTCTCGTGGCAGCTGCGCTATTCCATGACGACTTCCATATTCAATTCTTGGCTGCTATGCCACGCCCGGCTCAAAGTCTTTGGTCAAAAATCAATCAATATTGTTAGCTAATCTCCCCTGCCTAAAAGTAAATAAATACTTTGATACCCTAGTCAATACGACATTTAAAAAGCAGTAAAAAAAATGCCACAAGGAAAATAGTAAAATACCCCTACTTCTGAGTTCTGAACCTCAATATTTCGATTTATAATATACAAATTTCCATTCAATTTATTTAATGTAAAATTCATTAGTCCTTTTGTCTAGAATGATAGTAAGGATGTTTTCTTTTGGACTGAAATTTGCTGGTCTGGTCTGGTCTAGTTTGGTCTGGTCTGATCTGGTCTAATATGATCTGGTCTGGTCTGGTCTGAACTGGTCTGGTCTGGTCTGGTCTGGTAAACGTCTGGTCTCTGTGTATTTTATAACTACTGAAATCAAATCTGGTCTGGTCTGGTAAACGTCTGGTCTCTGTGTATTTTATAACTACTGAAATCAAATCTGGTCTGGTCTGGTCTGGTCTGGTCTAGTCTGATCAAGTCTGGTTTGGTCTGGTCTGATCTGGTCTGATCTGGTCTGGTCTGGGACTGAAAACAGTTTAAAAGAAAACATTCTAAACTTGGGCATCCCTATTCATAAATTTATCTGAATATTAATTGAATAATGTGTTTTATTATTTAAATAATAGCCATTATGGTAAGAGATATTATTGAATATGTAAGAGAGCAAGAATTTATTTAAAGTACATAAATCTACATAAATTTATAGATTAAAATTTTCATATCTTCATAGAGAATGCATATAGTTTACTTGTATGTTTAGAATCTATAATTTAGGGTAACACGTTTGTAGAATGTTGACCATCAATTCACCCTTATTATGCGGTCAATTTGGATTGGGATCCTCTACCCGACTAGGAGGGTGCCTTGCGCATCGGACGGGAGGGGAGCGGCCAACACGACCTCGAGATCGGCGAAAAAGTGGAGCCCAAGATCTCCGATCGTTGAATTGTCGATCGGACGACCGGGAGGAAGCAAGGCACTCTACCTTACTCTAAAGTAAGGTAGAGGCTCCGGATCCGGTCAATTTAGTCTGAGGGTCGGTTTATATACTCCCTCCGTCCCCGAAAGAAGTTCCTCATTTGACTTTCACGCGCTTTTATGCAAGTAAACTTACCAGGGGTAAATTTTACTATTTTGACACTGTTTGACACTGTTTGGCACTGTTTGACACTGTTTTGATGTAGATAACTTTCCATTCAAGAAAATGAGAACTTAAATTAGGGACATCCAAATAAGGAAAGTGAGAACTTCTTTCGGGGACGGAGGGAGTATATATTTGTACCACACAAAATTTATATGAAATACTACCTCCGTCCCGGTGGACTTTGCCAAGTGCAAAGTTGGTGAGAAATAAGAATAGTAAAAACTGTGTAGTTGAGATTTGTGCAGAGGAGAGAGAAATGTCCAAAACCACAAATTAGTTGCTTTAATAGGAAAGTGGCAAAGTTTTTTGGGACAACCAAAAATGGAAAGTTGGCAAAGTCCAATGGGACGGAGGGAGTAATAAAGAGATAATTTCTTAAATAAGAGTAAAAACGTTTTGAAATTCCAAAATAGGAGTATCATGTTTTTATTCCTTGAATAGGAGTAATCTGCCAAGTTTGGAAGAAATTAAAATGTCATGTTTAAAAGTCTTGTAATGCCAAACTTGGCAGAAATTTACTCTTATCCAGGGAATAAAAAACATGGTACTCCTATTTTAGAATTTGAAAACGTTTTTACTCCTGTTTAGGTCAATTTCTGAATAATAAATTACAGTAATACTTAAGATCATGAGCCATTCTGTTTCAATCGTAATGTCATAAAGTTGAAATTATCTGAGCAGTAAAACTTGCTAAGTTTACTAAATTACAAAAGAACTTTTAGCACACAGAGAAAAGTCAATGGAAAAACTAAATTGGAGTTCATTAAAATTCAAACACAAAATGAATCCATGGTAAACGTAGCAATTTCAATACTTTTACTCCGAAAAGTACATTTTTCGGAAAAAACTATACCGAAAAAGATGCGTCCGGCATCGGATTTTCAGCCAGCAAGTGTTCTTACCAGTGGAAAAGTTCTTAAATTGCAAATACTTGTTACTTACGGGACCAAATTAGTTAGCGAATAAAGTTACAAGCCTAATAACGATCATAGTCGAAAGTTTCACACTAGAATTGCAAATCTCCCACTATTTTTTCATATATTTTTTCTTTATGTTATACGTGTAAATCAAATTTCTACAATTTTTTTGAAACAAAGAGTATAATTCTTTCATAATTTAACATATTCAATCTTTTGAGTCATGCTATTATCAAGGCTAAAGGGTCAAATAAGCCCTCAAACTAACTTAAAAAGTGCAATTCACCCCTTATTTAAGAGGCTCTGCCGGCTGTCACCAATTGGGGCGGTTCCCGGTAGAATTTTTTGATGCAATTGTTTGAGCATTTTCTTCATTAAGTCTAGTTTACTCATACCAAATTTTAGCTAAAAAATCAATCGGA
This sequence comes from Cuscuta epithymum, assembly GCA_945859915.1. Lineage (NCBI taxonomy): Eukaryota > Viridiplantae > Streptophyta > Magnoliopsida > Solanales > Convolvulaceae > Cuscuta > Cuscuta epithymum. The sequence goes on from CAMAPF010000024.1 coordinate 2,275,878, forward strand.
AAGACAGTCATATGAATTTTTGAAAATAATTGCGCAGTTAAATAGCGCAGTACATTTCAGAATATCATTTGACTGTCTTCTTGGTTGAATATTTATCTGAAATTTGGTATGGGTAAACTAGACTTAATGAAGAAGATGCTCAAAAGATTTCATAAAATAATTCCACCGGGAACCGCCCCAATTGGCGACGGCCGGACAGAGCCTCCTAAAGAAGGGGTGAATTGCACTTTTTAAGTTAGTTCGAGGGCAGTTTTCGATATGCATCCGGAGAAAGCTCCAGCTTCAGACTGGATGAACAGCGCATTTTTCAGGCTTATTGGGAGGTGGTTGGACCGGATATCTCGTCTTTATGCGCGGCAATGTTTGAGTCAGGTAATCTGGCTGATAACATTAATACTACAAATATTGTGCTTATCCCCAAAAAAGATAAACTGAGTGTATGGGAGATTGGAGACCTATTGCGTTGTGCAATGTAGTATACAAAATATTTTCAAAAATCTGGCAAACAGGCTCAAAGGTATTCTTAATAATCTAGTTGGAGAATGCCAGAGTGCCTTTGTGCCTGGGAAGTCAATTATTGATAATATAATAGTGTCCTTTGAGACTAATCATTATCTCAAGAGGAAGATCAGTGGTAAAGAAGGTTGTGTATGACAGGGTTATGAGTAAAGCGTATGACAGGGTTATTTGGTCTTTCTTGGAAGGTATATTGATTAAAATGGGTTTTAGCGAGAGATGGGTTCTCGTGATCATGGAGTGTGTGAGGACTGTCACATTCAGTTTGATGGGGATCTTTTGGGTCCTATTACCCATTGTCTCCTTATTTATTCATATTAGTTGTTGAAGGTCTGAGTGCATTAATTAGAAGGGCCGAGTACAGGGGGATTTGCATGGGGTTGCGGTTTGCAGAGGGGCACCTCGGGTGTCTCGCTTATTTTTCGCGGATGACAGTTTTCTATTCTTCACATCTTCTGGACAGGAATGTAACACGGTGAAAAATATTTTGGCTTAGTATGAGGAGTCCTCGGGGAAGGAAATAAATTTTAATAAATCATCAGTCACTTTCAGCCAAAATGTGGTTGAGCCTTTTCGTGTTCACTGTTGTACTTTTTCGGCGTACCGCAAGAGGGGAATCAACAAAAATGTTGGGTTTGCCAGCTTTGGTGAGGCACAGCCAAATAGCTATCTTGGGATTTATCAGGGATAGAATTTTAAATCGGATAAAAAGCTGGAATAATCGTTTTTATCTAAAGCAGGCAGAGTTGTCATGTTACGTGATGTGGTACCAGCCATGCCCACGTATGCTATGCATGTGTTCCTATTACCACGGGACTTATGCGATGAAGTGGAAAAACTTATGAATGGCTTCTAGTGGAAGGGTACAAAATTTGAGCAGAGAGGAATACGGTGGAGGAGATGGGAATTGCTTTGTAAGTCGAAAGGTATGGGGGGACTGTGGTTCAGAAAAATAAGGGAATTTAATCTAGCAATGTTGGCTAAACAAGGTTGGAGAATTATTACGAATCCCGACAGTTTGATGAGTCGAGTTCTAAAAGCTAGATATTTTCCAAATTTAGATTTTTTGAAGGCAACCCTTGGGAGTAACCTGTCATATATTTGGAGAAGTATTTTTAAAACTCGAGGCGTTTTAAAGGAAAATATTAGACGGCAAGCAGGTAATGGGAGGGAAGTACAAGTTTGTGCAGGCGCATGGTTGCCGGGCCAGGGGGATGGGAAGGTAAAATCTCCCAAACCCGCTGGGATAGTCAATATGAATGTGGCGGCGTTAAGGGATATTATGGGGAAAAAGTGGAATGTGGAGAGAATAGCTAATATTTTTAATGAAGAAGTAAAAAGAACTATATGCAGTATCCCTATCAGTCTGACTGACAAGAAGGATAGTTTTTGGTGGAGTAAAGACGATAATGGCCTCTTCTCATTTAAGAGTTGTTATAAAATTCTTATGCAAGGCGTGGAAGCAGGGGGTTGGGGTGGATGGAAAGATACGCGGGAACTAAAAATTCCACCGAAGGTAAAATATTTTATTTGGCAGGTGTTAGATGGATCTCTTCCTTCGGCTATAAATCTCGAGCGCAGGGAGCTAGGTACCTATCCTAAATATGTGCAAGGTTTGTTCCCACGGAGAAGAGACGACGGAGCATTCGCATGCTCTGAAAACTTGCTCGAAGGCGGTTGAGGTTTGGAGGGCAGCGGGAGTGGCTCTTGGCAGCGGGAATGAATCTTTAGAGGTATGGCTTCAAAGACTTATAAATATCCTAGCTTGGTAGTGCCCTCAGACGTAGTCATTCGTGGCAAACTGAGTTACCAAATTTCGTGTATTCTTTCTTATTGTTCTTCGTATTGTGTGAGTTAAATCTGAACACTTGCGTGGAGGGAGGCACAGGGGGCACGAAGAAGGCGGGCAGCAGCCATGGAAAGGGAAATCACAGGTGGAGAAAGCCGATAGCAGATTACCTAAAGATGAATGTGGATGCAGTAACGGATGTTCGGGGGAAGGAGAGTTTGGGGCTGGATAACAAGGAATGATCAAGGGGATTTTGTTAAAGCAGGTGGCGGGTCCGTGAGAGCCGATTGGAGTCCAACGGAAGCGGAAGCAATGGGGATAAGAGAGGCGCTTCTTGTGGCTATGGCGGAGGGATGGGAGAAAGTGGAGCTGGAATCTGATGCACAGGTGATTATACAAGGTGTTCAACGCGGTGACGGAATCTTGAGCACATTCGAAATCTTGTTACTACAAAGAGTAATTTCTCTATCTCTTTTTGTCCACGGTCTGCGAATCGTGTGGCTCATAATCTTGCTAAAGTACATGTATCTCTCTCAGATCATAGTAGTGTAGTTACGATGTTATTCGAGAATGTATTGTAAGCCAACTGGCAAACAACATTTTGAATTAATAATATGTTAGTCTCGGTTTAAAAAAAACGTTAATTTGAGGGCCTATTTGACCCTATCAGCAAATTCAACTGATTGAAAATTGGGTGACATATCGGGTTGATTCAATCTTTTGAGTCACGATCTTATCAATATCATCAAATTCAACTAATTCAAAATTGGGTGATAATTTTAAGTGTATTACTAAACGTGAGCTGATAATTTTTTTGGAAGAAAAACGTGAGGTGATAATGATTAATGATTGGTAATTTGTTCTCAAGTGTCTCAAATTGGAAAAAATAAGGGAAAACTGTCAAATAGGTCCTCGAACTTTCATAAAAAAGTCGATTAAGTCCTTCTATAGGAGGTTCTGTCCGGCCGTCGCGATTTGGGGCAGTTCTCGGTGGAATTTTTTGATGAAATTTTTTAAGCATCTTATTGACCAAGTCTAGTTTACTCATACCAAATTTCAGCTAAAAATTCAATTGGGAACACATTCAAATTAATTCTTTAACATAACTGCGCATTTTTACGTTCTCGAATTAATTTGAATGCGCTCCCGATTAAAGTTTTAGCCGAAATTTGGTATGAGTAAACTAGACTTGGTAAATAAGATGCTCAAAAAATTTCATCAAAAAATTCCACCGGGAACCACCCCAAATCGCGACGACCGGACAGAGTCTCCTATAGAAGGATTTAATTGACTTTTTTATGAAAGTTTGAGGACATATTTGACAGTTTTCCCAAAAAATAATGAAGAAAGCATTGTCATTACGTGACAATTCCGGTACTCATTTAAAAAATGGGGTACCGTACCTACCATGCATTTGATTGGTCCAAATCATTATATGCTTTTTAATTTAGATTTAAATAATTGAACTGCATCATTCTTATTGGTCCATTTGGACAAAGGTACGATACATTTGAATAGGGGTGGTTCGGTACGGTATACCGAATATTTTAGCTCATACCTTTACCATACCGTAAATTTTCGGTATGCAAAAATACATACCGTTACCATACCGAAATTTCGGTATACCTTGTTTCGGTGTACTGAAATTTCGGTACGGTAAGGTACGGTATCAGTAAATTATCATGATTTAACATAAAAAAATATTATATGTCAAATAAAATATAGAAAATATGTGTTAATAATGATATACTAAAATCATTAATGAAATTAATTGTAAATTACCAATGATAACCTATTGGTGTTCTATTCAACTTTGAACAAAAAATATTATAAATATATTTAGATGTTTCGACACATAATATATGAGGATAACATCACATTGTGCTAAAATAATTTAAACAACATAAATATAATTAAAAAACACCGCTTGCCAACAAAAAGTATAAATAATTCAAGAAACATGGATATAAAGTCATTTATCCTTGAATTAATGTTGTGTTTCTAGTTATTTTTATAATTTGAAAGAAATTATTGGCTTGGAATTACGGTATGACGGTATACCGGTATACCGTTTATTTTCAAAATATATACCGATACCATACCAAAGAAATTCGGTACGGTATCATACCGTACCGAAAGTATCGGTATACCAACCATTTCGATAAATTCGGTATTTTTCGATATGGTAAGTCCGGTATACCGTAATTTCGGTATTTTTCCCCACCCCTACATTTGAAGTACCATAGAATCTGCCTTGTCATTATACACTGTACGTATAGTCAACGTTTGAAAACTCCGTCCCCAATACCTACCAAATTAAACGTACTGCCATCATAATTCAATTTGTTTTTCCACCTTTTTCAATTAACTCTTTGGCAATCTTCTTTCTATCTATACCCATAAGTCGTATATATAATATAATCTCAACAATATTTCATTTACAGTATACTTTTTTCTTGTCTCAAGACTCTCAAACACCATAGAGTATGAGCCATGGAAACCCTTACAGATTACAGCTTTTCATCTAGAATTTGCCCACCAAAACATGGGATCCGATCCCTTTCATCAAACTTCTTCATCTTTGTTACGATTTCTCTTTTACTATCTCCAGCGGTTCCACCCGCCGCCGCTCAGTCAAATCAGGCCAATGACGGGTACTCGTACAAGAACTTCAGCCCGTCGATGGCCGTCATCATCGTGGTGCTCGTGGGCGCTTTGTTTTTCGTCGGTTTTTTCGCCATATACTTCCGGAATTGCAACGATTCCGCGGCCGGGAACAGCATCCGGGCCGCACTGTCGATGCGGCGTGCGGCGGCGCGTGGGCTCGACGCAGCTGTGATCGAGACCTTCCCGACCTTCAGCTACGCGGAGGTGAAGGGTCACAAGATCGGTAAGGGGGCGCTGGAGTGCGCGGTGTGCCTGAACGAGTTCGAAGACGACGAGACGCTTCGTTTGATCCCGAAATGCGATCACGTGTTTCACCCGGAGTGCATCGATGCTTGGCTCGCGTCGCACGTGACTTGCCCGGTTTGTCGAGCCAATCTGACTCCTCAACCGGGCGATGTCACGGTTCAAATTCCCGTGATCCTTCCTCAACCCGCAGCCGAACCCGCGCAAGATGATGTTTCTATACATATAGACGCGGTAAGTGATCAACAATCACAACCACAACCACAACCACAATCACAACAAGAAGGTCGGGAGGAGAATACAATAAAAAGCAAATCGGTAAACCGGCCGAATTTGACCTTCAATGTGCCGAACCGGCTACCGAAATCATTTTCGATCAAGCGGCCCAAAGTGTTTAGCAGGTTCAGATCGCACTCGACCGGGCATTCATTGGTTTTGCCGGGAGAAAACTTGGACCGGTACACTCTAAGATTGCCGGAGGAAGTTCGGAAAGAGGTACTGAACCGGGCCTATCTGAACCGGGCGAAGAGTGTTTCCGTGCACCACTTTCCGAGAGATGCCAGCTCTAGACGGGGTTTCCGAACCGGAGAGGGAAGCAGTCGGGCCGGCCGGTCTTATCGTCGGATGGACCGGGTCGAGGGGGAATCGAAGTCGGACCGGTGGGGATTTTCAATCTTTGCGAGGTGGCCGTCGATGAAGTCACCGAAGGTGGTTTCCGACAATCACAACGGCGGAGACGAATCGTCGTCGGCGTCCGGGAAAAAGACGGTGAGGATGTTGTCGTTCAGGAATCTCGGGGAGCCGAAGAAGGGAGACGAAATCGGTTTGGTATCTTCCGACTCGGCGATACCGCCGGTCTAGATTCCGGTTCGGAGGCGATGACGTGTAAAGGTCTGGATCCATATTTCAATTCGGACGGTGGCTGCGGGATGGAAGTGGGGTCCACATATCACGGTGGGTCCCACTCTGGAAATATCTTACACGCAGGTGGCGTAAAAGTTCCGCGCAGCGAAGGTTTGACCACTTTTTTGAGTTTTTTCCCAACCCCAACATAGCGTTTAGACCTGTTTTTTGTTCTGTTTATTCTGTAACATCATTTTGTATACATTTGTTCTTGAGGTGAATGAGATATTATAAGAAATGTTTTGTGTAAAGTTTTTTTTTTTTGCAAAATGTTCTGTGTTATGTTTTTAACTCTAAGAGGATTTGTAAGTTCTTTTAAACTTGTTTTGCATTGACATTAACAAGTACTGTTTGGGTCCCGTTTAATAATTCTCACGCAGTTTACGATGTCCGATTAACTATGAAGTAAAGTGATTCATGTCTTTATTACAATTATCTTGAGTAAATCAAATTTAGATGTTCAAAAATTAGATTAAGGTTTTATAAGATTGTAAAAAAAACAATTTTAATAAAATTTGAATATATAAAATAGAAGATTATGAATAATTTCTTAAAAAATTATAAACACCAATGATGGTAAGGGTACATAAGGGATGGAAAAAATGTTGGTGTAATAAGAAGCAATAAAAGGTTGTTTAGTATGCATAATAACTTGTACGTTTCAATTGTTTGGCTATTCTAACCCTTGTCTTCCGTTTGTATTAATTGATCTCCGTTAAGTTAAACACAACTCCCCAAATATGTTTCTTTGGTGACTCTTTAGTGAGTTCAATTCAAATTTAACATTTATTTTGGTTATTAATAAAAAATATTTTACCTCTTTCCAATAAATAGAAAATTCCTTTGGAATTAGGCTGCAGGTCTCATACTCTCATCTCCAAACATATACAGTGCTTATAAATTTTTAAGATACGTAAGATATATTTGACATGAAATGATATTTTTAAAACTTTTAATAATTGTTCGCTTTTAATGATTAAAAAGATTTTAAAAGAAAAAATTGTTAAGTATTTGATAAAAAGTTGATTGTTTGATTTAGTTATATTTGTTATACAAGTTGTTATGATTAATTAATGTTAAAAGTTACAGACTTTTCTCAAATGTTATTCAATGTAGCTTTTCAAAATAAAATTTTTGTTTAGATAAAAACTCTTAAAAATTATCCTGCCAAATATACAAGTACAAAATTTTTAGATCTTTTTAAATAGTAGAAAAGGCAAGAAGGTATAACTTATTCCGACTAAACATGCATGTAGTATATATTAAGATTTTGATTGATAATGGCTTTTGCACTATTCCCGTAAAATAGAGATTATTTTTTAGGCTATTAGGGAGTTTTTACTTGAATTGTAATTTTCTGACCTGGTTAGGTTTGATCCGGTATGATCAACTATGTTTAAGTCTGGTCTGGTTTGATGAATTCTCATGCATGGCCTATGTGTATTTTATAACGATCGAAGCCCGGTCTGATCTGATCGGTTTAAGTCTGGACTGCTCTGATTAAATCTGATATGGTTTGTTTTGGTTTGGTTGGGGATGCAATCGGTCCCAATAAAAACATCGTTATTTATCAAAATGTTCATCATACATCGTCTATACAATGTTTGGTAGATCTTTTTTACTTTTCTTGGGCCGCAAATGTTCAGTGTTTTTCTCTCAAGCTAATTAGTAAATCAAATATTAAAAAAGTGGACCAGTTCATTTTTTTATATAAGGAGTATGACTCCTACTCCAATATATAAGTTGGTTTTATAGTAATCACAAGAACAGCAATATAGAAATGATACATAGGAATGACAATTATATTTGTGGTCCTCAACACTTAAATGAACTTCTAACAACTACAAGAAATGTCTAACATAATAGTATGTTGGGTGAAGGTCGATTCGGTTCTGTACTTCAAGCAAACTAGACCTAAATCAGATTTGGTAGTTATTGTGGAGATGTTTATAAAAGAAGAATTTCAATTTCACGGCATTGCTGATCATAAGGGATTAATGTATACGTGAATATCCTTTCATCACCCTAAAAAGAGCGTCCAATTCTGCTTGTACCCTGTGTTTAATAGAAGATAATAACTACCATTTTAAAAGAGCGCCCAATCCTTGCATCCACTCTCCTTATCACACAAGTTATAATCAAACTTCTTAATCTCTTAACTTCTTAGAAACATAATCATTGTCGTTCTAATATGCATATCATATCGTTTGAAAGAGTGGATGTTCTTCTTAGATTCACACTTGTATTGTGAATGGTATTGGGCATTGTCTCTCACGCGCAACGCGCGTCAAAAAACTAGTACTTTCATAAGAGGAAAGTGGATGGTAATCTTTACTTGGGACGGAGGGGTAGTAATTCTTTTGTGCCAAAATATGATGCTTTGTTGATAACTATAATTACAAAATACTTGTACGTAGTACTAAAACGTGGAAATCGGATTTAAATAAGCTAACAATTCAACTCCTACTGGATAGCAGTGCTTTCAGCCTCCCTAGCCAAGAAGGATTCCATTCCCACCTGACTCTGGCCGGCTACAAAAGTACTAGTTCTGGATTGGAAAATGATGTTTGTACCCACTTTCATACCAACTTTTATATCCACTCATGTTTGTGAAGTTATTTTTTTTGTCTGTGAATTCCTTCACAGACAAAATATGTCTGTGAATGAATCCAAAGACATATTTTGTCTGTGTACCCGCTTCACAGACAAAAAAATAACCTTCACAGAGGTGAGTATAAGGTGGATACAAAGTTATGGGTACAACAAGCATGGTTGTTCTGGATTATAGCTCGTTTAAATGATTGGAATTGGTCTATTCGAGCTTCATTTTGGAGGGGTCCAAGCAGGCTTGGAAATGGGAAAAGAAAAAAAAAACTCATGGATGAAGCTTCTATCAATGTATGATAACACTTCAAAATATACGAAACTCTTCAAAATATCACTCCCGCCGGTTCTTAGTTAAGTTTTTACTTTCCTTTTTTGAAAGTCTCAAGCAAGTTCCTACTTTCTTATTTGGCAAACAAATCTACACCAACAGTGCAAAACAGCGTCAAAACAATGCAATACAGTGTTAAATAGTGTCAGAACAGTGGAGTCAATAAATTTACTTAATTAAGAATGGGAGGGATTATTATTCATGTCGGTATGGACTTGCGTGCAAATGGATACTACTTGTCATCTCTTTTCATAATCATTTACAATGCAAATCGATTGTGCAAATCATTGAATGTAATGATTGGAATTCAATCTTACTTTTCACAACATAACTTTTCTTTATTTACTCCAAAACAACCACTAACCCACCAAAAACCGGTGTCGAGAAAAAACTAACTCAAAAACCAATAAACTCGTTACTCGTCGTACATAATTTCATAAATTAAAATTTTGATCTTTGAGACTATTTAATCTCCATGTGGGAAAGCCCTAGATTAACACCGGCCCAAGTCCAAATTTATATCCTTCTTGATCGAGTGGATTGAGCTTGTCATAGTTGTCTATCTCTCGTCCTATTCCAAATTTCTTTTTTTCGGAACAAATATACCCCTGAACTTTTAAAAATGTGCACAAATATCCCTCATGTTCTTATAAAGGGACAACTTAATCCTTATTGACTTTAAATTAATAAAATAAATTTAAAAAAACACCAAATATAATTTATAAATTCGTAATTAAAAAACAAAAAAAATTAAAAATGTAATGGTGTTAAATTCTCTCTTTTATAGTTTTTATATCACAATTTAATATTGTTTAAGTGTGAAATATTATTTCAAAATTTTACTATATGTTTAAGATTCTTTCGAAAAGGTGCTAACATATGTTTCACAATGTAAAGAAAAATTATTTTTTTTGCATTCTTTGCACTATAAAATTACATATTTTGAAATAATATTTTATACTAATAATATTAAATTGTGATATACAAACAATAAAGGGAGAATTGGACACAATTACATTTTTAAAATGTTTTATTTTTTATTTTAGATATTTTAATTTATTTTTGGTCTTTTTTAAAATTTACTTTATTAATGTAAAGTCAATAAGGATTAATTTGCTCCATTATAAAAATATATATGAGGAATATTTTTGCACCTTTTTTAAAGTTCAATGGTATATTTGTTCCGAAAAATAAAACAGAGGTATATTTATTCATCCACCTATATTACAGGGATATATATGTACCTTTTTTCGAGTTTTTTACTAAAATAATGTTGAATAATAAAATATATACAAAATTGATGTTGAGTTAACGGAAATTGTTCTAAATAGGACTAATGAGTTCCTAAAAAGCACAAATAGGACTATTACTTTTAAAATTCCCTAAATAGGACTAAACATTGATTTTCTACCCTAAATACCCCTAAGAGTATTAATTCATAATGAAATGCTTTAATTCATAATAAAATCATAAAAAACGTAAAAAATATTTTAAAAACGTAAAAAAATTATAAAATATTTATAAAACATTTATAAAATAAAAAAATTAATTTTATATTTTTTTAATTTTTTAAAAAAAATAATAAAAAATAGTAAAAACCCATAAAAAATGAAAAAAAATATGGATACCTTTCCCACCGCCTCCCGCCGCCTCCCAGCACCACCACCTCCGATTGGTGAAATTTCTTCCACTTTTGGTAAAAAATGTCATATTTTTCTGAAAATGCCAAAAAGATGGCATAATTACTCTTCAATATGCCAACATTTTCATTGAATATGCCATCATTATGGCATTATTTAAAATGTTGGCATATTTTTCTCCGGTGATGGGAGTTGGTGGTGCTGGGGGGTGGCAAGGGTGGTAATGTTTTTTTTTTTAATTTTATGTTTTTTTTTTATTTTTTTTATTTTTTTAAAAAAAATAATTTTTTTATTTTTTTTAAAAATATTTTTTATTAATTTTCTTTTATTTTTTTACGATTTTTAGTATTTTTTTCGATTTTTATAAATTTTTTTATGATTTTATTATTAATTAAAACATTTTACAAGTTACAAGGGTATATTTGTCCAAATACACATAAATAGTCCTATTAAGGGAATTTAAAAAATGTAGTCCTATTTGTGCAATTTTGCCACTTTTTAGTCCTATTTAGGGAATTGACTCTTGAGTTAAAACATTTTACCAAAATGCTGCTCATCAAACTGGGGTTAACTAAACTGTCAATCCAATTGGACAACGGAAGAAGCATGCTCCGCTTGACAAAGGAGGAGATGAGTATTAGTGGGGCCAAGCAAAATAAATAAACCTCCATTTTAAAAAAAGTGGTATAACTTTTATATTTAAACTCCGATTGTTACAAAAAAATATATCGAAATTCATAGTTTTTTATTATCTTTCATATGACACTAATATTGGATATATACAAATATAAAAACAATTTAGCACTTTAAGAAATTCCGTTTTTTAAGTGTTGTAATTTTTTTTATTGTACACCAATTATTTAAAACAATATACTACCTTGATCCCGGAAATAAGTTTCCGGGTTGACGTTCACACATTTTAAGGAAATAAAGTTATTGAAGGATAAATTTTACTGTTTTGACAATGTTTTGACACTGTTTTGCATTGTTTGACACTGTTATGCACTGTTTTGATGTAGATTAATTTGCCAAATAAGGAAATGGGAAGTTTATTTTGGGACATCCAAATAAGAAAAATGGGAACTTGTTTCCCGGACGGAGGGAGTATCAAAATTCATAACTTTTTATTACATTTCATATGAAATCAATATTGCGTGCTTAAAAATAAAACTTTTCTAATGCATTGTACCACAACTCATCTGTTAGTTACAATGCAATGTTGGTTTTATTACAACATTTCGTCTAAGGTTCAATGCATTAGAAAAACATTATTTTTAAGCATGCAATATTGGTTTCATATGAAATGTAATACGGAGTAAAAAATTATAAATTTTGATATTTTTTTAAACCATTGGAGTACAAAAAAATTAAGAAAAATTGATAAGAATAATCCGACCTTTCACTGGTCTTCTCATGATAATCCCACCTTTATATAATCCCTGAATAATCCCACCTTTGTACTACATCTTCTTTCATTGGACCCTTTTTTTGAAAATCTTATATAAATAATCCTACCTTTTGTAGTTCATCACTAGGTCAGGGTCCAATGAAAGAAGATGGGGTGCAAAGGTGGGATTATCCTTGGATTACGTAAATGTGGGATTATTATGAGAAGACCAGTGAAAGGTGGGATTATTCTTGTAAATTTTTCCAAAAAATTATGACTCTAAAATAGATTATTTAAAGTGTTAAATCATTGTTTTATTTTTACCTATAAAATATGAAAAATACTTGGTGTATACCATTCCCACAAATTGTTTATCTACGCAACCAGAGTTGTCTGTTACTGGTAACTCGATAGTTCCGAATAGAATGTCTATATACAGATAGTTCTGTCTACGTAGACAAACAATGTGTGTGAATAGTGTACAAGAAGCATTCCTCGTAAAATATTGGATCTGCTTCTTAAAATTGTGTTCCTTCATGCAACAAAAGCAAATATTGGAGTATTTGAGTGAAAGTGACAAAGTATTTGAGGGGTAGGGGGTTAAATAAGAGAAGAAGGAAAAAAAATTAAAAAACCGGATGGTCCGGCCCGGCCCGGCCCGGTCTGGCCCGGAACCGCCCACCACCGGTTCGGGCTCGGGCCTCATTTTTCTGAACCGAGGCCCGGCCGGGCCCAGGCCCGAACCGGAACCGGTCCACCCCTAGTCCCAACTCCTGTTTATTTTAGAACAGGACGTCTCACGACCAAAACATAAACAAGCCCAGACAAAGACCCTGTCCATGCCTGTGATCTTGTAACATACTCTACCCTTCACTTTTAGATATAATACTCCTCAATTTTATAAGAAAAAATTGATAGTAATAATTCCAACTATTGGTGGTCCGCTCATAATAATCCCAAGTATCGATTATTTCATAATAATCCCAACTATCGATTATTTCATAATAATCCCAACTTTAGGGATCTTCCGCCAATAATGGTCCCTATAAATAAATTCTTGTAGTTTCTATAGTAGATGAGAAGAGATATAGCAAGTAATCACTATAAATAATCCTAACTTTTAATTTTTACACTTAATTTCTATTTAAAATTCACTTGTTATAGGAGGTAATATCCGGTCATGGACCATTATTGGCGGACGGTCCATATAGTTGGAATTATACAAAAATAATCAATAGTTGGGATTATTGTCAGCGGACCAGCAATAGTTGGGATTATTATTTTCAATTTTTTCATTTTATAATTCATCTAAGAATTATATGTTCGAAAAGTCTAAAAAAAATCAGCAAATCAATCATTTACAATTTACATCCGCAAGACCCGCAAGTCAACCTTTTAGGACTTTGTGGATTTTCCGTTGCTAAGTTCATTATGATTCCTCTAGCATTAATTAATTACTTATATAAAATTGAGTAATTCGATTGCAAAAAAAAAAAAAAAAAAAAAATCGCCCCAAGAGAATGCAACTCCCTCACTTCTAAGTTCTAACTGCATTTATGCATCCAAGGACATCTTAAATCTCAAAGTTGTTGAAGCAATTGCCTGCCTATTCTTTTTATAATTTTATCATGTTAAATGTTTATAATACAAAACAATTAATTAATAATAAACACATAATCCGTAGAGCATAAAATATCGTTTGTATGAATTGTATCATCGTCGAACATTAAGAGCTGTCCCAAAAGCTTAAAATCTTCTCTCCAACGTTGAGGGATCAAGAAAGAGTATCTACAAAATTGCATCTCCAGAATTGCAAAGCTTCTTTGTCCACAATGACCGCAATAGCATCAAAATCTCTACATCCATTTGGGTCAAAGTTAGCAGAGAACTTTTATGTTGGACAAAAAGTACTATGTATGTGTTCGGTAAAATACTTCCAAACTTTTAAGTTTTAAAAATACACTTTTGGGCTTGTTTAAGAGAGAGGGAGGAGAGCTGGAGATGTCATGAAAAATATGACTCAAATAAAAGGAATATATTCCATTTTACTATGTACTGAACATGGTGATTGTTTAATTCGTTTGAGTGACTAGTGGTATAATGTCATACTTTTGCCCCCCCCCCCCCCCCCCCCAATGAACTTCAATGAGTAAATCAATTGCTAGACAAGTCATCCCAAACAAGCCACAGTTTTAAGTTTCCAACATGTAAGCGTATACATACCATTATGAACAAGCCAGACAGATTAAAACATCCCACCGGTCACACTGTTTTGAAGTTCCCAGACAGAATCTTGTAATACTCTATTTGCTGTGTTCCAACAAATGAGATAAAAAGTTCGTTAGGTTAGATAGTAACAAAAAGACAAATCACCAAAATGACAAATCAGAGCCGTCCAAACCTCCTGTGAAACTGAGGGAGAAACTTTTTTCAGCGCCATTTTGAAATGAGCATCTTTAATGGAAGTTGATATCCCATCCATGCTCATGTTTGTTGACTCCAACTTCTCATCAACAGCAGCCATAGCAGCTTCGAGCATCTGTGGTTGTTGCCATTAATAACAAAACAAAATAAAACTTAAGACAGGAATTGGTTAAAACTTAAAAGCAGGAAATTGGAGGATTTTCATTGATACAAGGAAAATATCATGGAAACATGAACAAACCAGTGATGAGAGGTCGGCCCCACTTAGGTTGTTACAAAAGCTATCTCTGCCCAAGGCTGCTAAGTCTACACTAGGATCAATAGATTTTTTTCTTCCTAGAGCTTTTAAAATGAGCCCTCGCTCATCTGGACTTGGGAGTGGGACATAAAGAAGCTTTCCAAACCTTCCAGGCCGTAATAGAGCCCTGTCCATTGCTTCTGGCCTACCAATATATACATACCAATAATAAGAATATATTGGCCTACAAATATGTCTTGAAGCTATCAGCAAAAACACCATAAACATTTAAAACACAAATCTGAACCTATTTGTTGCTCCGATCACATAAACATCCTTCCGTGTTTCTGCGCCATCTAATTCTATCAGCAACTGCAATAATTAGAGAAAAATGGTATCATTCTAGTTAAACTAAAGAGTACAAATGTACAATGTAATCAGATGTTTTCATGAGAAACAAAATAACCTGGTTCAACATCCGCTCTATAACATAACTCCCTTCTTTATTACGTTCGGTTGTCAAAGCATCCACCTATCAAAAATAAAGTTACAAGAGAAAATTGTATGTGAATACCCTACGATAGAGAAAAAGTGTAGTACATTATTAATCACCTAGAGGCACATCAAGCAATACTGAGACACCAAAAAGCATAACACCAAATAATAATCCTCAGAGCACTGAAATATCACATTTATGACCAATTCGCCTTTTACTTAAAATGTCAATTTTTGCCTTTTGAGCAAGTAGAGGTTACGATCTGAAAGCCTGAGAGTCAAGACAACTCAGAATAATTTGAGGAATAATCTGAGAGCACAATCATAGCAGCAGAACATGGCAAGATTGTCAAGACTGAATTCCAATAGTTTTGGTGGCTCCCTCAATTGTGTATATGCTAAATTTGTTCCTTGGGTAGTTGAGTTATTAGATTTCTGTGATCATTAGATATTTGATTTTCATGATTTCTCTCTATAATGCAATCATATATTTGATTTTTGACAATATCAATGTGCATCCTTCAAAAGCATAACAAACAATTCCTAGAAACATAAATGCTACCAAACCATATATGAATGGAACACAAGATAGTAAAAATGAAATGTGACTTATAAAGAGAATGATTTTTAACGACTCCATATTTGTTACTTTAAGGAACAATAATCACCTCATCAAAAAAAATAATGCATGGAGAACATGTCCTTGCACGGTTGAATAGTGTTCGGATGTTAGATTCTCCTTCACCAACATACTTGCTCAGAAGCTCAGGACCCTTGGATAATGAAAAAATATTAGCAAAAATGATAAAAGCAAACTAAACTAGTACTTCAGAATCAAGAACTCAGAGAATAACCTTAACATGAATGAAATTGGCTCCAGCTTCATTAGCAACAGCTTTCGCAATCAATGTTTTCCCACAACCTGGGGGACCATATAGCAAGAATCCTGTCTCCAAATCCACTCCAAATCCCTAAAAGAAACATAATTGTTGAAAGGAAAAATAGACCCCTTAATTGTCGATGTAGTATTTAGTATTTACATCTCAAAAACTAATTCACAAGTAAAATTGGTCAAGAAACGACATGCAATTAAATAACCAAAGTGGCACTGTACTGTTTCCAATTGGACGGTACAGCTCACTAGCAAGTAACAAAATAAATAATTTATCTAATAATGGAAGAGTTGAAATCGACATCCTAGTGCACTTTATTGAGAAAGAATCCTGGTGACATTATGACTTCATGCACCAGAAGTTGAAAACTAATATGCGAACAAAATGTGACCAGAACGGACAATATTTCTCTACCTCTGGTTACCTACGTGGCTACGTCTCAGAAAAGAAAAGCCTAAAGCCTTAAAAAGATCTGAATGGAAAGGATATGAAACTATAATACAACAGTTACAACTCAATTAAACTAGCATCACTCTACATGTTTTACAGAACTAAAGAGTTACTATTACCCGCTAAAATTTCAATGGTGCTAGAAAACAGTGTCTTCAAAAAGACATTAAAGTCCACCACGAGTGGAGTTTACTGACAACTGATTGCTATGTGGCTCAATGGATTGGGTGCAGAAGATAATAGAAGGAGAAAACAGTTGCAAGAATGATTGCACGAAACATAGATTAACTGGTCAATCCAGTGCATGAATGAAATGCATACAAATGAATACCTCATACACCTCTGGATACTTGATACGCCTAACAATATAACGGTCAAACTCCCGCCTCAACAAGTCAAGCCCTCCAACATCTTCCCATTTAACATTTGGAATAGATGAAAATCCCTCCCGTCTGGAAGAAGGTTGAACCATTTTGGCTGCTTGCTGCAATCAATCAGGTACATATGAGATCTAATTCCACTTTAAACAGAAAGTATCAAGAATTTGAGATCCTAAAAAGAAACTAGTGTCTGTATGAGAATACCAGAAGCAGGAATGAGAATTTCATAAGAAACATGCTAATTTTTAGCACCAAAGACGAAGCTGATGAAGAAATCAATTCATCAACTCTGGAATACGGGATTAATGAACTAAATTCATTGCAACACACACCTCGAAATCAGCCATGGTAATGCTGACGTTTTCCATTTCTTCAGGAGACCATGGTTCTTTCCACCACTCTTCATTCTGTTTACCATCTACTGGTATTCTGGAGAGATCAGTCTTTCTCTGGTCTATAATCCTCTTCATTGCAAGGTTTCCGGCTTTATTTGTCAAAGCAACCAAATCAGCCCCAACAAATCCCGCGGTCAATCTTGCTATCTTCATGAGATCGAACACACCTTCAACTTTGAGATTACGTGTTAGCACGGACAAAATGTCAAACCGAGCATTCTCATCCGGAACACCTAAAACAATTTCACGATCAAATCGACCTGGTCTTCTCAACGCAGGGTCAATGGAATCAGGTCTGTTTGTAGCACCAATAACTAAAACATGTCCAGATTTTGCATCAGAACCTTCTGGAAATGCATTTCCATGCCCCCCATCTAAGTGCTCTGAAGAAAAATTCCCATCTGAACGCTCCACGGTTCTATGTGATTGATCCATGCAAGTCATCAATTGTGTCACAATACGTCGTTCCATTTCCCTCTGCACATTTTCTCTTTTTGAGGCAATGGAATCAATCTCGTCAATAAATATAATAGATGGTGCTGTCCTGTATGCCTTTGAGAACAGCTCGCGTATATTCTCTTCTGATGCTCCTGCAATATGCAACATGTATTCTTTAAGTACCAAGTCAAACTTCAAGACAACATGGATCAGCTAACAAAAGCAAAGCAAATGCATGTCACTGTCACAAAGAAAAGACAGGCCCCACTTAATGCCATTAGCTTCATTCTAATACCAGTTTATTGGGATAATAAAGCAGTCATAGTGCTCCATATACATATATCAGAAACCGAGCAACATATCATGTTATCAGGAGTTCTAAGTAATTGATTTATCAGAACACATACACACTCTGAATCTTCAAAAGTACCTTATCACTTTACACCAAACAACTAGATTTAAAATGGAACCAGTATCTTAAACAAGACCGTATTTTATCAGTGAACTAATGAGTCCGAATCAATTGCAGAAAAAGAATTGCTTCTAAGTTCTAACTTCCCTACAGCTATATCACTGAACTGGGGAAAATGTGAAGTGCCTTGTAAGAGCATGTCTATGGACCCAAAAAGATTCGATTCATGCGATACAATGACTACCAATGTAGAACAAGCCACAAAGAAAAATGTTCATATCACCTGAAATTCCAGAGACCAATTCAGTAGCAGAGATTTTGTAAAAGGGAACTCCAGTTTCATTCGCAATGGCATGAGCTAGTTTTGTCTTTCCACACCCTGGTGGCCCATAAAAGAGGATTCCAGACATTGGCTTGATTCCTAAATGTGTCAGCAGTTGAGGATGGTACAATGGAACCAACACCTCCATCTTCAGTTCCTCTACCACAGAACCCATCCCTCCTAGGTCCTTAAACTTTGGCCCAACATTAGGCTTTTCAGCATTCCCTTGAATTCCTGTTCTCCCAAACTCTGGCTCCTTTTTACCATTGGTAGAATCTCGTGGGGATGGTAAAGGGGGTTTCCCTTTCAATAAGGCAAGTTTATTCTTCACCTTATCATTGTTATTCACAACCTCCACTTCCATTAACTTGGCATTCGATTTGGGATTTGTTTTCACCTTCTGTTCACTATATTGTTCACGGAGCAAGGACCGCATTAAATCGTGTTTGGGCTCAACCTTCTCTCCATAAATAGCGTCCACTGATGAGGATGAAGTAGGCGTACGATCACTCCTACTCTCGGATGAAGATTCTGAAACAGGAGACGACGATTCCTGGTGCGTGGCTTGCTTCCTGAGGTGTTGGGCTTCAATACACTGCAACCGCTTCTCCCTATCGTCGATTCTCCTTTGCATCTTACTGGGGCGATTCATTTCGTCGCCGCTGCTTTCATCTACCAAGACGCCTCTAGAATTGATGGTTTGGAAAACGTCCTGTACACGTTTGGTAAATGGCTGCAACTTCTTCCGGCTGTAGTCGGGATGAGCTGAGCGGAGGTGGCTCACGATCTGCTCGACGGTGGAGCACTTGCTTCTACATGCTTCTATGCGTCTGCGGAGCACTATGAACTCCACGCCGCCGCCGGATCCTCTTCTTCCGTGCCTCATCTTAAACCACCTCTGTTTTGGGTTACGAAATCTATAACCTATTTATCAAAGATAATACTCCGTAATTAATTGTTTGATTAAATATCCCGCCAAAAATGCTTCTAATCGAGAAGGTATTTGTGAAATTCCCTTCTGTTCCTTTGTGTTTAAACTACAGCTGCTTACTTCTCCAAAAAGCTGCTTCCACCTGCGACTTCCCTCAGAAATATCCTTCCCGCCGGAAGCTTGGGTGTAGACCACACTGGGAGCCCTGGGATGGACCTGCGAGGGTGGCTGCTCTTCGGTGATTTACCACTTTACCCTATTGAGTTAGTACTCCTTGATCATGGACCTTGGGGAGATTTCGATTAATGTTTGTGGCCCAATTTGATGAAAATATAGCGTTAGAGTTGGTTGAAGAATCACAATTTATATGGACAGAAAATAATAGTTCCATTACAAACAAATCAATAATCTGACATGTAAAAATTTATATTCAAAAAAAATCATTAAATGGGACAATATTACTATCAAACAAAATGGGACAATAACGGTTGAAAGAGATTTATAAAATTTATAGAAAATTAGAAGAATTTCGCAATTTAGGATATTTTCTTTTGGACGGTTTTCAGTCCCAAATCAAACCAGACCAGATCAGACCATAACAGCAAATTTCAGTCCTAAAGAAAACACCCTTAAACTAACTCGTGAGTTTTTCCTACTGTTATTGTGTTTTACCACTCGTGCAGGATGTCTTGCTTTATTAAGCAATGGTTCTTGAGTTTGTTTACTTGCAATTATGAATGGTCCTTGCAAGCAAACAAATTGAGTCCTCGTGTTATTTCTAAGGTGTAGTATGTTGAAGGATATTACTTTAATGTGCATTAGTTATAGATAGAAAGTGTATCTAGGGTTCAAATATACGGAGTATTTAGCTAATGGCCCATTGGCTCATGCCTTGTAAAACCTTAATCCCTCCTATTTAAAGGGGGCTTGCTAATGGAATGAAACACATCTCTCACTTCCCAACAACATGTTATCAGCACGTAGCTCTAAAAATCCTATTTTTTCCGTCAAGCATCGTAGCCGACCTCTCTAGCCCTCGGCTCTCCCCTCTCATCCTCGGTTGTCTCCTCTCATCATCATCAAACTTTGAGATGACTCACCAAACTGGACCTGAGTTTGACATTCTGGACTCATAAGGACTTGAGTACTATAGGTGGGTTTCCGATGTGGAAATCACTTTTGTAGCTAAAGACTACTCTGCCACGATCATTGACCCCAAAGATTTGAACGGTGAAGCACCGCCAGAAAATACAAAGGCAAACGCTTTAATGTTTCTTAAGCGCCATATTGACCCAAGCCTACGCTGGTAATATCTTCAGTTGAAAACCCCCAAAGAACTGTGGGATGCCCTTAAGGGACGCTTTGGGAACATTCATGATACGTTCCTCCCAGAGCTCACGGTGCACTGGAATGAAATCTGTCTCGTTGACTATAAGAAAGTTAACGATTTCAACAAAGATATGTTACGCCTGAAAGCATATCTCAACTTCTGTGGCAAAGTAATCACAGAAGGTGAAATGATAGAGAAAACACTTTCCACATTCCCTACCTCGACACTTATACTAGCGAACCAGTATAGGTTGTCTAACACCGTCCCCAAATGTATGTACTTTTAAGTGAATAACGTATTGAACCTTATGGAATGGTTAATGAGTATACGAAGTTGTGAATTTTATTAATTCTTTTGCGTGAATAGTAAATTCGCACGTGGGGCCCGCATCGGGAGCGGGGGCCGCCCGATATTCCCGAGACCATATATTTTATTCATCTTGGTCTAAACAATATCTATACGGTGGTGGATAATTTATTTGGTCCAGAGAAATGACATAATGTGGACCGATTGGTCAAAAGTGGCTCAATTACCAGTATTGGTAATTTAACATATAACAGTCCGAAATGATTTTCGGAGACTTATAAATTAAAGTTGGGAAATGTATATTCATTATAAGGATCATAATGATTGGAAACACATAATATATTTTATTTGACCCGATGAAATGAAATATATTTGAAAACAGTCCGAAAAATACAACTTTCGGGACCGATAGTACACTTCTGGACAAAAAGGGTTGACCTCCCACACGTGTGGGGGCCAACCCACGATTTTAGCCACCCAAAGTGAAGGGTTGGCCGGCTGGTAGGAGTGGAAAAACATGGGGGAGGATTTTGAATTGAAAGAAAATGCATCAAGGTACATGAGGTGGACCTCCCTACCCACACCCATTTGATCAAAGAGACAAAAACACTCCACACCCACTCTCTCCCTCATTCCTGCGGCCAGCACACACCAAGTAAGAACAAAGAGTTCTCCATCCTCCTTCCTCCATTGTTGAAGAGAGCTCAACAAGGAAGAATCTCAAGAAAAGGAATTGAGGTGCTAAAAGTGTGAAAATTAAGGTAATGACCTTATCATAACTCTCCTTTATTTTTTTCTGTCATATGAGATATATATCATATGAAGAACCTTGAGGGTTGTTCTACATAATTTAAGTGTGGAATAATATGTTGGAGAGTGGTTCTAAGTCCAAAAACAAACTTAGAAGCCAAACCGACAAGTTCACCGGAAAATAACCTTTTAAAGGTTATTTGTATTGATTAAGGTTTTATGATGTTAAAGCCTTGTTAGGAACTTGATTAAAGTATTTTTGAGCTTCGCCGGAGTTTCGCCGGAGTTGGTCAAAGTTCACCGGAGTTGGTCAAAGTGCGCCGGAGTTGGTCAAAGTTCAATCGGGAAGCGTAGAACGCGCTTAAGCTCACTTAAGGTGAGGATGACCGACTATATTGCTTATAATTATTGGGTTAATTTCATGAGATTACCTAAATGAATTAAATGTGTTTGGCATGGTTTATTAAAAATAAAAAGTGCCTAAATGAAATTAATATTGTTTAATAGTGAAAATGCATAATATACAAATTTATAAATAAATTGTGTATGATTATGTGTTATGAATAAAATGGCATGATAGTGGTATTAACCATGAATGTTCATTGTGATAAATATACTTTTACCTCATGTAAAGAAATCATGGAAGGATAAAAGTGATATTTTAATATTAGAGCCAAACTATACTTGAATGTGGAATTAAATTGGAATATACGAACTATTATGAATTTGCATTGGTTATATTAAGATTAAACGGCTAGTATAGAAATACTAGTCGGAAATGTTAGTTCAATAGTTCTTTGGAGTTAATCCCAAGATATTGGAGCTAAGTAACCTTAAAGGATATTTTTAAGGTGGACTTTATGAACTCAAGTTACATTAGGGGTAGGCCTTAAGGGTTACTCAAAATGGATGGAGCCTAGACTAAGAAATTGTTTAGGATTAGATGACGTGACTATGAGCCGAGCTCTAGCACATGGTAGTATGACTATGAGCCGAGCTCTAGCAAAAATGTAGTATGACTATGAGCCGAACTCTAGCAAAATGTAGTACGACTATGAGCCGAGCTCTAGCACAATTTAGTATGACTATGAGCCGAGCTCTAGCACAATTTAGTATGACTATGAGCCGAGCTCTAGCACAATTTAGTATGACTATGAGCCGAGCTCTAGCATGAAGGAACATGAGTTAATTATAAATAATAACATACTAGATTGAGGGTCTTGGAAATTGAAACTTTGATTATACTTAGTATAGTTGTCATTGTACTTGTCAAATGCTTCCAAGTACTGAGCTCCCCTTCACGGGGGAGGCCACCTCACAGTTTCAGGTAGAACTTGAAGGTTGCTACCATCGCCGTTGCTGTCGGGAGGATCCAAGGAGAGGAGACGTGGTTCGTGTTTCCTCCATTTCCATTTTACAAACATTTTAATTAATGCTCATGGATATTTTTTTTTAAATATTTATTTGGGGGCTTGTATGCCCATGTTTGCCAAGGTGTGGCATGAACACTTGTATTGAATGTTTCCACTGCTTTGAATGAATATTTTACATTATGTTTGTTTATGGATGTACTATGTGTGAACGATATTCCAGACGCCTTGTATAGTATGGATGTGTTGGACTGCGGTTGACTACTCGTATTGTACGGCGGATTGTTGACGTGTCCGGGTAGGTCCGGGGCGTGACAATTTAATTGGTATTAGAGCCTTAGTCCGTAAACTTCATAATGAAGCTTCAAAATCTCTTTTTGAAAACGAATTTGAAAACTATGAGCATAAAAAGTTTTGTACTTATAGAACTTTTGGTACTTGAGTTGCAAAGTCTCTAATTGTTAAGATGGTACCCTTAACAATTGGTATGACGGTGATTCGAGCCAAAGGATGCCTTTAAGTACCTATCCGTCACTTGACATTTATACGAGTCTAACGACTCATTCTAATTCCTTTCAGAAATGGAGCCAGTTGGAAGGGTCACTAGGAGGAACCCGACGGGCCGTGCACCGAGAGGGGCCGAGCGCGGTAGCCGGGGGTCCTCTAGGGGATCAAGAGGAAGGGGCCGTGGAGGCCAACAACAAGCCGTGAGCGATGGCCACGTCGACACGGAGAGCGAGACCTATTGGTCCTATGAGAAATCAACCTACCGGCCGGAAACTGAGCCGGTTGAGACCCCTTATGAAGGGGATGATGATGATGTGAGTAACGAGGAGGAAAGTGGCTCCTTGGCTAGGATTGAAGCGCTGCTCCAACAATACCATCGGGAGCGCGAGGAAAGGAGAGAACACCGAAGGCGCCGTGCGGGGCAACCTTCGGGCGGGGCTCCAAGGGGAAGGAGTTTTTGTGATTCAAGAACCCATGTGGAAGCGCATGGAAGTCGAGGTGATGGAGGTCCGACCATAAGGATCTCCAAATACATTAAAGAGGCGAGGGACTTGGGGTGAAAACCGTTCGATGGGACGGGAGACATCTCGGTTGCCGCGCAGTGGATCAAGAGGCTGAACGAGGCAGCCCTTGACATGCAACTCACCCCCGATTTTAAACTGAGAATCGCGGTGAGGTTACTTGAAGGGTTGGCATCCAAATGGTGGGATGGAACCAAGGGCAAGTATGGCGGAACCGTCACTTGGGAGAATTTCCGGCAGGAGTTCTTTGCACAATACTACTCTGATTTTGAAGTAAATGCAAAGGTGAGGGAGTATACCCTTCTAACCCAAGGGGGTAACATGACGGTGAAAGAACTTGAGCACAAGTTCAGGGACCTTGCCGACCACATACCGGAGTATGCTTGTGATGAAAACTGAATGGTGAATCACTTTTGGGAGGCCTTGGACCTGGAGATACGTGATAGGGCGACCCAATTGCCCAACATGACTTTCAGCCAAGTGGTTGCCCAGGGGTTGAAGGGAGAGAAGCAATGGGAGGAAAGAAAGAAGAGAGATGCCGAGGAGGCGAAGAAGAGGAAGTGGGAGAACCATGCCCCCCAAGGTTCTAACAAAAAGGGGAACCATGGGGGAGAGGGATCGTTCAGAGCACCGGCACCGCCATCCAAGGGAAACCCGGCCTTCAGCGGGCACAACTCGGGCTCACAAGCCTCAACGACGCCCAGGTGCAGGAATTGCAACAGGAGCCACGCCGGTAAGTGTCGTGATCCACCACGGTGCTACCAATGCGGGAGTACAGGGCATATTAAACAAAATTGCCCTCAACTTGGTGGGAACCGAGGGGCAGGATCGAGTGGCGCTACTATGGCGAGTAGGAACCGAACTAGGGCACCTCATGCTAGTACGGGGCAAGGGGGAGCAAGCACGAGCAACGCGCCATCCGTGAATCAGGGGAGGTCTCAAGCACGGGTCTATGCGATGACCGAGGCTGACGCCCGGGCTAATCCCGACTCCGTTGCACGTAATCCTTTGTAATGATTGATAAATTACATGTTTTTTAGTGCTAAGAATGATAGCGGGTTTGTACGGGCTCGTCGGGGCCAATACCAGCCGGTTTCTTAGCTATAGGTTGCAAAAATAAGCTGCCCAGGGGTAAACCGGCGCCGGTCAAAGCTTAAAACGGCGCCGGTTCTAATTAAAAACCCTCGTTTTGAGGTTGCCGTAGGTAAACCGACGCCCGTTTTGGCCATAACCGGCGCCGGCCAAGGATCGGGGAGGCTTGAGCTAATTAAAAATCGATTTCCGGGGGACGCCGTAGCAAAACCGGCGCCGGTTTTGCCCATAACCGGCGCCGGTCTAGGGGAAAAGGGGGTCGGGAAAATCACCGTGCTCGTAACCGGGGCCGGTTTTGAAGAAAAAACATTTTTTCGAAGTTGCCGAAGGTAAACCGGCGCCGGTCCAATTCAATTTGCGTGTATCCGGCCACCCCGAAGGCAAACCGGCGCCGGTCTTGCCTAGAACCGGCGCCGGTCCAGTGTATGTTTGGCCCGAAGGTGTTCGTTTAAGCCCATTTTCGATCCGGTACTTGAGTAGTGTGTCTTACAACATCTCTAAATGTAGGAACACTATTGATCAATGGAAGAAATGCAAGAATTCTCATTGATACCGGGGCGCAACGTTCATTTGTGAGTGAAGCGTTCGCCGAAGGTCTTGACGTGCCATTGACGCCAATGACGCAAACGCTGTTAGTCTCCACACCATTAGGAGATGACGTGGAAAGGGACCATTTCTACCTTTCGTGCGAGGTAGAAGTGACGGGTCAACCTTTGACTTGTGACTTCGTACCTCTAAGTATGTTAGAATTCGATGCAATTCTAGGGATGGATTGGCTCGAGAAACATCATGCTCGAGTTGGTCAAAGTTCAATCGGGAAGCGTAGAACGCGCTTAAGCTCACTTAAGGTGAGGATGACCGACTATATTGCTTATAATTATTGGGTTAATTTCATGAGATTACCTAAATGAATTAAATGTGTTTGGCATGGTTTATTAAAAATAAAAAGTGCCTAAATGAAATTAATATTGTTTAATAGTGAAAATGCATAATATACACATTTATAAATAAATTGTGTATGATTATGTGTTATGAATAAAATGGCATGATAGTGATATTAACCATGAATGTTCATTGTGAAAAATATACTTTTACCTCATGTAAAGAAATCATGGAAGGATAAAAGTGATATTTTAATATTAGAGCCAAACTATACTTGAATGTGGAATTAAATTGGAATATACGAACTATTATGAATTTGCATTGGTTATATTAAGATTAAACGGCTAGTATAGAAATACTAGTCGGAAATGTTAGTTCAGTAGTTCTTTGGAGCTAATCCCAAGATATTGGAGCTAAGTAACCTTAAAGGATATTTTTAAGGTGGACTTTATGAACTCAAGTTACATTAGGAGTAGGCCTTAAGGGTTACTCAAAATGGATGGAGCCTAGACTAAGAAATTGTTTAGGATTAGATGACGTGACTATGAGCCGAGCTCTAGCACGTGGTAGTATGACTATGAGCCGAGCTCTAGCAAAAATGTAGTATGACTATGAGCCGAGCTCTAGCAAAAATGTAGTATGACTATGAGCCGAACTCTAGCAAAATGTAGTACGACTATGAGCCGAGCTCTAGCAAAATGTAGCGTGACTATGAGCCGAGCTCTAGCACAATTTAGTATGACTATGAGCCGAGCTCTAGCATAATTTAGTATGACTATGAGCCGAGCTCTAGCATGAAGGAACATGAGTTAATTATAAATAATAACATACTAGATTGAGGGTCTTAGAAATTGAAACTTTGATTATATTTAGTATAGTTGTCATTGTACTTGTCAAATGCTTCCAAGTACTGAGCTCCCCTTCACGGGGGAGGCCACCTCACAGTTTCAGGTAGAACTTGAAGGTTGCTACCATCGCTGTTGCTGTCGGGAGGATCCAAGGAGAGGAGACGTGGTTCGTGTTTCCTCCATTTCCATTTTACAAACATTTTAATTAATGCTCATGGATATTTTTTTAAAAATATTTATTTGGGGGCTTGTATGCCCATGTTTGCCAAGGTGTGGCATGAATACTTGTATTGAATGTTTCCGCTGCTTTGAATGAATATTTTACATTATGTTTGTTTATGGATGTACTATGTGTGAACGATATTCCAGACGCCTTGTATAGTATGGATGTGTTGGACTGCGGTTGACTATTTGTACTGTACGGCGGATTGTTGACGTGTCCGGGTAGGTCAGGGGCGTGACTGGTTGGAGTATGACAACAAAAGGCTTACCACTTATAATCAGTTGATTAATCTACTCCAAGTGGCTGAGAGACACAATGAGGTTCTCTTGAACAACAATGTGAGGCCAGTTGGGACAAAGAAAATTCCCAAAGCTAATTATGGCAAATTGTAAGTGGAAAGAACCCCAATGCAAAGGGGGGGTGCTAACCAGTACTCACGTGGGCAATATTCAAAACGTGGGAGGGGCAATAAGGGTCGTGGAGGCCGCGGGGGCCGTGGAGGTCGTGGTCCGGGTCGTGGAGGATCTTACAATGTATGGCGAAGAGATGAGGGTGCAGGATCAAATGTCCGCAATGCATCCGGAAAGCCTTCAGCCAAACGAGAAAGAAATGACGAAGACTCTTGCTATAGATGTGGAGTTGCAGGTCACTGGCATAAGAATTTCCAAGCAAATAATAAAATTGCAGCAGCTTACAAAAAGTATCGGGATAATGAGGTTGACGTTAACCTCACAGTTGCTGATTTTGGCGGCAAGAAGGTCGTTGTTCAGTCAGTTGATGCACCTGACTTTGACTGATTGAACTTAATTTCTTTATCTGCTCATGGAATGTTGAACACTATTACTATTTGTGTGTGGTTTTATATTTCTTTTGTGTTGGACACTACATGATTATTGTTTTTCCCTTAATAATTGGATTGATAATCCAAACAATATTTAAATTGTGGGTTTGGATTTATATTCCGTGTCCTTATTATACAGAAATGACTCGAGGAGAACTTGAGTGTTTAGTAGATAGTGGGAATTATTTGTTAAATTAATATCCTATAACTCTTCTGTGACTACAATGATTGATCTTCAGACGTAATAAGAGGGCGAGGTACTGCCCAATTTATGCTGCCTAATGGCACAAGATTCATCGTCACAGACGCTCTATATGCACCTAGAGTTACCCGAACCTTATTAAGTTTTAAAGATATTCGTGAAAATGGGTTTCATGTGGAAACTCACTGTGAGAATGGTGTAGAGTATCTTTACATTACCTCTAATGAATGCGGAAGAAAGCGCATACAAGAGATATTAATTAGTCAGTCTAGTGGACTTTATGTCACCACTATTCGTATGTTTGAATCCTATGTTGTCACCAACGATGAAATTTGGGACACAGACTCATACAGGCTTTGGCACTCTTGGACACCCTGGTCGTGACATGATGATTCGTATATTAAAAATTCACATGGACACCCTTTCTTTCGAGGAAGGAATACAAATGGGAAAAAATCAAACACATTGAAAGGTGTTAGCCCTACATTTATAGAAAACGAAAAAACAACTTCTGAAGTACGAGAAGAATTAGCTCATGCATCTTTAACTATGTCCAGATCAAGAATAACATTTTGTAAAGCTTGTTCTTTAGCAAAAACATGATCGAGACCATCCTATGCTAAAGATACAAATGAAAACATCCCATTCTTACAAAGAATACACGGAGATATATGTGGACTCATCCATGCAGAATGCGAACCATTTAGATACTTTATGGTTCTGGTGGATACATCGACTTGTTGGTCACACGTTGCTTTACTGTCCATAAGGAACGCTACATTCGCAAAGCTCCTAGCACAGATAATCCGTTTAAGGGCTCACGAATTTGATAATCCTATTAAGTCAATAAGACTTGATAATGCTGGAGAGTTTACATCAAAGACTTTTGATGAATATTGCATGTCCATCGGGATCGATGTAGAGCATCCTTTTCCCCATGTGCATACACAAAATGGTCTCGCAGAAGCTACAATCAAAAGACTACAAATGATTTTTGGGGCATTGGTTATGCGCACCAACTTGCCCATATCTACATGGGGATATGCAATATTACATGCAACGATACTTATTCGCTTTAGACCCACTGCAAACCAACCATTTTCAGCATACCAGTTGGTCACTGGATATGAGACTGACATTTCACATTTACGCATATTTGGTTCTGCAATGTATGTGCCGATTGCGCCCCCACAGCATACTAAAATGGATCCTCAAAGACGATTGGGTATATACGTTGGGTACGAATCTCCAACAATCATCTGTATTTAGAACCTTCGGCATGCGATCTTTTTACCGCACAATTTGCGGATTGACACTTTGATGAGACAACATTCCCGTCGTTAGGGGGAGATAGGAAAATGAACTTTCTGAAGGAACGACAAGAATTGACCTGGTGCGTTCCGACCTTGTCTCGTTTTGATCCCCGCACTTCACAATGTGAAGGTGAAGTTAAAAGAATAATCCATATACAAAATGTATCACACTATATGCCTGATTCATATACGGAGATCACTAAAGTGACAAGATCACACATACCAGCAGCAATTGTGCCTGCAAGGTTAGATATCCCCAAAAAGGGGAATAGTGCCATAGTAGGAGGCACTACAACCACACTTAGTGGAGGTGTGGTTGAGGTTGTGGCTCCTCAAAGGAAGAGAGGAAGGCCGCTTGGTTCGATTGATACTCGCCCAAGGAAGAAAAGGACGAGTGTAACACCCTAAAACCGGGCCTAGTTACTATGGAGTTTGAGGTATTCCATCTTCATTTTTATCCTACGAAATTATTGAATATTAAAAAAAACATTAGGGCAGCTAAAGATATAAAATTTCAATTTAAAATTTTAATTAAGTATTACAGAAATTAGACGGAGTAAATGAATAAAAATGCTAGGAGGATATTGATGTAGCGGTGCACTAGTCTCAAACTACAAATGAATCAGATCAATAAATATGTGTCTAATGTTACATCCAAACCCCTTTGCATGTTGTTTTGGGCACTAGCAAGAATAATGAAAAATTAGATTTAAAAACTAAATGAATGAGATAATGGATATATGTGGATATAGCTAAGCTTTAGACAAAAACAAATATATCACGCATGCAAATTCACATATATGCAGACATCAGACATGCATTGAGACGTGTAAGTCGTCTGCATTTTATACAAGACACTCGGCATTATAACGTTAGAAAGGAACAAAAATATTAATCTTATTAAAATTAAAATTTAAAATAAGTAAATCAGAAATGGGCTAGTATATATATACTACGTATGATATATGAGAAGTCCAAGTATTATAGGAGCTCATTTCGAAATCTAATTTTCATTCGGAGAGAGAGAGAGTAGTATGATACTATGTACGGAGTATGAGTTATAAGGGAGAGGGAAGTCCCGGCTACTAGAGGATCAACAACGGATGAAATGAGTGCATTTCAGTTTCAATCATACTTTTATATTAAGGTCAATACTATAATATGACATTTCATAAGTATTCTGTATTATTAATTTGGTTATCGAAAGGAAAGATCAGAGGTATGTACTATACTATAATATATGCTTTAAGATTACATTCATATTTTGTTTATTAAAAATAGTGTTAGTACTTCCATTCTATTGCTTAGTGTTGCTTACGATCAATCATTCAAAGATAAGAGCATTTATTAATGATAGATACTTTGCACTAGTTAAGGTGTTAATTAATACTATAATACCACAACTGATACTAATCTCGTTTATTTGGGTTAATTTAAGGAAATGATAGTAATTTGAAAATTATTCTTTTATAAGACTAGCTCCATCTTAATTTATGTAATGATAAGTTTTTTTAGCGTAACCTCTTTGTACGTGATTATATAGTATTATCATGTTAAAATATGAATATCTGATTTGGATAAAATATACGAATTGTTGACGATGCTCAGGCCTAATATTTTTAGAGAAATGGTGTAAAATAAGACCACAAGTTTGCATATATACTTAAATAGGACCTATGACTTTTTAACTCTTAAATAAGACAAAATTTTTCCGTGTTTCCAAAATTGCCCCTGTTTTCTACACTTACGTTTCCTCTCAGGCCAAACCTTATTTCTCCCCAACAACCTCGCCAAACCTTCTCTCTCCTTCATCCATAGCTAAACAGGGCAGCTTCAAGCCTTCAAGGTCCGGCAGTCCGGCCCTACGGCAAGACAGAGAGGATGCGGCGCTGAAGTGGTCCGGCGCTGAAAGCGGTGCGGCGGTGTGGCGGGAGGCCCTGGCGAAGATGTTGCATATCCGCTCCTCTTCATCTCTTTCCTTTTTCTTCTTCTTTTCTTCCGTGGCAACTCTTTTTCTCTGTCTTCTATTTGATTTTGTTTGCCAGATCCATTTTCTTCTTGATTTTGTTTGGCAGATTTGTTTTCTTCTTGATTTTGCTTTGCAGATCCGTTTTCATCTTCATTTTGTTTTGCTTCTTAATATTTTGTTGTCTGCTTTTGATGTCTGCTTTTCTCCTTTTCATTTTGCTTCGTAAGTTTCTTTCTGGCATCTTTCCGTGTTTCCAAATAAATTGGAAAATTAAGGGCCTGTTTACTAACAGAGATATTTTTCTGTTTTCATTTTCTGTTTTCAGGTCTCCAGTTTTCTGTTTTCGTTTTCCATTTTTTTGTTTTCCAAACCAGAAAACATGTTTACCAAAGCTTTTCAATTTTCCATTTCATTTTTTGTGTATAAAATGTTGACTTAATATTCAGAAAATAATTGCACAATTACAAACATTGAAATGACACAAATTAAAAAATAACATAAATGTTCCCCAACACTGAAAAGTCAAATAAGTGACATTATTTTAATCAGAACAAAAGTCGTACATCGCCATATCATACATCATAAGCATCCCATATTGCATTTGCAATACTTTCTCGCATTTCATGCATTTATTGTTGTTGACATCAAATTCGAGTGATTCATTTTCACTTGTACTTGTCGTCATGTTAAATATCATATCCTCTTGCTCGTACTCCATGAACTAATGGTCGTTCCTATGGCATCATCCTTTTCCTCTTGATTTAAACTCATCTACCACCAAAAAATATGGACAGGTAGAAAAAATATCATCTAAGGAGAGTAGAAATTGCCAAAGATAAAAACCATGCTGTCTGAAACACAGGTGGATGAGTTGATCGATATATTATTCCATAGTTAGCAGCAACCCATAGTCCTAAGCTACTTAACTACTTTAGTTGTCAACTAAGCAAAAGTACAGTACTTAATTAATAATATTGACTACAATCCATTTATAACTTGGGTGTGATTTTTTGGATCACATCAAAACACAAAAACCTGCAACACTTCTTTCATATCTTGTTGTAATATATTCATTAAAGCAATAATTTTCTTTAACATCTAAGTCCTGCAGTGTTATCAAAGTATGACACAAAAATTTTCATGGGAAATTTCCCAAAGTAGGAGTAAAACAATGTAAAACTAGAGCAGAAAGTGACAGAAATTAAAAAAGACTGCTTCGTGAAGTTGAACTAAAATCCATAATGTGTAGAGTTGGCAGACATATGCAATAGATGAGGAAATTATTCTGCAACTCCTGGATTTAATAAGAAGCCAAAGAAAGTCATTTTATTGCACTTTTGTATGGAATGTATATGATTATTAACTATTAAAATAATATACCATGTACAGAACATTCATTAGCATCAAAGTGATAGAGTGAAATAATCCTACTTGTAACAAGTTTCATACTCCGTACTAAGTTTAAAGGCTAATTCTGTCAGATAGAGTAATACTCTTCATACAAAAATTAAAAAATAAAGCTCAATTGCCTTTGAAGAAGACGTAGAAACAAAAAAAAAACTCAATTGCTCATCACATTTCAATCACGTTCGAATTTTAAACAACAAAAAGTGAAAATTCCATTTTATTAGAGAGCTTACCTTGATGTAGTTGACAGAACACGAGACAACCGAATATTTGGGAGATTCCGTCATGTTGAGGAGCAGCTGCTAGCAACAATTTCCCTGTTTGGTGAAGCTGGAGCATGGTTGACATGTGAAGAAGGAAGACGATGTTTAGTAAACCTAGGACCTGTAGCGTGTTGGAGAAGCGGTGTGTTTGGAGAAGTTGTGTGTTTGGCGAAGCTTTCCAGCGACTTTAATAGCTACAGAAGTGGATAGATGTTCTTCAAATTGCATCAGGGTTGGCGGAGATGTAAAGAGGGTAGGCGGACCGCGGAAGAAGCTTAGCCGCAGTTGAGGCGAGAAATTAGAGGTTAGGCGGAGAAGCTTAGGCGCAATAGAGGCAATAAAGAGGTAGGCGGAAGAAGGAAGGCAAGCGAACAAATGAAGATACTGTAGCCGCGTGTTTTCTAAATCGTGAAAACGCATAAAAGTAGGTTTTCAATTTTAAAGGTAAAACGCGAGATACGTTTCAGTTTTCGTTTTATGAAAAATAGATAGGTAAACACGTTTTCTAATTTTTCTATTTCCAGTTTTCCATTTTTTTGAAAAAACAGAAAATATCTCTGTTAGTAAACAGGCCCTAATCTTTCCTAATATTAATAAATTATACAAGTACGGAGTATTAAAATTGTCCCATTTTTTCTGACTTTCTATCTTGTTTTATTTCATGCAATGATATTAATTTTTTAACAATGACATCATCGCATGGTCATATAATGACACCATATATTACATTGGTATATGATAATGTCTTTTTCTATAAAAAGCAATGTCATTTGTATATTATTGTCATTATTTTTAACAATGGTCATTTTTATATCATTAATATGAGTATCATTTTTGGCAGTATTGACATTGTCAATATTGTTACAATGTCATTTTGTAGCATTGACATTATCATATCATTATTTGACATTGTGATAATTTTCTGACATTTTGACAATTTCTAACATTGTAAATTTTTATAATGATATAATATTATCACATATCTCACTGTCATCATCGAAAACAATGTCGTTTCTTAACAATGACATTGTCATTTTTATAACATTGGAATTGACATTGTCATCATCACAATTTCATTTGACATTGTGATAATTTTCTAACATTTTGACAGTTTCTAACATTGTATTTTTAAAATGATATTAAATTGTCATATACTCCGTATATCTCAATGTCATTTCCTGACAATGTCACAGTGTCTTTTTTATAGCATTGAAATTGACATTGTCATAGTAACAATGTCATTTTAAAATCATTGCCATTATCATTTTCACAATGTCATTTTTTAAAAGTGTTGTCATTGTCATTATCATTATTTGACATTGTTGTTTTTCCTGATATTATAATGCATTTTCTACAATGTGTTTTTTCCACAAACTAATGTATTTTTTTATAGCATTGTCAGTTTCAATATTTTTATTATAATGTGTTATTTTTTTATAACATTGACATTGTAATCACTACAATGTCATTTCTTTATCACATTAACAATGTCTTACCATTATTTGACATTGTAACGTTTTCTGACATTGTGAAAATTTTCTACACATTATAATACATTACTTTGGATCATTGTAGCATTATTTTACAGCCCTACAATAAATTATTACTCTACAATAATAAGAATAATCTGTTTTAAAATATACTCCGTATATATTTACAAGTGTTCAAATGAAATACTAGGTACATGATAGTGCTCTTGGAACATGCTTTTCAAAAAAAAAACAATCACTATGAGAATTGTGAAGTACGAAGCATAAGAATAGACTTTGGATAAAGGATTGGATTTCCACCATCGAATCCATTGGGAGTCCAGCTGTAAAGTCATTTTTTTTTGTATCCAGATAGTAAGTACAGAGCATGTATGAAACAAAAATAGAAGGAAAGGAATCGACATAATTCTCTGTAAAATCTCAGTGGCGACTGATGCGGATTCCGGCAGCGACTCTAAAATATGACTACACCGGCAACAGTGAACTCAGCAGCAACATGTGAACGCTTGAACTAATTGATAAGATCAAATTCCGCAACTCAGGACGGCCGACGGCGACCGAACATGACCGAAGGCCGGCCAATCGATGCCGAGAGACTTCAAGCGATTGGATTTCTCTGGCGGATCTCCTCTGTCGATGGTATGCCTACTGCCTAGTCGACGGTGTAATCCCAGTAAAGCATCGTTTCTGCTGGTTAATGATGGAGGGGTATTATTGTCCACTATGTTAAAATAAGTCCTATACGCGAGTTAATAAAGTGGAAGTCTTATTTGTATTCAGTGAGTATGTTTTAGTCTCATCTATGTCTTTATCCCATATTTTTACTATTTTCAGTTTATCAAAATATAATCATTATAATACTACTTATTAGTATTATTTCTAATATGATTATAATTATAGTTAATTAATGATATATCTTTTCTGTCTTTAATTTCGATAAAGCTGATGATAAGCAGGTTGGACTAATTTTTCACTCAGCTATAATGATTCGCACTATTAATTATTATATTTTGAAGTCCTGATATAAACAAATTAAGGCTGCCGATTATTAGATTTACTTCATATATAAGAAGTCAATGAAGTACAAATGTGTGATTTTAACCCAAAATAAGTCTTTGGGCTCAATTAATGTAACCGAAGCATCTATTAATATATAAAGAGACAGTTTTTTTGTGAATTGGTTTCCCCCCTCAAAAACGTCATTGTCAAGAAATTGGTATTAAGTGGATTAATTAATAATTAATATAATAGTACAATTTTGGGAGTTGTTGAATATTGGGTGGGACAATCATGCTGAAGATGAATCCAAATACATCAAGTTGATGTACGGTTGTGATTTTCCCTAGATTTTCTACCCACTTTGGGCTTATTTCATTGGTCACTTTTTAGGTAATATCTTTTTGGATTTGATCTTGATTTTCTAGCCAACTAAAGATTTTTCTCATTGGTCCTTTTTTGTATATGAATTCAGATGAGCTTACTGTTGAGATTTATTTTGATTTCCAACTCAAGAAGCAGGTTTTCTATTGGACAATTTATTGGTGTGACACTGTTCAAACGTATGCGTGCTCGGATGGCTTAAGGGGTGATTGGGTTACACTGTTTTAATTTAAATTTTTACTGAACAGTGTTTTCCCCAAAGGCCCAAACCCATAACCATTTCCTATTGGTTAAGTTGGAGGTGCACACTGTTTGATTTCATTGTCAAGGTAAAACTCTTCTTCAGCTATAAATGTAGCAACCAATGTGTTCTAATCCCCACAGCTCTTCACTACGATGAAAACAAAAATACAAGCAGAAGTTGTCAAAACTACTTGGGCAATCAAGTCGAGCGCGGTACGTGTGACCGACGGACGTCTCACGACTCTTTTCCGGAGTCGATGGAAATAGTGTTTCAAGACTAGGAGGTTTATGTTTTTTATTTTATTTTATTTTACTTCAATATTTATTTCTTTTGCTCTTCCAAAAACAAATTTAGGATTTAAAATGTTTCGGACGCTCCGAAATGGATGCACCCATTCTGAACCAGTTTAACAACAAGGTTATTGGTCTCTTCAAGGAGGAAAACTATTTGTTTTTTTAAAACTTCAAACTGAGGCTATGCGTAGAGAAGCATACCTGAAGTCTCTTCCAGGAGCATGCACACAACTATATCCAATTTAAACCCTAAATCTACCCTACATCTTATTATTACAACATTTACAGACCAAAAATTTAAACAAAAAAAGGCTTCAGGGAAAAATTCTTCAAAATTGAAGTTTCAAGAGCGTCGAAAAAATCCCTGCAAGTCCAAAGTTTAAATCCGCATTAGAAATCAACAATAATTCCAATCTACATATGATGGAAATATGAATGATGAGGATTTGAAATGAATCGTTGCATTCGAATATGAAAACAAAAATTGGCAGAAATAATAAATGTACAAGAAAAAACCAGTATTTTATCAGACAATATACCATATATCACCCCTGATTGGCTGGCATGTCAATGGCAGTTAGATTCACCTAGGCAGTTCTTATAATGGTTTTTATTAAGAATACAAACATTTGTGGATTGTCAAGGCCAATAATATTCACTTTAACAAATCTTATAATTGATATATATATTTCCTATTACTGCCAACTTTCGTAACATCATATTATTATTTCAATAATAAATACTATCGGCTGCGTAAGGTAGCATAAATGTTTTGGTTTAATTTGAAAACTCACAAATGAAATATTAAATGACAAGTGTGTAGAACTTTTATTTAAAAAAATGTGAATGAAGTAATTCTACATGTAAATAATTCTACATGTGCATAAAATAATTTTACATGTAATCCAGCACCCAGACTGAGTGGCAGACTTACGTATTTTCTTGGAGAAAAATATACTGGATGAAGAATCCAAGAAATAAACTTTAAGTACTGAATTTAGAAGTCAGTTGTGGTTGAATTTTTCAAAAGCCAATATTTATTTATTGAATCAATGTCTTAGCTTGGGGATGACTTTTAAAACTGCAGGATTACTTTCATCATGAACAGAAAATAATAACATCACCTGAGTGACATTCTTAATTATTGATGTTGGTTGGGCTTTTAAAAAATTGAGTTAAAGTTTTTATCTTTCTTCGAGATGTAAGTTGGCATTAAGAAGCATTAGAGTTGGGCAGTGGGTGGGGTTGAGAGGTTCGAGGTATTAAAGGATTGCTAAATGGTGGGTGGTTTGAAATTTGAAATCTTTAATTAAAGTGATGGGGTATTTTTTTTAAGTTGGGTCGGTCAGTGCTAAATTTTTCTTTAGTTCTCTAGAGTCTAAACCCTTCTCCATTTAACTAAGGCATACTATGTAAAAAAAACCTTCCCAGTGTAATAAAAAATTTATTAGAATAAATATTTTATGTTAAGGAAAAAATGGTTTTAAAATTCTATTATTAATTCGGTAAAAAGTTTTATCATAGAGGTTAACAAACTTTAATTACACCTGCGGAAAAAAACTGGGTTGTGTTTTTTTTTAACCGAGATCTATTTTTCCTGATGTATAATTATTTTTTAAAAAATTTAAGTATCATGATTTAATATTTAATAAATGTCAAAATATACAGTGTATGATCGTCAACAAGTTTTTAAAATTTTAGGGTATGAATGACCTAACGAAAAACATTAAACGAGGTTAGGAGATAAACTGTTTGTTAGGAAAAAAATTGCAATAATTTTCTTTTATCTGTGCAGCCAGCCTCTTTTTGTAGCACAGTTCACAGATCTTAAGGGTTTGAGAGTTTTGTCCAATAAAAAACGTTTTTGTTTTGTTTGTGAGTTAAAGAACATTTGTAGAACAAATAGTGTGTGTGCGCATGTGAGGAATCAGGTTAGAGTTTGTGGTTTGGTGTGGTGGAGGACAAGGAATGTTACCTGTGGGTTGGAGTGGAGATCCAACGCCGTTGGTTGCTGCTGAGGGTCTGTTTGCAACAACTTCTGCTTTTAAAAAAGTGCTTTTTTTAATGAAATGGGGAGAAGTGATTAAATAAAAGTTGATAGTGTTTGAGAAAAAAGTGATTTTGAAAAGTAAAAGTGGGTAGTGTTTGGTAAAATAAGTGCTTTTTGTGTAATAGAAAAAGTAAAATCACTTTTGACGCGGAAGCCGAGAAAAATAAAAGTTGTAGTGTTTGAGAAAATAAGTGCTTTTTTAAAGCCAAAAGCTGAGAAGTGCTTTTTTAAAAGCAGTTGCAAACCAACCCTGAGGTAGCTTGGGTCATCGCGGCGGCGTGGGTTGGAGTTTGTTTTTTGTGGCCGGGGTGTTATTTGTGAGGTCTGAAGCCTAAAGGTGTTGGCGGTGGGTTATTTTCCGATATGTGGAAGTCGTTGGAAGAGGTCTGAATAGGGAGTTTCTGAGGGAATGAGTATGTGGCTGATATTAAGGGCTTGGTTATTTGGGTCTGGGATTATTCCGGATTTGGGCCGGCCCATCTCAAGTCATTTGGGGTGTTTTCGGTCTTTATAATTTGGCCTTTAGATATATGGTGTGGATTTATGAAGGATGGCTTAACTTTATCTTCTACAAAAAGATGACATTGTTTTGTATTGTTATGATATGATATCGTCCCGTTTGAAAATGGAACAATACCAAATGGGTTTAGGTTCCTAAATTCGATTGACCCCATCCCGTTCGTACTTCGGTGATGCTTTTGCGTATTTGTTGGATACGATAGTATTTTTTATCTTTTGTAAAATATAAAGTGATTTCTTTTTAACCATGATATTGTAAGTGTGTTTCATTTATTTCTTTGAGTTATATCAATATTGCATGGAGATAGATGTTGTAATCGATGGTGTAATTTGAATTGGTGAGCACAAATAAATTTGAAAGAAAAATTCCCCGAGCGTGCAACGCACGGGTGCTCATACTAGCGACACAGAGGGATTAAAATATCAGAATAATATAACACATTTTCACATATTTGCCAAGTCCCCTGATTTGTCCTATTACATAGGCAATTCATATAAATTTATAGTCACTATATTACTTGGTCATTATAAAAAAACCTTTGAAAATGGAAAAATTATTTTTTAAAATCATTTATATATCACGCAAGTGAATTACTCAACTAGAAGTGTCAACATCAAGTTTTAGTTCACATAAAAAATCCGGTAAATGTTCACCGACATTTACCCCATTAACTTTGATGGTTTGCCTTCCGAGTTTAAAAAAAGAGTGGGTTGAGATGTGATATTCGTTCAAACCCTAATTTAAACATTAAATAACAGAAACACAAGTTTGATTGAGTGTTTGGGTGAAAGTATATAAGTACTTTTGGTGCTTTTATTTACTCCTAGAAGAAGTTTATTTAAAAGCAGAGGGATACCAGCTTATTGTTTATGATTCTATTTCTGCTTTAAAAAGAAGCAGAAGCATAATAAGTTCCAAACACTCCCTTATGCATATTTGAAAATAATGATGTGTTGCGGGTGAAAGTAATGATGGTCATGTTCGTATTACCATTCTTAAAGATCTATTGATACACACAGATGGAGATCCTATATATAGCTGCGAATGTTGAAAGCATATTTCTGGAATGTGTTGAATTTGCAGGTGATATGAGTTATTTGGGTGACCGTGCAATTTTGGCACCGACACTGCCTGTGGTTGAAGCTGTTAATGGCTATATGACGGCTCTTAATGTTGGTGAAGTTTCAAGAATATATCTTAGTTCTGACAATGTTTCTAAGGTAGATTCTACGACCGATCTAATGGCAGAAATGCACACACCTGGGTTCTTGAATAGTATTCAGAGAAATGTTCAACAATGTTTAAGTTTACATTAAATACATATTTACAATGTTGTGGTTTCAACGTATTAGTTGGATATTTTTTATCTATTAAGTACGGAGTAATGCTTAGTACTCTCATTTTGATCTTGATATTACAAGTGTGCTTCGTTTAATGCTTTGATATATATTAGTATTACATGAAGATAGATGATGTCATTAATTGATAGTGTGATTTAAATCACTAAGCACACATAAATTTGGAAAAAATACATGAAGATCATATATCTACCAGATTAGACCAAACATACCAATTCAGACCAGATCAGAAACATTCAAACCAATTAAAAACACCCTAAGAATGACATAAGTATTTTCACATATCTGCACCCCCCTGATTTGCCAATTTACCAGGGCAATTCGTGTAAAAAATGCAATTCGCATAAATGCATAGTCACCATATTACTTGAGATGTTTATACTTAGACTTATTTCAGTGTCAGACCAAAACAAACTTAAACAAAACAGACCAATTCAGACCAGATAAGAAACATTCAAACCAATTAAAAACATCCTAAGAATGACGTAAGTATTTTCAAATATATGCACCCCCTGATTTGCCAATTTACCAGAGCAATTTATGTAAAAAAAAAATCAATTCGCATAAATGCATAGTAACCATATTACTTGAGATGTTTATACTTAGACTTATTTTAGTCTCAGACCAAACCAAACTTAAACAAACCAGACCAATTCAGACTAGATCAGAAACATTCAAACCAATTAAAAACACCGTAAGAATGACATGAGTATTTTCACATATCTGCACCCCCTGATTTGCCAATTTACCCGGGCAATTCGTGTAAAAATGCAATTCGCATAAATGCATAGTCACCATATTACTTGAGATGTTTATATTTAGACTTATTTCAATCTCAGACCAAACCTAACTTAAACAAACCAGACCAATTCAGACCAGATAAGAAACATTCAAACCAATTAAAAACACCCTAAGAATGACATAAATATTTTTCACATATATGCACCCCCTGATTTGCCAATTTACCAGAGCAATTCGTGTAAAAATGCAATTCGCATAAATGAATAGTAACCATATTACTTGAGATGTTTATACTTAACCTTATTTCAGTCTCAGACCAAACCAGACCAATTCACACCAGATCAGAAACATTCAAACCAATTAAAAACACCCTAAGAATGACATAAGTATTTTCACATATCTGCACCCCCCTGATTTGCCAATTTACCAGGGCAATTCGTGTAAAAAATGCAATTCGCATAAATGCATAGTAATCATATTATTTGAGATGTTTATACTTAAACTTATTTCGACCAAACCAAACTTAAACAAACCAGAAAAATTCAGACCAGATCAGAAACATTCAAA
Source organism: Cuscuta epithymum (assembly GCA_945859915.1). Lineage (NCBI taxonomy): Eukaryota > Viridiplantae > Streptophyta > Magnoliopsida > Solanales > Convolvulaceae > Cuscuta > Cuscuta epithymum. Next base: position 2,317,803 of record CAMAPF010000024.1, read on the forward strand.
CCAATTAAAAATACCCTAAGAATGACATAAGTATTTTGACATATCTGCACCCCCTGATTTGCCAATTTACCAGTGCAATTCGTGTAAAAAATGCAATTCGCATAAATGCATAGTCACCATATTACTTGAGATGTTTATACTTAGACTTATTTCAGTCTCAGACCAAAACAAACTTAAACAAAACAGACCAATTCAGACTAGATAAGAAACATTCAAACCAATTAAAAACATTCTAAGAATGACGTAAGTATTTTCACATATATGCACCACCTGATTTGCCAATTTACCAGAGCAATTTATGCAAAAAAAATCAATTGCATAAATGCATAGTAACCATATTACTTGAGATGTTAATACTTAGACTTATTTCAGTCTCAGACCAAACCAAACTTAAACAAATCAGACCAATTCAGACTAGATCAGAAACATTCAAACCAATTAAAAACACCGTAAAAATGACATAAGTATTTTCACATATCTGCACCCCCTGATTTGCCAATTTACCAGGGCAATTCGTGTAAAAATGCAATTCGCATAAATGCATAGTCACCATATTACGTGAGATGTTTATATTTAGACTTATTTCAATCTCAGACCAAACCTAACTTAAACAAACCAGACCAATTCAGACCAGATAAGAAACATTCAAACCAATTAAAAACACCCTAAGAATGACATAAATATTTTTCACATATATGCACCCCCTGATTTGCCAATTTACCAGAGCAATTCGTGTAAAAATGCAATTCGCATAAATGCATAGTAACCATATTACTTGAGATGTTTATACTTAACCTTATTTCAGTCTCAGACCAAACCAGACCAATTCACACCAGATCAGAAACATTCAAACCAATTAAAAACACCCTAAGAATGACATAAGTATTTTCACATATCTGCACCCCCCTGATTTGCCAATTTACCAGGGCAATTCGTGTAAAAAATGCTATTCGCATAAATGCATAACAATCATATTATTTGAAATGTTTATACTTAGACTTATTTCGACCAAACCAAACTTAAACAAACCAGAAAAATTCAGACCAGATCAGAAACATTCAAACCAATTTAAAATACCCTAAGAATGACATAAGTATTTTCACATATCTGCACCCCCCGCTTTGCCAATTTACCAGGGCAATTCGTGTAAAAAATGCAATTCACATAAATGAATAGTAACCATATTACTTGAGATGTTTATAATTAGACTTATTTCAATCTCAGACCAAACCAAACTTAAACAAACCAGACCAGTCTATACTTGGATATTAGAAATAGTAGAAGCACGTAGAACATTTCCCCACAATTTTACATTCAAGTATAATTCAAGAATGACATAACACGCTTTCACATATTTTACTCACTTATTTTACCTATTTAGAGAGACAATTTGTCTAAAAATGCAATTCGTATAATTTCATAGTCACCTTATTACTTAGTCATTATAAATAATTTACCTTCAATTAATTTTTATGAACCTTTGAAAATGAATAAAAATGGAAAAATCATTTGCCCATCGCAAGGTGAGTTACTAGCTTACCAGTTTACTAAAAGAAATGATTTTGACATAAGTTAGTACGAGCTAAAGTGTGTTGATTCCTAAGCATTCCTATTAACAACTTCAAATGTTAGCAGACATTGTGGCACATTGGTTTTGTTGTTGAAAATGACTTTTTTAGTCATATTCCAACTTTGTGTGGTTAGGTTAATAATAATCATTCAACATTATAGCATGTGATACATACTTGTTGAGGTTTAGTCCCGTAGATCCGGAAGCCCAACATAAACTTCGGATATTAAGGACGATGGATTCGGTATAAAAGTGAATAATAAATATAAAAGGTGTATGAACTAGCTATTTTTACGTGGAAACCCGGAAAGGGAGAAAACCACGGGACTTTTTAGGCTAACGTCCAAGCCCGCTCTTTTCATTCATCTGCTCTCCTCACCATTTTACATGCTACAAATAACTTGGAGCCTCCATTAATGGAGCTCATGTTCCTAGCTACAAAGGGAGAAGAAGAAGAAAGCAGTAAAGAAGGAGAGCCAAAGATCTGATCCTTTTCCCTGGAAACATTCCTCCCTATTTATAGAAAAGGGGAAGGGGTTAAGGGTTTCTCTAATGGGCCAATAGGCCCAAATGGGCCGGTTGGGCCTAATTGGGCCTAGCTGACTGGGCTCCTTATCGGGACGATGCCTCGGGCCTCAGAATAGTAGTAGGCCGAGATATTATTCCCCAACACAAGTCCCCCAGTTTCTTGAGTAGTGAGCCTGTGAATCTGCTCGAGAAAGTATACTCTTGCTCACGTCCTTCCCTGAATCAGTGCTTGAATAGTCTTGGACGCAAGGCATGCATAAATGATGAACGAGGTGCAGTCCCTCGCTAGGCACGGCGGCGCTGAAAAGCCAGTCGCTCGTGCTGTATAAAGCGGCGGTCGCCATCCCAGATCAAGGATGGACGAGCCCGACCGAGAGCCAGGCACGACGGTGCTGTGGAGACCGTGCGTGCTGCATAAGAGCGACGGTTGCCATCCCAGAGCAAAGATGGATGAGCCCGCCAGAAAGCCATGCACGACGGTGCTGTGGAACCCGTTCGTGCTGCATAAGAGCGACGGTCACCATCCCAGAGTAAGGATAGACGAGCCCGTCAGAAAACCATGCACGACGGTGCTGTGGAGCCCATACGTGCTGCATAAGAGTGACGGTTGCCATCCTAGAGCAAGGATGGACGAGCCCGCCATAAAGCCAGGCACGACGGTGCTGTGGAGCCCGTACGTGCTGCATAAGAGTGACGGTTGCCATCCTAGAGCAAGGATGGACGAGCCCGCCATAAAGCCAGGCACGACGGTGCTGTGGAGCCCGAACGTGCTGCATAAAATAAGAGATCGTCATCCTAGATTAAGGATGGACCAACATGACTCGGACAGACATGGACTTGACTCGACTCAGACAGACCTGGACTTGACTCAGACGGACATGGACTTGACTCGACTCAGACAGACCTGGACTTGACTCGAGACCACTGCGGGCCATCATGAATTCACATCACCTCCCAGCCAATTATATCCCCCGTTCGTTCGCCTTCGCCGAACGGGTCGTTCTCCCCTGGTCGTTCCAAACAATAGTTCCATTCGACCGTTCGTCCCACTAGAACGGTCTGATGTACAACGATGATCACGTCGTGCCGAGGTGGCTGAAAAGCCAGTCGCTCGTGCCGTATAAAGCGGCGGTCGCCATCCCAGATCAAGGATGGACGAGCCCGACCGAGAGCCAGGCACGACGGTGCTGTGGAGACCGTGCGTGCTGCATAAGAGCGACGGTTGCCATCCCAGAGCAAAGATGGATGAGCCCGCCAGAAAGCCATGCACGACGGTGCTGTGGAACCCGTTCGTGCTGCATAAGAGCGACGGTCGCCATCCCAGAGTAAGGATAGACGAGCCCGTCAGAAAACCATGCACGACGGTGCTGTGGAGCCCATACGTGCTGCATAAGAGTGACGGTTGCCATCCTAGAGCAAGGATGGACGAGCCCGCCATAAAGCCAGGCACGACGGTGCTGTGGAGCCCGTACGTGCTGCATAAGAGTGACGGTTGCCATCCTAGAGCAAGGATGGACGAGCCCGCCATAAAGCCAGGCACGACGGTGCTGTGGAGCCCGAACGTGCTGCATAAAATAAGAGATCGTCATCCTAGATTAAGGATGGACCAACATGACTCGGACAGACATGGACTTGACTCGACTCAGACAGACCTGGACTTGACTCAGACGGACATGGACTTGACTCGACTCAGACAGACCTGGACTTGACTCGAGACCACTGCGGGCCATCATGAATTCACATCACCTCCCAGCCAATTATATCCCCCGTTCGTTCGCCTTCGCCGAACGGGTCGTTCTCCCCTGGTCGTTCCAAACAATAGTTCCATTCGACCGTTCGTCCCACTAGAACGGTCTGATGTACAACGATGATCACGTCGTGCCGAGGTGGCTGATCGTAGAGCTACAGAAGCGGTCAGATCATCTGGATAATAGGTCATTTCTGCTACAAGTCAGCACCAGGGTTAAGGTGCAAGCTGTTCGGCTTATTTCCGCCATTTGTTCGTAGTTTCCTGATCCGCAAGGTATCACCTCTTGCTGCCTGTTGCCTTATAGGCCCAAGGCTGATGTAACTTGTTCGTGTTATCATCCGTGTTCTTCCTGATCCGCAAGGCAATCACCTCTTGCTGCCTTGTAGGCCCAAGGCTGATGTAACTTGTTCGTGTTATCATCCGTGTTCTTTCTTATCCGCAAGGCAATCACCTCTTGCTGCAAGACAGTTTCACAATTTGTGTAGTGTCTGCCATCTTCCAAGCCCATAATTCCGATGCATACCGTCGGTTTTACCGTCCGGGGTCATCCATATCATGAGGTTGAGATGTCCATCCTGGACCATTGAAAATAAGGCTCCCAATCCGGGTCTCCCCCTTATTCTCTGCCAAAATGGAGACTCGCCTCCAGGATACAGCTCGGGTTCCACCACCATAAGGTTCGGGCGAGCTGTATGGCCAAGGCAAGATTTTAAGACCAGAGTCCCGATCCCCCGCTCGGTCACCCTATGACTTCGGATGCCGCCCGGTTCGTCCTACTCAAGATCTTTTACACCATCTCCCAAGCTGAGTCCGGGCTTGGTTAACCTGCATCTTTTTTTTTTTTTTTTTTTTTTTTTTTTTTTTTTGTGCTGAGATGGTGGCTCCCCATGGATCGAGACAAGTGGTATCTATCGATCGAGGTGAGACTTTATGGAATGTGAAGATGCCTCCTAAGCAAATAATGTCGTGCTGTGGGGCTGATCATGATATGAGGAACATGAATAATCCAAGGGTCTTGCGAGCGCCCTCTGCTCAAGGACAATGGCAGCAACTGCGGCAGCGGTCCACAAAATGTAGCCATGCTGAAAGTCAAGCAACGGTCCTCATCCGCGCAGTGCGGGGACGAGGCCGGTCTTCAAATATGATAATGGCACCGTACCAGAGGGTCGGTGGCCATGTAATGAGGTCGCCACTGGGGGCTGATCGGAACAGAACTAGCAACGGTCCTTATCTGCACGATGCGGGGACAAGGCCGGTCTTCAAATATGATAAGGGCACCGTACCAAATGGTCGGTGGCCATGTAATGATGTCGGCGCTGGGGGCCGATCAGAAACAAATAATCAGCGGTCCTCATCCGTGAAGAGCAGAAATGAGGCCGGTCTTCCAAATGATCACCATGCCGAGCCAGAAGAGTCGGTTGTGGTGAGAGGAAAGTCGGCGCTGGGAGGTCGATCTGTAAATCCGAGGGTTTTACAGGCGCCCTCAGCCCATAATGTTGCTCTAGGTGCCGAACGGCGAAGGCCGGATTGCCAGTCAGGTAGCGTAATCTGAAAGCTCGTGTATCGTACAGTCCATAGAACTTCCCTTCATGTGTTGTGACATCTATACATTTGTAGTCCCTTCTTTTCTCAATTGTCCATGATTCCTTCTACACACTAGTAACCTCACTCTCTCTCTCACTCCTTTTTTTTTTTTTTTCCTTTTTTTTTTTTCATTCCTTTTTTTTTTCTTTCCTCTCTTTTTTTTTTCCCTCTTTTTTTTTCTTGCGTTTCCCGATCTTCCTGTCCGGTCTGACCGAACGGCTCTAAATGTAAATGTTCCTTCTTTTTGTTGCCAATCATGAGCGTCTGTGCGCGTCACATCGAACGTCATGAACATCTCTGTGCGTCATGAACGTCTCCCTGTTCGGGCTACCCGAACGGCTTTGAATAAATGTGATTCTTTTCTTGTTGCCGGGCATGAACGTCGATGCACTTCATGATCTCCCCGTTCGAGACTATCGAACAAATTTCACTGCACAATAAGCATGGTGATACGGCCGAACGGCCGGACAACATATACAAGTATATACAATCACACATGTATAACATTTCCCTTTTATTTTTTATTTTTCATCCATGACTATCGGCCGAAGCGGTAATGATAAGCCTTAGCCTAGATTCCGATCTATTAGAGTCCCCGACTCGAAACACGTAGTGTTTTGTTGGGTATTCAAGTACGTATTTCGCCCCGTACTGGGTATAGTTGCCGTTCAGGCACTTCATGCCAATCGGGACCATGAATGGTCCCCTAAATTAAAACACGTCACCGGGCTACGCCCTTGTGCGACGCTTTAGTTACTTTAGGCCGATCGGGGGTGGACCGATATGCCCAGTAAAACTAATCATTTAATTAAAATGATGGTGAGCTTATTTACAAAACTTTGTTTGGCGTTATCCCGTTCGGGATGTTTCCATCCCTAGGCCCACCAACACCGGTCATTTAATTTTTAAAATGATGGTGAACTCATTACTAGAGCTTTCCTCGACAATATTTAATTTGGGATATTCTAATCCCTACTAATTTAATCATGGCGATGTGTAATTCATAGTAATGATACTACAACAAATCTTTAATATTTGTCATGAACGAACCACGGATGCCGAGCGGGTCCATAAATGCTCCAACCGCCGATTAAGGCTGATCGGGGTAGGTCGAGCGGGCCTCATCACTCACTATCATTTTGTTCGGGATACTTTGATCCCTTCGAAGTAATGATACTTCAACTAACAGTAATGATACAAAAGATTAATGTTCTAACATAATTAAGAGTGAGATGATAGCGGTACTTAGCTTTCAACCAGGTGAGATAACGAGGCCAAATACTCCGTATTCTTTGTTCTGTGCCAGCTTCGCCTATTCGCACAGTACAAATTAATTGGATAAGGATCCTGCCCAAACAATTCCTAATGAACTCCAAGGGCATAGCCGCATGGTCAATCGTCACAACAGAGCAACCCGAATTCACTGATGAAACCAGGAGAAGCCGAACGGTAAAGGTGCCGAACGGGGAGATGCCGGACGGACGAACGGTAATGGTTATTCTGCATATTGTAGCCTGACCGGGGTCTGACATCCCATACTAGACGGTAGTCAAAACAAGCCCGGAAAACTCTGGGGTCGGATGGCATCAAAACAGAACTCTGTGCGTTCTGAGCTGGTTTGGTGTGGCAGCACCGAGCAAGGATGCAGGCAGCTCGCGGCTAGCATGCTGGGGGATCTTCCGTTCGGCAATGATACGAGGTATGTGGATCCCATCTTATCGGACCCTCCTCAATGTATAATTTCCCGTTCGGGTCAAAAGTTCGTTTGGGTCCCTTGATACTCTAGCGAAGCTAAACCATGCTCCTTAGAACCCTTCCCGTTCTAGAAAAGCAATTTGTGCTTGTCTGTCAGTGCTAGATTGGGCCTTCCCGTTGGGTCGGTATCAAAGTTTCTCGTTCGGGTAGGATTGCCTTCGTCGAATCAAGAAAAATGTGTTGGGCGGGGTCGGACTATGGACCTGTGAGTGTTCGGGAAGTCCTGGCCGTTCGGGCAAGGAATATAGTTGTCAAGTCTTAAGACCGTTCCCTTCATTTATGTTGAGCTAAGACGGCCGGAGCGGTGACTTTACCATTCTGACTTAAGTTGATCCGCCACTACCGGGTATGACCAGCCCTCTATGTGGGCACCCTCTTGGTTCGGGGTACACCTGGATACGGAGCACGTTTGGCAGAGCACTTCCGTTCGGCCCCTGTAAGAGATGGTATACTGGTAGTCTCCTAGGACTCCCTCCTGGTACGGTTATTAGCCTTGCCGTTCGGGAGTTCCCGTTCGGGATTCGGCGTCTCTTCTTTGGATAAGAGTCAATCTGTCCAATCATCAGAAAGTAGAAAGTGTTGTCAGGCTTTTCCACGTGAGAGTATGGAGTCATCCCTCCCTATTGCCAAGTTGGTGGGTTGGCGGGTCCCATCCATCATTAACTCCTATTGACGGTGGTGTTGCACATGAGAGATCCCATAACACCTCCTTTCTGTTTTCCATGAGATAAGCTTGCACCCTTTGTTTGATCTACGCTGCCAATCTGCCATCTAGTTCCCACCCAGAAGTTCTGCTGAGTTGGTGGGGCTGCAGGGACCAAGGATCAAGCTACCAGACTGGACCTGGACTTATTCCCTTCTTTCCTTCTTTCTGGGAATCATTTTTCCCTCCTTTTCTTCCTTGATTAATCTTTCCATTTTCCTATCAAATTCTTGTAGAGATGGCAAGAACACATGTAACTTTTTTAAATTTTCCCACAGACGGCGCCAATGTTGAGGTTTAGTCCCGTAGATCCGGAAGCCCAACATAAACTTCGGATATTAAGGACGATGGATTCGGTATAAAAGTGAATAATAAATATAAAAGGTGTATGAACTAGCTATTTTTACGTGGAAACCCGGAAAGGGAGAAAACCACGGGACTTTTTAGGCTAACGTCCAAGCCCGCTCTTTTCATTCATCTGCTCTCCTCACCATTTTACATGCTACAAATAACTTGGAGCCTCCATTAATGGAGCTCATGTTCCTAGCTACAAAGGGAGAAGAAGAAGAAAGCAGTAAAGAAGGAGAGCCAAAGATCTGATCCTTTTCCCTGGAAACATTCCTCCCTATTTATAGAAAAGGGGAAGGGGTTAAGGGTTTCTCTAATGGGCCAATAGGCCCAAATGGGCCGGTTGGGCCGGTTGGGCCTAATTGGGCCTAGCTGACTGGGCTCCTTATCGGGACGATGCCTCGGGCCTCAGAATAGTAGTAGGCCGGGATATTATTCCCCAACAATACTATAAAAACTTTATATAGTATATATTATATTTTGTTTAGTCATATTCAATTAAAATTACAAGTTTAGTCCCGTGTTGGGTTGTTGTTGAAAAAACCGGTATTTACCCACAGACAGTTGCATGTTGTAGTATCAAGGTTACAAATCATTGTGGTTTGAAAATTCTAATTGTGGATGAAGATGAATGAACCACTGACAAGACTCAAAATGTTGTACTCAAAGGAGTGTTCAACAATGTTTAGGTTTACATTAAATGCATATTTACAATGTTATGGTTTCAACGTATTTGTTGGATGTTTTTGATCTTTTAAGTAATGCTTAGTACTCTCATTTTGACCATAATATTATAAGTGTGTTTCGTTTAATGCTTTGATGTATATCAATATTACATGAAGATAGATGATATCATCAATTGATAGTGTGATTTGAATTACTAAGCGCACATAAATTTGAAAAAAAAAATCTCAAACCGTGCATCGCACGGGTGAGTTTACTAGTTATTAAAAATATATAAGATATTCTTGTTATCTATGGTAACACGCACATGAGGTAGTATATACGTTTGCATGTGGGATTTAGGATGTTTTTACTTGGACTGTAATTTATCCCAGAGACCCAGACCAGACCAGACCAGACCAGACCAGACCAGACCAGACTTGGATAGTTATAAAAATACAAAGAAACCAGACCTTACCAGACCAGACCAGACCAATTCAGACCAGACCAGACCAGATCAGACCAGACCAAACCAGACCAGCAAATTACAGTCCAATTAAAAACATCCTTAAATACGAATAATATGCACTATATGCTGATTAGCTTAATGAATATTAGTGATAGTGGTATATGCATATACGTATATATATTTTCACTTGTACGGTAACTGCATAAATGTATTTAGCCGTAAATATTAAGTGTTATTTACTTATTGTAAACTTACGGGACCTTACATACGCGCATTGAATAAGTAAACATAATTAGTATTTATATAGCAAAGAGCATACAGAATACATGTAAGGACATAAACATAAATTATTAGGTTTCCTTTGAAAGAGAAATCAGGCCATACAATAAAAGGGAAAATAAATACGAGTATAGTATACGAAGTATGTTTCAGAATTTTAGACTATGAGCCCGTTTGGTAGCACCAAAATCGGCTGTTTTGGCTGATTCTGCTGAAATTTATGATATTCTGGCTGGAGTGGCTGCTTTGGCTGATTCTGCTGATTTAAGAAAAAAAACATTTTAAAAATATATTTTATTAATAAATTAAAGAAAAAATTATATGTAAAAATAGCTAAAATGGTCCTCTACAGTAACTTCAGTCAATACAGCCAGAAAAGTAACTCCAACCTTACTTTTTCGGCTTATTACACAATTCAGCGCGCGAAAGTAAAAGTTACGTGTTTGGTGAAAAAGCTGGCTGATAAGCCTGATAAGCCGAAAACAGAGTTCTCCAAACGGGCTCTATAAATAATAGCATTATTGTATTATTATTTTTATAAGAAATTCTATCAGGTATGTATATATTTTAGAGGAAAAAATTTAACTACGGGGTATAAGTCTTCAAGTATGATTAGAAGAGAGCACATGCATATAACTATACTTATTGATACTTTCTGATTATTATATTTTTCAATATTACATGATGAATTTATGAAATATTTTGGAAAAGGGCCTTACTCTAGGATTTAGATGATAGTTTTGGGTACCTCTGTTCTGTTTAAAGTTTTGGGTACGAGTTGGTTTTACCGACTATGACTCCTCTGGTGTGCTAGCATACGTCCCAGGCCAGGGTCCTCTGAATCTGAATCTCTGAATCCGAAGTTTCTGTTATCTGACGATCCTTGTGATCTGAAGATCTCTGTTATCTGATGGATAAAGTAACTAGAACTTTGTTCAAAATTACTTTATTCGTACCCTTACCTAGAGTCTAGTCCTAAGAGTAAAGGCTGAAATCAGACTGATGTGTGTTTTCCCGCACTTAAAATAGTTGTAGAAAAGTGGTTGAAAGTACGAGTATCGTCTCCACAGGGACGAACAAAAGGGAATTAAAGATTAACTAAATTCAGTGATTAAAAAGAAAAAAAAATGCAATTGTGCGAGATTGGTTGATTGAGTAAAATAAAACTAATGCTAATGAGCGAGTAAAAAGATTGGTTTTTTCCTTAATTAACGACGAAGGGAACATGAATTGATTCCGGGGTTAACCAGATTTCTGGCAGATCAGGCCTAATTACATTAAATTGATTTAATTGAGCCTAGCTAATCATTACTAAGTTCTTACCGCTCTCGCGGCGTAGAGTACAATAGTTTAGGGGACCAGACTGATCTCTCATGCGACAGGTTCCTAAATTATTGCCAAAACGAGCGAGCTTACGGCCCCTTAATCGCTACTAATCTCTTAGCGAACGATTAAGTGTGTGTATGTGAATGTGTCCTAGAACAAATTAGATCTCTCTTAATTCATTCTACATGCAATTGTAATTCTAGCTGCAGTCTAGGTTACAAGAGATATCAATTAAATTATTCAAACACAAATTAAACGACATTCATGCAATTAAACCGAAAGGAATCTAGCCATTCATCATGATTAAACCCTTCATCAACTCCAAATCCCTAATTAATGAATAAATTGTCATTAATTAAAAGAATTGAACTTACAAAGAATCCCAGGTTCTTGAAGTAAACAACGTAAAAACGTAGATGAAATTCGTCCTAGGCCTCTCCACAAAGTTTGTAAACCCTCAAAAGGGGTATGGAGGCCTTATTTATAGAAAACAGTAGAATTTGAGCTGTATTAGGACAAAACGGGGCCAAGCACGACGTCAGGCACGATCGTGCCTGGGATCGTGCCTGCGGAGCATGCGCGCGTCTCGGGTGGAGGCACGATCGTGCCTGGCTGGCAAAATGTTTGCGTGCCATCCTCTTCCAGGCATGGTCGTGCCTGGCCCAGGCACGGTCGTGCCTGGGCTTTTCTTCATCAGATTTCGCCGTTTCTTGCTCCAAATGCTCCCGGATGCAAACGAGGTCGACCCAAATGCTCTATCTTCATCAGAATTTCGTCGTGAATCTCCCGGTGACCTCCGAATCTCTCAAATCTTCTTCGAATGCCTTCAAATCCTTCCCGAATGCCTCTCAAGCGCCGATTGCCGGGCTCTAACTTCTTCAATTCAACTCCAATTGCAACGAAACTCGATCCAACGCCTGATAATCACAACTTGAGCTAAAATTGAGACTTGCAACGCCTTAAAGCTAGGAAAACCATCAAAACCGACTCCAACACGCATCAAATGCGTGTCTAAATACAGACTTATCACAGACGAATAAAGTGTTGAGTATTCTGAAAGTTGGATCCTCCTTTTGTGAATTTGAACAAGAAGTATGTACGGTTATTTTTCCTTAAGGGATATGATATATGTTTCTGTTTACTTTTACGTGAAATTAAATCACTTAAACATGGTTTGAAAGATGTACTACGTACAAGTTATGAAATGATCTGAACTAAAAAAAAGTGGGAATTAGGATTATATAAAATCTTCATAGGTATTTCCTTTAACATAAAGTTTTGACTAATTTCTTATGATTCATCATTCAGTGTGGTTTCTATAGTGAAAGTGTGCAATATGTGTAATATAATGTACTCCGTATATTTTAACGTTTAATGATATGAATACTTGTCAATTATTCGAGTAACAAATATGAATTTGTATGTTACTTACATGTTATATTATAGTACCATTCAGCAATTCTATTGAGTGTGTAGTTTTTTTTTCTACACGTAGGTGAATACGAGAATCAAGTTGGAGCCCAGGACAATGAGACATCTGGATAGGACAGCATTGCACGCGTTTTATTTCACCGTCATGTTTTAAATAAGTTGGTACAACCAACACCGTTTTAAAAATTATTATGCTAATGTAATAATCGGTGTTTTATTTCAAGTTGTTATGTATTTGATTAATTGTCTTTTATTTTCATACTACCATTGAACTGAAATAATATCAATCTGATTATTTGTTTTCTATGGAAAATATTTTTCTAAAATAGCTATAAAGATATATTTTTATTAAAAGATAAACGACAGTGGCATCCGTCCCAAACTGACCAGTCTGGACGGGGTGGGTGTTACAACGAGTACGGCACAACCTGATCCATTGATCATCGATGTAGAACACCCCTCCCATGAGATTATCTCTGATTACAGTTATGTCCACGAATCATTACTGGAGGACGCTCCGATGTTTGATATGATTCTAAAGAATCGAGAAATCTCAATGGATAGTGAAAATGCACATATGCTAATGGAAAGATCTTCCATACACATCGATGATATATTTGCATTTACCGTTGCTCAAGAAATTATAGAGCATGATGATATTGAACCACGCTCTATTGTAGAATGTCAACAAAGAGCGGATTGGCCTAAATGGAAAGAAGCAATCCAGGTAAAACTACATTCTCTAACAAAAACACAGGTATTTGGTCCGGTAGTGCTAACCCCACCAAGTGTAATGTCTGTAGAACATAAATGGGTATTTGTCATAAAGCGAAATGAGAAGAATGAAGTCTTAAGGTACAAGGCTCCCCTCGTGGCGCAAGGTTTCTCACAATGCCCTGGGATTGACTACGAGGAGACCTAGTCTCCCGTAATGGACGTTATAACGTTCCGATACCTAGTCAGTTTAGCAGTTTCTGAAGGACTGAAGATGCAACTAATGGATGTGGTTACTGCATATCTCTGTGGGGATCTTGATTTATATATATATATATATATATATATATATATATATATATATGAAAGTGCCCGAAGGACTTTCACTACCCAAATCAAGTGACTCTAAACCACGGAGTGCGTTTGCAATCAAATTGAAGCGCTCACTTTAGGGATTAAAACAATCTGGAAGAATGTGGTATACCCGCCTAAGTGACTACTTGATTGGGAAGGGATATAAGAACGATGAACTATGTCCCTCCGTATTCATTAAGAAAACAAGTTCCGGATTCGCAATTGTGGTTGCATATGTTGATGATATGAACATAATTGGTACTCTTGATGAAATAAGAGAAAACGCCAGCCATCTGAAATCTGAATTTGAGATGAAAGACCTTGGCAAAACTCGATTTTTTCTAGGCCTTGAGCTAGAACATCGAGTTTGTGGAGTATTAATCCACCAGTCTGCGTATATCCAAAAGATGCTCAGGCGATTTAATATGGATAAAGCGCACCCCGCTAGCACTCCCATGGTTGGTCAAAGTTTAGATTCTAAAAAGGATCCATTTCGTCCAAAGGAAGACGACGAAGAAGCACTCGGAGCCGAAATTCCCTATCTAAGTGAAATAGGGCGCATTATTGTACTTAGCACAGTGCACTCGACTAGATATAGCATTCTCACTGAACTTGTTAGCTAGGTTTAGCTCCGCACCAACGCAGCGTCACTGGAATGATATCAAAAATATTTTTCGGTATCTAAAAGGAAGTAATGACTTGGGACTGTTCTTTCCCTACAGAGAGACAAAGGAAACCACGAATGAAATTTTGGTTACAAAAGAAAATACCAAAGACAAAAGGATCACCCCTTATACGAAAACTCCAAATGATGTCTTGGTAGGTTTTGCTGATGCTGGGTATCTCTCTGACCCTCACAAAGGCCGCTCTCAAACTGGTTATGTTTTCACTGTTGGGAACACGACAATATCTTGGAGATCAACTAAACAAACCCTTGTGGCTACCTCCTCGAACCACTCTGAGATTATCGCTCTACACGAAGCAATTCATGAGTGTATATGGTTAAGACCTATCATTACACATATTTGAGGAACTAGTGGTAAAATCTACCACTGAAGGGCCTACTTGCATTTATGCAGATAATGCAGCTGGTATTGAACAAATGAAGTTGGGATATATCGAGGGTGATAACACAAAACACATATCTCTAGAGTTTTTCTACAATCACCAACAACAGGCTCTTCTCAAAATTCAAGTGAATCAAATGAGCTCGTAAGAAAACGTAGCAGACTTGTTTACCAAGTCATTACCCAAAGCCACTTTTGAGAAACATGTACTACCTCCGTCCCATTTTATGTGTCTTAGTTTGACTTGGCACGGTTATTAATGAAGGGGTTGAAAAAGTAAAAGTTGTGGTTGAGATTTGAGTATAATAAAGTGAAATGGTGTAGACCACATATTTCTTTCCAAATAAAGAAAGGAGACACTTATTTTGGGACAACCCAAAAAGGAAAGTAAGATAGGTAAAATGAGACGGAGGGAGTAATATTTTTTCTTCACAATGAAAACCGAACTACCAACAGTCAATATGATGACTTTGTTGGAATGGACAACACCATGACAATCACATTAAACAACTTTGGCTCATCTTTTAACAGATCTGAACTGTATATATTACCAATGCAATACCATTTTTTTTACCATGATTGTGACGTTTTTGAGTGGGAATTTGATCATTTTCTCATCTTGCTTTGTATATAGATAGATGTTTATTGGCGATTTGGCTACATAGCCAATATGTCAGTTTTGCTCTATTTCCATTTTAAAACAATTGACATGAGGCTGAAGTTCAAGGATTCTGAATTCGCACGGGAATGACGGGATGAAGCAAAAACATGATGCCTTAAACGGGTCAATCTGGACCCAAACTCCAAACCGAGAACTATTGACCTTTCCGGGTAGGGGTGGGAAAAACCGAACTGAAACCCGGAAACCGACCCTGGACCGACCCGAATGATCCCGGTCCGGATTTTTTATTTTTAACCGGCCCGAATTAAAAAAAAAAACGGACCAAATCGAAAATTCCGGGCTCATTAACGGGCCTTAAAATCTATAACCCGGCCCGGACCGAAAAAACCCGAAATTAGTTTTAATATAAAATTAATATAGTATGTGAATATAAATAAAATATTTTCTAATATATGATTATAATCACGGTGGATAAAAAAGATTTAGTAACTTTTAGTGACTACAAATATGTTGAATTTGTTTAGCGTAATGATGACCATGAGAATATATTTATAGCAACTCTAGTAACTTTTTTATTTATAAAATTTATTTCGTAATATTTTGAAGAAACCTATATTATTTATATATATACATCTTACATTTTTTATCATCAATATATACATCTTACATATAATATTAAGATAATTATCTTCTTCAAATTTGAATTGTTAGTGATTTTGGAGACTAATATTTGTGTTATTATTTGCGGTTTGTATTTTTGATTAATTTTATTTGAAAATAAGTGTTAAATAATATAAAAGAACAATGACATATTTCACGTACGGGCTTTAACCGGTCCAACCCGAACCCGGCCTACCAAAAACCCGGCTCTTACCGAATATAATGGGCTTTGTTCCAGTCCATAATTTTCATAACCCGAGACCTTCCGAGTAATTTCCGAGTTTAGCAAAAACTCAATCCAGACCGGACCGATCCCACCCGTAGTTCTGGGTGGCCCATACATATGATCCGCTACACAAGAAATGCCCAGAAAAGGCAACAATCCAAACCCGCGTGGCCCCACTTTCCTTTCGGTTTAATTCGTTTCCGTTGATTCTCTCGCCGATCGCACGTTAACTCATTTCCCCACCGTCACCGCCAACCTCCGCCGGAAGATGGGAATTTCGTGGAGTAAACGACAGCAGCAGCCGCAGCAGCAACTTCCACCGCCGTCTCTCTCGCAACTTCCGCCGCCGTCCCTCTCGCAAGTTCCACCGCCAGAGCAACCTCCATCTTTATCCAGTCCTCCTCCGCCCCTCCCTCCGCCTCCGCCGGCACTACCCTGCGTTGTTTTCGGAGCTAGTTCACCCTATCCCGCCCCCTCCCAGAACCCTTATTCCTCGATCCCCGTTCCTTACACGCGTCAGTCCACAGGCCCCTTCAATCACGACTACAATCAAACCAATCGACCTTTTATTTACCGTAACAATTACCATCCGTCCTATTACCTACCACAAGCTCATGGATGGTATGGGTCCCGCCCCCCTCCGCCACCGCCACCGCCCTTGCCTGCGGTTCCCTATGTAGATCACCAGAACGCGAGGAAGATCAAGAATGACGTAAATGTGCACAAAGATACTATAAAGCTAGAAGTTGACATGCTCAATAAGGATTGCCATTTGGTGTCTTTTATTTTGGATGCAATGGTGGATGGAAGGTATACTTTGAATATCTGTTCTTACCATCTTGAGGTATAAAACGTTTGGAGTATATTCTAAAATGATCATGTACTTTAGATTGATTGCAGTAGTTTTTCAGTATCTTGAATGGACTAGGCTGTAGGTTAACGCTTATGCTTAACTTAAGTAGGTTAGCTGTGGAGTGGAAACCAGTGGTAGGGACATGGATTCATGGAAAGGCTATACAGTGATTCAAATCTTTTCCTACTGTGCGTGTATCCTATATATGAACATACATTTATAATTTATAAAAACATGTTGAAATATTAATCCTTCTCTTTGCTTTTTGTCCTTGTAAAGTATGAAGTTTTGACAATTTTCTAAATCGGGCCTTCTAGTACAATATTCCTAGCTTCATCATTGGGTAAAATATTATTATAAGCTGAATCACTATTGCAAGCAAACATGTTTTATAATTTGAAAACCACGTGCTTTCAAAACATATTTTATGTTTGAAATTTGAAAACATTGTTCAGTGTCTGGGTTGCTGTTTGATAAAGCGCTCTTTAGAGAACAGATAAAACACCATTTTGAAATTTGAAGTGTCTAGGAGATTTGTTGTTTGGAGGGAAAATAACACTTCGGGACCTGCAATTATTGCCAGGTTTGAGGGAAAATAACACTTCAGGCCTTTTCTCTATGGCAGACGAGGCTTAAACCACGAGGCAGTATGAGGAGTAATCCTCAAACTTCATTGCATTTTGTATTGAAATTGAAGATATCGGACACAAAAAAATTGGAAAAGTACCACGCATTAAATTTAGATACTCCTAAGCCACATCACAAGTTTGAAAACAGGGTTAAAAGCATAGGATCACAAGTGCATAGGTAAGCACAGGAGACTCGTGCAAGAATCCCACATGAGTTCAAATATGAAAAGGATTTTGAGTAATATTCTAATGCCTATAACTTTGCAAGATTTTATCGACAAGTGAAAATGTTTTTGAATGACTTCAAACAACTCAGATATGCTTTTAAATCAAGAAAACTCGTTTGGGATGAAACAGCTTGAGCAGTTATCTATAAATATGGTGAAGTACCGAAAAGCGGATACACTAACTACATTTCATTGTTGCCAAGCATGTGTGTAGAGTTGTAGACTAAAGAGATAGGAGTTGCAGTTTTTTTTGCATTGTCTCTATCAGGATATGAATTCCTAATAACTCGTGATCTTTAATCTTCTTGTTCGGGATTTTCTATCTTTGAAATCCATACTAGAACTGCTCAAGCATCATGGTCTTCTAATTCCGTATTATGCCATAGAAGGGAGAGAGTTATTATTGTAAGGTTTTTCTTTTTATTTAACCTTCATTTTGTTTCCATTAATAAGTGACGAGCTTTTTATTCAAAGAAGGATTACACACTATAGTAATACAAAGCTCGTAAACTTGCAAGCTATTCTACCTCATGCTAATGGGGCCCACACTTCTCACGCGCCTCCGGGTACAGGGCCTTGTTAGTGCTTATGTGTGTCTCACATCCTTAACAATTGTTATAGTGTTTGTCTCGCATCTGTTAAATACTATGTATTAAATAATAAACCAACAAATAAGATCATTGTGTACTTCTTTTATGAGATTGACTTTTAAGGAAGTCTGTTTGAGACTGCTTTGACCCTTTTATTACCCTTCAAGCTATCCCAACCGGGTTTTGACGGAGAGGGCATGTTGAAGTGTTTGTCTCATATGGTTGAATATAAAGTAATAATCTTTTAGATGGAATTCAAGTCTCATTAGTTTAAACTCTGCCTTATTAAAAGTTAAAGATGATAAGTAGAGTTTTAGTGCCTTCAATATTCGCGTTTCCGTGTCTCCTAGCCCACCCCACTTTTTTTTGGTAACTCATACCTTATGCAACATATAAATGCCTTACATACTCTCATTCATAATTTGTTTGTAATTGCAGCATTTCTATTTTATACTTTGGTAAGGAAGGGACCAACTGTAAATATACTCCGGTGTACACAGACATAAAACCAGTGAGAGTCCCTTTCCAGAAAGGATTGGGCCAAAAGTTTTGCCAGCCTGCGGGAAGTGGCATTGATTTGGGTTTCTTTGACATAAATGACCTGTCGAGACCTCTACCTGGAGAAAATGCTTTCCCACTTGTTATATTAGCAGAGTCATGTCCGCCATCAACATCTGTGGAGGAACTTGTTCCCGATGAGCTACAGTCCAGTAAATTTTTGCATGCTCAAATCACAGAGGCTGTTATAGAGAGGCACAGTGATGATAATTTTCAAGTGAAAGTAGTCAAGCAGATATTGTGGGTTGAGGGGGTTCGTTATGAGTTGCGTGAAATTTTTGGGATTGGCAAACCAGATGAGGCAGCCATAAATGAGGACTCAGGAAAAGAATGTGTCATTTGCTTGACTGAACCAAAGGATACCGCAGTTTTGCCTTGTAGACATATGGTAAGAGTATACTCTTTTAATACCTACAAACTGCACTTTTTTTAGTGTAACTCCTGAAGAAATGGCATGTCACATGATATCTCTCGGTGTAGATATAGTTGTTAGAACTTAGAATATCATAAGTGATGCACTTGTCTATATAGGGACAAACTCTTGTTGCTTGATTTGCATATTAAATATCATTATGACAACTTTTACCATTTTAGACAATGTTTCAGTTCTTATTGCCTACAGACTACAGTTTGCTAAAACACTTTCTTTTGAGGCCTCTAAGGAGCAAAATACCATCATGCATCTGCATCTCTATTGTAATAAGTAAGAAGGTATATGTTAAATGGTAGCTCGGAGCCTCGGAGTCTCACGGTCTCACCCTCCTATGCAAGTTTAAGCTTGTATGGTTTTCTTTTTTTTTCTCCTTGGAGGCTTGAACATTATGTGCACTCTGTTTGCATTTTAAAATCCTCATCTAAATTTGATTGATGGACATTTGGTAAGATATCAGATTCTCATCAGGAGTGGGAACTATTCCTTTTGGGTGCTTTTACATATGTGAAGCATTACAAGAGTAAAGAATCCATTTTAGCAAATTTTAATATCGATAAAACTCAGGATTGAGTTGGGGCCAGTGGGCCATAACACACTTGCGACAGACCACAATAAAAGATTGAGGTCAACCTGTTCTCGCTACTTTTATCCCATATCTTATTTAACGTATTATTTTTCCTTCATTTTCGTGTGTGAGATTATAGCACTCCCCTCAAGTAGACTACCGGGCTATTTTGAACTAAATGAGTTGTTCACTTGGAATTTGACTGCTTCTGGAACTGAAGCTTAAAGGCATAGGCCAAGAGGGTTTTATAGGCAGGGTGCTAAGATCCAGGGACAGCTAGGTAGTATTTGTTCTGTCAGGTCCTGAGTGATTGGACCATGAACCGCAATGCGGGGCTGTTAATAGTGGGTCAGGTTTGCTTTGATACCCTGATAGAGTTCAGCATTGTGCTGGGGTTACTGAGTTTGACCCTAAGTTACTTCGGCCTAATTACACTAAAAGATTCAATTCAACCTATTAGCTAGTCCAAGTGCCCAACCCCTCGATCTTTTTAACCCATATTTTCCTTAATTTTCTGGTGAGAAACTCAACAGTTATCTTTCAATTATATGATTCATGGTAGTTGTACGGTTGTACCTTATGAGAATTTAAAAGTTGTACCTTAGTCAATGACTGAATGGTAACTCTCTTTTGGGATGTATATTTGCTATATCTCCCTCAGCCTATAATGCCTGTCTTTATTTAACTCTGTACCTGAACTATTTTGGCTCCCTTTGTTCTGTTTGCAGTGTCTGTGTGGTGAATGCGCCAAGACTTTAAGACTTCAATCAAACAAGTGTCCGATATGCCGTCAACCCATTGAAGAGCTTCTGGAGATCAAGGTTAATGAAGGTAGCCACTAAAATGCTCATAAGATCATATACACAATCGCTAATTATAATGACTAACTTACTATCTCTTTTTCTACCTAAAAGGTTTGACAACTTTTACCGACACGTCAAACATAGTAAAAGAATAAAACCGCATTATGGTTGGAATTCTATTATAAGAAGTGAACAACCAGGGGTGGAGACAGGGGGAGGCTGGCGGTGGCCACGGCCCCTGCAAGAAAAAAATTGTGATGTATATATACATGTACAAATATTTATAAGTAGTGAAAAATATAGTGAAAATTAGGGCTTGTTTACTAACAGAAATATTTTCCAGTTTTCCAGAAAACTGGAAAACTGGAAAACAGAAAACAGGAAACGTGTTTACCAAAGAAATTCCTGGAAAACTGGAGAAAGGAAAAAAGAAAAACGCGTTTACCAAATCATTTTCCAAAACGGAAAAAATGAAACATGTCTCTCTTTTCCTTAATGATTTGGAGAAGTGACTTTTACTAGTTTTCCAAATTTGGAAAACGCAGATGCTATAGTGCCTTTGCAATGAATTTGCATACTTACACCTAGTGGTGTATCCGGTCCCGCTCCGATGTCGATTCCATTCCGGTACCTCCATCCTCGTACCTTACCCCTTACCCCTACCCTACCCTACCCTACCCACCCAACCCCCACCACCCCGCGTACCCATTTTTCCCTATAATGACCTTACCCCACCCCCCACCACATGCCCCGACCTCGGCCCCACCCAGATCCACCCTACCCCACTGCCACCCCCTACCACCTCGACCCCACCTCGATCCACCCTACCCTACCGCCACCCCCTACCACCTCGACTCCACATCGATCCACCCTACCCTACCCTACCGCCACCCCCCTACCACCTCGACCCCACCCCGACCCACCCTTCCCTACCCCCCACCCCTCGTATATTACCACTTACCCCTACCTTACACCTTACCACATGCCTCCTACCTCGGCCCCGCCCCACCGCCATCCTACCTCCACCCCCATACCGCCATCCTACCCCCACCCCCGTACCGCCACCGTACCCCCACCCCACCCTACCCCCACCCCCACCCGGATCCCGGGCCCACCCTACCGCTATCCTATCCCAACTCCCTACCCTACCCCTACCTTACCCCAACCCCAAACCCTACCCACTACCCCCACCCTTACCGCCATCCTACCCCCACCGCCATCCTACCCCTTCCCTACCCCAGCCCCACCTGGTCCCGACCCCACCCTATAGCCATCCTATCCCAACTCCATACCCTACCCCTACCTTACCCCAACCCCAAACCCCACCCACTACCCCCACCCTACCCCCCACCCTACCCCTTCCCTACCCCGACCCCACCCTGGTCTCGACCCCCACTCTACCGCCATCCTATCCCAACTCCCTACCCTACCTCTACCTTACCCCAAACCCTACCCACTACCCCACCCTTAACCCTAACCACGACCCTATCCCACCCACTACCCCCACCCAACCCCTACCCCTAGACCTTACCACCCCACCCCGACATACCCCTTACCCCTACCCGACCCCTACGGGTAGGTATGGGTGGGTATGAAGGGTTGTGGTGGAGTATGGGTAGAGTGTAAGATCGTGGTAAGGGTAGAGGTAGGGGTCAAGGGTGTGGAATTGGAGAACTGTGTGAAACAATTGATGAACATGTTTTCAAATTTGAAAATGGAAAACTAAAAAAATAGAAACAGAAAATTGGAGATAGAAAAACTGAAAAATAAAAACGGAAAATTGGAGAACGAAAAACTGAAGTAGAAAACAGGAAAATATCTCTGTTAGTAAACAGGCCCTAAGTTTTGCCCCCTGCTGTATAAATTCTTTAAGCCCCGGCCCCTGTAACCTGTCAATCCTGGCTCCGCCACTGTGAACAACATTTAGCACTTTTCTTTCCCTGAAGAGAAAGTGTCAAAAATTTTTGGGACAACCATATTTTTTTTTGGCAAATGGGACAACCATATCAAGAAAGTTAGCATTTAGAATCTTTTAGGAGGAAGTATTAGTTTATCACAATTGCTATTATTATGATTATTATTAGTGCGATTAATATTATGATCATCATTTTATGGAATCCATGCACTCTTAAATTAATAATATGCTAGATTTATGCCCCTCTTAGCACTCTCTTACAAAAAAACGTTGTATAGAGCCTATTTGGTTACTAATAAGTGACTTTAGAAACTTATTTTGCCGAATTAGATTTACTAAATGCTTTTTTCCTTTTAGAAAATTCAGCATATTTAGCTATATCAGCCAAATTACAATATTATCTGTTGTATTTGATTATAAATTATAATGCCTAACTGTTAAGTGATGTGTTGAGATGGATCAACCATGCACAAGACACAATAGTAACCTTATTGTTTCATAGATGAAAAATAACGTCCTGTTTTTTCAGGTTCATAGGCATCACCAAAAGCTTGGATATGGCAAAGCAACATGTATACCTGTCCGTGGAAGATTAATAATCATTGCCGCTTGCAGAATAGTTTTGTAACAACGTTCCCTAATCAAAGTAATCAGCAACTATATTCACTACGTGGTGTTGTATATAATCTGTGAATTGGTCCAGTTATAATAGTTTTTCAATTATTTGATCATCTTATCTTCATCTATTTGGGGCATTTTCATTCTTATCAGTGCTCTCTTCCTGTCAAATAATGGCCTAGAGGATAGACTGAAAATATCAATTTTGGGTTTAATTGGATTGCTTTCGGTAACATATGAGACTGAGTTTAAACAAATGAGATCAGACTTAGACTTGTAAAATTAGACTTAGACTTTTAAAATTGTAAAATATACGCGAATCAGACATCTATTTGATAAAAAAAAAGACTAAATTTTGTAGCTTTCGGAGGGGTATTTCAACCCACTTTGACTTTCAACCGCTGTACCAAAAGCAAAGGAAGCCTCCAATGCACCAGTAGTTGTCATTATTTCTTTGTTTTCTAGTAAATTCAAATATAGTGACCAAGTAAAGAAAAGAAAGTGTACTTTTTTTATTAACCAAATGAAGAAATTATCCAAATTTTACTTCTTATATTGAATTAAGGTGTTCTTGAAGTTATAACTATTCATTAAAAGGCAAGCATAAGTGTGCCTGTTTTCTCTCGCATTAGGCGATGTAGGGCTTTCCCGCCGTTTTGTCGCGTGGCTTCGCTTGCGGTCTTCTTCACTGGTGCAAAGAAATCAGATTGGAGGAGAGACTGGTCATCAGGGTACGTTTGGGATGTGTTCCAATTTTTTGTGGTTGGACAACCCGCATGCATAAAAGAAATGGGTAAAACTTTTGATATTCAAGGAGGTTGTGACTTTCATATGGAGACCGGTAAAAGGTATTTCTATAAAAGAAATTGACACTAAAATGTATTCACTTACATTTTACTATGAAGTGTACATGAAACGTGTTCTCAAGAGGATTTATGATTTGTGATAGGCCTTGTGAAAAGTTATACTTGATCAAAGAATCTATAATTTATATGATTTTCATCTTTCATGTATAATTTTTGGTCACACGGTTTTTACACTAAATTCTCATACTCCGTATATGGCAA
Organism: Cuscuta epithymum; assembly: GCA_945859915.1. Classification (NCBI taxonomy): domain Eukaryota; kingdom Viridiplantae; phylum Streptophyta; class Magnoliopsida; order Solanales; family Convolvulaceae; genus Cuscuta; species Cuscuta epithymum. Next base: position 2,342,110 of record CAMAPF010000024.1, read on the forward strand.
GACTCAAGAAAGGAGTTAATGTTGCAAGGGAATATACGATGTGTATTTTTTCCTCAATCCTATCTATAAGGCTAACCGCAACCCAGCCCGTCAATAAATCTAATTTCAGACCAGTTTATACGTATTCACTCAGTCAATTCAGTTTTTTCCTGCAACCCAGTACTGTCAATATATTCACTCAACACCTATTTTTTTAAAATTAAATGCATAAACCTTCACTTTTTTAATACACATCAGTTATGTGACACTTTTATTTTTATCAATAATTATGATTTAAAAATTCAAACATTTCAATGTCAAAAAAATTAAAATTTTTAAATATTTTTTGTAAGCAAAAGTGGTATATTGAAATAAATATAAAAGTGGTGTTTATATTTAAATTCTGGTCCAATATTTTGAAAAATATTAATCAAAAAATGAAATTAATTATTTCATCATTATGGATCTAATTTTCAGCCATTAGATTTAACTACAATAATTTTTTTGAGCCCAATGATTTCTTGCCGTTGGATCTTGCTACAAAAGTTTTTTTAAAAATAAAAGTTATTTTTAATATGCATAGTTGCACAAAGCAAATAGGATGGAGGAAGATGCACGCACATACCATGTCCACAAAATAGCCCACTGGAGCCTAGATTGCAAGAATCGGCAGCAAGCAATGGGACCGGGGTGAATTGGCCGGCTATATCTCCCTCCCCAATGTTTCACTAATTCACTATGAGATCTTGCTATATGAAAATTGGCTTGGGTTGCAGCCAATTTTGGCGTGAAAACTTCCCATTTGGCTTTTCCCCCCTTCCCATTGCGATCAGCCTAATGCCTGTCAATCTAACCCTGTGTCTGACTTTTTTTGGCTCTATCAGTAGGACAGCATTGTAAGTTATTGTCTCATAAATGAAAAAATAATTATGTAGTTGTGCTTTTTTTCAGCTCATAGGCATCACCAAAACATGTACAAAAATGCTATTCCTACCCCACTTTGTGAACCACAAAAATAGGGTGAAGTACAAAATGAGGTACAAAATGGGGTACCTATAGCAAAGTTGAAACATGTATATCTGTCCGTGGAAGAATAATAGTTGCTGCTTGCACATAAGTTTTGTAACAATGTGCCCTAAATCCTCATCAGTAACATTATTCCATACATTTGTTGTACTCCCTCCCTAACGAAAAAATCTTTCGACTTACCTTTTTCGTCCGTAACCAAAACAATACACTTTTATTCTTTTTTCATTATTCTTAATCAACCCACTTTTAAAATGGAAACATTTCTCCTTTTACTGAGAATAGTCTGGGAGTTAGACCAATTTTGATCTTCCTCCAAGTTCAACATCCCTTCCTCGCAATTTTATCCTTATTATTAATCACTTTCCGTGTTCCAAAAGACTATTAAAGTCCGCTAAGGTCTAAGGGTTTGTTTACAATTGCTTCTCCTTAAAAAAAAATACTTTTTGGAAAAAGTGATTAGTAGTAAAAGTTGATAGTGTTTGGTAAAATAAGTGCTTTTTGTGTAATAGAAAGAGTAAATCCACTTTTCGCACGAAAGCCGAGAAAAGTAAAAGTTTGTAATGTTTAGTAAAATAAGTGTTTTTAAGCCAAAAGCTGGGAAGTGCTTTTTTATAGAGTTTGAAAACAAAGCCTAATGTGTGAGGCGATGTAAAAATAAGTCGTTAAGTGTGACCAGGCGGGAGTTTTTCAAATATGCTTTTATTTTTTTGAAAGGAAAGAAATGGTTTCAGCATTTAACAAAATTCTCTTCCGTAACACGAAGTATATTCTAAAGCAACTAAAAATATTATAAAGCATTTAGACTATGTTTGGCAAGCAAAAGTAGCCTTTTAGCTTTGGGGTTTTGGCATGAATACTACTAAAAACTGGACCTGCACAAAAGAGGGTTCGGGCCGGGCTCGGGCCGGGCTTTTCATAAGTTTTCTACTCATCGTGTGTGGGGGGCCCCGGCCCGGCCCGCAAAAACGGGCCTAACCCCATGTCCATACCCGCCCGTAAGAGCGGGCCGGGTAGTCCACCGGGCCGCCAGGCCTGAGAAAACTTTAAATTTTTCAAAATTATATAATTTATTTAATACTCCGTACTTTATAAATAATAGGCTAAAGGGTCAAATAGGCCTTGAAACTTAAAGTGTTCAATTAGCCCCTCATATAGGAGGTTCAGCCCGGTCATCCCCAATTGGGGAGGTTCCCGGTAGGGGTGTGCACCGGTCCAAACCCGGACCGGACCGGAACCGGTTAGGACCGGAAACGGAATCTGTATTTTGGATGGACCGAAGACCGGACCTAATTGCAACCGGTCCAGACCGGTCCGGACCTGTTTATTCCGGGTCGGTCCGGTTTTAGACCTGATTGGACCGGTATTAAAATGCACTTTAGTTTTTGAATTTTTTATGAACACATAAATGTGTGCAATCCTTATTTCTTAATACTGCAAACCTGCAATGCATCATGAGTTTATATAATTCAAGTACTAGTCACTAAATGTTAAGATTAAATATTTCCTAAGGCAAGAACTCCCAATAACCGTAACAAATATATCCATCGGACCATCACTGATTGTTGTCTTTATGTATAATGCAGATATGCACTATGTAGTCATGCAACCAGTGGCGGAGCCAGAGAGTTTTCGAAGCGGGGGCGTACTAAAGGCTATGAATTATTATGTATTTTCTCAAAATATAATGAAAATAATAAAAATGTAATACATTAGCACAAATTAGTTCATTACATACTACTTGACTCATATCTATAATCTGGAAATATCAATCATAAGAGTTTTAACTTGTTCAAAATGTTGTATAATAACTTCATGTTGGGAAAGCGCGACCCCCATTCTTTTCCAGGATCACAATCTCATAGACTCTTGTACATTTATATATTGATACACTCATAATACAAAGACTCAATCTGACAATATCAATTTGTATTACTCTCACTCACTCTTTGTATCTGAGACTATTTCACTCTACCTCACTTGTTCACTGCACTTCATCCAACGATATCTTTGAGCTTTCTTTTCTCACAAGACACTCATTCTCCTTCTCAAGGAGACTCCCACTTTCACTCACTCAAGAGCTCTCTTCAAGGTTAGCAAAGAAACAAGGAGCTTCTCTATACTAATCTCATCAAAGCTCCTCTAGATTTTTTTCATACACCACTACACATCTAGATTATTCCAAAAAGTATCCACAAGCTTCTCTAATCTTCTAGAACGATTTAGAAAACACAACAATTCTTTAAAATCCTCTAGAGGCTTCCACACACTTCCACACGATTTTAGTAAGTTCCACAATTCTCTATAAAACTCCACATTATTATTCTAGAACATTCACTACTTCTTTACACATATATAGAGAATCTTGGACATCTCTGAGAATTCTAAAACTCCAATGAATTTCTCCACTAAGGAGGAAATCCAACATAGTCTCGAGAATCTTTTGATCTTTTGTTGCAAGAAATGTGGCAACATATTTGTCAAACTAAACACTTTCTTGCTCACTATAACCACGAAAAGTCAATCTGTGTGACATTAAAGGTCTAAAACTCCACACTTTCATTCAATTGAATGTGGTATGTTGCAGCCAATACTTGTACTCCTAAAAACACATATGTTTCATGAAAGACTTTGCCTTTTATTTTAAAAGTTAATCTAAATTATCCTTAATTGGTATTTATTTTTGTAAAAAACAAGGGGGCACATTAAATATATTATAAGTAGTAGTACTAATTTTTTTTGCCCGAAGCGGGGGCGCTTGCCCCCTCATGCCCCTCCCCAGCTCCTCCACTGCATGCAACCATGTCAAAAAACGAAAGTAACAAGCAATAAAAATATTTTGATCGTTAACTAGTCCATAGCAATTAGGAAACATAACCCACGATACTCTAGTTTTAGCTAAAGAAGCGCAATCTGCCAATATCCATGGCAAAGTAAAAACAAGAATCTGCCCAAAGAGCTACTGTTTAACAAAAAAAATTAAAACAAAAGTCCATGTTGAGTAAAATAATTAACCCTATTAGGTTGTGCCGCCCCAAACCCAATTGACACTATTACACTAAAACGGATAAAATAATAGTAATAACCGGGTTACCGGTCCGGACCTGTTTTTTTCCGGGTTTGACCCGGACCGGACCGGAACCCGGAATCTCAATTTTCAATGGACCGAGGACCGGACCTATATAATCCGGACCGGTCCGGTTCAGGTCCAAAATGCGGTATGGACCGGTTTATGCACACCCCTAGTTCCCGGTGGAATTTTTTGATAAATTTTTTTGAGCATCTTCTTCATTAAGTCTAATTTACTCATATCAAATTTTAGCTAAAAATTAAACCGGGAAGACAGTCAAATGATTTTCCGAAATGTACTACGGTTTTTAACTGCGCAGTTATCTTCAAAAAAACATTTGACTGCCTTCCCGGTTGAATTTTTAGCTGAAATTTGGTATGGGTAAACTATACTTAATGAACAAGATGCTCAAAAAATTTCATCAAAAAAAATCCACTGAGAACCGCCCCAATTGGCGACGGCCGGGAAGAACCTCTTATATAAGGCCTTGAACACTTTAAGTTAGTTCAAGGGCCTATTTGACCCTTTAGCCTAAATAATATTATAACATTTAAAAAATTGCTAATACGCTTATAATGTATACAGGTCTTTCATCACATACACAAAAAATATTTACACAAAAATAATAATGAGAAAGTATCTCTAAAATTTAAAACTCAAACTCAAAGTATTATCTTTAAGTACAAAAATAAATATTAGATTGGTTAGACTATTTGTTAAGAACTAAAAACTTAAATTTAAACATGATAAACTATAAACATGTATACAAATAAATTAGTAAATATAAAAATATACATGTAAATAAATACATAAATTAGTATATATAAAAATATATATGTATATTACTAAATGTAGCGGGTCGGACTTATCGGCCCGAACGGGCCTACACCCTAACCCAAGTCCGCCCATATGTTGTTGCGGGCCGGACCCGAGCTGGACCGGTGGGTAAATATATATGTCCAAACCCGCTAATTTATGCGGGCGGGCCGGGCGGGCCGGGCGGGCCAGCCCGGTTTTGTACAGGTCTACTAAAAACTAGACAATGGACAAAAAAGAACCTTTTTTTTAAATTTCCCAAAAAAGTGACTAATAAACATCTATATCTCTAAATTAGCCTTCCTAAGTGGTGAGCCCTGCAGCTGGATAACTAAGCCGCAACTTAGCCGTACCAGTTCACTACGTATCTTTGCATCCGTTAGGCTCTAGCAATTAATTCTTCTTTATACGTATTTTTAATACATAGTATTATTTTCAATAATAGATATTTGAATGAAAATATAGGGGACTCAAATATTTTAATTATTACACAAAATTAGTGTGAATATTGTCTCAGTTACTATTGTCGCTCCAATGATCACCGTTTCATTTACTACCGCGCCAGTGAGTACCGTCCCATTTACTACCGCTCAAGTGACCACCATCCCAGTTATTACCGCTCCAGTGATCACCGTTCCAGTTACTATCACTCCAGTGATCACCGTTCCAGTTACTACCGCTCCATTGACCACGGTCCCAGTTACTATCCCTCCAGTGACCACCATCCCAATTACAGTTACTCACTTACCTGGCCCATATGTTACAGTTACCTGATTCGCCAGTTACAGTTACTCACTTACCCGACCCACATGTTACAATTACCTGGTTCGCCAGTTACAGTTACCCGACTTGACCAGTTACAGTTACCCGTCTAACCAGTTACAATTACCCGACTTGACCAATACAGTTACCCGACATGAACAGTTACAGTTACCCGTCCGACCAGTTACAGTTACCCAACTTGACCAGTTACAGTTACTCATCCGACCAGTTACAATTATTCGTTCAGTTACAGTTACCCGATTCATCCAGTTACAGTGGCCAACCCGTCCAGTTACAATTACCCGACCCATCCAGTTACAGTTATCGGACCCGTCCAGTTACAGTTACCCGATTAAACTAATTACAATTGTCCTGTTTTACAAGGACAACCAGCCATCGTAGTCGACCCCCGGTGACCGTCGTGGCCATCCACCACTACCACCCCCGCCCTGAGACTGTGGTCGTCCACCACTGCTACCCTGGTCAGAGACTGGCGCCATGGCCATGAGCACCCCACCACCACCCGCCAGGGTCCACAACCCCAGTCACTACCCCAGTGGCCCACCCAATCCCCTGCACCGTTACTGCCCTAGCCCCATGTCCCGTCAGTACCAGATCTATAAATACAAGCGCCATACCACTATCCCTGAAATCCACGTCGTCGGGTTGTTGTGTCGCCGTGCCGCTACCAAGGTAAAATAGAACGATGAGCACGATTGCAACAGTCACATCGCTTCGAAGGACGACGACATAACTCCTGCAGCTGCGGCGCACCAGACAACGATGGGTGTGGCCGAAAATGATGTAGGTAGCCGAGATCGAAAGAAGTTATTGGAAGAGCATCGATGCGGCGCAGAAGAGAATAAGGGAAAAGAAGATGATATGAGTTGCAATGGCAAAGAAAAGCCGGGCAGTGGAACAACGACGGCGAGGAGAGACGGCGACGACGACTATGGCGTAATGGCAGCTACAATGGTGAAGTGGTGACAAATTGGAGGAAGCGGCGTTGAATCTAGCTAGTATGGGCAGAAGGGAGAGGGTCCGAATTCCGAAAGAAAAAGGTCGTTGTTGGGTTGTTGGAAAATAGTTATTATGTTTATATGTGAAGGGCGATATAGTCTATTTGTTCTCAATTTACTCTTAATCTGTCCAAACCAATACGAGCCTTATTTATGTCCTTGGAAACCGCGGAAGTCCTATTCGTGTCATTTTTTCTTTAGCTTTTCTATGATTATAAAAGTCTCTAAAAACTACTAGTTATATGTTTGGCATGACAATATTTAAAAGCTTTTTAAAAAATAAAGGATCTTTTGAGATGCTACAGGGAGTAACATCTGAGAAAAGTTTGTGGCTTTTAACATTAATTAATCCAAGCAGCTTGTATACCAAACAATACTAAATCAAACAGTCATCTTCTTACCAAAAAACTATTACTTTTTCTTTGTAAGATCTTTTCAGTCACTAAAAAGTAAAAACTAACAGTTACAAAAAAACTCACAAAGGTATCTTTTCAGCTAGTTGTGCCAAACATACCCTTACACTTAGGCCTCAAAAGCTTAGCCTTAATGACTTGGCACAATTCATGGAGTTTGCTCCCTCTAAAAAGGTTTTATCTTCATCTACAAATAATCTTTCTTTATTTGACTTTATGTTTGGCATTAATTGAAATTAGTATCTGTTGGGATTAGGGGCGGAGCCAAGACACTGGGTTGGAATGGACCGGTAAAAAGAATATTTTTGAAAAAAAAAATACACTTTTACCTTAAAAATATAGACATGTTTAAAGTTTGGGTTGGGGACAAGGTTAGTCCCTCCCTAGCTATGTCCCTAATTGGGGCGATTGGCCCAAAAACAGGATCCGCCCAATACCCCTAGGGAAGAAAGGATTGGATAATGGCCCGCCAGGAATATCCGGTGCTCGTCCTCCTTACGAAACGCTCACCGTTCGTACCTTTGTCCAGTTGAAGACAGGAAGGCATTTGGGGCCACGGTAAGGACCTTCGGCGTAGACCAGACGTTGTCCCTGGCCTTGCACCTAATTGAGCCCCAAAGCAGGAAGCCTGGGGACGACCGTCTGAGACTTTTGACAGAAAAGCAAGATACTGGCGGGAACCGCATTTAATGCACCAGATTTGGTGTTTGGAATCTGGCCACTGACAATCCTCGACATCACCACTATCACTTACCCCTTGATGGTATAAATAGCAACATTTATAATGGTATAAATAGCAACATTTATTTCATAATTAAGGGGTTGACAAATTGTATTCACTAGCAATAGGAATTATTCCTTTGTATTTCCCGATCATGGTAGATGATCGGCTCGGATCTAGTAGGATGTGCTACAATTGTTCATTATTATCCCTTGATAAAAATCTGGCTCACTTATTGTCTTTATTTCTCCATTTGACTTCTGCATGTGCTATTTCATATACTCACTTTACTAATACATCTCAGAGTTGAAGGAATAAACTTCAATATATCAAATACGGAGTATCAATCAACTTATTGTTGGAAATATTGAGTGTATTTCAAATGAAAATGACTTTATTAATCAATTTTATAAATTATATATTTTTTTATTCTATTACAAAATATTTTTAATGAATGTTTATTATTTCTTCCAAATATTAACGTTAGGCACTACAAATGTCCATTAATTAACTTTGGGAAGTTATCATATGTACGTGTGAGGAATGTTCATGTCAGGCCGGCCTGACGGGCTGCCCCGTCCGGCCGGCCTGACATGAAGAGCACTCATGTACGTGTATCCTTATTTATTATTAAAATCAATTGCTATAATCTTTAATTGAGCCTGTATGATGAACTGATCATTTGAAACTTTATCTAACTTGAGCTTTTATTACTAATAGTCCGTATCTGCTTAACGTTAGTGGGAGTTGAAAGAATATTTCAACATTAAACTCAACTTTGATCTTATTTATTAACATGTACGTTAGTACTCTAACGTTTTCATCTGATCGAGCATGTAGCAACGTTTATCTCTTTCAGTATGTATATATATGTACGTTCGGCCAAGCTAGGGAGGGTGTGAGACAAAAATTATTTTTGAGTAGAAGATCCCCTATCTTATTACAACTCTGCTGGATTATTTTATTTCACTCTCGTTGTTCTGTTACCGGCTTACGCCGAAGAGCTCGTTTTATCTTGGGGAAAAGTTTTCGCTAGTCGGAAATACTTTCTTCAGGACAGCGTTTACGCGACTCGAGTTATATTATTTTTCTAACGCTTTTTTGTAGGTTTATCCGGCCGAATTATTCCAACAATCTATTCCAACACTTATTTCATAAGAGAGTGAATATTTAATTTTCTTATTGGGAATTAATCATAAGTTGTTCCTTAAATCACTAGACTTTCTGAAGAGAACAAAAAAACGAGTTTTCCGCTCCAGAAAAGTCGAAGGGCTTGAGCAGTGGGCAGGAAAGAGCGGAATGCGGGGCATGTGTTTCCCAATGAAGAGATAAAAAGCACACAGTAATTAATGTGTGTATGCATATTTTGGCTTATTCTTTTATGGTTTGATTGGACAAAAGGGCGGAGAAGGGTAAGAATCTATTCAACATTTTTAATGGGACGTAGACAATTCTGCATTTCCCTTTTAATGCTTTAGCCTAATCGCAATGCTCAGACCATACTGATCCATTGTTAGAATTTGTCGCGTTGATGGGTTGTTTCCAAATCCACCGTTTATTCATACTCCGTACAAAGTTTCCACTCTCTCCCACCCAAAAACAAGTTCCACATCTTACTTCACACATATTAAGAAAAGAAATTTGACTTTACTGTAGATTTCATTGTTTGGCACTGTTTGGACACTATTTGGCACTGTTTGACACTGTTTGGAACTGTTTTAATGTAGATAATTTGCCAAATAAGGAAAGATTTGAAAGTAGAACTTAATTTTGGAACTTCCCGAAAAAGGTAAAGTGAAACTTGTTTTTGAATGGGAGGGAGTATTTTCTTTGTTTTTCTCCAAGGACAATGATTTTTGAGAAACATAGTTGGGATAGGTGACTAGGTGAGTCAACGGTAAAATTGTTTCAAATTCTATTTCTTTGTTGTTGTTCAAAAAGTTGGAATCTCCCGTCCTAGAACCCCCACTTCGACCCGACAGGATGATGAAGTTGTAAGTCATGATGACTCAGTCGACCCAATGATGGTAGACTTTATACCCGTACGCATCAGAGGTCCAGCTCAGAACACAAAAACGGTCAAATTCCATTTCTTCATATGTTAGGATGTTTTTAAAGGATGACATGTCATTGCAGAGCCCCACTAACGTCTGGACAGTTAATTGGGAGGATGAAATTGAACTTTAATCATAAACTAACAAATATATTGAATACTGAATAGAGTCTGATCCAAATACTTATAAAGGTCTTGTGCATTTTTACATAGTAAACTCATATCACAGTTGACAAGATTCAAACTCGAGACTTATCATTTGTAGCGCCTCTATCTATCAATTGAGTTATGTCCACCGATTTAAAAGTTAATGTTGTCAATTCAGCTGTAACGATGATGACCGCATTAATAACAAATCGAAATTGATGGATGATATATACGGAGTACAATTTAATTTAACATAAAAACCATGTCCTTGTCAAGACATGAGCCACACTATTGGCATATAGTTTAGCATGTCCGACTAAGAACATTGTTTTTCAAGCACTCATTTTGTCTTTCTTGATCAACTAATAAATCGAAATATGATTCGTCTCCGTCTGACCGTACACCAGAACACATCATTTGTACAATCAATTTGAATGAGTTTCGTTATTATATGGAATTATATCGTTGTAGAGATGTGTTCAAAGAACCTGAAATGCACCGCTCAAAGACAAATTCTTGTTGTACACGTTTTTATACCCATCAGTACACGCATGTGTCTGTGAGAGTTATTTTTTGTCTGTGAAGCACAGTTCACAGACAAAAGCTAGCTTGTTTTGTCTGTGGAATATTTCACAGACAAAACAAGTCAACTTATGTCTGTGGACTGCGTTTCACAGACAAGAAAATACTCTCACAGATACAAGCGTATACTGATGGGTATAAAAACGTGTACAAAACGAAATTTTGCCGCTCAAATGCGTACAAGTATGTACACAAGCCGCCAGTGAATTTCTCTCGCCGCCCTACTAACCTATGTTGATATTTATATCTCATTTCACGCTGTTGGGACTTGGGAGTATCAATCATTCAAAAAATGGGTTTAAATGTCCTAAACAATTATCTCTACATAAAATGGAAGTTAAATTTGCATTAGCAGTACCAATCATTCAAAAATTTGGTTTAAAGACCCTAAACAATTATCTCTACAAAAAAATGGAAGTTCAATTTGCTTTAACATACTTCATTCACACCATTTCTTTTACATTCACCTTATAATTGGTACTGGGTAGTTCTCGTTCACTTACATTGATTTTCGTAGAGAATCACAAATTCACAGCCAAATGGAACAATTTCAATCTTAACAATCTCTTTCATAATACGGAGTATCTATTTTTAGCTTATTAACCGTATCAATTAACTTTTCATGAATTGTGTGATAATCAAGAGATAAGTAAAACGAAAGTTACTTTTCTACCAAAGTTACTTAAGTTATTACTGAGAACTAATTAAACTACCCAGAACCAATTTAGTTGTGTTTTCATATTATTTTGTCATATTTAAGCTGATTTCATTACTTTAACTAGATTTCATCAATGACAACAAATTCATCCAATTTCAATATTATCAAACTAACTTCAAACTCATATTTTCGGATATCGAGACCTATTCTCATGGTCATGCATTACATGAACACATAAATATCATTTTCAATTGCGCCAATTTCACTAATATTTATGAAAATATTTGCTAATACTCTGTATTAATTTTTTACTTATTAAATATAATCTAGAGTGAAATAATTGCAGATTTATGAATATGGAAGAGGATGTAAAAGGTATTACTCTACAGAAATATTTATATCAATATGAAAACATTCATATGAGAGTAGTTGATAGTTATTATTTATTATTATAAGAAAATATGTATTGCAAAAATGATCTTTGTACCCACTCTTATACCCACTGTTGGGTTAAGGGCCCAAGCCGAGGTCCGGCCCACTAACCCATCTTGCCAGACGAACGTCCAGTTAGGACACTAGGCCAGCCCACAGGCCCATGTTCCCTGAGGATGGACGAACGTCTGGTGTTGGAGGACTCAGGCCCAGCAGCTCATCCCGACGAGCGTCTATGCAGGGACAAGGAGCAGAACCACGGGCCACCAGGGATGGCGACGAACGTCCACAGAGCAAGCCTGCAGTCATCGGGGGAAACCCAGTCCACATGGTGAGTATCCATCAAGGCCAGGAGACGAACAGCCGATATCTCCCAAGGGTCCCTTGGAGCAATCCAACTCACTTCCCGGTGGACGAACGTCCCCACTAATCCGGCGGGAAACCTAGATTCTGGCGGGAAGTGCATTTAATGCTAAAGATTTGGTAGTTGGGACACCAGCGGTCCACAGGCTGCCACGTCACTACAGCCACCCGCCCATTGGCGGGTATAAATAGAAGCATTTATTCCATTGTAAAGGGTTGGCAACTTTCTATTCTTAGCATACTAGCTTCAGCATTCTTACTCGCAGCATTCTAACTGCCTTGTAAGACGAACGGCCGACGTGCCTTGTCTAGCAAGTAGATTGTATTTAGGGGAGTTATTACGGAGTTAATAATACCTATTTACATTGCCTGCTATTACTCTTGTTTCCTGATTCATCTAATAGTTGTTGGGCTAGACATTCATACATTCACTCCACTCGAAACCTTTGGGCTTACGTGTTGGGTCCACGGGTTGAAGGAATAAACCTCAACACTGGCGCCGTCTGTGGGAAACTGAGCGAAAAGTTTCCAGAAACTCTCCCAAACAGCTACTAAGTCTACCTACTGCAAACACGATGTCAGGAAGCAACACCCAGCGTGATCTCTCCGAGCGTCTGGAGTCGAGCCGGCGGAATCGCGGCCAGAACTCGGAACTATCCGCAACAATATGGACTTCAGGGGGAAACGGGGGTATCACTGACCTCATTCCCCTGGAGGCCAGGCAGGATCCCCGCCTCATGCGTGAACTCGCAGACACCATGCGTCGCATGGCGGACGAGCGGGAGGCCCGAGAGCAGGTGTACTCTGCAAGCACTCAGCGAACGCCCCTCTCTCCCATACGCCGCATGCAGTCGTACGATGATACGACGGGATCCAGTGACCACCGGCCCTCAGTCCACGAGCGGCTAGGTGGGGGTTCAGGCTCCCGTGAAACGGGAGGGCGGACCAGGGTTAGCATCGCTGCATCCAGGGCTCTCACACCATCGATTCCTCGCCAGATTCCGCGGGGAGACGAGACCCCAAGGGTCAACACCGTTGGACGACGTTTCCAACGGCGAGGTGCGCAGATCTTCAGGCGGCCGCACGATGTTGTGGCCGCTCAGCAGAATGCCACCCCCGAAGCCGCGCCCCCTGTGTCCCCCGGAAGGGCCGCACAGGACGCACGGCTGGAAGCCATGGAGAGGCAGATAGCCGAGATGAACAGGCGGGCGGACGCCGGCTCGGCCACACCCTCCTTCTCTCTCACATCACCTTTCACTCCACGGGTGATGAGCGTCGAGATCCCCCGGGACTGCAGGCCCCCGGGGAACTTGGTGTATAATGGGGCTGGTGATCCTAAGGCCCATCTGATAAGCTACCAAGGGAACCTGTCCATGCTGGGAGCATCGGACGAGGCCATCTGCAGATTGTTCTTCAGCACCCTCAGGGGGCCAGCTCAGGAATGGTTCGGCCAGTTGAGGCCAGGCACCATTGACTCATATGAACAGCTTTCCCGGCAGTTCATGGCACAGTTTGCTGCCAGCACCACCCCCAGGAAGGATGTCACGGCACTCGCCCACATCAAGCAAGGGCGGGACGAACCGCTGGCTAGGTTCCTGGTGAGGTGGAGGGACGAGGTACTGCAGGTCGACGATCTGGACGAACGTCTGGCCACCAACATGTTCACCAGTGCGCTGGCCACAGGGGATCTGTATCGGGACCTAAGGAGGAATCCCGGCACCAACTACACCGAGGTTTTGGCCCGGGCACAAAAGTATGCCTCCATTGAGGAGGAGATCAGGCAGCGGGACGGAGTTCCCGCGGCCCAGCCTAGGAAGATGGCGGACAGGCTCGGACCTAAACCGGGACCCGGGCCCTCTCCCCCAAGCAAAAAGAAGAGGGTGGACGGGGCGATGGTCCCTTGGAAGGCTCCGTCCGGAGACTGTCAGACGCGGCCAGACGACCGCTATATACCTTTGGCCTATCCAGTGAGCCAAATCTTCGAGGCCATCAAGGACAAGGGCCTCCTGACGGAACCCCAAGATATGAAGAAGTATATGGGGCTTGACCAATCGGCTTACTGTGAATACCATCAGAGGGTCGGCCACCTGACGGACAACTACAGCCAATTAAAGAAAGCGATCGACGAGCTGATACGTCAGGGGTACTTGGGCGAGTTCACCCAGCTGCTGAACAAAAACAGTCAGCAGAAGCCGAACCCAAGGCACAAGACATGGCGCCGCGACGACCGGCGCGAAGCAGAACCTCAGGACGTGGATTATCGGAGTGCAGATAAACGTCCGGAGGGATCCCTTGGCCCAAAGGGCAAGAAGAAGAAGTTGGAGATCAAGGTGATCTTCGGGGGCGCTGAGACAGGAGATACACCCGCCGAGCGGAAAAAATTTGAGAGATCACTCTATGTGGGTTCCGTATCAGCACCCCCCACCAAGCGCAATAAGACCGAGGCAATTACCTTCGGCCCCGCTGATCTGCCAATGTCACCGGCGCCGCACAGAGACGAGCTGGTGATCAGCATGGATGTGAATGATGCCATCGTCCGCCGCGTCCTTGTTGATACTGGGAGCAGTGTGAACATCCTCTACTGGGAGGCTTTCGAAGGAATGAAGCTCAGGAAGGACATGCTGCACCCTCTGCGCACCCCGCTGTCCGGCTTCACCGGGGACTGCATTGACGCCGAGGGCACCATCGCCTTGCCGGTAGAGATCGGCGACGGCCCTCATACGGCCCGGATCAGCATGACGTTCGTCGTGGTCCGCCTGAAATGCGCCCACAACGCCATTTTGGGCCGGCCCGGCTTGGAAGACTTGGGGGCCATATGCTCCGTACGGCACTCATGCCTCAAATTCCCCACCGACACTGGGGTGGGGGTAGCACGTACGGACCCACATATGGCCAGGGCCTGCTACACGAAGGCCATGGAGAAGCTCAACGAGCGGGAGGCTCGGGTCAACAGCATCTCCGAGAAGGCCAAACAGGCCGACTTGGACGCTCATCTGGAACCAGCAACTCTGCTGGAAGAAATCGAGCTCGATGACCCGACGGACAGGAGGGTGTCCATCGGTGCAGATCTAGAGCCAGAAGTCAGGGCGGGGGTCATAGCCGTCCTCCGAAGGTTCAGGGTCTTATTCGCCAGAGGGCCAGAGGACATGCCGGGCATCGACCCCAACCTCATATGCCATAGACTCGCCGTGCGGCCGGATGCCAAGCCTGTACAGCAGAAGAAAAGGTATATGGCGGCCCGACCGACGCGATTTCATCAGGAAGGAGACGGCAACCCTCCTCAGCATTAAACACATCCGGCCGGTCATCCACGTGGAGTGGCTGGCCAGCGTGGTACTAGCCCCGAAGGGCGACACTTGGCGGATGTGCGTCGATTACTCGGACCTGAACAAAGCTTGTCCGATGGATCCTTACCCTGTTCCGAGGATCGACTTGCTGGTGGATGAGACGGCAGGCTGCGAGCTGCTCAGCTTCATGGATGCATTCAGGGGCTACCATCAGGTGTTCATGCACCCCGATGATGCCGAAAAAACGGCGTTCGTTACAGCGGACGGCGTGTATTGCTACATCGTCATGCCGTTCGGCCTGAGGAACGCCATGGCTACCTTTCAGAGGATGATTGGGATGTTATTCAAAGATGTACTCGGGAAGACAATGGAAGCTTACGTGGATGACATCCTGATCAAGAGCAAGAGAAAGGAGGACCATGTCCAGGACATGGAGAGGGTCTTCGACATCATGGAGAAGGCCAGCATGAGGCTCAATCCGAAGAAATGTGCCTTCGCCGTCCGGGGCGGCAAATTCCTCGGCTACATGATGAGCGGGCGGGGGATCGAGCCTAACCCGGAAAAGGTGAAGGCAATTATGGACATGGAGGCCCCGAAGAACCTGAAAGATGTGCAGCGTCTCACCGGGCGTCTAGCGGCCCTGAGCAGATTCTTATCCAAGCTGGCTGATAAGGCGATCCCTTTTTTCCAGATCATGAAAAAAGCCAGTCCCTTTGAATGGACCCCGGAATGCCAGGCTGCCTTCGAAGATTTCAAGGTATATCTCTCTTCTCCGCTCGTCCTCACCAAAGCGGATCCCGGGGAGAGATTGTACATGTATCTGGCGGTAGCCGACCTGGCTGTGAGCGCTGTGCTGCTAAAGGAATCTGAAGGCGTCCAGCGGCCAATATACTTCGTGAGTAAGGCGCTGAACGGCCCCGAGACGAGATACACACTGATGGAAAAGACGATCCTTGCCTTGATTGCATCCATCAAGCGCCTGGCGCCGTATTTTCAGGCACACCCGGTGACCGTCTACACAACGCAACCCCTCGCCACCATCCTCAGAAATCCAATGGCGAGCGGGAGGATAACCAAGTGGTCCCTGATGATCGGCCAGTATGACGTGGAGTTCAAACCAAGGCCGACGATCAAGGGACAGGCACTGGCGGACTTCATTGCAGAATGCACCGCGCGCACCGAGGACGAAACCCATGACAGCAACGACTTCGACAATTGGTGGGAGATGTACACCGATGGGGCCTCGAGTGCGCGGGGCTGTGGCGGGGGAGCGGTGATCACTTCCCCCGAAGGTTTCAAGGCCTACTACTCTATGAAATTCGAGTTCAAGGTCACCAACAACGAGGCTGAATACGAGGCGCTTATCGCAGGTCTGAAATGCGCGAAAGCCCTCGGAGCAGCTCGTCTGAAGGTGAGAATGGACAGCCAGCTGGTGGTAACCCAGATGAACGGCACGGCAGAAACCAGGGAAGAGAGAATGAAGGTCTACAAAGAGCTGGCGGAGGAACAGACCGCACAATTTGAGCAGGTGGTGCTTGAGCAGGTATCGCGGGTGGAGAATGCAGAGGCGGACATACTGTCGAAACTAAGCAACCCCCCAACCGATGATCCGGCCTCAGGCATCCCCCGACACATTAGAGGCTTCGTTAGGCAGGAGGTGTTCCCAGTACCGGCAACGGACGTCATCCAGGTGGAGGTTATCTCCGTGGCCGAACCTAACTGGGCGAAGGAGATAGCAGATTACCTCAGAGATGGAACACTCCCTGAGCCCGAGGATGATGGCAGTACAGGAAGAGCCGCATGGGTAAAGAGGCGTGCCCCTAACTTTGAACTTATTGACGGGCAGCTCTACAAGAAGACGTTCGGCGGACCCTACCTCCGATGCCTCCCGCCGAGCCTGGCAGCAGCGGTGATCGAGGAAATACATGAAGGGATCTGCTCCAGCCACCAGGGCCCCCGGACCTTGGCCAGAAAAATCATCCTGCAAGGCTACTACTGGCCGACCATACAGCAAGATTGTTTCAATCATACCCGGAAGTGCGCAGTATGCCAGCAGTATGCACCTGTCCCTGGCCGCCCAACAAGTTTCTACACCCCGATGACCATCGCACTACCCTTTGCCAGGTGGGGAATAGACCTGCTGGGCCCTCTGCCAACGGCTGCTGGTGGAAGGAAGTTCGTCATCGTGGCGGTTGATTATTTCACGAAGTGGGTCGAGGCCGAGCCATTGGCCTCCATCACTGAATTCCAGTGCCAGAAGTTCGTCTGGCAGAACATCATTTGCCGCTTCGGAATCCCAGAGCAGATCATCACTGACAACGGCCGGCAGTTCATCGGCAGAGGCTTTGAGGCATACTTGGCAAAGTGGGGCATCAGGCACTCTAAGGCCTCGGTGGCCTACCCGCAGGCCAACGGCCAAGTGGAGAACATGAACCGGACCATCATGGATGGAATCAAGAAGAAGTTAGAGGACTACGCCTCCACCTGGCCGGAACAGCTGAATTATGTCTTGTGGACATATAGAACAACGCCCAGAACGGCAACTGGCGAGACCCCTTTCGCCTTAGCTTATGGTTTCCAAGCTAAGGTACCGACGGAAGTATTGGTACCTACACACCGCACCAAGCACTTCCAGCCGGAGGACAACGAGACCAACCTACGAGCGGAGCTCCATTTCATTGAGGAACGGAGGGACCTGGCGGCTCGACGCATGGAAGAGTATCACAGGGCCACCCAGAGATACTTCAACAAGGCTGTGAAATTCCGCGAAATAGAGGCCGGGGACCTCGTACTAAGGAAAAGAGAGAAGAGCAAGCCGCTCGAAGGCGGCAAAATGGCGAAGAACTGGGAGGGACCTTACCGGGTCATCAGAAGATACAACCAGGGGACGTTCCTCCTCCATACCCTGGAGGGGAACCATGCCGGGATGTGGAACGTTGAACACCTGAAAAAGTTCTATCAATAGTTAGAGGCTGATGTCCTTGTTATGTTTCCACTCCCATGTAAAATGACCGGACGTCGTCAATAATAAAGGCCCCCTGTTTTTTACATCATTTCCGTTCTGCCAACGACCGCTAAAGAAGGGAATCTCGATGCAGATACACCTGTTCCTCCTTGTGATGTCTGCGGATACCAAACGTCTCCTCGAAGTAGGGACGCCGGTAGGACCAAGGACCAAGGACGAACGAAGCACTAGGGAATCTCGATGCAGATACACCTGTTCCTCCTTGTGATGTCTGCGGATACCAAACGTCTCCTCGAAGTAGGGACGCCGGTAGGACCAAGGACCAAGGACGAACGAAGCACTAGGGAATCTCGATGCAGATACACCTGTTCCTCCTTGTGATGTCTGCGGATACCGAACGTCTCCTCGAAGTAGGGACGCCGGTAGGACCAAGGACCAAGGACGAACGAAGCACTAGGGAATCTCGATGCAGATACACCTGTTCCTCCTTGTGATGTCTGCGGATACCAAACGTCTCCTCGAAGTAGGGACGCCGGTAGGACCAAGGACCAAGGACGAACGAAGATCACCTCCTTAAAAAAAAAAAAAAAAAAAAAAAAATGGGGAGAAGAGGAGAGAAGCTCCTACACGGAAGGGAATCTTGCCCGGGTGTGCCAGATCTTCCCCCACCGCCGAAGGCGAACGCCTCTCGATGAAGAGGTTAGTAGAGACGTGGAGGGGGCTAGACGAACCAAGGGAGCCTGCCAAGATAAACCTGTTTATCCCACAAATGACCATGGATCGATGGACGTGGGATAACGAAGACGGGAACCCGTGAGGGTAAACCTGTTCGTCCCTGCGAGTCCCTTGGGTACCGAACGTCTTCTTCGAAGCAAGAGACGCCGGTAAGACTAAAAGGGCCACGGACGAACGAAGAAGGGGGGAATCTCGATGTAGATAAACCTGTTCTTCCTTGCGACGTCTGCGGATACCGAACGTCTCCTCGATGTAGGGACGCCGGTAGGACCAAGGACCAAGGACGAACGAAGACCAAAAGACTCCAAAAAAAAAAAAAAAACAAAAAAATGCCAGACGAGCATGGAGCAAAGAATGATTTTTATTCCTCGGCACTATTGGCCGGAAAATTACAATGTATGAGAGTACAATACAAAAATGAAAAATTATACAAGTACAAGATGATGAGCAGAGAATCACGGCAGATCGGCGTCCGGAGCTGGAGCTTGGGAAGGGGCCTGCTTGGATTTGTCACTAGCTGCGGCTTCCTCCTGCTCCTTCAGCAGCTCAAGGGCCCCTGCATGAGCGTCTGCCATCAAGACGTCGAAACCAGCCGCCTCCGGATCAAAGGGAGCCCCAAAGTGACGCTCAAACGTCGGGAGATTCTCCGCCACTAGCCCAACCATACCTTTGCGGTAGGTGTCATCGGCGAGATCGTCAAGGAAACGACGTCCGGTGGGGGTGGCCTGGAGCAATTTTACCCCATCCTGATAGGCATCCGGGCAGGTGGCCAGGAACTCGCCAACGAGCCGCGGGAGGAACTTCATAGCCATGGTGTGGATGGCGCCAGTATAAGCCTTGGATTTCTGAAAGGCAATGGAACCAGACTCCTTGATTTTGGCAACATCGGCCTCATAAATAGGGACGTGATTGTCCACGCCCGTCTGGCGGAGTTCCACCTTGGCCTGCTCTACGGCCCACATCCGGCTGCGAAGATCCACGAGCTCGGCCTCCTGCTTCTTGAGGAGCTCCTTCTGAGAGGCATTCTCCAAGACAAGCTTATCGTAGGCATCGGCTTTCCCTTGAAGAGTGCCAGCCCTGCCTTTTGCACTCCTCAGAAGGGCGTCGCTTTCGGCCCGCACCCTGGCCATTTCCCTGCCTTGGTGCTCGAAGGCCATCCGGGCCCTGTGGAAGTAGAGCCCGGCCTTGTCCAAAGTGCTCTGGCCACACTCCAGAAGGTCTTCGGGTGCCTCCTGAGCGGCAAAATCCTGGGGGACCTTGAGATTCAGGCCGCACCATATAGAGGATGCTGTTTGACCAAAGAGCATCATTGACTCCTTGCGCGGGCCAACCCCGGAAAATTCAATCAAACCAAGGGAGGACCCATTGGCTTCCGGGGGCGAAGGGGGACGAGCATCGTCAGAATCCTTGGCCGTCTGGGCATCATCATCCCGGAGACGACGGACATCAGAAGTTCGTGGGGGAGAAGGACGGGACTTGATCCGAGGAACAGGTTTCCGCTTGAGGGGACTCCCGGGTTCCCCATCAGAGTCATCGGCCACTATGATAGCCTTGGAGGCAGTGCCCTCGACGCGCGGTTTCTTGGAGGCGCCGGCTCCCAAATCATCCTCAGTCCGGGCCCTGGTCACCCGAGTTTCGACCTTGGGGACGAGCGGCTTCCCGGGCTTGTCATGCCCCTTGTGTCCACGACCGGCGACAGACGAGGCGGTATTATCTCGGCGCATGGTGGACGTGGGTGGAAAAACTCCTGCATGAAGGGAATCAAGATGTTCAGAACCATAACAGCAAAGAGAGGTTAAAACAATGCAAGTACAAACGGACGCACCTAATCCAGCCTGAGCTTTAAAGGGCTCGGCCACCAGCAACCGGAGGTTCTGGATGCCAAGTCCGGCTATGCGTTTGGCATACCCAAGCTCCTCGTCCGTCATGGGCGGCGGAATCGTCTTCACGGGGTAGGCATTCCACCGATCAGAAAATGGCATCGGTGAGCCTACTCCGGCCAGGAAGAAGCGCTCTTCCCAACCGTCTGGGTTCCCAGCGTTGTTCGAGAAGAGAACCATGGACGGACGGGCGATCAGGGTCAAATACCCCGTACGTCCGAAGGTGGACAGACGGAAGAAGTGGTGCAGCAGGTCCACGGTGGGGGTCACACCGACGCTGTGGCATCTAATGATGAAGCCAGCGATTATCCTATAAGCGGCAGGGACGAGCTGCGCGGGCACAATCTCGAGGGCCCTGAAGAGTTCCAAGTGGAAGCTGTGCAAAGGGAAATTCAGCCCGGCTATCACCGAATCTAGGTGGACCACCACATAGCCGGGCATATGACGCATGGGATTTCGTAGACGTCGATCGTCGTAGGTCCTTGGGGGATAAAACCATTGACTGATCAGTCGCTTGTCGGCGTTCGTCAGGCGTTGAACTTGACGCCGGACGCACGAGAAGTTGAGACTATAACGGGGAGGCCGGGGTGGCATTCCCCGCTCATAATACTCCAGGTCGTCACCGGAAGAACACCCGTCATCAAAGCGACTTTCGGAAGACATGACAACGAACGGTACCTTGGGGTTCGAGATTTCCGATACGATCAAAAGAGAAGTCTAGAGAGAGAAGGCAATTGTGCAGCGTAAGGAGAAGTGTGAGTGGATCACTTGGGTACTGAGTATTTATAGGCAACACCGCGGAATTGCCCCAACCGAAACAGGACACGTGGCGCCTGGGTACCGGTACCTACCACGATATTTAAGGCGTCTCGATTTTGTCGCCGCATAACCAACACAAGACATCCGGGTCCGTGCCACGAACGTCCCTTGAGGAGGGGTCACCGGCTCGGAGGAATTTGAAGACATTCGCCTTTCCCTTGCTTCCTTAACTCCCCGGCTGACCTAAGCGTCGGCGGCTGATGAGAGCACACGCACCAACTGGCGACGTCCCTCTTGCGGTACACCAGTTTTTCATGTCACGCAAATGTGGACGAACGTCGTCACCAAGCGCTATTCCAGGGAAGTACGCCCATATGTCCATACTCGAAACGCGTACTGACAAGTCAATTGCCGACGAACGTCTTCCCACTGTCCAGAGACCGCGTAGGCGGTAAAGATGTGTCGAGGCACCGGAGGGACTCCTTATACTACAAACGATGGGCACAAAAGGATGAAGTGAAAATCACGTCCATTATATCAACGATGCACAGAGGATGAACGTCGCCTTTCCACACTTCATGCCAGATAAACGCGCAGAACAGACGAACGTCCCACGCATGGTTTGAATGTTCATACCACGCGACGACGGACGGACATCGTTATCAAGTGCTGGTGCTGGGAAATACGTCCCTATATCTACACTCCGGGCATGCACCGTAAACCGCCGACGAGCGTCGCTCCATTGACAGAACGCTTTGAGTACGTACGGAGGACTGACTTCGGGACACCCTTGCCTGGGAGCAAGTAGAGGACGGATACGAACGTCCTCTCGAACTCTGACCTTGCTACAAGGCGTATCGGGCCGCCGAAGGGGTTTCCATACAATGAAGGACAAAAGGAAGGAAAATAACAAGTGGAAATCATGAACATGGAGCAATTATGGGCAAAAAGATGTATATTCTTCGGCTCTAATGGCCGGACATTACAAAAGTTAGAATGAAAAAAAATACAAATTACATTATACAAAGAAGGGGGATTCCGGTCGGCTGCCACCCTGGTTCAGCTCCTCCTCCTCCTCCTCGGGCTCGGGGGACGGGGGTTCCGGGATTTCCCCTCTAGCCTTGGCTTCCTCCCGCCGTTGGTCTCTCCCCAACTTCCCCAAGGCTTGGAGCAGCAGATCATCATCCGTATTGGCAGCAAGCTCGAAGTCGGCCCCCTGCAGCCTTGAGAAGATGGGAAGGGTGGCCTTGACCCCCTCGTGATAACCAGCGGCGAAGGAGCTGTCGCCGACCTTGTAGAGGAACTTGTGAGACAAGGGGGAGCTCTCCAGAATCCGAACCCCGCTCGCCAGACGCTGCCGGGGTGGGATCTTCTCCAGCGCCGCAGAGAAAACGTCACCGAAGGCTCCGGCGCAGTAATCCTTGGCGGAATCCATGAACTCCCCGGTGTTCCGATAGCCGGAGGTATCGACCAGCCACTCCGGACTGGCATCCTTTGCAGTAGGGTGCACCGGGACAAGCTTGAAGCCAGCTTTCTCAAGGCTGGCCAGCTGCTGGCGGGACTCTGCCCGCAGGGCGGCAATCTCCTTCTCCTTGGCAGCCGCCTCCGCCTCCGCTCGACGAGCGGCCTCCCGAGCCGCAGCAATGGCCGCGTCGGCTTTAGCCTTGGCCTCCTTCAGGTCGGCTTCCCGGGCAGCTTCAGCTTGGAGGACGAGGAGCCCAGACTGGATGACAGGAGAAAAGATAAGGATCAGAGGATGAACGCCAAGGAAAAAATATGTATACTCAGGCCTAGCAAGGAGAAATTACCTGAAGAGCGGCTGCCAGGGCAGCGCTTGTCGCCTCAGACGACGAACGGCGGGGCAGCTCGAGACCGGCCTTGAGGGCCATCTCCCTCCAGAGTTCTTCCGCCGGGCGGCTCAAGGGCAGGGACCCGGCGTCTTCAAGCAGGGGGCCAGTGGAGCCTACCTCCCGACCCCGCTTCTGTTTCTTTTCGGGGACCTTCTCTGTCCCCTTCTGAGGAGCCGTCTTCGTGGGGACGACCGGCGGCGGGAGGGCGGCTTCGAGAGCAGGGGCCCCAGAACCCTGAGCCAGCATAGTGGCAATCAGGTGTTGCTCCCCCTCGGCAGTTCGCCGGGCAGCATCAGAAGCCGAGGAGTTGGACTCCGAGGCGGGGGCATTCTTGGCTTTCGCCAGTGCGGCTTTAGCAGCGGCCGCCTTGGCCTTTCTCGTCTTCAGACACTCGGCATGATTCATCTGGTCTCTATCGGGTGGTGAACCTGCAAGAAACAACAAAGGGTCAGAAGACGAACGGGAAGTAGAATAGGACACTCACCTCGAAGGACAGGACCGCCCGGTGCCCCGAGACGAGCGTCGAAGGGTAGAAAAAGTCCAGGGACACGGGCGGTACCTATGCCTGCCCCAGAGAGTGCCTCGAAGGTCAGAAATCCGGCTATAGGACGGACGCCACCCTCCAACACCTTCTCCGCATCCAAAAGCAGATCGTCGGACGGCTCTGGTGACTCAATCTTTGGGGGGTACCCATTCCACCGGAGAGGGAGAGGAGGCCCGTCGTATCGAAGGAAGAAAAAACGGTTCTTCCAGTCGTGGATGGACGAAGGGTAGTTCTTGAACAGCCGCCTCCCAGGACGTGCGGCCACGCTCAGATATCCGTCGGCGTTCTGAGGAGTGACGCGGTAGAAATAATGGAAGAGCTCCAGAGTGGCATCGACCCCCGCAAGTTTGCAGCGCACCAAGAAGGCCGATATGAATCTGTAAGAATTTGGCATGAATTGCGCCGGGGCCACCTGGAAGCAGTGGAAGAATTCCACATAGAACGGATGGAGCGGGAACCGCAGCCCGGCTTCAACAGAGTCCAAATGGAGCATGATCATCCCCGGACGTCTTCTCATCACATGCTCAGCACCTCTCACACTCCAGACGAACGGCGGGGGAAGGAAGGTACGGACTTTATTGAGGGCCACGCGGGAGAGGACTTGGTCATGGTCAAGTGCACTCCTGATCGGGCAGATGTGGCGCTCCATATCCGTGGGGATGCCCAGATCGTACACCTCCACATCAGAACCAGATTCAGCTTCCTCTCCGGAATCATAATCAGCAGGACGCTCATTCAGGGGGACTGCATCAATAACATCTACTGCCCCGTCAGCACCCCCGTCCCCGGCGTCGCTCCCACTATCTTGAGACACATCACCCGGCTCGCCATCAGCCCGGATGGTCCCCACCGTCGTGGCCGAACCAGAGGTTCCGGAAACACTAGTTTCTCCCAGGGAGCGTGCATTCGCATTTTCAGAGGAGGAGCCCGAGGAGGAACCCGACGAACTGGAACCGGAACTTGAGGAAATCTCCATCGAAGTCATCCCAACTAGAAATCAGAGTAAGGAAAAGAAGCAGAGGGGGGGAATTACCTTACGAAAGGGTTAGCCGAATTCAGAAAACTTGAAGAGCTGCGGGAAGTCGAGAGCAAGAGAGCAGAAATTGGGAACCCTAATTCAGAGGGAAAACCCAGCATTTATAGGAGAAGCACCGATGAAGAAACCAATGAGGGGCTGACACGTGGCAAGGAGCGTATTCCGGCCCACGCGCTGTGCGTGGGATGGGAACGTAATGATGACACTTCCTCGGGAAAATGCGCCGCCGCAACATCAGCCGTCACCTCGTTTCCTAAACCGTCAACAGCTGTCAAGCACCATGACCACGAACGTACGCTTCCACCAGGTGCAAGAAACACAAGTACCAAGATACGGACGTCTACTCCGGGGAGGTTCATACTTCCTTATGTCCTGCGCATGCTCAGAACATCAGAAGTGGGGGACTTGTGTTGGGTTAAGGGCCCAAGCCGAGGTCCGGCCCACTAACCCATCTTGCCAGACGAACGTCCAGTTAGGACACTAGGCCAGCCCACAGGCCCATGTTCCCTGAGGATGGACGAACGTCTGGTGTTGGAGGACTCAGGCCCAGCAGCTCATCCCGACGAGCGTCTATGCAGGGACAAGGAGCAGAACCACGGGCCACCAGGGATGGCGACGAACGTCCACAGAGCAAGCCTGCAGTCATCGGGGGAAACCCAGTCCACATGGTGAGTATCCATCAAGGCCAGGAGACGAACAGCCGATATCTCCCAAGGGTCCCTTGGAGCAATCCAACTCACTTCCCGGTGGACGAACGTCCCCACTAATCCGGCGGGAAACCTAGATTCTGGCGGGAAGTGCATTTAATGCTAAAGATTTGGTAGTTGGGACACCAGCGGTCCACAGGCTGCCACGTCACTACAGCCACCCGCCCATTGGCGGGTATAAATAGAAGCATTTATTCCATTGTAAAGGGTTGGCAACTTTCTATTCTTAGCATACTAGCTTCAGCATTCTTACTCGCAGCATTCTAACTGCCTTGTAAGACGAACGGCCGACGTGCCTTGTCTAGCAAGTAGATTGTATTTAGGGGAGTTATTACGGAGTTAATAATACCTATTTACATTGCCTGCTATTACTCTTGTTTCCTGATTCATCTAATAGTTGTTGGGCTAGACATTCATACATTCACTCCACTCGAAACCTTTGGGCTTACGTGTTGGGTCCACGGGTTGAAGGAATAAACCTCAACACCCACTTTTGTACACACCTATGTTTGTGAAGTGTTTTTATTTGTCTGTGAATTCCGGCTCACAGACAATATTTTGCACAGACAAAATATTGTCTGTGAACCCGTTTTCACAGACAAAAAAAACCTCCACAAACATGGTGGGTATAAGGTGGGTATAAAAGTGGGTACATCAAGCATTGTTGAATTTATTGACATCCATAAAAATAAGGATGGAAACATGTATAAATGTGTGCGCGCGCTCACTTACTTTTTATTTTTTAGCTCACCCATATCCTCTCATTTTTTTTAACCTGGCTCATATCAAGATTCTGTTTATTCTACAAAATAATTAGATAATACTCCGTACTACGTACAAAGTTACAAACTATTAAAAATGTTCAACAAACTTAATCGACTTGGTCTTTATTCAAAAAAAACTTAATCGACTTGGTCTAATTGACTTCAAAGTCCATTATTCCCTACTTCACGTAAATGAATCTTAATTTAATTTCTTTCAACTGAACATGAAAATTGAAAAAGTGAAAAGTGCATGATTTAAAGCTATGAGTTTGATTACATGACCTACCATATCTCTGCGTTAAAAGAAATGAGAATTTTACATGGTTATAGTCAATTCAATAAGAATATAATATAACTTATCTTAAACGACAAGGATAATAATTTCATTTTTTTGTAAAAGAGAGGATGATTAATAGAGGGGAAATAAATAAAAGTACCCTGAACTTTACATATGTGTGATATCCTCACCCCAAACTTGTCTCATAGGAGAGTACTTTGTAAAATTGAGATATTTATGCCCCATATCGTACTAAAATATCTAAGAAAGCACACATTTTTTGGAAACCATGCATCTTTTTTGCCAACTACGTTTATTTAACATGTTTTAATTTGAGAAATATTATTTATTAATTATAATACGGTACCATAAAGTTAAATAAATAAAGTTGGGGGTATTTTTTCTGAATAGGACAAATACGGGGTGGAAAGCTCACCCTTGTTCGGGTCATGTTATTTATTTTTTCCAAGATAGAGTGAGCACTCCAACACGTTTCTATGCACATATCATCGTCAAGGTATATCCAACTATCCAAGAGTCTATGAAGTATGATGCTCTGAGTTTAATAGTAATTATATTAAGTTTAAACATTAGCGTGATGAGTCAAATATGATAAATTAAAGAAATTACACAAATAAAAAAATAAATTACACTGAACGTCAATCTATTATTATATTATACTACCTCCGTTCTTAAATAAATGCAACATATGAAAATTTACACTATTCACATGTTCTACTTTGACTAAGTTTTATTTAATAATGTATTAATATTATTTTATGAAAAAAATATTGTTAAATTTGTCTCATTGTAAATTTTCAAAATCTAATTTTTTTTAATTTTTTTACTAATACAAAATTATTTATATTGATGGTCAAAGTTGTGTCTCGGCAAGTGTGAAATGTTGACTGTTGCATTTATTTAAGAACAGAGGAAGTATATAGTCCACACGTAGGACCTCCCCTGATCAGATGAAGGGCATATGTTTTTGTACATCTAAAAAATGTTCATTATTCATAATGTCAATTAATACATTAATGTAAACAATTACGGAGTAGCATACAAAATTGAATGGAGCTAAGTGGACGTTTTTTGTACGTTGAGTACAACATTAGGGATGGGGAAGTGGGATCTTCTTTCTCGCCGCTCTAAAAACATCTTTAACAGATAGGCCTGCGTTCAAATGTTACGTTCAAAGGGTAGGACGAAAAAAAGCAATTGATGAGAGCGGGTTGGGATTTCAATGAAAAAGAAACATGCACCAATTATTAGGTCGGAAAAGAACGCTTGTTGCTCAACAGTCACATTTTATATTACACCAATCTGCCCATTCACTTTAAATTAAGGGCAACTTTCAAGCCAACTTGTTCTAAATCGCTATACTCATCAATGTTTGACATGTGATTCTTGAAAATGTTTGATTTTGATTATTATTAATTTAATTTTACTATCAATATAAATC
This sequence comes from Cuscuta epithymum, assembly GCA_945859915.1. NCBI lineage: Eukaryota > Viridiplantae > Streptophyta > Magnoliopsida > Solanales > Convolvulaceae > Cuscuta > Cuscuta epithymum. The sequence goes on from CAMAPF010000024.1 coordinate 2,370,417, forward strand.
AAATAAAATTATATTTTGAACATTATAAGTCTCTTTGATAACTCCGAGAGCCTCTCTTATTACCACTCAATTGGTTGAAATTGATGAAAATTTGGTTGAAGACTTGAAGTGGTTGAATTGACTAAAGTCTGTGTTAATACATGTGGTTCCATCATAAAAGGTCAACTTGTTAGGAGGAGTAGCCCGGACTTTAATATAGGATTCTAATGCTTCTTGATTTACCGGTGTGGGACTTTATCACCCCTCCTCGCGACTAGACATTTCGTCTGGATCGTGACTTCATTCATTTTTTTCGTCATTCGTCAAATTCATTTTTTTATAATCGTGTCGTCATTTTTTATAGGGGGCCCACACCATGGTTATGGACCGACCTGGCTCTGATACCATGTTAAGACTCGAGGTTCCATCCTAAAAAGTCAACATGATAGGAGGAGTAGCTCATGTGTTAATATATCACTTTGTTCATCCAAATGTTTCCGGTGTGGGACATTTAACACCCCTCCTCACGACCATACATTTTGTCTGGATCGTGTCATCATTTATTTATTTTTCATCGGTCCGTTTTTTTTTTATTCGGCCGTTTTTATATTGTGTCATCATTTTTCATAAGGGGCCTCACATGTGGATCGATTTGTCTCTGATACCATGTCAATATATGGGGTTCCATCCTAAAAGGTCAACTTGTTAGGAGGAGTAGCACAGACCTTAATATAGGTTTTAATGCTTCTTGATTTACCGGTGTGAGACTTTATCAGTCTGAAACTGCTGAATGACATACTCCATAATAATTTACACTTAAAATATACTAGTACTACATATTTTATTAATAAAATATTGAAAAAAGTATATGAAAAATTAGCTGAAATTGTCATATGCGGCGGTAGCTTCAATCATTAATTCAGTCAAAAAAAATAACGACAAATTTACATATTTGAATTAACTCACAAAATCAAAAGTTAGTTGTTTGATAAAAAATTTGGTTGATGAGCCGAAAGTATGAGTTGTTAGATTGGCCGTAAAATTGATTGAATCGACTTAATTGGATTAAACTTTTACTGAAGTGGCTAAATTACGATAGAATGAAGTCTCAAACTTTAATAATGTTGATGTTTTTATTTACCTTTGGATCATTGGATGCAACTCATGCAAGTTGAAGTTTGAATAAGGCACAACGTATACGCAAAGAACGGCCATATTATATACGGAGTATGATATATATGCCGTATATGACTCGTGAGTCGTGACCGACCATGCGACTAAGGCTTTTCCTATTTCTATTTTGCTATGTTTGTACACTTTGAATTCATTTTGAGTTTAACATACAAATCATTGAGATAAATAGATAATGACTTTACATGCATGATCGTGTCCCAAGCTTAATTTGACCGTAATAGATTTTACGGGGTAATAGATTGTTGAAATGTTACAAAATTTATTCATTTCAGAACAACTTTTAAATTTAGTCCAATCTTAGACGTAGTATAATTTTTATCCTGTTCAGGGCCGGCCCAGAGCATGTGTAGGCAGCTCGACCGCACAGGGCCCAAAAAAAATGAGGGCCCAAAAAAACTTTTTAGTAGTATAATTATAACTAGTGTTTGAAGCTGCAAAAAAAAAAAAAAAAAAAAACAGAGCATCCAGGCGGGCCTTCCAGTGAGGTATCTATAAAAGTATAAAACACCTCGGCGGCCCAATAAACTAGGCTTACACGTTAGATATGCTTCTTGCTCCTTTCGAAGACTAATAAAAGAGTTATACTGAGAGAGAACGTATTTATAAAACAATAGAGCTACAAAATTGTCTTTTTGACCGATGTGGGAAACTAAGTAGGTCGAAGAAACAGAAGTCCTTATGGGGAAGGAAGGCACACTGCTATCAAATTGAAGTTTGATGATAAGAAGTATTATAAAGTTATTCCAAATATGGCAAAGACGCTACATAATATTATTGAGCAAGTATTGTTATTAAACTTTATTACAAAACTCATGATAAAAATGACACTTACAAAAATGTGACTTCTTAATATGGTGACAATAATACGAAAAAAATATCTGTAGTGACAATAATAGCTACTCCGTACAATAGTTATAATTAACATATATTCAATTTTTAGGATTAAGTGATCATGATATTATATTTGTGATATTTATAAGGACTGGAAATCTGATTCTCTTGAAAATTAGAAAAGATTGATGTTTTCGTAAGATAATCTTCCATATTAGACTTGCACACTTAAAAATATCGCTTACAAATTAAAATGTAGTAAAAAATAAAAACGTCTTTTCACGTCTAAACATTGAAAATATGTTAAAGAAAGTTTGTTAAAAAATAAAGTGCATTTTGTTAAGGAATACTTTTATTTTGACTGTTTATTTTGTTAATTAATAACTTGTAAGTTAAAATAAAGTATCAGTACATAATCTATTACTAATATAGAGTACGTCGTACGGAGTACTATATATTCTTTACTTCATTAAGCAAAAGGCCCAAATTTTATTATTGCACAGGGTCCCTGTTTTGTTAGGACCGGCCCTGATCCTGTTGATATTCACAAGTTTCATTGGTCTTAGTCCTTAGACCCGTTTGGTAGCATTAAAATTGGTTGAATCGGCTGATTCTGCTGAAATTTATAAACTTCTGGCGGAAGTGACTGCATTGGTTGATTCTGCTGTTTTATGAAAAAATCATATTTAAAATATTTTTTATTAATAAAATATTACTCCGTATTTTTTTATGAAAAATAGCTAAAATGATCGTCTACAGTAATTTCAGCCTATGCAATCAGAAAAGTAACTTTAACCTTATTTTTTCTTATTATTTCCTCCGTCCCTAAATAAAATGCACTTTTTTCCTTTTGGGTTGTCTCTATATAAAAGGTTCATTTTCCGTTTTAGTAAACAAAACAGTGCAAAATAGTGTCAAACAGTGTCTAAACAATGTCAAATATTATTCCTTCTTGGGTTGTGTACCAGTCAAATTATACTTTTTATATATGGATGATAGGAGTATTACAAAATTGATTACGCGAAATGAGCCAAAAAACGGTGCCACGAAATGAACTATTATTCATTATTCAGATACAAGATATCCAATGAGATGCTAAAATACGAACGTCACTGGGCATCTATGAAGCACGGACACTTCCCTAGGGTAGCGTATCGGCGTATCCGATACGTTCCCGTATCCGATACTCTAGGATACCCGTATCGTACGTTCCCGGGCCGTATCTGCAATTTTTAAAAGTTTCCATTTTTTTTGTAATTTTTTGAAAGTTTCCGATACTCGTATCCTGACGGATACCCGTATCAACTTTTTTTTAAAAAAAAAATCCCAAAATTTACTTAATAAAATTCTAAAAAAAAATGAAAATCTAAAACACATTTTACTTGGTAATCAAATAATAGGCCTATATGGCTATATCCGAATTAAGTCATTAACTCATACTCCGAATTGAGTACTTGCACTTTTAATTTCAAGATTATAGTTTTTTGACTTATTTCTCATTTTAAATTAATGACTTATTGACTACATTTATATTTCGAGATACACTAGTGTATATATGAGAAATATTATGAATTTATTACTAAGTATCTTGAAAAAGGAAAATGTTTCAATGCAATGAATGGGTAGACATCATAGGATATTATATGTATGTATATATATATATATATATTCAAAAAAAATCTATTTTTAATATTTATAAATAGACCCCTATAACTTTTAATATTTGTAAATACACCCCCATAACTTTTAATATTATAAATATGGCCCCGTATCCGTATCCTACTTTTTTTGGTTTTGACGTATCCCCGTACCCGTTTCCGCATTTCCGCGTACCGGTATCGGTGCTACATAGCTGGGCATTCACACCACTCGTCCGGACTTGCTCACGAAATTTGGATAGTAAGACTCAGGTCAAATGTTTTGACCTAGCCACATGGTATCTGAAAATTTGACATCTTAATTGGGCTCATTCAATTTGTTCACATTCTCAATCACGCTATACAAATGAAAGGGGGAGTAAGGGAGTACTCCGTATTTTTCAAGAGGAAAAAAAATACTAGTATATGAAGAGTCCGTTTGTTAATACTATCCTCCGTTCTTTTTTAGTTGCAACATTCAACCTTTACACATTTGCCAACGCACACATTTGATCGTAAGTATATCTTAATCTCTATTAATAAAAAAATATTAAAAATCAAATTTTGAAAATTTGTAATGAGATGAATTGAAAAATATATTTTTTCAAAAATAATTTCCATAAAATAATAGTGTAAAATGTAGTCAAAATAGATCATGTAAACAGTGCAAAAAGTCAACACGTTGCGATTAAAAAGAGACGGAGGAAGTATTCAAATGGACTGAATTGACTATATTAATTGTTTCTGTTGAAATTTATGAAGTTCTGACTAAAATTGTTGGATTGGCTAATTGCCTGGTTTTTTTAATTATGAATAAACTATACTTAAAATTTGCATTATTAATTAAATAAAGAAAAAATTATATGAAAAAAATAGCTAAAAGATGCTCATTAGTAACTTCAGTCAATATAGTCACAAAAGTAACTCTGACCTTACGTTTTCTTATGATTACACAATTTAGCGCGCGAAATGAAAAGTTACGTGCTTGATGAAAAAAATGATTGATAAACCTAATAAATCGAAAAATATGATCACCAATCGGACTCCAAGTTGGACTGTAAAGGATAAAATAAAGTATTTTGAGACATGGATTATTTATGTCATTCTTCCACCAATTTACCCAAAAAACTTCGTAAGAATCACTAAAATGGCCATTTTTTTGGCAAAGTGATATAATTGTATTACAAATTTTTTAAAAGCATCATATTTTCATTTTTACTTATATTCCTTCCCCACCCTAAAACTATGACAACCTTTTTTGGATTATCCCATAAACTTTATCATTTTTCCTTTCAAGTAAAGTGTTTTTTGTTCTAGTTATTCTTTCTTCTCTCTACTAACCTCAAATACTCAGTTTTTAATTTATTAATGGATCTAATGACCCAAACCCCTCATGAAATATAAATTCGCATTAACCTCTTGTAATATTAAAGATGCAACAATCTTACTATGAACAAATTTGATTGCCAAATAAATGAAAAATATTAGTTTTGTTGTACATAATTTAGGAATCCTGGTATAATCACTCTCATATTCAATCATAATATTAATAAATATGATATCAAAATTGTAAATTTGTTCTTGGAGGGTTTTTGTGCATAAATAATTAAATACAAGGGGTTTTAAAATATTTTTTTATTTAAATTACAAATGGCTAATGCGTCGAATTTATATTTTACAACAATGTTTAATGCATTAAACCTCTTTATTAATGATTAAGTTTTAAGAGACGGAGGGAATATGTTACAAAATACTCCTTATTAGTTTTGTCTAACACCAGATCCCTAGAAGCGAACAAAAATACTTTTTGTCAAAATATGTTTTGTTTGCAGAGACATGTATGAAAGTGTATACACCAAATCATGTAGGATAAGGGTGAGATCGATTGAACACTATGGTTATATGAAAATCTCATATTGGACACTAAGGTTTCAAATGGACCAAATTGAACACTGTTGTTACTTGTGTAACAAATTTTAGTGTCAAATCTCATATTGGATACTAAAGTTTCAAATGGATTAAATTTTACGTTTTTCTGGTCATTTTCGAACACCCACCAAAGATTTTAAATTTTTCATTTAGAAAGCTACATGTATTCCTTTTTCTCTTAGTTTTATGTACCTAAAAAATAAAAATAACTTAATTCGTGTATTTAGATTTAGAATATATAATCAGAAGTTCTAATTAAGAAAATCTATTATAATGTAATTGAATTCTTTAATATTGTTAAATCAATATAACAAATCGATATTTCTTAAGGTTCCATAAAAATCATATGAATGAAAAGTCCTAAATATATTTTTCAAATTATTAAATTTAAGAAGTTATTAATTAAAATCAAAATATATATTCAAAAAAATCAAATTAAATATTCCAAAATTATATTCGCAATTAAATTACTTTATTTTCATCAAAAAGGAAAGGAAATATAATACTAACGATTTTTATTAAAGGAAGAAGGTCGAGAATCATAAGTGAGTGTCCAAAAACTATTGTTGGTTCAAAATAGGACGCTCGTAGGCTTTTGCGAAAGTTACTTTAGACACTCAAGCACGAATTAGGAAAGTATGAGTAAGGAAAGTGTCTAGGAGATTTAGTTGCCGGAAAGTAGCGTGTAGAAATTGCTTCATAATCTGAATTATAACCTACCTTTTATAGGCGTATACCCAAATCGTTACCGCTATCGACAATGATGACTAATTAATTACAACATTAATACAGAATTAAATACATAATTAAACAACGCATTATTGGCTTGACCGCTAGTTTTCCTAGTTGACAGGTTGGCCGGACTAGCAGGTTGGCCAGACCGATAGGCTCTCTACTGGACTGGTAGGCAGACTCCAGGTTGTGGACTTGGATCCACGAGCCCAAGATCAGGGCTTGGGCCTAGTCTCATAACTCCATCAACTATGAATTATGAAACTTGAGTGTCTAATATGCGATACATATGCAATCATAGTGTCCATTATGAATTATGAAACTTCAGTGTCTAATATGCGATACATATGAAATCATAGTGTCCAGTTTGATCTATTTAAAATCTTAGTATCCCATATGAGATTCTCATAAAATCATAGTGCCCAATTTGAATCCTAAATATAACGTGCAATTCAAAAGCCAAGGAGGGAGAGCACATAAATATCTAGATTCTTATACTACGTATTTATATTTATATATACTCCGTATTTCGTATTTTTAATCATGTAAAGCGGAGTTAAAGTGGGTAGCTAGGAAAGTACAGCGTAGATATTAAATGCAGGACTGAATTATTTTGGAGTATTTTAATTTGGTGCCAAAACCGACAGAGGTCTTCACTCTGAGGACAGCTCATCCCCTGCCCGCCTTCACCTCATTTCCAAAAACTGTGCACACCCACAACCAACCAAACCTCTTTAAAAAAACTGGCTTATTATTATTATACTCCTCATAGCATACATTACATTACATGGAACCTCCTCCTCCTCTCCTCCTCCTTGACTTCTATCTTCCTGATATTTCTCAGTTCTAAACCATTTTCTTCTCAAAATCTTTTCTTTCTGTCTTAAGGAAGAAAAAAGTTGCAATCTTTCTGTTTCTTTGTTCCTCAAAGCTGTGTTCTTGGGGCTGTTTTTGCTGAGCAAGATGAGTAAACATGAAATCTTGAAGGCTCCGGTGAGTTTTTACTTTAGTTAAAGAGAAGCTGGACGGCTATGGTGTTTTCAGATTTTGTGTCTTTTTCTTTTTTACTTTAATATGCTTTTTTGTCTTTTCTCCTCTTCTTATTGTTCTTCTAGTCTTCATGCACTAATTCTTCTTGTTCATTGCAGACTTGTACTCTTAGGGTGAATATACACTGTGATGGGTGCAAGCATAAAGTGAAAAAGATATTGCAGAAGGTTGAAGGTGAGCTTGTGATTCTTTCTTGTAGCTCATAATACTAATTCATTTCATATGTCCTTTGAAAAGTTTGAGCCAATTGCAAGATATGTATATTTATAGCTCCAATTTGCCTAAGAGATTTACTTTGTATTCCATATCTGACTTTGTTTATCTATCTAAGTTTTTAAATTTGAGTATTGAGTTAAGAGCAATGAAAGGAGCACTTTCAGACTAAAACAGTACACTTTTCTTTAAATGTGACTGATTAGTTTGGAGTTAATTAGTCCTTTTTAGCAAAAGAAAATAATTAATGTGCTATATCTAAGCTTTATATTGACATACTGTGTTTGCTATATAATAAACCTAAAAAAATATGTAATTGTCCATTTTACTATATCTTAGTTAAGTATGCTCTGTCAAAAAAAGTTAAGTATGTTGATTTTTTTGGGGGTGAATATTAGGTGTTTATGGTGTGAAGATAGATGCAGAGAGTGGAAAAGTGACAGTAACAGGGAATGCTGACCCTGCAACACTTGTAAGGAAGCTAGAGAGTTCAGGGAAGCATGCAGAACTATGTTCATCACAAAATAAGGGGAATAAGATTCCATTCAATATGATGAACAATCAGTTCATGAATTTGGAGCTTGGGGACTTCAAAGGTGGAAAAGACCTGAAATCCCATAGTAAAGGTGGGGGTAAGGACCCTAAGAAGGGTGCGGGGCATATGATGCAAAATCCCATGAAGGGCGCTGTCCTAAAAGGCGTTCCTCCCAAGAACCAAAAATCGGTCAAGTTCGATTTGCCTGATGACGAGTTTGATGATCTTGACGATTTCGATGATGAGGACGATGATGATTTTGATGATGATGATGAGTCCGATGATGAGCATGAGGATTGTCACCACCACCCACCCTCCAAGTCGAAAATGATGGGTGGCAAGGGCGGCAAAGGAAGTGGTGGTGGCAAGGGTGGAAAAAGCAGTGATGGAAAAGGTGGAGGTTTTAGTGGAATGATGAATATGCTAAAGGGCAAGGCCGGTAAGAAAAGTGGCGGGAAACCCAAGAAAGGCGGCGAAGAGTTTGAAATCCCAGTGCATTTCAAGGGCATGAATGGTGGAAATCACAATGATGGTAGTAAAAAAAGCAGCAATGGAGAGAAGAATGGAAAGGGAGGGTATCAAATTCATGGTGGCGGCGGCGGTGCAAGTGGAGGTAAGATCAGCAATGGTAAAGGTGGTGGTGGTCATAAGGGTGGAGATAATAATTGGGGCCAACAGCTGAAAGGTGGAGGTCAGCAGATGATGAACAACAATATGCAAATGAAGGGGTTCCAGGAAGCATCAGGTGGTGGTAGAGGGGGTATGGGCCAGATGGGCCCAATGGGTCCGATGGGCCCAATGGGCCAGATGGGCAACTACCCAATGGGCCAAATGGGAAATATGGCGGCTGTCCAAGGTCTACCGGCAGCAGCTGCCATGAAAGGCGGTTCTTTCCCGGGAATGGGTGGGCCGCAAGGCGCAAACCCTTATCAACACCCCCAACATTATCAACAACAGCAGCACCAACAACAACTGCAGCAACAGCAACAACAACAATATATGGCTCAAATGATGATGATGAACCAATATCAGCAGCAGCGACCAAGCAGTTATGACATGTACGGTGGTGGTGGCGGGCCGCATCCTATGATGTATGCGCAGCAGCCACACCCGGGGATGAGCTATGGGCCGCCTATGCACGCTCCTGTCAACGACAATTTCACTCACATGTTCAGTGATGAAAATACAGATAGCTGTAGTGTGATGTAAATTTTGTTTTGCGACCCTCCATGTTATGATTTTTTCAGTTTAGCCTCATCATGAGTTTTCATTGTTTATGTTTGTTGGTGTACTACTACAGTCAATGTAAGGTAATTGGCTCTTTTGGTATGGTAGATTTGCTAGCTGTGGCTCTTAAGACTTTAGTATATATATAAGTTAATAAGTACCATGTTTCTAACTCATTTTCCCATTAGTTCTGTCCACAGGTGTAATTTTTCTTGCCTAGATTGACATCAATAGTTGTCTTGCAGAATTTTACTTGCAATAAAAATCTGAGTGAATGAAAAGCATTTTCTCCCTTTGGTAAAGAATGAGTATAGAGTATGAAAGAAGTTTGTCTGATGTGTTCTTTTGCTTTGAGAGAATAATAATGAAAGGTCCTTGAAACCGGCTATGCACATGCCCCTTTCATGATTAAAGTTGCTTTCTTTGTACGGTTTAGTGTATAGATCAATAATGAAATACTAAAGCAGACACAATTGTTCAAATTTACGCCTACTTTAGTGCTCAAAAGAATGGAACGGTTTTGAAAAATTTAGGCTAAACGACTAGTATAGAGCCTAATATAATGACACTTGCTCTTTTCCACAGTATTCATTCATTAGCCCCCACTCATTCGAGTCATGCTCCTCTCCATTTTCTCATCTCCATTTTCTTTTAACTATATCTATCTCCTTAAAAAATAATAAAATCTTATCTTTTATTTTTCCCACCCCACCATTTCCCCATCTATCTCTATATTTATGATACTGGAGAAGTCCAGTTACTTGAAAGGAGCACGATTCCACTCACCCGCACAAGATTTATTTTTTATATGAACATTATTAGTAGTTTTAAGATATTAAGAACCCGTTAGGTAACACTGAAGATATTAAGAACCCGTTAGGTAACATTGAATCAACTGAACTTATTGGAATAAATGATTCGTAGAATTATGATAAAATTATATTTGAAATATTCCTTTTTATAAAACTGAAAACAAAATATACGAAAAATTAGTTTAAATGATCCTCCTCTACAGTAAATTAACTAATTTATCCGGAAAAAATTTCACCCTTACTTATTTTGTTTATTACACAATTAAGAGTCTGGAATAAAAATGATGCATTTGGTGAAAAAATTGACTGATAAAACTGATAAATTGAAAATGAAGTTTTCAAATGGACTCCAAGTGAATACAAGGACTTCGTTTCGAATTCATGGTATGATACATCAAGAAAGGAGTATACGCAAAAGACTTTAAAACGGAGTCCACACCGAGTAAATATGTCAAAGGCCCACCCTTTGATGACTTAAGATATGATGGGAAGCCCTATAAAGGAGTTTGGAGCGTAGCTCACATGATACGAAGATGTGTCATAAGGAAAAAGTTTTGTATTCAACTCCAAACAAATACTTGTATTGAAACTCGACTCTCTTTTCATCAATGTACGATCAAAACTTAATTTATCTTCCTCCAGATAATTGTCCGATCAGTTGTGAGACTTTCAAGGATGGCGTATCATCCTTTTTGCGAGCCCTATAACTGAAGATGGAAATTTATTTGAGTGGAGCTCAAGCCAAATGAGAGATGACACTTTGAATTCTTAATCAAGCTATGAAGAATTAAAGTCTCACCACACCATCAACTTTGAATTCAAAGTTACCAATAATAAGGTAAAATAGGAAGAGTTAATAGCCAAGTTAAGAATAACCAATGCAATGGGTGCATTCATTTTGAGAGCCTAATCGGAATCCATACTAACAATTCGTCAAATGGTAGCAAATGAAGAAAGGATGAGAACATACCAGAGTAGGGGTGGTTCGGTACGGTATACCGAAGATTTTATCTCATACCTTTACCATACCGTAAACTTTCGGTATGCAAAAATATATACCGTTACCATACCTAAATTTCGGTATACCTTGTTTCGGTATACCAAAATTTCGGTACGGTAAGCTACGGTATCGGTAAATTATCATGATTTAATATCAAATTATTATATATCAAATGAAATATAGAAAAACAGTGTTAGTAGTGATATACTAAAATTATTAATGAAATTAATTATAAAATACCACTGATAACCTATTTGTGTTCTATTCAACTTTGAACCAAAAAATATTATAAATATGCACGAATACTTCAACACATGATATATGAAGATAACAACACATTCTGCTAAAATAATAATTTAAACAACATAAATATATTTGAAATAACATCGATCTCCAACAAAAAGTATAAATAATTCAAGAAACATGGATATAAAGTCATTATCCTTTAATTAATGTTGTGTTTCTAGTTATTTTTATAATTTTAAAGAAATTATTGGCTTGGAATTACGGTATGACGGTATAAACGGTATACCATTTATTTCCAAAATATATACCGATACCATACCGAAATAATTCGGTATGGTATCATACCGAAATAATTCGGTATGGTATCATACCGTACCAAAAGTGTCGGTATACCAAACATTTCGGTAAATTCGGTATTTTTCGATATGGTAAGTCCGGTATACCGAAATTTCGGTATTTTTCCCCACCCCTATACCAGAGTAGTCTATACTCTACAGTAAGGCATGCCGCTTTTTGAAGATAATGCATCAAAATATACATATAAAACATTGTTATTTTTGTTTTTTTGTTTCAATGTCTTTCCAGTTAGATTTTTGACTAAAATTTTTTGTGAATAAATTAGACTTAATAAGAAACATGCTTAAAAAATTCATTAAAAAAATTTCACAAAGAGCCGTCCCAAACGGCGGGCCTGAATTAGGCCCATCAATAAAAATCAGGCCCACCTTAACAATCTCGCGCGTCCGGAATCTATCTCCCAAGCGACGAGCAGTCAGCCGTCCAACGGTCCAAGCCCAAAAATCAAAATCCCAAATGCATCTCCACGACCCCACAGACCAGTCCACAGCAACTCAGCAAGGACGCAGCCACGCAGGCGCTAATCGGCAGTCGACTCCGGCAAGCCGCGACTCGGCCGCCCCGGGCCCCCTTCCGTTCCATTTCCTTCATCCAGGTTTCTACATTTACCCCCTTTTAAGTTCTTTTCTGTAATTTCGAAATTTCAATTCCATTTTAGTCTTTTAGGCTTTAGCTTCTTGAATGTTAATATTCAGCTCTTGTCTTCTTAGAGTTGGGGGATTTGGTTTTTTTGAAGTACTGAACAAGCTGAGCTCCCCCTGAACTCCCTGAAGTTGTTGTAACTGCCTGTTTTGTATGAATGATCAATACCTGTTTTGAATTCCAGATTTCCTATTTCATGGAATTAGATAGGGTTAATATCCATTTGGTCCTTTAACACCCAATTTGATTCTCCTTATATAGTGTATGTCATTCTGTCTCAATTTTTTGTAGACCCGATTTGGTTCTTGATAGGCCCATTGGACTGCTGGAGTCTTATTATTTTCACATATAATTATTATATTATTTCCTTTGTTGTAGTTATTGGCTTACGGTTAGTTACCACTAGGCAGTTGCATTTGTTTACAGGTTTAGTTATTGGCTTTGTGGGGGGAGACCACTATGCACGCAGGAGTGGAACTCCTCTGTATTTCAAGTGTTTAAATATGTGCTTGCATCCATGTAATAGGGGAGGAAAAATATATCGAGATCATCTCTTCTAGTCTTCTGCTATTCTGATTCTTCTTCCTGACTTTTTCTTTATTCCATTGCTCCTGGGTTTTATCAATTGGTATCAGAGCCGATGGATACCCGAGGGAAAACCAACGCTGAGTTTCGGAACGAAGTTAACGAAGCAATGGGCCGACATGAATCTCTGCTGGATCAACTCACGACAGCCCTACAAACAGTGACGGCCGAGTTACAAGCAGTGAGCCGGCGCCTCAATCGTGATCCCTCCGCCATGGATATTAACGTTAACCCCTTTGCAAATGGAGAAACCAGCCGCCCCACTCCCCGGCCACACGAACCGAAAGCGGTGTTTCCGAAATTTGCAGGTGGTGACCCTACCGGATGGATATACCAAGTGGAGCAATATTTCGAGTTCTATGGTGTGACTGCTGAACGACAACTTGGCTTAGCCGCCATGAATCTGGAGGATTGGCACTACAATGGTTTCGCTGGATGACCAAGCGTCGGGGCCCAATTTCCTGGGCAGAATTTGTGAGGTCCTTGCGGGTGCGCTTTGGACCAACTGAATACGAAGATCCGTCTGAGGCTCTTTCTCGTCTCAAACAAACCACTACAGTTGCTGTTTACCAGGAATTTTTTGAGCAACTTAGCCACCAGATAGATGATCTTCCTGAACCATTTGTGATCGGTTGTTTCGTCGGCGGACTCAAAGATGAAATTCGGCTTGAAGTCAAGACAAAAAAACCACGAACCTTGGAGGATGCTTTTGGCCTTGCACGACTAATAGAAGAAAAATGGCAACTGAGTACCCGAAATTCCTTCCGTTCTGGTGCTGCCAAGCCTAGCCCCACCGCATGAATTCTGGGTCCACCACCGACACAAGAACCAAACAAAACTCCTGCTGCCATCAAGCAATTACCGTGGGATGAAATGCAACGTAGACGACAACTCGGCCTCTGTTTTTCGTGCAGTGAGCGGTTTACTCCGGGACATCGTTGTAAACAACCACAACTCCTTTTGTTGGACGGTGGGGAAGCAACACCTGAGGATGAGGAAGTTCCACCCGAGGAGAGTCCACCAAAACTTTCTTTAGGATACCCGGGATGAATACATTGTGCCATCTGTCACAAGAGAATGTCACATGGGAAGACATTGCTCCTATGCAAGAATAATTTTCTGCTTTGAGTGCTTTCGACCTTGGGGACAAGGTCACTGTTTCAGGAGGGGGGTATTGATAGGCCCATTGGACTGCTGGAGTCTTATTATTTTCACATATAATTATTATATTATTTCCTTTGTTGTAGTTATTGGCTTACGGTTAGTTACCACTAGGCAGTTGCATTTGTTTACAGGTTTAGTTATTGGCTTTGTGGGGGGAGACCACTATGCACGCAGGAGTGGAACTCCTCTGTATTTCAAGTGTTTAAATATGTGCTTGCATCCATGTAATAGGGGAGGAAAAATATATCGAGATCATCTCTTCTAGTCTTCTGCTATTCTGATTCTTCTTCCTGACTTTTTCTTTATTCCATTGCTCCTGGGTTTTATCAGTTCTTGACCTATCACTCTCGTCTCTCATCCTTTTACTATATTATATTCAATTTAAGTGTGCAAGTGTGTTATTTGTGAGCGTAATTTATATTCATTTGATTTGTGATTCTTAGGTTCAAACGTAGGTAATGTTATACTAAATTATATTCAATTGGATTCATTTGACTAAATTATACTCCCTCCGTCCCATTTATTTTGTCCCGTTTTACCTTTTCGGGAAGTCCCACTTATATTGTCCCATACCATATTTGGCAAAGTTTGTGTGGATCTAAATCATTCTTACTTTATTCTTACTTTATCAATTAATATCAACCACACAAACCCACTTTTCTTAATAACCGTGTCACCCTCTTCCGGGACAATATAAATGGGACGGAGGGAGTACTACGTATGGAAGATATCAAATTTTAAGTAAAAAATGTGGTGACATTATAGAAATATGAAAAAGTTCAAATGAAAATTATGTAACTAGTGTACATTAGAATATACAAAAAGTGTACACGTAAAACATAAAGCGCATTAGAATACAAATAAAAAGTGCACAACTTTAAACACACATGATAATCTCGTTTGTATTGATACTGCATTGCTTGGGAAATCTACATTTAATTAATCTATTTTAAAATAATTAAAGGTCAACATTTATTTTGGGAGACTTGGTTAAAACTTGTAAACCCTGAGAGCATCTCCAATGCTATAATGTTCACGGTGCACATGTGACATGAGTGATAGCCACATAAATATTAGCATATAAATTATCTTTCTCCTTATTTGAATGATTTTATACAATTTTGTTAAGTTTTTCCCTGCAATGTCAACAACAATGTCAACATCTAGACGGTCTCCTTGACATTGTGGAGAAAAACTTACCAAAACTGTATAAAATCATTCAAATAAGGAGAGAAAGAATTTGTTTACTAATATTTATGTGTTCATTGCTCTGAGCGTGATTCAGTCTCCGACTCTCTTCAAAGTCCCAAAATCCATGTAGTGCATTCAAGGGAAACCCACTTTTTGATTCTTCTGTTTTCTACAGTTGTGAGAGCGGAAGCACAAAATGCATTCTGCCGGGTTCAGAGCCAATGCGTTGCTAACCTTCGCTGTCACCATCCTGGCGCTAATGTGTGTCATCGTCTCTTTCTCGGACAATTTCAACTCTCCCACTCCCACAGCCCAAGTCCAGGTGCTTGTCTTGTGCTCATAAACTTCTACAGATCTATATATGTATTGACGTATACAGTGATAGTTGAACTTGGTTTTTCAGAAACCCGAGATTGTTGATCTGTTGATTATATTCTTTAAAATCCAGGTATTGAACATCAATTGGTTCCAGAAAAAACCCGACGGCGATGATGAGGTAATTTTTCATCCTTCTGAAATGATGTTCACCATCCCTTTGAATTATTCCTTTTAATTTTGTGGAAAGAATTGATAGGGTATATCTGTATGTGTCTTGCAATGAGAAATTCAATTAGATAATCTATTGTGGGACTTGGGTTGGTAGTCAATGTAATGAGGTTAAGTATGTGTTCATGGACATGAATCACATAAACAATAAAAGTAGGGTTTTTACCCCACACCTTATTGTATCACATAAACAATAAAAGTAGGGTTTTTACCCCACACCTTATTGTGTTTCTTTGATTGTTTGACACTTGACATCTTGACTTCTTGAATGGTGCTGGATACATATGGAGGAACAGAAACTAATGAATCTGAACTTTGTGTGTACTCACATTCTCGCAATGCGAGCAAACAATACTACAAGCATTTACATGTGTAATGGTGACTGAATCCATTCTGAACATATAATTTGAAGGTGTGCATGTGACTCTAATTTGGTCTACTTTTTTATTCTATAAACTGTAAATGACAAGTTTTAACTTTTTAAAGAAACATGGTGCGAAATTTTAACATATTGACCTCAGTCTTATAAAACATTTTTTATGTACTTTCATATTCTAATTTGTTACATAGTATTTTGCATGCTATGTATTTTTACTCTGTATGTTTTATATGTATACACTACACACTGTATAAGAAATTATATTGATGAACTAGATACATTTTACTTTAGTTATGGCCTCCTCAAGTTTGAATCCCTGGTTCCGTCCCTTTGTGTGAGCCTCATTTTTTTCAAGTTCTAAAAAATCTAAAAGGATACACCATGTCACAAAGAGATACTCTGCACATACACAATGATTTTCAGCACACTCTCTATATCTTTTTTCTATATTATTTTCTTCAAACTTGTGAACTGCCTTTAGAAAAACTACAGGCTATTTTTCAACTTATTCTGTGCACCTCACATTTGATCGTCCTCTTAAATTTGTCCGAATTTTAGTCGTGCATATTGAAGTGTTCAACTAGAAAAATTAGCTCAGTCGTGGAAATCAGTGTTCTTGAACTTCATGCATAGAAAACCACCACAGTGATTTCTTCGTCAAAATATATTTCTTGTAGTACTCTCATGGTGCCTGTTAATTCAAACTAGAAGTATCACATAAATGTTATTTGCTGATCTTGGCATGCTTTGACCAACTTTGCCTAATATGGGTGGCTATGCTTGGTTCAATGCAGATCAGTTTGACACTGAATGTATCAGCAGATTTGCAGTCACTGTTTACCTGGAATACAAAACAGGTTTGCTCAAGTTATACACCTCTTTTGTTCTAGTGCTATGGCTTCTTTCATACTGACTTTACCTTTATTGTTATGTTGTATACTTGTATGCTCTTTTGGGATCTCTCTGCATGCGGGATGACATTTTAATATGTTGTTTGCCATTATTATCATCCAACCTCTAGTAGCATGATTCATTTATGTACGTGCTTGGGTTTACAAAAACAGCAGTCTTTTTGTTGACTTTTATTAGGATATACTCCATTACCTTATTATCAAATCTCTAGAACCATATAGCTTGTTCTTGGATTTCTAAAGAATAGTAGTCTCTGTTAATTCTGCTCGACCGTGGATGTTTATGAGAATGTAAATTGCTAGGCTATATATTTTTACGAACACCATTTTTGACATATTCACTTCATCTTGTCTAATCAACTTCTCAAGTATATAATTACTTATCCACATAATAGTATGAATGTTTTGCAGTGCACATTTCTTGTGGATTGTGGAGTTTTAATTATACTGCATATACACATATTTGTGATTCTTAATTAATGATAAACTCAAACAGATTGGTACTTGAACGATAGTTTTATTGTCATTCGTTCTACGGTGAGTTCTATTTTGAGTATTAATTGTGTAGTCTCTTTAAACCTTTGCAGGTTTTTGTGTTTTTGGCAGCTGAATATGAAACCCCAAAGAATGCCCTGAATCAGGTATTTTTTGTTTCACTATTTTCAACAATGAATCAGGCAATTCCAATGCTGTTCAATGTGATGTTGGTCATTCAACTTTTCCCCCATCTTAATGATTACACTTGAACATAATGATATCAAAATTACTCTATTTCTTGTCTCTCTAAACTCTAGGCATGTAAGATTTGCAATGCTTTAGTAGATGGATTCTGATCAGAGATTATTATTAGTATATGCTGATTTGATTACATTGTCTGATGAGGTAGTTGACTTCAACTTTGATATAAGCTTTGCTATAAAAATTATCTCCCTGGTTACAAATTCCTTATATTTTCCCCAAGGATATCTTCATCTCATTATCTGGTAGAGTAGTGAGATAGACATAGGTGTCCTTGTGCACAATTGAACTCGTGATAAAGGGACAAACAACCAAGTGTACAAGTGTAATTACAACCTAGTAATGTATCCTTTAGTCTTTAAAATTTAAATCCATTTATTTCGTATTAGTGTGATGATTTTTTTATAACTTTTATCCTACAAAGTAATTTTTCTTTTGTATTGCATTATTTAAAAGTAAGAATAGTAGTAACATTATATTAAAGCCTATTAAAGCCTCACCATGTTGTGAACAATTAATGCTTTATTTTCATTATGTTACTGAACATATTGTGCAAAATCAATATTTTCTTTTTTATTGTGATGTTATAAGAAAATATCTTGAAAATAGGTATGATCTTAATATTGTGAAAATTATGTTATAACGTGCCCAGTCATCGATTGATTTGAATTGTTTCCTCCATCTGACCTAAACGCTCTTGTCAAAGGTTTCATTGTGGGATGGTATTATAACTGCTCAAGAGCATGCAAAATTTTGGATCCACACCAAAAATAAGTACAGATTCATTGATCAGGTTAGGCACCAAATCTGTTTTATTGTATTGCATATTTGTCTTTTGCTGCTTATAACAGTTTTCATGACAATGTTTTTAATCATGTTTAGGGAAGCAATCTCCGTGGTAAAAGTTTCAACCTTACATTGCATTGGCATGTTATGCCAAAGACGGGCAGAATGCTCGCTGACAAGCTTGTTATTCCTGGCTTCTTCTTGCCAGAGACATACAGATGAGTCTGGTGTTTTTCCTGTTGGTCATTTTTAATGTAATTTTTAGCCCCATCACTTGATGGAATGAGGACAGTTTCCAAGACACTAGGTTGGAAAGAAAGGTTAAAGGATGTGCAACAGAACTTCATTGGCTATCAATCCTATCATATCATGACAATTTAAATGCTGCATTTTGGTCTTGTTTGGTTTAGAGATTTCAGAGGAAGGGCCCAGAGTGGTTAAATCGGTTCCACTAATTTGTCTTTATTGCATTTTTTAGTGTACTATCAGAAAAAAAGAAAAGAAATACGGAGTATCTACTTAATTAAACGCTCTACGTATATTAGTCTCCGAGGAAGACGTTATTTTCAACTGGACCTAGTAGTCCTGATGGTGGAACCTAGGAAGACATTATAATTCAGACGAAGATTTAGGTATCTAGAAAAAAGTGTGACCAAAGAAAGACATAATCTTTGACATCATGAGAGAAAGATTTGTATAATTGTATGTAGGGATGGACCCGGGCCGGTTCCGGGCCGGGCCGGGCCGGTTCCGGGCCGGGCCCGGGTGGGCTTTTTTTGGGGATTGTTGGGCCCGGAACCGGCCCGGGGTGATACCGGGTCCGGTTCGTGCCGGGTCGACTCGGTCGGGTCCGGGCCGGGCCGGGCCCGGGCTTTAATTTTTTTTTTTTTAGATACCAAAATTAAATTAATATTACTTGGACATAAAAAAGGGTAAAACATATTTATTTGATATTTGTAGTACAATTGAAAATTGAGCAAAAATAAAAACATGAAATACACTTTATAATAAGTAAAGAAGTATGAATCAATTAGAATTTCCTCCATCTTCAGTTGTTTCTTCCATAAAGTGGCGAGTGGGTTCAATGCTTATTTCTTGAGTTCTACGTTTGGCCTTCAATCAATCGTGGAAGCAAACAAGCGTCTCAAGAGAGTTTGCGCTTAATCTCGTTCTATAATCCGTTAGGACGTTGCCGGCCGCACTAAACTCTTGTTCCACAGCAACTGTTGATACCGGCATTGCTAGCACTTGCTTAGCCATCTTTGATAAGATCGGGAACGTTCTCTCTTTTTCCTTCCACCACTGAAGAACGTCAAAGTCATCCCCTTCTTCATAATCAACAGGAAATGTTAGATACAAAGAAAGCTCGTTGATCGAGCTTTGTTCATTAACCGGAGTTGATTTACTTTTTTTCATAAGATTGCCAAATGCAGATTTGAAAATTGATTTTCCTTTAGATGAAGAAGATGTTCGTGGCGGGGGAGGGGGTGCGTTACCATATTGTGCATGAAACTCATTAAATAATTGATATAAAAAATTACTAACCTCTTGGAATTGTTGTTTAGGGTCTATGGCCTTGTCGTCGTACATAGGCAATGGACCAAAAA
Organism: Cuscuta epithymum; assembly: GCA_945859915.1. NCBI lineage: Eukaryota > Viridiplantae > Streptophyta > Magnoliopsida > Solanales > Convolvulaceae > Cuscuta > Cuscuta epithymum. Next base: position 2,390,708 of record CAMAPF010000024.1, read on the forward strand.
AAGAAGCATAATAGTAATCTAAACATTTCTCCAAAGAAGCAAGTCTAAAGCGAGGATCAAGAATAAATGCAATACCATTGATGGAGTATATGGCCCGGGAACCCCCGGCCCACAGACTCCTACTAATCTATCACAAGCCCAACAAGCCCAAGGAGCTCAGGAGGCCCAAGATTCGGCGGCCCAAGCGTCAAGGAGCCCACAATACACACAGGGATGCCTTCGGCCTCCTTGGCCGAAGGCTCCAAAACTCACAGAACCGCCATATTTGACCATGCGAAGCTACTGGGAGAAAATGACAGAAGACAGGAGCCTTCGGCACTATGGAGCCCTCGGCACCAGGGGAAGCCCTCGGCTGAACCAAGCCTTCGGCTACACAGGGAGCCTTCGGCCATACATGAAGCCCTCGGCCATACATCAAGCCTTCGGCCATACATGAAGCCCTCGGCCATACATCAAGCCTTCGGCCATACATGAAGCCCTCGGCCATACATGAAGCCCTCGGCCATACATGAAGCCTTCGGCCACACAGTGCCTTCGTCCACATAAAGCCCTCGGCTACGCGAGGAGCCTTCGGCTAAACAGACTCAATCATCGAAGATTCCCTTTGGAGACAGCCAACCACCGCATTTAATGCGACGTCACATCCACCCACAGCATTCAATGCGGTGGACGTACCACTGCCGGTGCCAACCGGCTGATGTGACCCTTCGGCCGTTGGATTACTGACACGTGTCCTCTCATCGCATTTATTGCTGCTATAAATAGCAGCCCATTTCTCCTTGTAAACGATCCCAACTCCACACGCTGAGTTCATTTAATACAATCGACTCTCTCTCCTCCTATTTGCTCTGACTTCTCTCTAGTTATTCCCGTAATAACCCCTCGGATAAGATACCCCCCGGGTAGACTATCCATCAACCATATATATGCGGAATATAGGAATAATATTTTAAAAACTTTTGTTTCATGAAGTCACAAAAATAACTAACGTAAGCGGCGTCAGAGAATTCAGAAAAAGCGCCGGCGAGATTAACAGCTTCAACAAAAAATTGGTTTGCGGTAGGTTTATAAACATGACTAAAAGTTTCAGTGGCATTATTAAAAAACACCAAAACATTCACAATTTTTTCACAAGTGTCGATATCGGCCGGGTTTATAATATAGTTAGCATATTCTCTTAAAAAAGCGGGAAAATGGTTTTTATATCTAATAAGCACTTTAATTAAATTATAAGTACTATTCCAACGAATAGACAAATCTTTAGGAAAAGCACAATATTTGACACGCCTTTCTTTCAAATAATTTCTCCATTGCATCTTAAGTGGATTACTAGCCCAAATCAGTTTAATCCCCCCCTTGACCACCTCCAAAGCATCTCCCAACGCCGCAAGACCGTCCTTTACACATAAATTTAAAATATGACATGCACAACGCTGATGAAAAAACCTACCCATCAAAGAAGATGAACCACACAATTCACGCAATCTAGGAATAGCCGCAGTATTATTAGTAGCATTATCAAAACCAATAGCAAACACCTTATCAATCAAATTATACTCAACTAAAATTACGCTCAATGAGAATATAAATATTATCGCCGGTGTGTCGATCATTAAATTCACGAAAAGCAAGAACACGTTTATGCATACACCAATCATCATCAATATAATGTGCAGTCAAACCCAAATAATATAAATGATGATGAGTATCCTCCCATATATCACTACATATGCTAACACGGCCATCAAAGTTTGCGAAAAATATTTGTAATTTTTCCTTTTCCAAAACATATTGCCTTATAACTTCTTTTTTAATTGTTTTGCGACTATAGTTTCGAAATTGAGGATTTAAAGTACCTTGAGCATATTCTTTTAAAGCAAGACTTTCGGAAAAAATAAAAGGCAAATTTTCTTCAACAATCAAATGCGACATACCAGTCAAATGTCTTTGATCATCATAGGAGAAATTACCGAAGGGTTGGCCACTTCCAAATCTTGAAATTTGTGTTTGCTTTCCCTTGCCTTTGTCTGATTTCGCATATTCCGCCGGGTGCTTGGCCTTAAGATGCCTTGTGGCGCTCCCGTACCCTCCAGAAGTTCCCAAGTTATACTTCTTTGGGCAATGCTTGCAAGTGGCGTACCATATCTCGGTTTGGGGGTCTTTAAATTTTGTAAAATTTGCCTTAAAGACTGATTCAGCTTTCTCACCGCCTTGGGAAGAAGTAGCCACTTCCGCTTGCTCTTCATCATCGTACGGTGTGCCATGAACCTCGTGCTCGACCGTTTGCGGATCCCTCTCCTCCGCATCATCATCCTCGAGCTCTTCTTCGTCAATGGTCGGGATGTTTTGTTGATGGAAGAAGGCCCCTTGATTTTGTCGTAATAGTTGTTCTACTTGCTCATCGGACATCGCAGACCCATATCTTTGGTTATAATCCGCATCAAAATCATCTCGGGTTTGAGATGAAGCCCCGGCCCGTCACAAGCTTGGATGATTCCTCGCAATCTCCTTTGTTCGGTTGCGGCGGAGGTTACCTGAAGCTCTACCACGTTCCATCTTAAAAATATAACAAATATTAAATTCGAAGTACAATTAAACTAGTGAATTTCAAATACAAATCTAACAAATCGAACTACAATGTAACAATTAAATTCGAACAATTAAATTGACTAGAATGTAACAATTAAAATGTACCAATTAAATTAACTTTTATTATAAAATTTGAACAACTTCAATATAAATAACAATTAACTAGTTCAATAGGAGAAATTTTAACTAGACATTAAATGTAACAATGCAATGAAATTTAGAGGAGAATAATAAATGTAACAATGAATTAACTATTTTGATAGGAGAAATTTAACTACTTTTATATTAAGTGTATAAGTAGATATAGTAAATATATATATTTAAAAGTAGATAATAAGTAGATTAACTAGTAATATATAATATTATGTTTATAGTATATATAATATAAATATATGACTATAAGATGAGGAATACACTTAATATATTAAGTAGATAAATTTTCGAACAACTATAATATAATTAACAATTAACTAGTTTGATAGGAGAATAATAAATGTAACAATTAACTAGTATTAGAGGAGATTAAGAAATGTAACAATTAACTAGTTTAACAAGTAAACAATTAATTTCGAATTCTTGTCTAACAATTTTTAATGTAACTATTTCCAATAAACTAACAACTACCAATTAACCACTTTTATAGCAATGAACTAATACTAAAAGTCTAAAATGATAAGTGAAACAATTAACAACTTTTATATTAATGAAGAATGTATTAGTGTGTAAACAAAATTAATGGGAATGTTTGATAGGAGAATAATAAATGTAACAATTAACTAGTATTAGAGGAGATTAAGAAATGTAACAATTAACTAGTTTAACAAGTAAACAATTAATTTCGAATTCTTGTCTAACAATTTTTAATGTAACTATTTCCAATAAACTAACAACTACCAATTAACCACTTTTATAGCAATGAACTAATACTAAAAGTCTACAATGATAAGTGAAACAATTAACAACTTTTATATTAATGAAGAATGTATTAGTGTGTAAACAAAATTAATAAGTAGATAATATTATGTTGATAGTATATATAATATAAGATGACTAACAAGATGACTAACACACTTATATATGTAGTAAATATATATTTATAAGTAGATAATAAGTAGATAATATTATGTTAATATTACTACAAGATGACTAACACACTTATATATTATACTTTAATATATAAGTATATTACTATAAGTTGAGTAATACACTTATATATTATACTTTAATATATGTATAACTAATATAAGTATATATTAAGTATATGTAATATGTGAATATAAGTAAATAAATATACTTATATAAGTAACAATAATATAATAATTAGATATTAATATAAGTAGATAATAAATTATATAAATATAATATATGTAGTAATAAATTTGAGAAATTGAGAAGATGAAGATGGGAAAGATTAATAGAGAATAGAGATTAGAGATTTAGAGAGTAGAGATATTTGGAGAAGATGTGTAGTAAAGTGTATAGAAAAAATGGAGTATTTATAGATATTTAGTACCCCACCCCCACCCCCCACCCCCCACCCCCCACCCCCCAACCCGGGACCCCCTGGAAGGCTCCCAACGGCTATAGAGCCGTTTGGGTTGAAAGCCAACGGCCATAAGGCCTGTTTGGCTGAAAAACAAAAAAATTTTTTTTTTTTTAAAAAGTAACCGTTAGGCCCGACCCGGGCCCGAACCGGCCGGGCCGGGCCACCAAACAAATGAACCGGACCCGAACCGCCAACCCCCCCCGGGCCGGGTCAAAGCCCGAACCGGTTCACCAGTCCCGGTTCCGGGCCGGGCCTGCACAGTGGCGGGCCGGGCCGGTTCCGGGCCGGGCCGGCCCGGTTGAGTCCATCTCTAATTGTATGTCCCTCACTCAAAAAGTAACATATATTTAAGGGATAAGGGTCAGATAGGGCCTCGAACTCGAAAAAAAATGTCAAATAAGGTCATATTTCGGATGCTCTGTCTGGCCGACGCCATTTGGGGCGGTTCCCGATGGAATTTTTTGATGAAATTTTTTGAGCATCTTCCTCATTAAGTCTAGTTTACCCATACCAAATTTCAGCTAAAAATTCAACCGGGAAGGTAGTCAAATAATTTTCCGAAATGTACGGCGTTGTTTAACTTCACAGTTATCTTCAAAAACTCATTTGACTACCTTCCCGGTTGAGTTTTTAGCTGAAATTTGGTATGGGTAAACTAGACTTAATGAGGAAGATGCTCAAAAAATTTTATCAAAAAATTCCATCGGGAACCGCCCCAAATGGCGTCGGCCAGACAGAGCATCCGAAATATGACCTTATTTGACATTTTTTTTCGAGTTCGAGGCCCTATCTGACCCTTATCCCTATATTTAAAATTCTAGGCTTCATTCAAAAAGTTAGTAGCCACATGAATGGCAACCAAAACGTTAAAATGTCTTTCTAGATTTAAAGAAAAAAACATTAATCGCTGAACCGGCTGAACGTAAGAACAAAAACTTAAGCTACAAATGAAATTAGTTAAAAGGCAGTCATAGGAATAGTGGCGATAATGTTTTATGAAAATAAGAACAAAACCATGCAGCCTAATATCATTACCGAACCGAACAAAACCAGAGTGGCAATGGCCAATGGGGTTTGGTTCAGACCAGTTTGGTCTTTTTATCTCAAAATTACACTTTGATCATTAAGTTTTCTTTCTTTTGCCATAAAACTGCTATTTTGTTAAGAGAAAATATTGCAAAAAAGGAAAAGGACAATGCAGTAAAAGAATGTAGTGATACATACATGCAGAAACTTGCCTGGAAATGTTTCTTTCCATCTGCCTAAAAAATATGCAGAAAACTTTGCAATGACCAAGCTTACTAAGAGAATGTTGCAGTAAGAGAATGTAGTGATACATACACTGCAGAAACATGCCTGGAAAGGTCTCTTTCCATCTGCCTACAAAAATTATGCAGAAAACTTTGCAATGACCAAGCTTACTAACATGAATAGTGTGTAAAGTCCGACAAGACAGAAACCCCAGAATCTGGGAACTTGGAACCTATTCCAAGTCACTACAAGCAAGGATCCCATCAAACTCAAGAGCAAGAAAACAAAGGCCACAACTATGCTCACATGGAAACGCAGTTCATACGCATCCGGATAAACATTCCCTGTTTGTATAACCAGAGCTGTCCCCAGCCCGAAAAGCATGTTGAACATGGGCCCCGCAAAGCACCCTGCCATGGCCATTGCGGGCTGGCCAGCCTTGGCAACAGCAACATCTGCCACAAGATCACCCACTGAATTCCCCCACGCAAGCACTGTTAGACCAAGAAGAGCAGGTGGCAGTTCCAGAAGTGCCCCAAGAGCCGCAAGGCAATTTAGAAGTTCCCCTGCTGCTGTCGATATCCAGAATACACTCATTATGAATGCAGCAAGCACGGCCGGCAGTTGCTCAGACTTTGGAGGTTCTTTTTCAACAACGTAATGGAGAAGTGCTAAAGAGGAGCTTCCGCAGAGTACTATAAACCAAAGAGGAAGGTGTGTGTTGGGGATAAGAAATACAATTGGGTGAGTTAATGGCATAAATGATCTGCAGGAGAACAGAATGGCCAAGGGGAAAAAAACTATGTTTGCAGACTGATAAAATCTGCTCCACTCTGTGGGAGAAGTATCAGGGATTGTGAGTTTTAGGAGCAGCGAGACTGGAAGTTCCCATACCTGCAATGCCTGTAAAGAAAGAACAGGAAAAAAGGGTCAAATTAAATGCATAATGGTCGCCACAAGTAATAGAAAGCTGGCAAGAACTAGTAAATTATGCTAGTTGATAATAGGTTACTAAAATGAGATTTGGGATTGAGTTGGGTTGCTCAACTTGGCCATAAAAGCACTGCGCTTAGCCACACTAAAAGAGTGGATTCAATTTGTTAGCCAGTTTAACGCAATATCTAATTAAATCCACCATTTTCTTTATAATTTTCCGGTGTACAGACATCCAGACAGACAACTGGACAAATAAAGTGAGCCTAAACCTGTTGCGGCACCATCATAAATTTCCGGATTAACCACTGACCTTAACCCACTTGGGCCAAACGGCACTAAAAAATTTAATCCAATCTATTAATTAGTTCAACACAAAACCTTATAAAACACCATTCTCTTTTTATTTTTTCGATGTGAGATTCAAACATTAGTGTTAATACCATCGCATAGGGTTGATACATGCACTTTTCTATGGCAATGACTCATGCAGTTCAATGTGTATGTTGGGCATGTTGAAAAGAGATGAGTGTACATTTATTTATGGAAAAAATATACCCTAATATTACTTAAACTCATGACTTTTCCAAGAATATGACCATATATGTTTTTAATTGTACATATGACTAAATTAAACATCACATACATGGGCCGGCTGGAATTATTATAATAAATAACGGATAATGCTCTTTTACATATATGAACTAATTCCTTATTTTTAGGAATAGTAATTAATACAACCTAATGCATGCACCTATAATTGAGGAAGTGAAATGGTGACGGATGGTGAGTATAGGCAGTAATTAGAGGACAGTAAAAATAAGGGCAATAAGTTAATGCATTGTATATGATGTAAACACGCAAATGACAGTAAATATGTATGAATGGTATGATGATAGTTAATGACACATAGACAATAAATTGATTATTCTATTGGTCAGTAAATCCTTGGAAAAAACTATTGTTACACATTTTTTGTATACACACTTACACACTCGTGTCTATGAAGTGTTTTTTTTTTGTCTGTATACAGACACAACGCATTTGAAGTGTCTGTGAAATAAGTTGTGTATGTATACAGACACAACAAAACACTTCACAGACACGAGTGTGTAAGTGTGTGTACAAAAATGTGTACCTCAAGCCTAGTTGGTAAATCCTTACATTCTATATATGTCCATATATGAAATAGACAGTAAACACAAAATTGAAGTAATTGTGTAAGAGGGCAATAATTGTGTAGGAGGGCAGCAAAGACAGTTTCCGAATTTACTGATTGAACTAATTAATGAGGGCAGCAGTAAAATACAAAATACGAAAAAAATGATGCTAAATTACCATGCCTGGTCTCGAACCGTCAGAATAGGAAATAAACACGACAAAGTCATATTGGGAAATGCATCATGTTTTAGTCTTATCAATGATAATTTTCTCTTTATTTATGGAGAAATTCACAGCTGAGAGGAGTGGATCTATATCCATTTTGGAAATAAGCATTTATTGCTGGTATATCCATCAAGACATCAAGAGGTGGTCACAAGTGAAGGGAATGAAAGAGACATGTTTGAGTGTGACCCTATCTCATTGTCTGGCAATAAGGAAAAATTCCCAGAAGAAGGTCTGTGGCAGCCTGGCAGGGAAAGTACAAAGAATACAAATAATATCTTTGAAGTTCAAACTGCATCCGTCCCCAAACCAAAAGGACAAACAATATCACTCGCAAAACATCATTTTTCCACTTCTAAAGAGTTATTGGGAAATTCATAAACTAGAGCTAAAGATATCTTTATGGGCAGCGACTAAAACCAGCATGATTGTATATGAACGTCCATGCTGGTGTTTGAAGTTCTTAAATCAATTCAGTATATAAAATCCTATGACATTCTACACATATTAGTATGTGTCCTTCAGAAAAAGTAAACCCTTAAATACATCAAGATTCAAGAGGGATTTAATACTGAAAATCAATGACAATATTGTGGAAATAACGTGGATAGAACAAGCACGAGTACTCCTCCGACAAGATTAAACTTGCCCAATAGCTATGCTATTACAAACTAAAGACTGCCTGCTACTCCTCACTAGGGGCAGCCCTCTATTTAAACAAAAGAATCTAAGATTAAAAAGGTACTCAGGAATAAAAAAAAAGTACAAGAAAAAAATACAGAAAATTCCTTAAATAGGATTAAAACATAGACAAAGTGCACAAATATGACCACTATTGTTTTTTTCCTAAAATAGGACTCATTCACTTCCGATTCACTTCCGATTGGGGAAGTTTTATACTTTAGATAGAATCAAATAAATCATATTTTGGGAATAAACCCATAATTGGTTCTACTCGTGCACTTTCTGCATGTTTTAGTCCTCTTCAAAGAAATTTCTTAAAATAATATAACATTTGCTGTTATCTAAGAAGAGAAATATTTAGAAAGATATAGGAGCTGCTTGCTGCTATTCATAGGAAAGATCCCAAAGAGTAAGCTCCAAGCTTTCTTAAATCACTTCCTCTCTGTTCTCTCTCACATGAGTAAACTATCCACTTTTTTTTTTTGAGTAAACTATCCACTATCTACATCCACTGCTTCTCATTATGCAGGCTATCCGGTGCACTTATGTTTGTATCAGCATTACAAGTACCATTTCCTTATTTATACTGTAAACAAAAACAAACTCCTAACATTAATCTAGTCAACATATAACATATACTCTGTCTCAATGAACCTGACCCCTGCTTTTCTGGTACAGTAAGATTTAGCTATTTAAGGATAACTAGTCAACTCAGGATTGAAAAAAAATCCATCTGGTTATCATGGTTCAATGATGCTATTCAGTTATTCAATTTTTCTAATCCCCAATGCTCTCTAGTCTAAAAACTGAACAGATTCACTAAAACTCCATCTGTTCAAATGTGTAAAAGTGATGTTAATTTTGAGATAGACGAAAATGGACAGTTTTATTTACAAAATGGGACAAAGGGGGCACAGAACTCTTAATACTTCTATAGCCTCTGCTTCTGCTAACTGAATACTTTGATGAAAATTGTCAGATTGAGCTTTTTTATACGTTCCTCTCATCTTAAAGTTTTAGATGTCGCTAAAGCTTTATAAGGAGTACTAGTATAATTCAAGCAAAATTGCAAACAGATATTCCCTGCATCATTATTTTAACTGATCTAATTAAGCTTCATGATGACAGTAAACAGGACATGTTATAACAATGAAAAGATTTATGTTGTGAATCTATATCACCACCACCACAAGAATTTGAAATTAACAAACACTTGATACATATAAGACATATATATTACCTTCTCAAAGACAAGCCTTAACCCAGAGGAAGAGGAGTTGGGGTTCTTCATTTGTTCAGAGTTGCCTAAAAGCTTGCTGTTTTCACAGTTCATGTCAGACATGATCCCTTTGCGCGTCTTACTATTGCCAACCAAACCCATGTCAGATCCTTCGCCAACTAACTTCAGCCTCCTATTTCCGTCTCCGAAATCCATCCAAAACACGATCACTACAAAAAAGAGATAAAACCCTACGAACCCAATAGCCTGCCACAGGAAAATCTCAGCGCTCAAGTACACGTAGAACAGAAACATCGCCGCAGTCAAATAAAACATCACATCCCTCACAAAGGGAGCTGGATCTACTGCAAATGGCGCCGCATAAATCGCAACGAACCCTACGACGAAAGCAGACACGAAGGTCCCGGCGGAGAGGATCGCCCCAAATCCAGTTTTCGGATGGCCTCCCCTGACGGCGGCTACGGAGGCAAACACGTCCGGAGCCCCATTCCCGAGCGCCAGAAGCGTCACCGCACCCATGGACGGAGACAGACGGAGATGCGCGACGAGCTTGGTGACAACGACGGAGAAGTGGGCCTGCGCTGTAGCGATGAGGATGTAGAAGTAAAGGAACACGAAGAGACCAAGAAATGGGACGGAGAGGAATGGGTTGTAGCGGAAGAGGCAGGAATGGAAGGAGGAGTAGTTGAACAGTCCATCGGATTCGTCACTGAAGAATCTGCAGGAGGAATTGAGAAGTGACCTGTGACTGGATGAAACGCGGTTCGAGGAATAGGCAGGCTGGCGGAGGATGAAGAAGATGACGGTGGCGGCGAGGAACAGTGAGATTGCGGCGGTTCTTGGAGCAGCGGCGAAGTTGAAGGCCATGCCATACCAACAAAAACTGGAGCAGTTATTCAATGGCGGATCTATTTCCACATTCTCAGATTTTTGAACAATTAGTTAATTAGTTAATCACTCCTCCCAACATATAAGGAACTTCCAAAATAATTTACCTACACATTTTGTACGCAGCGAGTTAAGGACAATTATTCTATACGGACTGTGTAATTAGTTCATAAATAAATTGGCTTTATTCATTGTCTCTAAATTTATCACACAGATAAATGGCGGATCATCAATCTTTGATAGGAAGGACTACACTGTAATAAAAGAATATACTTGTTTATACTGTTATCTTCTCCCCACAAATCTCAACAACACAGTTCTTACTTTATTATTATTTGTGTACATCAAACTTGACAAAATTTTAAGGGATGAAGAGAGTATATACAAAGTATTAAAAAACTGGAGTAACTATACCTAGCGGGAGATGTGGGATGGCCTGCGGCCCCCATTGCCCCCCGTTGTGTCTGCCGTTGTATCTTAAGTCTGATACACAAGTGCATGAGATTGAATACATCAAACTCCTTCGCGATATACAAATTCATTCCATTGACCCTTGTAATTTAAAAGTGCATCCAACTTCTTGTGTTATAACTATTCAAACGCAACACCCTTTTTATGAATAAATTTAACCATTTAGAGATCACTTTTTCTTAATATTATGATTGGATATGTCAGTAAATCACTAAGTTATACAAAAATGTAATCATTTTCTATTATTTGACAATATATTTGTTTATATAAGGTGTTCTACCCATCAATAATTTTAAATCATATGACCAATATGTTCAATTTCTGTATCAGTAGCATATTTGGTGCGTTAAAGAGCTGATGTGTGTACTTTGCTGAGGTGCCTATTGTGTCCTTATATGGAAATCGGTGTGTGTCATCATTCGACATTTTTTATCTACGTTTATGTGCCCAAGGGATGCGATGTACAATGTGTTTGAATCTACTTTTGAACTTGTTTTTGTACATTTTTGAATGAATATTTCTATATATATTTCTGCACTTTCACCTTATTTTTGAATGCTCCAAATTGCTCTTAAAAACAATTTTGGTGAGCCTTCAAAAATATTTATGCACTTTCACCCTTATTTTTGAATGCTCCAAATTGCTCATAAAAACAATTTTTTGGAAGATAAGGGAATCCAATTTCTAAAATTGAAGCAGAATCAATTCCTTAATTTGTTTCTCTATTGTTTAAAAAGATCATAAAAGACTCTAGTTGTGTGTTTGGCCCAATAGCTTTTTTGAGAAGTCCCTGTCTTTTTTTAGATGCTACTAATGAAAGCGTTCCAAAAGAAAAGACTTTTTCCCTTTTCACGTTTCCTCGTATAACCCTCCGCATGCCAAGCCATTCTTCCTCTTCTTCAGCTGAATTATTCTCTACTTTTATCTTCTTCATCTCCCCCGTATATTCGTTTTCTTCAAAGTAGTCTCTGGTTATGTTCAAGCTTCTCCCCCTAGTTGTCCCTTTTTATCCATTATCACTTTCTGTTATTAGGTCATATGTTCACTGATTTCAAACTTGAAATATATTATCCTTTTGTGCATATTCTATAATGCTCCAATGTACTCGAATGTACACAAAATGTGTACATTGTCTGTGTACACAGACAATTTGACATCAAATATTGTCTCTTTTTCGAATTGCATGTGTACACAGACAACTAGGGGGTTTTGTGTAGAACTTGTGTACACTAAGAATTTTCCTTCACAGAATTAGTTTATACTTTTTGTTTTTAACGTTATTTTGGTATCAATATGTAATTTTATGTTTATTAACGTTTTTTATTAACTAATAGTAATTGACAATACCCTTAGCTTAATTGTAATTTTATAATTTCAGCTACTTAAAATAGCTAGTTTCGCCAAACACGGCTATTCAAAACAGGTAGCTTTTAATTGACAACTAATAAGGTCTTTTTCATCTACAACTTTTTCAGTCCAAAAAACTAACAATTACTAAAAAGTGTCAAAAAGATCTTTTTCACCTGTCATGCCAAACATAGCCCAAGAGTGTTCCTTAATTTGTACTCAACAGATGCGGGTTTTTGAGTATTTAGATTGGTGATAGTTTATGTGATAATATATTGTTCATTAAAAAACAATCCTGTTGACAATTGACGAATCTAGTCCATAAGTGGCTAAAAGCCTAAAAGTCAATATGCTCGGTTCAGATTCTTTTTCCATGTATTTACTCACTTTGCGTGATTTTTTTTGTATTTTCACCTGTGTTTAAAAAACCGACCCGACCGAGTTCCTATATCCTACAACCGGATGTACGTACATCCAGCTCAATTAACAAAACAGTTCACTAACTAGTACAACCCATAATAAAAGGTCCATTTTAATCTGTTGCTCTAACCCTGCTTTAACCCGGCCAGTAACTTTATTCATTTATGTCCCGCATCTTCCACTCAACATTCCTTCTTCTTTACTTCATATTTCTTTTTTTCTCTTATATCTATAATTCTTAAACTACCTGGAGATTCTAAAATTGAATGTTAGTTCCAAAAACCTTAAATAAGGTACAATTTGATTCAAAACATACATCTTCATCTCTCATTAACAATGATTCAATTTTAAATTAGAAATGGGGTGTCTGTTGGTCATACCTGGAGAGAAGCTAACTGGACGGCCCACAACCTTGCTTCTACTTCTATGGACCACATTCAGCTTTTTAATAGGCCTAAAGATTTGCCTTTTAAGGCCCGTCAAGCTTATTTCGGTGATTTATTTGGGATTCCTTCTATCAGACTTATTTAATTGTTTTTTGTTTGGGTATGATTTAATATCTCCAATTTTTATGTTGTTTGAAATTTATTGGGTTCTCTACCGGGTCAGGTCTAGCCCCCCGGTTTTTTCTTGTATCTTCTATCCTATTATTAATAAAACTCTGGTAAATGATCCCCCAACATTTACCCCACTGATTTTGGTGGTTTGCCTTCCGGGGTAAAAAAAACAATGATTCAATTTTCTAAATTGACTCATAATATAAATGCACATCAACTGTTTGAAAAAATGACAAAGTGAATGTTAATTTCTTTTTTGATCAAATATTTTATCACTTATTACGCTTATATAAAATACTGAGATATGCATTATTTTTTGAGAATATTTCTTGTTATGGTTAGAATTTAACTTTATTCTGTTTTTATAATTTTAACGAGTTTTAGATGTTTTTTGTTTGGGAAAAGGGGCAAATAAGCCCTCGAACTAATCAAAAAAGTGCAAATAAGCCCTTTTGTAGGAGGTTTCGTCTGTCTATCGTCATTTGGGGAGGTTCCCGGTGGAATTTTTTGATGAAATTTTTTGAGCATCTTATTCATTAAGTCTAGTATAGTCATACCGAATTTCAGCTAAAAAATCAATCGGGAAGACAGTCAAATGAATTTTTGAAGATTACTGCGCAGTTAAACAACGTAGTGTAGTTCCGAAAATCATTTGAGTGCCTTCCCGGTTGAATTTTTAGATGAAATTTGGTATGACTAAACTAGACTTAATAAAGAAGATGCTCAAAAAAATTCATCAAAAAATTCCACCGAGAACCTCCCCAAATGACAATGATCGGACAGAACCTTCTACAAAAGGGCTTATATGCACTTTTTTTATTAGTTCGAGGGCTTATTTGCCCCTTCTCCCTTTTTGTTTTGCATTGAATTTGATGTTTAAAGAATTTGTAAAATGATTGAGATATACTTTTCCAGTATGTTAATTTTTTGTAAAAAAATAGTAAACTTCATTAATTTATTAATTAAAATTTAATGTGTTTAGTTATTACGTGTGTAATATGGGAATGAGTATTTTGTTAAATTAAAATGAGTATAATGTGTAGAGTAAATGTGCATAGGTGTAACATTATAAAATAAATATAATAAAGTATGTAGTTCTAGAATAAGAATTTGAAAAATTGTTATATATCTAATGGCTAAATCTACCGATAGTCTAACAAATGAATGTAATTAGATTTGTGGATTGTGCATGGAAATGAGTTTTATACTATATTTAAATGATTATAATGTTTAAAAGAAATGAGCATCGATATGAAATTATAAAATGATCAAAAAACAATTTCATATGAGTATGCCGTAACAATTATATACAACAATCTGCATTAATATAGCATTTTAAAATGAACACAACTAGCTAGCGAATGAAAATATGATACTTATGATATGTGCAGTAATATGACATTTTGAAATGAGCAAAACACACATACTGAATGAGCATATATAACTTTAAAATGATCATATTGTTCATTATTATATGCTTATTTTAAATCTTTGTCGTGCTCGTCTTTTAAAGTCATATCAATATTCATTTGGTTTAAACCTCATTCAGTATATCATAAAACTCATTTTTATAATCCACACATGTAATATATTCACTCGATTAGATTCATTTACTAAATTATTCATATTCATGCATATTGGTGTAACGCTTATTTTGAACTTTTTGCTACTCATTTCAAACGTTACGTATTCACAATTAATATTTGAGCATACTCATTTAACACGGTTCCGGCTAAATGAGCAATAGTCTACTTTTAGTGAACATAGGACCTATTTTATTGAGTATTAGAAGGCTAACAATGAGTTTCACGATCTTTGCTTCATATATTCTAATTTTCTTTATTTTTCTTATTTTTTATTTTATAAAAATTTATTAAATTATATCTATAATCCAGTCTTATTAATTTCAATATGCGAGTCTAATATAATATGATACTTTTGAAACATGCATTGATATGAATTGTAAAAATGAGCATTACATTAGTACCAAATGAGTAATAATGAACTTTTAATGAGCATCAAACCTTTTATATTGAGAATTAGGAGTCCAATATTCATAATCATGATCTCTGCTTCATAACTTCTAATTCACTTTCTTTTTTGTTATTTTTTCTTTTATAAAAACTTATTACATTATCTTTATAATCAACTCCTATGAATTCCAATATGTGAATGTAATTTAGAATAGTACTTTTAAAAATGCATTGATATGACATTTACAAAATGAGCATAAAATCAGTACCTGATGAGCATACGTAACTTACAAAATGAGTATTAATGAATTTTTTAGTTGTTTTGTTAGTTGAACATCACAACATTTTAATTGAGCATCAAACCTTCGTTATTGAGATGAAATTCACGGTTTCTGCTGAATGAGCATTAATGAACTTTTAATGAGCATCAAACCTATTATATTGAGTATTAGAAGTCTAATATTCAGAATCGTGATCTCTGCTTCATAAAAAATGAGCATAATATCAGTATCGATTGAGCATATGTAGCTTACAAAATAAGCATTAATATGTTGAGCATACGGACATTTTTCATCGAACATTAAACCTCCTCTACTGAGTATTAAAAGCATGTAATTGAGTACCGATTGAGCATCAAGACGTTTTTATTGAGTTCAAATCGCCTCTATCGAGTATTAAAACATGCAATTGAATATCATGATTCGTGCCTTCATATATGTAATTAAATCCAACTTGAATCTAATGTAATTTGCTACTTTTGAAATATGTATTGATATAACATTTTAATATGAGCATCACATCAGTACCAAATGAGCATACATATAATGCATAAATTAAAAAAAAAACCTAAATTAGAAGGTGGATTGGAAAAAGAAGAAAAAACAAACTAAACTTTAACCATATTTTAGATTATAAATTTGCATAATAATTCAATAAAAAATAAAAGCATGTAAAAGAAAAAAAATAAAGAAAAGAAAGAACTAAAAAGAGAAAACAACAAAAGAAATGAAACTAAAAATCAACCAAAAAGTGAAAAGCAAGAAACTGAAAAGAAGAAAAGAGAAAACGAAAAACAAGACAGAGGAGTAAAGCCGTAGCAACCCGTATTCCTCTTCAGCCGGACTCCCAGCTAACAACGAGCAAATAGCTTCGATCGGAACTCCAGGTCGAACTTGAGCAAGCGAGCAGTACTGATCGGCGCCTCCTTCAACAGCTCCTAGGACATCAGCGAGCAGCACATTAGGGAAGATTCTACCATTGGAATTCTAATTAATTGCAAAAATACCCGGCTGTACCATGCCCTAGGTACAGCCGGTTCTACGATAGTATTTACCGACCCGACCCGGCCGGGTTGACCCGGAACCCGGTGACCCGGACAAAAAACTGGTTCGGTTTTTTCAAAACCCGGAAATGGTCAAAAACCGGAAAAACTCGGTTGACCCGGGAAAACCCGGTCAAGACCCGGACCCAAGAAACCCGGTAAAACCCAGTTTTTGGGTGTTTTTACCAAAAAAAAGTAATTTCTTTTTTATTTTTAATGCATTTTTTATACCAATAAAATTGCAAATTCAATACCTTAAAAAGAAAAACTACGTAATATATTTATATATATATATATTTAATAATGAACATCATGCCAAATTATAATATAGATATACAATAAAAATAAAAATATCATTATATATTTTTATAAGATCAAAATATGCATTGAAATATTATAAGAGTATTAAATGCTTAATAAGTAGTATTGTTAGTTGATTATTATGAATAATAACTAATTTTTATTATAATTTTTTATATAATTATATGTTTACTATTATTATATAGACGTATAATCATTGACCGGTTTTCCGGCGTTGACCGGGTTGACCCACCGGGTCCGGGTTGACCCGTGACCCAGTCATGTGGCCGGGTCACTCTCCGGTCCGGTTTTTACAACATAGATTTTCACTCCTCAACTATTTTTAACTACTTGCCTAGAGTCTATTTAAAAAGAATTTATCTATCCTTAGTATAAAGCAGTAGAAGTAAGATTCGTAACACCCTTTGAGACCCTAAATTATTTGCCTTTTATTTTTCTCATTCTCTCATTTGAGTCATTTCTCACAAATAAAAACAATATATGATTCACTATATTTCTGTCTTTTAAATTATCTCAACCACAGATTATTTACATTCTTCAATATCGCACGCTACTAGGGGTGGACCAGTTCCGGTTCGGGCCTGGGCCCGGCCGGGCCTCGGTTCAGGAATGGGAGGCCCGGAACCGGCCCGGGTAATCCCGGGTCCGGGCCGGGCCGGGTCTCGTTTTTTTTTTGGCTTCTCCTAATTAACCCCCAACCCTTCCCCCTCACCCCCAAACCACCTCAAATGGCCCAAAATATCCAGCCCAACCCAAAAACTTAAAAAAAAAATTCAAAAAAACAATTAATTTGGCCCGAACCGGCCGGGCCGGTTCACCAATCCTAGGGCCCGGGCCCGAACCGCATTCCTACCGGGCCGGGCTGACCCGAACCGCCCCCCGGACCAGTTCCCGGGCCGGGCCGCCCGGCCCGAGTCCATCCCTACACGCTACCAGCATGGACAAGAATTAAGGGAGTGTTTGCAATCACTTAAAAAAAAGCACTTCTCAGCTTTTGGCTTAAAAAAGCACTTATTTACCAAACACTACCAATTTTTACTTTTTCTCGGCTTGCGTGTGAAAAGTGATTTTCCCCTTTCTATTACACAAAAAACACTTATTTTACCAAACACTATCAACTTTAACTTTTCAAAATCACTTTTTTCTCAAACACTATCAACTTTTCCTACTAATCACTTTTTCCTTACATCTCCAAAAGTGCTTTTTTTAAGTAGAAGCAGTTGCAAACACTCCCTAAGTTTGCTACAACACTTTCGTTTTGCCAAACATGGCAATATAAAAGAATATGCCTTATAAAAAACAGTTACCAAAAAGTTTAACTGACAAATATTTTTAATCTTTTATGCCTGTTGAGTTTTAAACAAGTTAGCTCAACATGCAAACCACAAGTCAAATTTGAAGTTTATTGTTAGACCCAAGATAATTGCACTTAACCACCCAATCCCTCGACTTCGGCCTATTTGAATTGAATCTTTGGATCAGCCAAATATTAGTGCCAAATATATACTAGGTGTGCATTTGATATTCGTTTCAGTTTTATTCAAATTTGAATTTTAATAAGAAATGGTTATGAGGGGATGCTGAATGCAAATACAATAATAATTCACAATATTTATTTATTCAAAAACCACTTGTTTGTTTCTATTTCAACTGCAAATATCATCATCAGATGATGTAAGATCAGATCCAATCCAGGGTGTACCAAGAATCAGAGCTTCTGGGATCTAGAAATGCACAAGAATGACAAGATTGCAGAAAATGAGTAAATAGTATAGCAAAACACAAAGTTTTATCGGGAACAAGGTAAATACTTGAGTCGTCCCACTTTACAGCCCTTTCAGCTTGTTTCTTGCAATTTTTGGAAAGAGATATCCTGAAAAATCCGCAACTAAATGGCGAACCCCATTGACCACATGATAGGAAATTGCTACGGGAGCTATTGCAAGAGCAAGTTGGCTGATAGTTGATGAATAGAAAAATAATTGGTAGAAATTGTTGTAGCTGAGGCAAACTGAGCCTACTTTCAGATAAATAACATGAAAGCCGAAAACGACGGCAGCTAAGTAAGCTCCAGATATTCTATGTAGAATAGATGATGTTGAACTTGTCTGAGGCTTATAAACAGCGAGGTGAGGTGATAATGGACGAAGGACCTTTTTCCCATCATCACTTACGTTTGCAGGTCTATCCGCAATTGTGGAGAAAGCCTGAAATGTTATTATGCAAAAATGTTATATACAGAATGACTTCTCCATATCAACATAAATTGAAGCAAAGAATCATCAGGAGACCAGGTCATGTTATTTTTCACTCAAACGCATCACTATCATTACCCGGTGAAACTCAATATGCTTGGTTGGCAAACCAACAAATAATCCCTTCTGGTAAGATGCAACCACAGATGGGTTTACCTAAGAACATTACACAAGTTGATCACATTAGGGTGCGGATAATAGATGTTACAAGTGGCAGTAAATAACGTAAGGAAAAAGAATTTACCTTGTGCTCAATATCTGAGTCCACATTTGCAGAGTAAATACCACTACTATCATTTCTACCGGAGTTTGAGCTGCATTAAAAAAGAAAACAAAATGTGGATGACAGAAAATTTGTTTTGTGAAAATAAAAGTGATCATAAGGAGTTAATTGAAGATACCTGAATTGGCTAGCTAGGCCAGCCTGTCTAGAACCAATAAAAGATAATGCCCGTGATGAATTGATCTTTGCAGTGAACTGCACATTGGATGTCAAATATACATTCAGTTCAAAACATTTAAATAAATCATTCATGTGATGTACACAAATTAGTCAAAGAAAAAAAGGATACATTTAGGTGATGCAATATATCTAAAGCAATGGAGTGAAGCAAGTGGGCCTTTAACCTGCAACACGCTGTTATCACCCCATTTAAGGCCAGGCCTCTCAGTTCCACGACAAAAAACATACCTGCTTTTAAAATCTAACTTTAAACTAAATGAAAATAAGCGTTTTTGCACTATGTGGGTCGCTATATGAACCAAACAATGTATTTTGTTCCGGTTAAATGCCATTTCCTCTGTAAGTCACATAACTCATGAAGTCTTGCCTAATTTTTCATAACCTAAGTTCTAATATATTCCCATGGAAGTGTTAATTTGAGATTTCATCCTCCATCATGGCAGAGACTTTAGATTTAGCCATCAACTAGTAATAGACTTTGAGGAGACTTCTAGGTTTAGCCATTAATTAATATATGAGCATGCATTTTTGCATAAACTTTGAAGAAAGATCTGGGTTTAGTCAAAGGAGCTACCAATACGGTAGTCTTCGTGAAATTTAAGACTTGAATGCCAACTCCCATAATTTTCTTCACTTTTCAATTTGGATGTCCCAAAATGTTCACCTCGCTTCCTTAAAAAAGAGTTGTATCGCCAGGATTGTTTAGAAGGGCTGAAGGGGAGCCTAGGCGCACCAGTTAAGCTATTGTTGTGTGACCAAGAGGTCCCAGGTTCAACCGCTCAAGTTTTGGGAGTGGCCTCTTGTAAAAAAAAATGACAAGGGAAGGTTTGCCCTTTATACACCCTTGTGGCAGGACCGTTCCCCGGACCCTCTCCTTGCGTGGATGCCTTCGTGCACCGGGATGCCCTTTTATTGTCAGTATTGTTTCTCTCCTTTAGTCCTTTTACATTAGTCACAACTGAATTGCACTTTCTCAATAAATGCCAAATTAAGGCGAAAGAAAACTTCAGTATTTTTTGGAAGAATTGATAGTGTAAACTGTAAAGAGTCAAATGAGATTATTAATGTACTAAATAGCAAGGATAACATTAGATACCCTTATCACCTTATGTAATCCACTGCGAAAAATAAGTTCTTGCCAACAAACACACCCTAATTGACATGCAGTGTCCTGGATACCATACTCTAGTGTGAGCCCAATTGTAAAACAGAATTTAAAAGGGTATGAATGCCCCCATCAACTGATAATAATTGACTGTCTATCAAATTTATGAACTTGAGGAATCTGTCAAATCCACTGGGTCTTAAGCAGTCTATCAAATTCCTGGTCTTGGGCAATCTGACTAGTTGCCTTCCAACATCCCAATTTACCTTCTTCCTTCAATGTGTACAATCCCCTGCTCCATTCTTGTGGTCTGCAGTGTGGATCAAGATTTCTTGCATTAAAAATCATTTTTTACATCATCGAGCTCGGTTCAACGTACTTAAATTTTCACCAACAAAATCCAAACTTTGTTCCCGAAAGTGATCGAGGTCAGCTAACATAAATCGAAATATGATATCAAAGTTTAAACAAGGGAAAAGAGAGACACAAAATCAGGTCAATTCTCCACAAGTAAACCCGCCTTCCACTTCGCCTTATCCAAAGTCATTCTCTCGTCTAATTCAAGAAGAACGATAGCATTCTTGACCACTCTAATTCATGTTTGTCTAGGTTTTTCCCTCCCTCTCCTCTCTGTCTCCTCTCACCACCTTCCAATTAATCTAATATGCGTATCACTCGGTCTTCTACACACATGTTTAAACAACCACAATTGAGACTCTCGCATCTTATCTTCAATAGGCGGTACTCTCACTTTTAGCCTAATTGTCGCATTCCTCAACGGTTAGTCACTTTTAGCCTAACCGTTGTTCAATAAAACTTACTCTTCAATCTAGTCGTCATACCTGGATCACATAGAAATCATGATATACTCTTCCATTTCATCCACTGATCCACCCGTTTTGATTCTAAGATATGCATCTTCATTTATTTCACAATACTTGTGAACTATAGAACCCAGGTAAAGGAACATACCACTAATCAGGATCCATTGGTTATGAATTTATGATTGTGCAATGGAATTGTGCATTTGTGCCTCATGGCTAGCCTCAGCCGGTCAGCCCTCATCCAATTCCTAGACTATGGCGTAAAAGACATTGTCTATAGCATTGGGAGTCTGGCGTACACAATATTGTGGTGAGGCGTATGCAATAGGAGGTTAGAGTGTAAGGATATTATTTGGGCCCACACGACCAACTTTTTAAATTTTTATAATGAATATGTTCTATGGTTATGCTTTTTCAGTCATGATTGATTTTTAATCCACCAGTGATGATTGATTTTTCAGTCATCAATCAAATAAACTTAAAATTTTAATGTGTGGTTTGAACTTTGAGGATATAACTATCTCAAAAACATTGCTAGGATTACTCCAAAATTTTGAACATATTACTTTGCTAGGATTATGGGACTGTGGGCAGAGGTTAATGAGACTGTGGTGGATATCCATGAGATTCCTGATGTTCTGCTTGAGCCGTGGCAGCTGCCTTGTCCTACTAAACCCATAGTTGCATCTGCTGATATGTTCCTGTTTTGAGAAGAAGAAGCTTGAGTTACTGGCTTACCGCCTCTTTGTGTGTCTTGTTTTGGAGCCTTTCATTGTATCATTATTTCTTGTTTGCTTCTTAGCATTAATATTCATGGTGTCCATTATCTGGCAGCATGTTCCCTGAGCTTATGTCTTTTCAGTGTCTGGCTGTGCATGGGTTTTGGTTGTGTTTGCTTGACATTAAGGTGGTAGTGAAGTTTGAACTAAAATAAAAAAAGGATTGACCTCATTATACTTTGATTTAGTATGACATGCAATGACTTTTCATTTTTTTTTTGAGTATTTGATGACTTTTGATTGATAAATAAATAAATTGCTTTATTTTTTATTGTGTTTATACACAAACATATATATATACATACATATATATATATATATATATATATATATATAGGGAGTGGTTCTAATGAGAACACTCCTTATTGTGAGAAATAAGAACAAATCTACCATAGATCTTAATAAATTAAAGGCCAAAAATGAATGGATGCACAGGTGTACAATGGAAGTGCGCACACTTGAAATATAATCACACACTCTATTCAATCGTTGATTAGGGGAAGGACACTATAGTAATTAAAATACCTACATTAATATTGCACGATACGTTGAAAGTTGGCACTTCCCATAAAAATAGGTGATAATAAAGGTTTTTTAATATAAAATTTCTTTAGTTTAAAAATTGGTTTAACTTTTTAAATGATAATCTGATTTTAATAAAAAATATACCGAATTAAATAACTTTTTATGATCTTTCAAATGACATCAATATTGCATATACAATTTTTAAAAATAAAATATGTATAAAATGTATACAATAAAGCACAACAAGTATATCCGGTTACCGCATGCACAGGAACACGTATCTATTGCACAATCATCAATATCTAATGCATATGAACTCATCACCTTGTACTTAATAATAGTTACCAAAAAATTCATAAAAAAAAGAAAGTGAAACCTACCATATATAATGAAATAATATATATACAAACGAATATCTAATGCACAAGAAAGTTATACAAATTGCACAAGTATATAATGCACGAAAACCAGTATCCAACGCACAATACATATAACAAACACTTTTTTAAAGAACGTATAACAAACACTAGAATTAATATCATAAGCACAAAATCCAATATCTAATGCACAACAATTGAAAACTAATTAATATCTTATCATGTTAGGCATTTATAAAACATAGATTAGTATGTAAAACACAAGAATCAATATCTAACGCACACTACATACATAGACCAAAAGTCAATATATACTTGTATACAATAAATCACTACAAACATCTATAGCTACCGCACAAGAACTTTAATTTGACACACACGACTATTATTCTTAAGAAAGAACAATATTTGATTCAATGAATTAAAAAACTATTAAAAATGGAGACATGGCTCCGTTGAAAACATTAAGCCATATTTGAGAAATAATGGAATGCAATTATTGCACTCCTAAAATAACTGCACGTTAATAATCATAGGAGTTACCAAAAAACTACCCAAGATTATAATACAAAATTGCCCTTATCATACTAATCCATGTTTACGTGAGATCTTGGTTTAAAAAAGCGCGCCTGAGGCGCGCAAAGGCGCGAGGCGCCTCTGGGCGATGACTTCATCGCATCCAAACATCCCAGGCGCAGCAGATTCCATAAGGCGCGCCTTTTACCTCGCCTAGTGCCGCTTTTCGCGCCTCTTTGAGGCGTCGCTTTTCACGCCTTATGGAGAATATGTCCGCTGACCTTCCTTCAAGCCTTTGGCGATTCATCCTGCTCGCCTAGACTTCACTCCATCAACTCAAAGTCTCAAACCTTCCGCTTTTTCTGTCGCACATCATTGCCGTTTTTCTTTTTCTTTTTCTTCCGTTCTCTTGTTTCTTTTGTTCGGCTGGGTACGTTTCTTCTGTTCTGTTTGTCTTTCTTCCTCTTGTTTTTCTATTCTTTATATTTTTATTTGTTAAATAAAAAAAATAATTCAAATTATGTAAATATATAACCATATAACAATCTTCCCTAAGCTTATTAAAAAAACAATCTTCCCTAAACCCTAATACCAATCCGAATTTTATCAATTTTAAAAATAATAAATATGTTTTCTCAATCTGTGAATCTGATTGTTTAACTTTATACTCTTGATATTTTATAACAATTAGTCAATTATATATGACAGCTTGTTGTTATTAATAATCTTTATATACAAGTTTATTTTAAAATTTACTATTAATGGCTTAGGATTAGTAATAAGTATTAACAGTTTATTGTAAATATATTTACTATTAATAGAAGTATTTTTTAGAAAAGTGCTTCATGTAGAAGTTGTATAAATATATTTTACCAAAGATATGTGGTTTAGTTCAGTGAGGCGCGCGCCTCGTCGCCTTGCGCCTCACGCCTCGGGTAAATCGATGAATCGCCTCATGCCGCCTCGCGCCTTTTAAAACTAAGCGTGAGATGCATTCAAATGAAGGGCTGTGATATGTTCTCACTTCTTACGTTAAGGTGTGTTCTCATTTGAACCAAAATCTATATATATATATATATACACACACACACACACACATATATTCTTTACGCCTCATTGGACTATGAGGCTTACACAATATGCAATTTATAAAAACGCCCTGAGTCCTGACTAGTGGAATGGTGTGGAAGATTTTGTGCCATCCACCAAAGGATACTTATGAAGAATGACTGTCTACTGTTTCACTTGTCGTCCTCAAATCCCTGTTTTATTAGGCTAAAAGAAATTTGAATGCATAACCAATAGTGTCTAAAATCCACTTAGATAGGCACCATTCACAATCATGGTTGTTTTTTATGCCAAGTTGGAGATTGTGGTAGACGAAAAGTACAAGAAAAGAGTGTTTAAAGAGCATATGATGTTTCTTGTGTGGACAACTTAACACTCTTATAAGAGTTGATATAGGAGATGATCCAGATGAGTTTTCAGTCTCTCTGGGCATTGTGGTTACGTGGAGGTATGAAGGTGACTTATAGCTAAAGTCTAGTGGTTACGCACTTATGCATTCTAATTTCCTGATTTATGCACATTCTTTAGTGAGGAATCAACATATGTCTGGAAACAGGGAGGCCACAATGTGCCTGATTTATGCATAATCCACATATACAATGCTAAGGAATTAGTACAAAGCAAAATGTTTAAGTTCCACATTTTACAAGCAGTAGCCCAAATTATCCAGGATTTTTCAAACTTCTTGTACCAATTCTTAGATTGATACCGTTCTGAATGTTAAGCATGTCAAATCCGGAATGATTATCCGTCTATTCTGGAATCTTAGCATACCATAAATCTGAACATAACATAGATGCTAGTCTAAATATCAAATATTAAGATTCGATCGAAAATTTACAATGATTTGGACCGATTACATAGTGGAACAAAAGCGATATCATTCAATCATACATTAAAAAAAATTATGCACTGCAGTTAAGGAAATATGAGAATCTATAGAGACGTACGGTTTCGTGGGCCGATGGTAAAGAGTTAGCTAGGTCGCGGCGACGAAGAGATCTGAAAAATGTCGCGCTCGCCATTGGACACTAATGGAGGTCGAGTCTAGAGTTATGTTTCTGCTTTGGATGGGAGAAGCAATTTGAGGAAGACGAACAGAGGAGCTAATTACTACTCCTAAATAAACTATTTTATACTTTAGAAAAGTTATATTGTTATTTTTTTTTCAAATATTTATAAATAAATAGCCATAACAAATATATTGATCATGTTTTAAGTCTGATCTAGTCCTGTTTAAGTCTGATCTAGTCTGGTCTGAATTGGTTTGGTCTCGTAAACGTCTAACCTCTGTGTATTTTATAACTATGGAATTCTGATATAGTCTGGTCTGGTCTGAATTGGTGTCGTCTGATTTGATCTATTTAAGTCTGGTCTGAATCAAAACAGTTAAAGTAAAAACATCCCAAGTCATATGGTGTAAGGATATTTTAACTTGTTCCTATCTCAGAGATCAAATCCAACTTAAATGATAATAAAACATACATGCAAATTATGTAATCGACATTTTATGTAAATTATGTGAAACGATCCCTGGCTTATGTGGATTTGCTGGGTCAGTGTTGGGATCACTGACGACGGATAATATTCCTGAAAAGTGGTGAACGAAAATGTGACTTGGTGAGTTAACCCATGGCCACATACTCATGGATACACAACGACGAGACAAGGGCCACTGACAGAAAGACTCCCAAGAATGAAGAACTCAAAAAATCCAACCTTTTAGCGGTCTTCTTACAATAATTCAACATTTTGGTTATTCATGAATAATCCAACCTTTGCACCTCATCTTCATTCACTGGTCCCTAACCGGTTGATGACCTGCTATTCCAAGCTATTTTCTTATCTTTGCAAATCATTATACCATAAATCTCATCTTTCACAAAGATAATATTTTGCAAAGATAAGAAAATAACTTGGAATAGTAGGTCATTAACCAACCAGGGACCAATGAATGAAGATGAGATGCAAAAGTTGGATTATTCATGAATAATCAAAATGTGGGATTATTGAAAGAAAACCGCTAAAAGGTTGGATTATTGGTTTCCATTTTCCCAAAAAAATTCAATAACTTAACTCAAGAGATGATCACCGCAGTTTGGCCTCCTCGACCAGGACCTTTAGCAGACATTTTTCGCTGTATAGTTATTAGAATAGTTTGTGTAAACAACCTTCAACGGCCCATCACTGTAATTGGGTCTCTCGAGGCCAAACCTGGAAGTCTAGCATACATTTCCTCTAGAAATACTTCCCTTGTGGGGGTTAGAAAATCATTTAGTACCTCAACTTTCTCCCTTTAGCTTTCACTTTTCTCTAGAACTATACTCTATAAGCAGTGGCAGATCTGTGATTTGAGCTTTGGGTGTTCATTTTTTCTATAATTAAAATTTGACAAGTCAATAAATAATTAATCTAAATTTATACATGTACACAGACAAAATTTTCAAAATTCTAGGTGTTCGTGTGAACACATTTGAAGTAACGTAGCTCCGCCACTGTCTATTAGTAACATTTAGTGATTATAATTGTGTTCAAAGTTGCATTGCTACGATGTAGTCACTATAATGTAAACATTGTACACAATTATAGTCAATAAAAGTTACTAAATTACATTTTTGCTCATGACTTTTTTATGAGTAATATTTAAAAAAACCACTCTTATTTATGTCATAACACTTTGTAATATACTAGTATTTAGAATTTCAATGAGTTTTAGAAAATTTGTAAACTGTAGTCTTTTTTCATTTGTAAGTTCAAGAAATTATATTGGGATTGTTTTTAATACGGTGTATTTATGAGCAATAAAAAATAATAAAAATATTAAGGTATTCTTTTCATAATTTAAAAACAACTCTTGCAAATCGGCCGATAACCCTTAGCTTTGGTTTGTCCGCCTTCGACTATTCGAAGGGCGAGTTTTTATTGGCTACTTTGGGCGGTTGTGGGTGGTGATTAAGGAGGTGCTGGTTGGAGGATTTGGATTGGTGAAGAGGGCGGCGGGCGTGGCTTTATATTCAGGCAGTCCTAGAGTTTTAGGGAGGAACGAAGAGTGCATGCGGTGTTTTATTAGCAGAATCAGCGGCTGAGGCGGGTGTATACAGAAGGTTTATGGATAGCGTCGTTGACCGGTATAAGCAGATGGCGATCGGTGATGACGAAGAAGAACTGAATCTTGATGAAGGGGAGCTTGAGAGCAGTCCGGCGGAGGAGGAGGCAATCGGCTTCCCTGTGATCGGCCAAGTTCTTACTGACCGCAAGGTCAAATTTCCGGACCTCAAGGAGACGATGCTTTCACTTTGGCGGTCGGGGAAAGGTATGTCGGTGAAGGAAATTGGTTAAAAAAGATACATATTTTCGTTTAATCATCGTTTTGATATGAAGCGTGTGCTTGATGGAGGCCCTTGGCAGTTTGAACGTAGTCTGGTAATGTTAAAAGATGTTATGCCTAATGATATTCCACACAAAATTACTTTAAATGAGTCAGAATTTTGGGTTCATGTTCATAATGTTCCCTATAGTCTTGTTAATCTGGGTACTGCCAGGCATGTGGGAAATTTTATAGGTGAGTTTATTAGATATGATGATAACCAGAAGAAGGATAAATTAGAGCCATATATGAGAGTTAGGATTCTTATGAAGGTGGATAAACCGCTGAAGTAGGGGACAAATCTGAAAAAAGATGGTAAAAGTTTTTGGGTACATTTTAAATATGAACGATTGCCCAACTTTTGCTTTATCTGTGGTTTAATTGGACATTCGGATAATTTTTTCCCCCTAAATTATGAAGAAGACTTAGTTTTAGAAAAAAGATTTGGACCTCAACTAAGAGCGGGAAGTGGGGTGAAGACGAGCCCGACAGGAGGACATAGTTGGCTCTTGGAGGGTTCATCGAGCTCTGGCAGAACGGGTGGAGGCCCGGGGGAATCCAAGGCAGATGGAAGGATAGTAGAAAAGGAGAAAGTATCAATGACTGAATCAGCACAAAGCTTCACACAAGGTGGGGAGGAGCCAAAAGAAAAGGTTTCTAAGAGGAGGAAGATACGGGAGACTCAGACAGAGAAGGAGCACGTGGAGGACACCATGACTTTGAACGGAGCAAAAAATGGGGAGGCGGCGGCTTTGTTCCATAAGCCCGCCGAAGATGCAGGTTCCAGGGTGGAGGTCGCCAGTCAGAGGGATTTCTTGGGTGCTATGGCTGCGGCAGGAGTGTTTTTTATTTTGTTTTGTTTGCTACTACAATAAGTGTTGCTTTTATTTTGATGTTTGTTTCTTTATTTACATTCTAGTTTGTAAGACATTGATTTTGGATATGGGGGTTGAGATAAAATATGGTGACCGTTTTTGGTTTTATGTTTCCCAATAATGGATCAGCGAATTTTATTGCTGCGGCGATTAATTCCGAGTCTGGTTCGAGGAATAACGGTTGTCAGATTTCTTTCTGTCTTTTGACCCATACTCTGAAAAATTATCGGTTATTAATATAAGCCGAATTCTTTAAAAAAAACAACTCTTGCAATTTTTTAATTTTATTTCACTTTTAAAATATACTATTACTTTTTAATTATTTTATATATCTTGATCTATGAAATTTACAAAAGCTGGATGATGGAAAATTAAACAATAAGTCTAAAATTTAAAGACAAACCAATAAATCAATAACAAATGTTTGAAACGGTTTGCACAATTTCTTTTTGTTGAAACGGCTCGCACAAGGTGAAGATCAATTGTCACATGAATTTTTTAAAGAATAATGGAAACTAATAATCCAACCTTTTAGTGGTGTTCTTATAATAGTCTCACCTTTTCGTTTTTCAAGAATAATCCAACATTTGCACCCCATCTTCTTCGTTGGTCTCTGATCGGGTAATGACATGCTATTCCAAGTTATTTTCTTATCTTTGCAAAAATATTATCTTTGTAAAAGGTGAGATTTATGGTATAATGATTTGCGAAGATAAGAAAATAACTTGGAATAGCAGGTCATCAACCGGTCAGGGACCAATGAATGAAGATGAGGTGCAAAAGTTGGATTATTCATGAATAACGAAAAGGTGGTGAGACTATTGTAAGAAGACTGCTAAAAGGTTGGATTATTAGTTTACATTTTCCTTTTTTTTAAAGGATACGTATTAAGTAACTTTGAGGGTGCACAATGCACAAAGCAACCCCTTTGAGGAAATGTAAGTGCTCCACTATCCCGGACAAGGAGAACAGCAACTTTATTTCATAGCTAGATGATTCTAAATGTGTTTAATTAAAAACAAATCACAATTATTTAAATCGCAGAACAATAGAAAAACATGTTTTTCAGTTTTCATTTCCTCGGTTTTTCATTTTTCCATTTTGTTCATTTATTCATTTTAGTAAATGGGCTTAGTGTTTGGTTCTATTTTTGAGAAATGATTTATTATACTTTATCTGTTGTTATATATATAGTAGTTGCGACAAATCACTTTTCACATTTGTTGATGCAAAACTTTGACCATTGTTATATATAATTCTCTATTAGTAAAAAAAATTAAAAATAACACATTTTGAAAATTTACAATGAGGCAATTCAAATTTAAAAGTATGTTTAAAAATATAATATATTAATACATTAATAAATAAATCATATTCAAAGTACAACATGTGAATATCGTAAAATTCAACATATTTCACTTATTTAAGAATGGAGGAAGTACAAGTTATATGAAAAATGATTAATAATAAAGGTATTGGTGTTTAAAAAGAAAATGATTTTAAATAGATAAAAAGGTTGTATAAAGTATTAAGGTTGTTTTTACTAGGCGTGAAGCTAATGGTAGTGCTCATGCGTTTGCACGGTCATCTATCATCTTTGCTTCTAGCGTTGTTTTTCATCATATTCTTGATTGTAGTATCAACATTATTAATAATGAAATGAATTAAGTTTTTACCATAAAAAAATAGATAAAAAGGTATTTTTGTATAATAGAAATAGTGAAAATAGTTATAAATGATGCTTTTAATTTTAAATTGTTTAACTTCTAAGGAAAAACATATCTGGAAACAGTTCTTTTAACTTCTTTTGAGTACACTATTTTATAGTCCAAAATTTCTTTTAGTATTATACTAAGAATGGTTACAAAATATTCAATCCTATCATCATCTCTATTCATGCATTGTGCTAATAGCCATCGTTCATGGCAGTGATGGCATCCCACAATCTTCCTTTCATTCTTTCTTGTTAAAGCAATTAAGCAGCAGGAACTTTTAGTTTATTCGTTATTATTACTTGTATTGGACTACTATTCAGTGGCGGAGCCACCTATACAGTGGTGGTGTCAATTGACACCACTGAAGTTTTTCTTTTTCATATATAAGTATACATAATTTTTAAAATTTTTGAAATTGACACCACTGGAAAAAATAATTTACATATGGATGTATGTAATCTTTCAACAATTTAAAATTGAAACCATCATTTAAAAAATAGAAATTGCTCAATATAGGATCAAGACATCTCAAAGATAAAAAAAAAAGACTAAATATGCTTTATTACCCAAATAAGACTCAGGTATAGTAGTTTTTTTAAAAGATTAACTTGATTAAAACTTCTCAAATCATGAGTTATTGAGTACTTTATTGGGAATAAAACCTCGATAGTACTATTTATGAATTTTATCCATGTTTTAGTCCTATTTAGGACATTATCTCAAAAATAGTGGGTGTCAATGTATATATTTTAAAAGTTGGAACATTGACTTTACAAAATTGAAAAGTCAAGCAAAAAATAAAATTTTGGGTGGCACAAGTCTTACTCCAACAATCTAACTCCAAATCGATGTGTGGAACATCATAATCACAGAAAAACTGATTGCACAAGCGAATGGAAGATGCTTTTGATAAATCACACTCCGTATCTTAATTACTTTTATTGAAAAAGAAATATTTAAAAAGTTTAACAAACAAAAAATTGCACAAACATTTTCAACATATAACACTTTAATTTTATAAATGACAATTTTTGCTTTTTTGCTTTATAGAGGTATGAGGAATGATTTGGTCAGTCCGGACTTACGGGAACCACTACCCGGCCAAGCCCGTTTGAGGAATCTCCGGGTCAATTTATTTGATAAAATTTTGTGAACATGTTCTTTATGAATTGTAACAACATGTCCACAAAATTTTATTTAATAATTCGACAAGGAAAACAATTAAATATATTATTGAAATATGACGCCTTATATATACATAAAGCGCCATGTTTTTCGAAAATTTAATTTATTTGACTAACTTATCAATTGTGTTTTTTATGAAGTTTTGTGGCGATGTTCTACACTTCATGAAGAACATGCTCTAAAACTTTCATCAAAAAATTCGACACAGAAGGTGCTCAAACAAACGGGATAAGGGTCAGTTTGGTCCCCGAAGTTGCAAAAAAGGGGTCAAATAAGTCCTTATATAGAAAATTCTGTCCGGACATGCCATTTGAGGTGGCTCCAGGTGGAATTTTTTGATTAAATTTTTTGAGCATCTTATTCATTAAGTCTAGTTTACTCATACCAAATTTCGGATAAAAATTCAATCAGGAAGACATTCAAATGAATTCTTGAAGATAACTGTGCCGTTAAAAGCGCATTTATCTTCAAGAATTCATTTGAATGTCTCCCCGATTGAATTTTTAGCTGAAATTTGGTATGAGTAAACTAGACTTAATGAATAAGATGCTCAAAACATTTCATCAAAAAATTCTACCGGGAGCCATTTCAAATGGCACGTCCGGACAGAATCTTCTATATAAGGACTTATTTGACCACTTTTTTGCAACTTCGAGGACCAAACTGACCCTTTATTCTCAAACAAGCTTGGCCCGAGAAAAATCGTGTAAGTCCTGACCAGATTATTTCTATGCCTTTATATCTGTAAACATTATTATATAATATTAGTTTGCTCAATTGACACCGCTGACATTACATTCTGGCTCCGCTACTGGGACTATTGGTATGTAGAGATTAAAAGTGTTAAACAATATATAGTCCAAGAAGACATTTAAAACATTCAAGGCAATTTAGGCAATTTTGACATTTACAAAATTAAAACTAACAGGAATAACGTTTTGTAATGGGTAATAATAACTGAGAGACCAAAAATGCTTCTTTCCCTTTTTGGTATTTTCTCTCAAGAACCAACTAAACACTACAAGGCCACAACTAGACTCAATTTATCACTCAATTTTCCTTAAATAGATAGTGGAAATGATAATATAAAATGAGTAGAGATGTAGAGTAAACATCTCTATTAGTAGAGATGTTAACATTAGGTTTATATTAGTAGAGATGTTAAAATTAGAACGTCTTTAATTAATAGTTTTAATTTAGTACATTGTAAATCAAAATATGAGACCATCATTTTGGGACGGACCGAAAAAGGAGGTAAATGTTTGACTTTTTCGTATAAATAGTCAATCTATTAGTTGTGAAACAATTGTAGAAAGAAACTCCAACTCACAAATATGATGAATAATTTTCTTTAAAAAAATGTAGTAAAATAAAGAGTGAATAAAATGTTACCTTTGTAGTGTTTAGTCTATAGTAAGGGTATGTTTGGCACAACTAACTGAAATGATACTTTTATTGGTTTTTTAGTAACTCTTAGCTTTAAGTGATTGAAAAGATCTCAAAAATAAAAAGTGATACTACCGGTTGTCCACTTTCAATATGACACGATTATTAATAAAGTGGTTGTGTTATATTAATAAAGTGGTTGTCCACTTTCCGCACAGAGAGAGAATGTTTCCTAATGACCTATAGTGAAAATCACGCCGAAAATTGCATGGATTGATCGCTACTTCATATTGAAAAGAAGCGCAAACAGTTTAGTGAGCAATTTTGCTATATTCCATCATATTCTCAAGTCAAAAAATAGTGAGTTTTTTACTTCATTGCAAATGATGGAACTAAAATCTCAAATATATATCAAGATAATAAACTTGACCCCTCAAAGTTAATATACAAGCTGTTGGGACTAATTAATGATAAAAGTTACAGACATTTCTCAGATGCTACTCCTTGTAGCATCTCAAAAAAAGCTTTTAATTTAAAAAAAAATCTTAAAAGTTTCACGTCAAACATACAAGATACAACTAAAAGCTTTTAAAAACTTTTTAAATAAAACAAAAGCTAGAAGGTAGGGATGCATGCCTATCAAACATGCACTAATACATTTTGCAGTTTAATTACCGTCTTAATTTTACTATACAATGACTATAATAATATTGTTAGTAAGAGTGATGAACATGTAGTCAGACTTTTGTCAATTAATTTTATGTTGGTAATATCATGGTAAAAACAACCCAATATATTTATTAGGGGAAAACAAAATGTGGAGAAAATTATCTTATTACCAATGACCATTGGTTCTCCATAAGTGTCATCCTTTTACTAGTCCTAGAAACTGAAGGAGGTTAGGTCATTCACATAATCACATAGAAACTTTTGTCTCTGTTGGTTGGAGCCATTTACATTCACATGAGTTGGAAGCTGTATGAGGTTAGGTCATATATTGAGCTATATTGGCTAGTCGATTAAAAGATATCTTTGAGTAGAAACTAGTCAAAGTAGAAGGAAAAAATGTCAAATCAATCGATATTATTTCATTGTTTTATGTTACAGATTTTAACCACATTAAATTAAGATCTTTTTATTGCTGAGGTAAGGCTCTATCTGTGTCACATGTAATATCTTTTCATATATCACAAGCCTTTTCTACAACACGAATAAATGAAATAAAGCTCTCTCTCTATATCCATTATTGTAACTGTGCTATATACCGCCTGCTCTCTCACACTCATCACTGAACAAAACTGAATAAAATTTCCCATTCCATATCTAGGTTTAGGGGGTGTTTGGAACTGATTCTGCTTCTGCTTCTTTTATAAAAGCAGAAGCAGAAGCAGAATTAGAATCAGTTTTCAGAAGCTGATACCCCCCAGCTTCTAAAAAACTGATTTTGAGAGTAAATTAGAGCTCCAGAAATGCTTCTGGAATTTCACCCAAACACTCCAGCTTCTGCTTCTGCTCCTTGAAGGAGCAGAAGCAGTTTTGAGAATCAGATCCAAACACCCCCTTAGCTGTACAAGTGTGTCAAAAATGCTTTTCCTATCGAACCGATCTAATAAAAAGTCATAGCAGCAACATTATGACTTTTCTTGAAAAAGTCGGACAGAGGCAGCTCGGATCATTTCCACAAGATCACCATCCAATGCATCTAGCTCGCCAGAATTGCGAATGAGATGATACGAAGGAGCTGCATACTCAACTGCAACTTTAACTAGCTTCTGCTCAGAGAGATCTGCCGCAATTTGCATTATTTTGGTTGACAATTCTCGGCATGAATCCAGGCTGGAAACAATCGCGCTATAGCAATCCTCACGCAAGTCACCATCTATTAGCCAGTAATCTGCGAGCCAATATAGCTCAACATATGGCCTAACTTCTTCGAGCTTCTTCTCGAAGTCCAAACTATCCCATAGGCATCCTGAAATGGGCCTAGTTAATTCACCGGAATAGAACCAGTTTACTAACTTCACTAGTGTCTCCCAGCTCATAGACACCTTCAATGTCTGTAAATGGCTGCAACGAACACAGAATCAGTGATCATTTGTAATAAGATATCTTTCTCCCCATGCTATTCACATTGTTTTCCCCTCATATATATTGGGGGTTTTCCATGATATTGCCAACATAACACTAATTGACAAAAGCACGACTACATGTTCGCTAGTCGCTACAGTCACCATAGTCATTGTACAGTAAAATTAAATGTAGCCGTGGCCACTACACTGCCAAATATGCCACTATAATACAACAACAAAGGTCATATTTTAGTTCATTATTTCGTTTTAGTGTTTCTTTCGTAAATTCTCAAATATCGTGCCCTTGTTTATACTCCCTCCATCCCAACCACAGGTTCTCGTTTGCCTCTTTTGGACGTCCCATCTAAAAGTTCTCATTCTTATTTTTAGAAAATAATTAGCAATTTAAATGATAACTTGATCATCAAATATTCAAAATAATATACTTATAACATCACAGTTATCATAAATGATTTCATTATATTATAGACCCGCCAAAATTACTTCTCAAAATACACTGATGCCTTATTTAATTATTGTCTAAAAACTGTGCCATCTTTTAATGGGAACCTAAAACCAGGACGGAGGTAGAATTATATGATATTATACTACGTATTACTTACATGCATGCATGGCACCATAACAACTATGATATATACATACATAGATAAATACACACATATGTATTTACATAATTCATTTAAGAGGCATACTAATTCACAACGAAATATCAACCGCATTCATCGATGTGTCTCAAGTTTAGTTGACTATGACTTATAATAAAGACTAGAGGCCAAGAGGGAGTATTTGAGATGAGAGTGCAGGTTTGACTATAAAGTCCTTTGTTATTATATTAGTAAACATTCACTATATTAGTCGTGCAAGTGACCATAAGGAGTTGTACCTTTCTTGCATTCCCGATCTAAATAGTGAATGAAAGTAATTGCAGCTTGAACAAAGTATAACTTTGTGAAGATGATAGTGTGGAGCCAATGAGCAGCAAACACTGCATCTCCATCCAGTCAGGTTGGGTGCATTCGCTTCCAAGATTATATCCCTGAATAAGAAAAGGAGAGAAATAAATAATATGAAGTATTAAAATTCCTAACTTGTCACTCAAAACAAATTCCAATTTTACTTCACATCAGAAATCTAATGCCTCATTCTGTCAGATGTGTAACCAAGTCATCTTACGTCCTTAGTTTTATTTAGCCCCACTAATTGCAGTTTATCACTAATAGTATAATCAAGTTTTCACACTTAAGATTGCCTTCTAAATTGGACAAGAGCATGAAGTTGTCCAGTAGGTAAGGGAAATCATGATTCAGTCTATGGTCTTGGGTTTTGACTCTCTTACGAGCGCAATCCCCCTCTGTTCTTCGTTTCCCTTTGATACGACACAGAGAATTGGTGTGGAAAATATTATTGAAATCGTAGAAAATAAGAAGAATACAGCCGAGACCAATTCGAGAGGGCCTCGATCTCTCCCAGATCCCAGTTTTTCCAAATCCCAGCCTCCTTTTCCTGACTCATCTGTTTGCCTTTTATTTCCTTTCTCCAGCCTGTCCAGCTTCCACATTTATTTAGACCACCCTTTTATTTCCTTTCTCCAGCTCAACCTGTTCAGCTTCCACATTTATTTAGGCCATTCCCCCCAAGCTTGATTCCCCCTATTATTAATAAAACTCTCCTAAAAGGGCCGGCCCTTAATTAAGTTATCGGGCATAGACCCTATTATTAAACACATTAAAATACTAAATGGATTCTTATTATTTGTAGATCCCAGGTCCCTATCATCACTCCCCCCTTTGACATCCACCTTGTCCTCAAGGTGGGGAGTAAGATACAGTCATGCCATTCAGCTTCATCCTCGCGCCTCTTCCTTCCCAGTACTTCAGCTTGGATAGTTTTCTTCTTTTTGTCAACCTCTCGTTATCTATGTCAACACAGTGATCCTTTTTGCCAAGGTTTTTATCTCTTTCAATGCCCCATGTCTGATCTCTTACAGAACCCATAACTGAGAATACAAAGTCAGCTTCATCATCACCAAGTGTTCTTCCTGTGTGATGCATCACGGCTGCCTTGGAACTTTCATTGTAACAAAATTGCATAGCAGACTTCCAGGCGGCTAGAGTGTGTACAGGATCAACCAGAATACCTCTCTCTCGGGTAATTATTGAATATATCTTCATTTCACCTCTCAACACATCGTCAACTTTTCTTGGATCAAGACATTTTACCCATTGAACGATGGCATCGTGATCTTTCCTCAAGAACTGGTCAGGATTAGAAAAATTAGAAGTCAAACTAGTTTCAAATAATAGACTTTCATCCTCTCTTCTATACCCCTCAAAAGTGTCTGCTAGCATGTCTGTAGTTACTTGACACGGAAGTCCTAGGAAAACAACTCCAAATCCTAAGCCAATGGCAGTAGTTCCTGTGTCAGCGTCTACAATAACTCTTAGCAACTGATGTCTTCCAAATGCATGTTCCTGAGACAAGCAGTCCACAAGGCGCATAGCACCTAATAATCCTGGACTAATTTCCTTGTCTTCCACCTCTTGCAGTCTCAAATACTCCTGCTGATCAGGTAGAGTTCCTGTAGGTGGAGTTGTATCGTCTTTGGGATCCAGCTCCTGGACTGATGGTGCATCTGTCTTCAACTCCTTGTTCAATGTTGTAGGAGGAATTCCCTGCAATCCCTTTTCGGAATTAACGTGGTCCAGGGTTCTGCAAGGAGTAATTTGCGACAACAACTGTGAACTGGCCGAAGCCGCTTGCGAAGAAGAACTGCGAGTATCGGTGAGTGAGGAAGCCTGCGGACAGAGACCTTCTGCTGGCGACGAAGTTTGCGACGATGATGAGACATGGTTCTCAGACTTCCAACGGCGTCTAGGGTTCCTCGATCGTCTCCTTCTCCTGCTGCGACTGCCCTTAGCTTCAAGACTTTGCATCTTTTCCAGCAACAACTGCACTTTCTCGTCAAGCAAGGCTCGCATCTCTGTTCGCATCTCTTCCTTTGAACGCTCGAGTGATCTCTCCAAACTTTCAATCCTTTGTTCCATGTTTGACCGAGTGAATACCATACACAGGTACAGTGATCGAGGCTCTGATACCAATGATACGAACTGAAATACTCTGAAAATTTTATTGAAAGAAAATTACTTAATCCTGGAACACAATGATCAGGAAGATTATTTGATGAGAGGAAAAAACAAGTTGGAAGCCTTTCGAGAGGGCCCCTCTCTCCAAAACCAGTCTATCCAAATTTCCCGATGCCTATTCTCCTTCCTCGGTTCCCGTTTTATTCCCCAATCTGCCGACCCAGCTTCCCCCATTAATTATGCTTTTACTCCTTTGCCTTTTTATTTCTCCTACTATAAACTCTGGAAAAATCCCTTTCATTATTAATATCTAAATGGGCTGGGTTCTCATCACTACCCCTCCCTTCAAAATTCACCTTGTCCCCAAGGTGAAAATTGGGAAACAATGATTGAAACTCAGACAACTCTTCCCAGGAATCTTCAAAACTAGGCAAATCCTTCCAGTGAACTAATATCTCCTTACTCCCATTGATAGACTCTCTAGCAGCCAACACTTCTTCAGGTTCTGTTTGAAGTTCCCACTCCTCCGTTAAGCATCCAGGTAGGGGTTGAGTAGGAATGTTAGGAACCACAGTTTTCTTCAACAAAGAAACATGAAACACCGGGTGTACCTTACAATCATCTGACAGTTTTAACTTGTAAGCCACTGGATTTATTTTTTCAAGGACTTCAAAAGGGCCATAAAATCTTGGGCTTAGCTTCTGGTTCAGCCTTTTTGCCAGACTTTTCATTTTGTATGGTTGTATTTTGAGAAACACCCTATCTCCAACTTCCAACTGAACATCCCTTCTGTTTTTATCCGCCTGTTGCTTCATTCTATTTTGAGCCATGGCTAGATTTTGCTTCATCTCCTTGATCATTTCATTTCTTTCTGCTGTGAGTTTGGTTACTTCTTCAACTGATGTCCTCGTAGCATCTCCCAAGATTAAAGTTGGAGGCTCATGTCCATATAAGGCTTTGAAAGGAGAAGTCTGCAGTGAGGCGTGATAATTGGTATTATACCAAAACTCAGCCCAAGGTAACCATTGGGGCCATTTCTTAGGTCTGTTACCAGTGATACACCTCAGATACGTTTCCAGACAACGATTAACCACTTCAGTCTGCCCATCCGTTTGAGGGTGATAGGCGGTACTGTATTTTAATTTGGTACCTGCAAGTTTAAAAAGTTCAGCCCAAAATGAACTCAAAAATAGTCTATCACGATCTGATACGATGGTCCTGGGAAACCCATGCAGCTTCACCACCTCCTGAATAAACAACTCAGCCACACTCTTAGCCGTATAAGGATGGCCCAATGCCAAAAAATGGGCATATTTGGTTAGCCTGTCAACCACCACTAGTATGGTGTCCTTACCCATCGTTCTAGGTAATCCTCCAATGAAATCAAGGCTAATATCAGTCCAAATATGATCTGGAATCGGCAAAGGTTGCAGTAACCCAGCAGGACTTAGAGCCTGGTACTTGTTCCTTTGGCATACCTCACAACTCTTCACATAATCTTGGATATCTTGCCTCATTCCCTCCCAGTACAGCACACTAGATATTCTTTTCAATGTTCTGAGGTACCCTGCATGACCCCCACAAGCTGAGTCATGGAATTCTTTCAGCACTTGATTGATTCTCGCAGATTTCTTGGGCAACATGAGTCTATCTTTGTAGTAGATTAACCCTTTTCTACCAACAGGATGATGACGTTTTTGATTCTTGTTCGGATCGCGAAGGCTGTGCGACACAGAATGATCGGAATGATGCTCGGACTCCTCTGAATCATCGCTACTCTTCGTATGTCGGTGTCGATGGCTATGGTGCGAAGTCGTTGAATGATGCGATCGGCTCCTCGATCGATCGTGCTTCTGGTTTTTGATCTCCGCAAAACCGGCTTGCATCATCGCCATCATTTCTTCGAATTTGGCGTTGGATTCATTCTGAATTCTGGTAATGTTCTTCTCCACTTCCGTCATTCTACCTTCCATCTTCTTCTTCCTCGTTCCAACCATTTACAGAACCAACCTAGTCTCTGATACCAATGATAGAAACCTCCAGAGATTCAGAACTATTACAGTAATCTAACAAGACAACCAGTAAACACTTTATTGATGATGATGAACAATTACAGACAAGAACAAGAAACGATGGCCGAAGCCCCCCAAAAGAAAGAGAAAGTTCTCGATCTTCCCAAAGTCCCAAGTCAAAGTCTAAACAGCCTGCTCTACCAGCCCAAGCTTATTCTATTTATACTCAACTTGTACACTTATTATTATTAATACTCTATTGGGCCGGGTCCCTAACATTGTGACACCAGGTTCTGAATTAATTGATTGCACCTGGTATCCTGCAACAATTCCTCCTCTAAACCCTGCCATTCCTGGAAACTCACCACTGAAAGAGCCTGATAGCTAGCCTTCCTAGACAGTGCATCCGCGGCCCTATTCTCCAAACCCGGTTTATATTTAATGATGAAATTGTATCCCAACAGCTTTGTGATCCACTTTTGTTGCTCCTCACCCATTAACCGTTGCTCCATTAGAAATTTCAAACTTTTCTGGTCTGTGTGGACTTCAAATCTCCGGCCCATTAGGTATGGTCTCCATTTTTGCACTGCCATCACGATTGCTAGCAGCTCCCGTTCATATACTGACTTATTTTGGTTTCTATTGGATAGTACTCTACTCATATAAGCAATAGGTCTGCCTTCCTGCATCAAAACAGCCCCTATCCCCTGCCCAGAAGCATCAGTCTCGATTATGAACATTTTGTTGAAGTCGGGATTAGCTAACACAGGTACCGTAGTCATGGCTACCTTCAACTCGTCGAATGCACTGGTGGCCTCACGTGTCCATTTAAAGCCATCCTTTTTCAACAAATCGGTGAGAGGCTTTGCTATTCTACTATATCCTTTTACGAACCTTCTGTAATAGCCTGTTAGCCCCAGAAATCCGCGGAGTCCTTTCACATCTTGAGGCCTTTTCCAGTTGAGCATGTCTTGGATCTTACTGGGATCAACAGAGACCCCAATACCTGATATAATATGTCCCAAGTAAGCAAGCTCTTTTTGCCCAAAGTAGCATTTTTTTCTGTTAACCACCAACTGGTTCTCTTGAAGCACTTTCAGCACCTTCACTAAATGTTCCCGGTGTTCTTCCATGTTTCTGCTATACACCAGTATATCGTCAAAAAAACAAGGACAAATTTCCTCAAATACGGCTTCAAAATGTGGTTCATCAGAGACTGGAAAGTAGAGGGAGCGTTGGTTAACCCAAACGGCATGACGACATACTCATAATGTCCTTCATGGGTTCGAATGGCAGTTTTAGGGATGTCACTTTCCTTCATCCGAATTTGATGGTACCCGGATTTCAGATCCAACTTAGAAAATACCTGAGCCTCCCCCAATTCATCTAATAGTTCTTCAATGATAGGAATAGGAAACTTGTCAGGAATTGTAATTTTGTTAAGGGCCCTGTAATCACCACAAATTCTCCAACCTCCTTCCTTCTTCTTAACCATAATGACTGGACTGCTGTATGGGCTCGTACTAGGTCTGAGAACTCCACTGTTCAACATTTCCTGCACCAATTTTTCTATCTCATCTTTTTGATAATGAGGATATCGATATGGCCGGGAATTTGGAATCAATGCCCCTTCTTTGATGTTTATGGCATGGTCACATGCTCTTTTAGGTGGTAAACCTGCCTGCTTCTGAAAAACTTTTGGGAATTCTCTTATTAGCTCCTCCCAATCCTTCTCCGTTTCTGGATCTGGCTTGCTGGAATCAGCTACCTCATAATGAATGGCATACCCTTCTCCTTCTTGTTGCAAAGTCTGTAGGACAAATTTCCATGATGCCTTTGTTCTGTTTAACTCAAAACCTCCCTTGAGCATCTTATCTTCCCCTTTCTCCTTCCATTTGATGGATAAATCACTGAAATTTATCTGTACCTCACCCAGACTTGCCAACCATGCAATTCCCAACACCAAATCAGTACCTCCTAGTTCCAAGAGATAGAAATCTTGAGTAATACACTCCCCTTGCACCCAAATTTGGAGCTGTTCACATTTTCCTGTATTAACCACATGATCTCCATTTCCCAATTCGACCTTGAACCCAGTGTTGACATTGTAATTCAGCCCCATCTCATCAACCAATCTCTGAGAAATGAAGTTGTGGGTAGCACCTGAATCAATGAGGATTACGATTGATTTGCGTTTGCTCGTATTCCTTATTTGTCCCCTGACTGTAAAAGTTTTATAAGTATTGATTCCTTCCTTACTTAAAATCGATAGTTGCATATCTTTGTGTTCTCCTCCTGTGTCATCAACCAATCTCTGATACCAATGATACGACACAGAGAATTGGTGTGGAAAATATTATTGAAATCGTAGAAAATAAGAAGAATACAGCCGAGACCAATTCGAGAGGGCCTCGATCTCTCCCAGATCCCAGTTTTTCCAAATCCCAGCCTCCTTTTCCTGACTCATCTGTTTGCCTTTTATTTCCTTTCTCCAGCCTGTCCAGCTTCCACATTTATTTAGACCACCCTTTTATTTCCTTTCTCCAGCTCAACCTGTTCAGCTTCCACATTTATTTAGGCCATTCCCCCCAAGCTTGATTCCCCCTATTATTAATAAAACTCTCCTAAAAGGGCCGGCCCTTAATTAAGTTATCGGGCATAGACCCTATTATTAAACACATTAAAATACTAAATGGATTCTTATTATTTGTAGATCCCAGGTCCCTATCACCCTTGCACTTGTCCCCCATTTCTGGAATTTTCTTTTATAAAAAAGAGGACCTAGTAAATAAAATCATTTTTATAATACACCTGATGCAATATGTGCAGTTTTTCTGAAATCTCGAGTATGTAGATTTGCAAACAATCTATAGAAAATATGAATGCAATTACATAGAGACCAGACGTGATTCGCAATGAGCCTCTTATCCACAAGAAGCGGATATTTAAATCAATTATAATGGTTTTAACTTCTCAGACCAAAAGCAAAAAAAATACAAAGGTACAAAGCCATACGAGAATTCATATCCGTCTCGCCCAAGAGCACAAGTAAGATCAAACTTTGGCAGAGTATCGCCCCATTTTGGTCTAATACCATCAAGCAATTTCTGTAGAGGATCTAGATTGCAATAATTGGCATATGATTTCAACTTCTTAAAAAGGTCTTTACCAGATTGAAAATACCCAGAGTACACATATTCTAATAACTTTGTTAATATCTGGTGATCAGCATGAGCAGAGAGCCGAACTTTCTTCATTGACCTCTCACATGTCTCGACATCCCACTTTGAAAAAGAGCCAAAATGAGGTTTCTCTGTAGCGAGTTGTTTGGATGGCAGCAATGACGGGCACCTGACTGAAAGAATAACACCATGAACATGAAAAGAGCTGTGACACCAATGAGTGAGTTCCAAATCAGGCATAAGGTCCTTATTATCAAGTGCTTTCCGAATCCTTTGTCCAAATTTATTTGGGAATCCCCATAACCCAAAACACCGAAGAATGTAGGCAGCATACCATCTTGAACCAGGAGATGAACTTTCACAACATATGTGTTGCAGTTCCTCTACAAATTGAGCTCCATTGGCACCCTTCAGATACTTGGGTAGAGCAACATATGAACCAGACTGCCCTACTAACTCGGCAAGACACCAAAGACCCAAAAGTAAAAGCAATTCTTCTCCTTCCCAATCAGCAGAATGACCCCAGCAACAGGCTCTAACCCGAAATGGATCATGTGTATGTGGAGATAGATGTGATCTTCTCACATGTAGTGGATTGAGTACCCACCAACTTATGAAAGTTAACAAAGTCTTTACTCCTTTATCTTTAATGATATGCTTCTTATACCCTCTTAGACCAGAATAACATGTCAAGCTCGTCAAGCTTATCAGAACTTGAAGATTTGAAGGCATTACAACCTCATTAC
Source organism: Cuscuta epithymum (assembly GCA_945859915.1). Taxonomy (NCBI): domain Eukaryota; kingdom Viridiplantae; phylum Streptophyta; class Magnoliopsida; order Solanales; family Convolvulaceae; genus Cuscuta; species Cuscuta epithymum. The sequence goes on from CAMAPF010000024.1 coordinate 2,435,188, forward strand.
CAGAAGATCTGGTTCTTAAAATATTCAATAGATGGTTGACATTATGCTTTAAATTTGATGCAAGAACTTCAGACAAAATATATCTTGTTTGTTTTGCAAGATATTTCCAAGGAGAAAAAACCATCATAAGAACTGCTCTAGACACTGGTTCATGTGCGCAACTATCTTCGCTAGTCTGATATGTCACACTCATTGAGTCCACAAAGCCTAAGCTGTCAAAAATACATAGTATAATGAAGTGACTCAACACAGAGTACAGTCATCAAGATAAAATCTTCATGTACTTGGATTTAACACAGGAAGGAAAAAGTAATATATCTCCTCTGTGCAAATTCAAAACTATGAAAGAAGATCATGTTCCCGAATAAAAAGTTAAGGCCAATTGAAAAGGGGGGGGGGGGGATAATGGATAGATGTAGAAAGTACCATGCACAGAGTACAAGTGTTTTTAGACACGCCTCATGTCCATGCATCACTGGATTGCAACCTTCATCGGAATTTGTTGCAAGATGTCCAAGAATATCCCAAACATAAGGTCTTAAAGGTAGACAAAAATTTGTCTGGAGAGCCTCATTTGATTGTATTATGCCAATCTTCTCTCGTAGTGGCAAGGACTGGAAAGAATGGTAATCTTTGTTAAAATTGTCCATGAATAGACGCAGGAGAACTTCACAAATTCCAGCTTTCCAAAAGTAATGATGATGTTCCCCAGCCCACCGTGTTATTAGAGCTAAACTGCATGTTTTCACAAGTATTGGCATTTGTTTCTTTTGTTCCTTAAGAGACGGATAAAATTTCCTCATACGGGCCATTCCAGCCAGTATAGCTTCCACAACCGGCTCACCACATATTTTAATAACTGTTGAGCATTCTTTTTCACTCATCTGAGAAATGATCAATCAACCGGTGAAAAAGGTAAGCTTCATACAAACGGGGATAAAGGACAAGACTTTTAGTGGGTAAATGTTGTCACCATTAGACACTGAGCCAGATTAAATGCTTCCATTTGAATCGAATCAGGCTTTGAAATGTCCATGTTGTCCACCATCATTTTTAGAAGACTGTCCCCGTTTTCTAAAACCTTCATAGCTCCATTGCGGCATAAAGCTGCAATTAGATATAAAAATTTGCAAGCCATGAGAAAATGATGTACAGAACATAGAGCTAAGATAAAGAACTTAAAAAAGCAAGCAACATCACAGGAACCACTGATACCTATAGCAGAATAGATCTGCAATAAAGAAGATTGTATGGAGGCCTTGGGACTGACTGTGAGAGTGTCCAAAAGATCCAGCAGTTTGGTATCAGTATAAACATATAGCCTAGAAGGTGGCCACTTCTGCAGTATTTTACTCAAGAGAGAAGCCATCTTTTCAAAGCGCTCATTTGATATATCACCAGTTGAAAATCCTTTTAGAATTTGGAGAATCTCAGCGATCAGGTTCCTTTGTTTAAAAATATCCCAAACTTCATTTTCCCTTTTGCTACTCAGATTTGAAAGAATGACATTCAAGGCAGTAGCAGATGAAAGGGAAACCTGGGACTGGTGGTAAAATAACAAGGACGACAATGGTAAAACAAGATCGGGTGCATGAGATACCACCATAAAACTTGGCAAATCACAGACGATCTTTACAGCAACGGCTGAGGCCAAAATCAGAACAGATTCACTTTTTGATTCAAGAATACTCCCCAATGCATCAAACATGTTTGGAATCGAATCCTGCAACATAGTTCAAACAAATTAGAAAAAATTAAAAGATACTTGTCGACGACAAAAAATACTAGCATTATAATCAGATGTAGTTAAGATGTTTTCTTTTGGACTGTTTTCAATTCCAAACCAGACCAGACTTCCATAGTTATAAAATACACAGAGACCATATATTTACCAGATCAGAACAGATCAGACCAGACCAACAAAGACCAACAAATTTCAGTCCAAAAGAAAACCTCCTTACTAGGATGGAAGAAAAAGAAAAAAGAATGGGTAAGGGGTGTGTCATATTAGTAAGTGTCAGCATCTAGCAAAATTTTTGAATTATTTTAAGATTGAAATTTTCACCTCTCAAACAATCATTTGCATAAAAGCTTAGATTAGAGGAATGAACCGCAATAGCCCGTTAATGAACAAATAGAAATATATGACTAATCCCCAACCACTTAATTATGGTAGTATGCACCAAAAACAGCAAAGAATGAGATGGAAAAAAAAATATAAGTGTTCTTAATTAAAGTATGACATCTTTTTTTTAAAGAATACCTTCACGAAGGGATGTTTTAACATCTCAGAAGATAAAAAATCAAGGTACGAATCAATGGAACGGATTGCAAGCCTCTGCTTATCAAAGTCTGTAAAATTCCACTTTCTCCCTGTGCCTTCATGATATCTGCACGGATAACTTTTTGGAGTCAGAAAATAGAAACATACCAAGTCGTTGTTCCAAGTGTAAACTGTAACGTATGGGCAGCAGCCCAGCACAAAACTTGTTAAAGTTGTTATGTCAATATTAAATTATTAACATAGCATAGCTTCTTTTTTGGGTTGGTAAGCAAGTACTCCCTCCGTCCCGAAATTAAGTTCCTAGTTTTACTTCATGGGTTCTTAGGCAAAATAACCTTTTTAACTGACTTCCCAAATATGTCCTCCTAAAAAGCACGATAGAGAAAATTAATAATTAATGATGTACTTTTCGTAGGGGTAAAAGAGTATTTTACCACTCAAATATTACCAAAAAGAGAAATAAGAACTTGACGTGAGACATATGAAAAAGGAAAGTTGGAACTCAATTACGGGATGGAGGGAGTATTTGAATCTATGTTCTTTCCTATCCTTGTATGTCGCCCCTTTGCAATTTACTTGTAGACAAATTCTAACTTGCCCTCCCGCAATAAACTATTATATGAAGCCAAAGGCTGAGCCTACACTAACAATCTTGATACCGACAAGGCATAGGATTTACAGTAACACCAAAAGGAAGAAATGTGCCTCCTGATTACTAATGAGTTTTAACTTTTAAGGCTTTAAGCAATTGGTATAATTGAAAAACAAGTTTTATTTTTGTTGTTGTTGCTGTTGCTATTAGCCTATCATCATCATCATCATTCCCCATATTAGAGTAAGATGCCCTTTCCAAGTTTAGCCTCCAAATATCCTTTCTTTATACTTAACCCCCACCAACACTGTAACAAAAAACTCCCTATGATAAATCCACTAGCTCCCCAAAAATATTAACTGCAGGCTATAAATGTACACGTAAATGATCAATTCTAAGAATTTCCACTATATGACCTCAAAAAACAAGAAAGTCAATTTCTTGCAACAAGAAAGTTAAGCCTTGAGGGCTAATGGCGCGAAAAGCCAAAAAGACAACATAGTCTACAACAACAGCATAGTCTATTGTAAGAAATTTATTTTAATGCTATATGGGCAATTTATTGAACATCTAAATATATAATAATAATAGTTTGAATTACCCAGATCCAAGACCAAGAGCATGTTGAAGGCGCTGATGAAGAGTAAGCAAGTGGCCTCTAACACTATGGTTGTTATCAGCACCTTGCTTTGAGGATGATGACCTCATTTCTTCCTGGGTTTAATAGAAATAATTTGACCAAGGAGTGTCCTCTTTCTGCAATAGTAAGTTAGTAACAATGAAATCTATTCTGAGGAATTTTTCAAATATCATGGGTTGCATTTATCCCAAAAAGAGGCTGTAAAGTAAGTCATTTAATCGCTTATCCAGCACAAGTCAAATCCCTTTAAAACCACCTGACCTCCCACAACCACATACACATGCAGAGCCAGTGGAGGACCTAAGGGGGGCTAGGTGGGGCACATGCCCCCGCTTCGAGCCCGGAATTTCACTAGTAGTACTTAGGATAAAAAATGAGTGCCCCGGCTTCATACCAGTATTTGATAATTAAGATACTAAAATGTTACGGTTATATAAATAAAAAAATAATACAAAATATTTAAATTTTAGCTGAATTAAAATAAAAGATGCCTTGATCCTAGAGATAAGTTCTCCAATGTGTGTGAGTCAAAGCTACTGAACCTTGCGGAGTTATATGCATGCGATTTTTCATTTGTTGATCGAATGGAGCTCAAAGAGCAACTCCAATGGTTGATATATGAAATGAGAATAAATGAGTTATTTTCTGCCGTACAAACTATTGGTGAAGTTTGTAAGAAGATGGTTGAGCTTAAAGTTCACAATTCTTTTCACTTGGTATATCGTCTGATTGAGTTGGCTTTAGTGTTACCAGTTGCAACGGGCACCGTTGAAAGAGCCTTCTCTGCGATGAATATTATCAAGACAGATCTTCGCAATAAGATGAGAGATGACTATCTTACGGATTCTTGGTGTGCTACATCGAGAGATATGTTTTTAGAAGCATCGATAATGAAACTATTATGCAACATTTTCAGAATATGAAAACTCGTAGGCTTGATTTACCAAAGTTGCAGCAGTGAACTATTTAATATGTAATTAACTATTCTGCATAATTCAATACAATTTTTTGACCATTTTTATTATATGTGGAGTTTTTATTATAGACTAACTTTAGTGTCTAGTGTGTCCCCGCTCTCACAAATCTCTGGGTCCGCCACTGTGCAGAGCTAAAAATCCCACTCACAAACTGAAGTGCTAAACTAATACTTGATCATATAATAAACATTAATCACTAAAGGTGTTATAACAGACTTTAATATCGCAAACGTTATATCATATACACAGATTAAAGGTTGAACCAAGACATATAGCAATTCATATATACAAACTTTTATCCTAAAACATAATTACGTTATTTGGCCATATTAATGGGGTGGGATAATAGAGGAACTCTTTAGACTAGTAAATGTAGGGAACAGGATACACACAAACTGACACACACAATAAAAATTTGAATGATCAAGAATGGGTCGTATAATGTCAAATGTTCCCGCCCAGACAGAATTTGTAATATTCCTTATATAGGACTAACACATAAATTAAATGCACATATAGGACTATCATTGTTTTCTTCCTAAAATAGGACTTATTCACTCCTAATAGGGAAAGTTTTATACTTTTAATAGGATCAAGTAAGTCCTATTTTGGGAATATAATACATATAGTCCTATTTTTCCATTCTGTCCAAGTTTTAGTCCTACTTAGAACAATTTCTAATAATTTTAACAGAAATGGTTTTGAAAATGATGATAGTACCTGGAACTTGGATGGAGTTATTTGTGCTGAAGCTGTTTCATGTTCTTTTCCTATGCTCGTCCATAGAGGGCTTCTTTAACAGTCGCTGACTGATTTTGGGATTGAAATTGGCGGAGAATTGAGAGAATTTGGGGACCAGAGGAGACTCTGAATTCAAAGAATTGGGTATAGAAAATGAGATAGAAAGGGGAAGTAGTGTATTCAAGAATTTCAACCTCTTGTGTTTGACAGAGCTCGTACATTTTCGCAGTTTATACTTTGCATTCCCAAGATGGCTAGTAAGAGTATTAAAAAATAGAACCGAGGCCCGGACCGGACCGGACCCGGGATTACCCGGGCCTGTTCCGGGCCTCCCATTTCTGAACCGAGGCCCGGCCGGGCCCAGGCCCGAACCGGAACCGGTCCACCCATACTCACCACTCCAAGTGGTCTTACGTTCATTATTTTTGTGATTTTATGAAAGAAGAGTTTTTAAAATACTATTCACATATGGTATTGCATTTATTCTTGATCCTTGTTTCAAACTTGATGCTTTTCAAAATTGTTTAGAGTACTATTATGTTTGTTTTTTGGTCCATTACCTATGTACAAAGATAAGCCCATAGATCCTAAAGAGCAATACAACGGGGTTACTAAGTTATTTCATCAATTATATAACGAGTTTCATGAACAATATGGCAACGTGCCCCTCCCCCGAGACAAACATCTTCTTCATATAAAGGAAAATCATTTTTGAAATCTACATTTGACAATCTTATGAAAAAAGTAAATCAACTACCACTGTTGCACAAAGCTCCATTAACGAGCTTTCTTTATATCTAACGTTTCCCAGTGACTATGAAGAAGGGGATGACTTTGATGTTCTGCAGTGGTGGGAGGACAAAGAAAGAACATTCCCGATTTTATCAAAGATGACTAAGCAAGTGCTATCAATGCTGATATCAACAGTTGCCGTGGAATAAGAATTTAGTGCGGCCTGCAAAATCTCTTGGAATGCATGTTTGCTTCCACGATTGGTTGAAGGCCCGGCGTAGAACTCAAGAAGTTAACATCGCCCCCACCCGACCAATTTATGGAGGAAACAACCTACGGTGCCGGAGATTCCGACTGATTTTTAGGAAATGTATTTAATGTTTTAATTTTTTTTTCAATTTTCAAGTGTAGTTCATATTTCAAATAAATATATTTTAACGTTTTATTGTCTAGCACTTCTTGTATTAATTTTTAAACAAAATTAGGAAAAAAAACAGCCCGAGGCTCGCCCGGGTAGCCCGGCCTGACCCGGTCCTGATCCCAACCCAGGCCGATACCGGGCCTGATTTTCCAAACCCCAATCCCACCTAGACCCGTCCCAGGGCCTCAGCTCGGCCTGGTCCATCCTATCCCAGCTAGCTACTGCATAAACAGACTGCCCCATTTTTGTCCTTTGGCTTTCTTTCGGCCAGTAGAGGTCAAAGAGTCGACTGGGGTTGCAGACTTGCAGTACGTACTCCCCTCTCCCACTTTTCAATTTCCCCTCCTCAAAAGCCTCCCAATGTAAGAATTAACAAATTAAGAACTAGAAGTCTAGAACCATACCAATAGTGTCCACCGCAACTAGCATTGGATTTTCATTAACAAACACAAAGTACTCGTATTTCCTAGATTGTTGATTTGTTGTGTTTCATGTTACGTTTCACATATTTCCTAGATTTCTCACTCAGAGTTGTGTTGTGATTGGAAACGTACCAGTCTCATTTTCTATTAATCTACTTTTTATGTTTCAAGAGGATAAAGGCGACATTTTCAAATGAAAAAGTTCCCACGTAATGTGATCTGATTTTCAGAATAAGTATCCAAAATCAACCCATTTCAGCAAAAAGGTTGTTGCACCACCCTGAATCCACAAACAGCATTCAGCCGCTATATGCCTACCCAGAAATTTTGTGTTAATAAAATTGGTTTTACAATATATAGCTTGCAGAGTTTTCTCTGCGAAAGAAACAGGGTGGTAGTATTTTTCCACTATTTTTCCACTGAGCTTTTTTGAGACTTCATGTGATGTTGTCATTGTGAAAGCTAGCATGACACATTGGTCAACTCATGGTCTTCTACTACTCTTTCTATCATGAATATGTTCACCTGCTCTTCCTTTCCGTCCTGCCAAATAATCACTGTGTCTCTCTTCAAACTCTTTCTTATCCCTCTTGTCCCTATGGCTAGCTCCATTTGCACGCCTCCCTTCATCATCATCATCATCATCATCATCATCATCATCTTGTCTACCCTTATTTTCAGACACTTGTTTACCCCGCCTATCATCACGATCCTCTCCACGTCTTCTGTTGTGCTCGTCCTCTCTTCTCCTGTCTCTCTTCTCATACTCTCTCTCATCTGTCCTGTCTCTATGTTGTACAGCTCCATCTCTCCTCCTATCATTCTCAGCCTCCCTTCTTCTATCCTTGTGGCTACCACTATCTTTCCTCCTATCGTCAGAATAATTTCTTACCCTATGATTTCTGCTATCCCTTACACCATGTGATGATGGGCTTTCCCTACGTCCTGTATACCTGTGCTCTGTATAAGATATCTCCTTGTCATCAGACGATAATGGGCTTCCCCTGCGATCTCTTCTCTCCCTTTCACCACGAGATGAGTTTGCCCTACTTCCTCTATTCATATCTTCTCTAGTTTCCTTACTTGTATGAACATGATGATGTCCATGGCGATCATGTGGGTTTCTCTTTCCTTCATCTCGGTCCAAGTCATCATCAGAACCCCTACGTTTAACATTCTGTTTTGGATAACCTTCTTCAGCTCCACGATCTCTTTGCCTTTTATTTCCCCTTGGACTACCAGCAGCAGCATCTTCATCAAATACCATTTCGAACCTTGAAGAGATGTATATTAGATGTAATTGTTAGAAAATGAAGAAGTGTAGGGGGTGAAGGGATGACAATTTGGGAACACTCATTTTGTATCACCTTGAATTATCATCTCCACCATGCTGCCTATTAGCTTCTTTAAGTGTGTATTTTGGATTATTCTGTTTTGCTGAGCAGTCCTTAGCTATGTGATCAACAGAACCACACTTAAAGCAAATACTTCCTGCTTAGACAAACAAATGTTAGTAACTCCAAAAGAGGTGGCCAAAAGGAAAACAAAAACAATTGCAATTCATTGTGCTGCTTTTGCTATGCAAATGCTACAACAACTCAATGAGTGCTTCTCGTGTGTTACATTGTTGGTTTTGCTTTGATCTAGATTACATTGTTCTTGTATCTCACATTCATCAAATTGGCTGGATTCAAACTCTATACGAAATATTTATACAAAGTTCCTTTGGTTTTCTATTTTGTACATAATAAATACGAGACTGCAATTGATAGTCCTGAAAACCATTAGAAGTAAACAAAAAACCCATTCCAATACAGGATGGAAAAATTAGCAGACCTTTACTCATTTGATCCTTGCGTCTATAGCTTGACCACAATTTTGAAACACTTTGACTGAAATCGACATGAATCCTTCGGTCGTCAATTAGAGCATTATCCATCTATCAGTATGTGGCAAGGTGTTAGTTTTATCAAAACCATGGCTCTCCCACCAAGTAAAGTTGCTCATTACTTAGAAAGGAAATCAAGAGAATGATAGAAGATAGATTATATTGTTTCGATAAAAACTTTCAAACTACAACAACAACATTCAAGCCTTAGTCTCAAAAGATTTTGAGGTTGGCTAACATGAATCGATACATAATATTGAAGCCAAAAACAAAAGAAAGATAAGAGAAAAAGATAAGGTGAGATAAAAATGATAAGATAAAGAGAATACATAAACACTTTCAAACTAAAGAAAAAAGAGAAATGTCAAGTTGGCCCCCGTACTCTGTACGGAAAGTCGATTCCGACCCCGTACTTTAACTTTCATCAATTACACCCTCCTATGTCGAAAATTTCATCAAATCTGTTTTTAGAAGGTAAACCGCCGGTCAGCAGGTTACTTGCTGACGTGGCGCAAACGTGGACTGACACAACATACATGTGGCTGCCATGTCACATTTTCTTTTCCTTTCCCTTTTATTTTTTACTTTCCCTTCCCCTCCCCCTACCACTTTCACCGTTCCCCATTTCTTCTTGCACAGTGACCAATGACGGAACAAAGCTGCTGGCGTTACTCTACTTCGTGGTGGTATTGCAGGAAAAAGGATGACCCCAGAGATGGATACTTCATCACCTTTGGCTCCCTCCCTCACCAGATTGGATATAAGATGACGAAGCTTTCAAGGAGCCAATTTTCTATGGCCAAATAATTTCTAGAGCCGTCAACAGCGGGCTAGCACACCCATTCTGGGGCCAAATCAATTTTCTGTTCCCAGCGAAATAAATTACGAGCACCTAGAGCCAGGATACCAAGGGCAAATGGGTCACTCACACCAAGGTATCTCCTGACTCAAAGATTAGAGCATCTTTCCGGCCAGAGGCGACGGCCATCTCGAGGCACATCAGTACATCATGACCTACAGGCAACAACAGCGAAACCTGGGAAGGCAGCACAATTTGGAGTCAGAGGATCCATAGTACCTAGGGCCTCGTGGACTTCATATTCATCATTCTAAAAGCGGGGGGAGGGGATCTCATTTTGTGCAACAGAAAAAAAAAACGGAGCTGAACAAGCATCGCATTTCCTCGAGTTGCAAAAGGGGCTTCAAGTGAAACTGATGATGTTCTTTTTCTCCTTCTGGAGCACAAGCAGGGCATCTCCTATCAATCTGTTTCAGGGTTTTCGGATCTCCAGTCAGATTGCAGGAAAAAGGACAACCAGAGATGGATACTTCATCACCAGGTTCCTCATCGCGACCAAGGAACAAAGGGAGAACGGGAAAGAAAGAGAAAGGAAAAATTAGAAAATATGATGTGGTGCACACGTGTGTGCCGCGTCAGGCCACATGTGCGGGTATTCTGCTGACCGGCGGGTTACCTGCTAAAAACGAATATGATGAAATTTTCGAAGTAGAAGGGCATAATTTATGAAAGTTAAAGTACGGGGGCAGAATTGACTTTTTGTACAAAGTACGAGAGCCAATTTGACATTTATCTCAAGAAAAAATAACCTTGATTAATTGTGGCAAAAGGGCTCCAATTTACTATCTTCCACAGTTCCATAAGATTTTAAACAATTTGAAAGAGACAAAGACATGCCATATAATACTGTTTGAGTGTTTGATTAAGTTCAAATAGCACTAAGTACCATGATTATGTATCAAAGAGTTCAAAAAAGAATCCTAGTATTTTCACTATTTTGAGTTGCATGCAGTCCATATATGATGTGGGCATTAAATGAATAATGTTAAGCTAAATTGTAAATTTCTTATCAAGAAATAATCATGCAGGGGATGTAGGAAGACTAGGAACTATTCAGATATTAAATCAGGCATTAAAATACGATGCATTTTCATTATTTGATATGAAAAGTTTCATGCTACTACAACATAGTTACATGGGCAACATGTCATGCATGGCCCATGCATTCGTTCCATCTTTGTTTACTAGTACCAACTACCCACTGTAATATGTATATAAGGACTCAAATGCTTGGCATAAAATAAGAGAAGATCACCTCTTCAATTTGAGAGGTTTTTCGAGTATCATTTCTTTAAGTATTTTTATTAGTCTCAATTTTATCAAGTACAACACCAATATGAAACGTTTTAAATGGTACTTATCAACACTTACCATTCAAATATTCAATGTAAAACTTAAAAAGAAATTAGTACAAATTTGTATATTACCTTAAAATATGCCATCTCACAAGCTTCTTTGTCCTCAAACTCTAGCAAAACAACAACAAAATCAAGAAATATGTATAAAAAATTAAAAGGAACACTAGCCCTTAAGAAACCTCCCAAAATAGTGTTACATAACAAAGCTACCGTAATTACTTATGAAGAGAAACTCACCAATGAAAGCATAACCCAAGCTATCTCCGCTCTTGTAGTCCCGTATTATTTCAGCACTAAAGACATTGATCAATGATTATATATGTGTTTTAACTGAAATAGAGCAGCAAACCCCTATGATGAATCAGGGGTTTAGTGGGGGTGAGAGGGGCAGGTCTGAGCAGCACTAAATAAGAACTTACGATGTCACAGTTCCAAAGCGTGAGAAGAGAGTATACAGGTCTTCGTCCTGCAAGTGTATCCGATACAGTACATTTGGTCAAATGAATATATAAGAACCTCTGTGGAGCATATAAAGAATAAGAATGTAGTAATAACTTACTTCAGTTACTGGGTTTAATTTACAAACAAAGAGAACGTTATCAGGAGGCTTTATCTCAGCATCAGGAATATCCCCTATCTGTAATTGCAAGATACTAGAATGAATTACCATTTCCATAAGAGTATTCAAACTCATTTTAAATTATTTTAATGGCACAGTGAATTCTTACACTTTCAAGCACAACTGCATGGGAATGAGCTTCCTTTGCACGCAGAACCTCCTCAAGTTCTTGAGTTCCTATTTGCTCGTCCATAGGCACCCAGTCATCCTCCAGACGCACATCATCATCAACCTAAGTAGATTTAGAAATGCATTTTATGTGGCACGTGTAATATGAAGTTTGTACGATCTGTTCTTTTGTGTTCAGACTTCAGAGGCCTACCACTAAGCTCAGTTCAGAACCAAAACATTAATGCATGACAGGTTAACAGTGAAAATAGAATTAATACGTAGCATAAGAAAAGAATAAGAACTTGTTGTAGCAATGAAGCAATTCCATTTCTCTTTGACCACTATGATACAAATACCAATATTCTGAGAAATAAGAACAGAGAGCAGTTAGCTGTGTGTGATTTGAAAAAATGTGGAGATATACAATTGTTACCTCGTCTTTCGGTTTCCCTTCTGGAGAAGCAACTGGAATCAACTCATCTAGTTGGGGTGGATCATCAAAAGGGTCATCCAGTACGTAAGTGTGTTTGACTCTGACAGAGGAGATTCATCAGCAAGAGGAAAGAACAAATCTAGGAGGATAAAGATAACAAAATAATTTGAGTGCAGTGACTACTGACCGGATGTTTTTAAATGGACGGCCCTTCTCATCTACAAAAGATTCATTTATCCTGTCTAGTGTATCAATTCCTTCTGCCAACTCTCCAAAAACCTGCCAGGTTGAGAATGCATTATCATTTGTATTTTTGTATTATACATCTACCAATTGACAGGCAAACAAAAGTGATTAATGTACACATTATCTGTTTGGAAAAGAATAGTCCAAAAACCGTAAAGTCGGTGAATAAGGCATGGCATGCAAGCATACATATTTTGTGTGTGTGGGAGAGTGAGAGAGGTAGAGATCAAATGAAAGAGAGGGACAAAATGCTCTGAATTGAGCAAATTTTATGAGAACTCACAGTATGCTTCCCATCAAGATAGTCCAGGTCATCGCGAAGTGTGACATAGAACTGGAAAACAATGAAATCAAACATAAACAAAGATATACAGAACAATTGCCTCTAAGAAATATGTGTGTTTGGCGGTTTGGAAGCTTCAAATGAAAACTATAATCATCGGTCATCACTCATCACTGGCTTGAAGGATATTTAGAACAACTTAAACATAAAGCCTCAGAATGCTGCCTAGACCATCCACCAAAGATCCACAGCAGTACCTGAGAAGCATTAAGATTCTCCCCAGCACTAGCCATGGCAATTGTTCCCTTCTTGGAATGCTTCAAATCCAAATGAATCTCATCACCAAAGAACCTCGCCTGTTCACCATACAAAAATCTGGAACCGCATAGTATATGCAATAAGAGTGCATAACGAAGTGGCATATATACAGGACAATCTATATCTACAAGTTAAAAAAATGAAGTGAAATATCATCTGTGGCTTGAATGTGGTATGAAGCTTAGTACTAATAAGTTAGTAACGTACTTGTACACTGAATCTCCACCAGATCCTGTTCCAGTAGGATCACCCGTCTGTGCGGTGAAATCCTTTTGAACCGTGTGAAACAGACAACCATTATAATACTTGATCCTACAATTGGAAAACGAAGATTAACCGTTAAAACAAAATATACTGGTTAGCTACGGAGTATAATAGCTGTTATTTTGAACAAAGATGGACCTTTTCACAAAGAAATTGCTTTCATGTTGCTCGTATGGACAGAAATCAAACGAACTTGATTTTTCAACTTACTACAGTGAACAAATTAACAACAAACTCGGGTAGTCATTTGTTGATTTATTCACTTCTGGATATAAAAAACCAAATCCGCAATACTGGTCGGAATTTGAGCTGAAAATACAGACTCGATCTCAACCTAGGAATCTTATGTAAACATTTGGGGTGCTAGTGCGATAGTGTTTATATCTACTATGCATGAACAGACGAACTTAATCGGTTTCTAATGTACTTTCTCAAACACACTAATCAATAAATAAGCTGAATGAAATATGATAAATCAATAGAAACCATTGTTAGCATGCGGACTCACTTGCACAACTTCAGAAAGTTTTTGCACGTCAGAGGACAGCGATCTGTGAACAAGTCCACTACTAAATCTCCCAAGCTCGTCACTATCATCACCGACATTGAGCAGCACGAACGAAGAAAATTATGGGTGAGAACTGGGGAAGAGCAATACTTAGGACGGGTGGACTGACTGGACCCGTGGAGGCGGGGCGCGGTGGGCCAGTGACGGGCTGGCGCTGGGTGGCGGCGAGTCGTCGACGTTCGTCCTCCTTCGTCGGTCAGCTGGGTGACTGGCTTACTCGCGTTCCAGAGCTCCGGTTACCAAGTCGAGCGGACAGAGCGTGAGAGAGGAGGTTGCAAATTGGACAGAGCTTCTGGGCTAGACTACTACTACTAGCTCTCTTTTTTGGCCCTCAAAAAAAAATTAATTATAGGCCCATGTCTAAAGCTAGCTCTAAGGAATCCCATATCAAGATAAACTGAGGCATCTCACTCACGATAGAAACCTTTCCCGTCAATCTCCCGAATGTCCGGCGGTCTGGCCTCTCTCAATTGTCGACTGTAGTAGCTCATAGCAAATCTATCTCTGCCGACTTTCACTCCTTCCGATGCTTCAATTTTTCTGCGGGTCTCTAAACAAACCATGCAACCGGGAGATCTCGATATTTTAAAGTTGGTCTGTATAGTAGCATCTTGAGGTAACGATCATTTCTAGTCAGCTAATATTAGCAGGCAAAACTTTAGGTAATATTTCATATTCAATTTAACAAAATATAGGGTTTTGATGAACTTAAAACCCTATATTTTGGTTGAGGATAGTTTCTTTGATATTTCTTAAAATTAATTTTTGGTTTCTAGGATACTTATTTGACAATTAATTTGAGTATAATCTTTTTTGAAAGAGAACATGTTTTAGATTAAGACCACGTATGGTCACTTAGAATTTGCAGTTTTTAACTTACATTAATGGTTGTACCTGTAATTATATCATCAATCAATATTGATCAATTATATGAATTTTCTCATTGAATATGGATCAAACATTGACAAATATATTTCGTTAATGTACAGTAAAATTTTATATTGATGATGGGTGATTTTAAGAATAAACATGTTGAGCAAAAGCATGCTTTATAAATGTAATTCATCATGTTTTCACTTAGCAACAACTATAATTTAACACTGTTAAACATATAAAAGAGAGACAATTCTGTTTCATATAAAAAAAGAGACAGTTGTTTCATTTACCGTGGATATGCATATTAAAGAACTTCTAATAGAATGGATTATAAAAAAGTCAGAGCCTATGCTGTCTGTTAATTTTCACAACTTGATTACACCTATATGTATGTTGTTTATGCCTTTACGGCTTTACAGGTACATAGTTTTGATTTTCGAATAAGAAGATTTAATTTATGCATTTTTTTCATCAAAGTAGGCACACATACACTAACCAATTTTTCTCTTGAAAATTACCTGGTCATTTATCTGGTCGAACAATATTTTCTCCATCTGTTTGCTGGCATATCTGCATCAAAATAGTAGTAAACAATAACAATGTTACTTAAGAAATGGTAGAGATCGAAGAATTTTCCAAACTTTTTTATATTCTTGAAGAAATTTCATAGAAATGTCAGATGTTAAAAGAAACAAACAATGACCTTTTCAGAACAAACAATGTTTTAATTATGTTAAAACAATCTATAGATATACTGGTATTAGATAGGTGATTTACGTGTGGGTTCATGTGCAGCTGGTTTAACCTGTAAAGTTGTGATCAGGAACTTCTGGTAGATGTCTAAACCATGTACCCCGCAGAAGTCAAGAGAGAAAATATATACTGAACGTTTATGTTTATGGCCACGTGTGAACGTGCCATAGTATTGGAAGTTACTATGTAACTGCTAATAATGTAAATGACTTGTCTCAATTTTTCTGGATATTTTCCGGTTGAAAACCATGGTCTGCCACGTGAGTACCATTCTTTGTCTTGGGCGGGAATAGTTGGGGACTAGACGGTCCCCTTTTTATATAGGGAAAATGAAAACTAATAATCCAACCTTTTAGCGTTCTTCTTACAATAGTCTCATCTTTTGATTATTCATGAATAATCCAACCTTTGCACCTCATCTTCATTCACTGGTCCCTGACCGGTTCATGACCTGTTGTTCCAAGTTATTTTCTTATCTTTGCAAAATATTATCTTTGTGAAAGGTGAGATTTATGGTATAATGGTTTGCAAATATAAGAAAATAACTTGGAATAACATGTCATGAACCGGTCAGGGACCAGTGAATGAAGATGAGGTGCAAAGGTTAGATTATTCATGTATAATCAAAAGGTGAGACTATTGTAAGAAGATCGCTAAAAGGTTGGATTATTAGTTTCTATTTTCCCTTTTATATATATAAAGATATCCGATTTTCATCCAAAACCCATTATCCTGATTTCGCGATTGCTTCAATTCTTCTTCCCATTGCCGACTTGGTGACCGGCTTGCAACTATCTTTTCTCTTAAATCTTCCAAAGCTCATTATCCTGATTTCGCGATTGCTTCAATTCTTCTTCCCATTGCCGACTTGGTGACCGGTTTGCAACTATCTTTTCTCTTAAATCTTCTTTGTTGACTACGTTGATTCACTGGTTTAGTCATTTAGTTCATTAGTTGATTCCTTTATAGTTTTAATCATTAAAACCAGACGCCGGTGGCTGAGTAGCAAGCCGCAGATTCACATACCTCAGTAGACAGTAGCAGTCTAGCAGAGTAGCACTTTAGCAGACTAGCAAGTGGCCACCAGCAGGTGCGGGGCACAAACTCTTCCTGGTGCTCTTCAGTTCAGCCGTTCTTTTCCTTATATATATCATTATTTGTTAATTTCTTTTTTTGAATTTCTTATTTCTTTTAAAATTTATAAATTATGACGCCCCCACCCCCTAGAATTAGAAAATATGAAACCGTACATGAAAAACTAAAAAAAAAAGAATTGAAGAGTTAAATAAAAAATTATGTATTGAATTTTAGATTTTTGTATTAAAAGTTAGGGCCTCCAATTTTATTTTGAACATGGCCATTTGATTTTTCTGGCCCGGGCCTGGTTGTTGGTGTCTGCTACTACACTTCTTCTGTATTCCGTATTTATTCATTGCTAGAAGATATGGAGCATCTCTTTATTTACCTTTTTATCATGTCTCCTAAAATTAGAAAATATCAATCCAAAAATCATATTTTTTCATGTTCTGTTTTAGGGCCTACAATTTGATTTTGAACAGGGCCTTAAAAATGTCAAGGCTGGGCCTGGTACTTCCCATACCACTTCTTGATGTCTCTCTATTCAAGCTCTTCTTTTTCAGATTCTACTGCCAGTTGAATAGGGGCTAGATGCAGCAGTGTAATGCTGCTAGTATTTGTCAAAAATAATTAGATAACTAGTTTAATGTTTCTGGGGCTAATAGCTTTTCAATTAACCTGTATTTATCAGTTTGAAATTTTTACATAAATTCAATTACTATATGTTGATTGATGTTCAACTAAGTTTCTGGCTTTCTGCTTTAATTTTTTCACGCCCCCTATCTTGAGATGGGCTCTTTCACTGTTTCAGTACCGCACTTGTTAGCAACCCCAAACTCTTTTGGGATTAAGGCTTGAATGTTGTTGTTGTTGTTTCACTGCCACACTAGATCATTTTCATTCTCGTGCTCACACTGTATAGGCATTTAATTGATGTGTTACCACTTACCAGATATAATAATGTTGTAGGATCCTCACTTTTAGTTGGCTGTTTTAAAGAAGAAATACAGAGTCAGGATAGTTGCTGGCTGATGTGTAAAGCACCAAGCCACCAACTACCTAGCAGTGAAAAAATATATTTCGAGTCTAGAAGAGGATGAACATCAACAACAAAGACGAACCAAACACTGCCCCAAAACATGATCAGTGGTACAATTTGAAGCTAGGCTCTACATTCAAAGAAGAACATCCTTCCTCCAAGTTCTGTACATTACGCTGTATGTTTCTTTGTTTCCCTTTGTCCCTCTATGGTTGATTGTGTGTGTGTGTGACTGTGTGCTGATAATCTACATTTGTTTCATATTATGTTAATTGCATTGCAGTGGTTCAGCTATGCATTTTAACCTTATGCAATTTCTTATATGTTCATAACAATCCAGATGAGTTTAAACCTGCTTCAATTGATAAAAGCCAGCCAGGAAAGTTGCACAAAACCAAGGATAATAGGGTAACAGTTGAGTTTCAGAACAGTCAGCCAGGGAAGCCCAAGGTAAACTTTGAGGGTAGTAGCGAGGACTATAAAGAAAATGATGCTGTTCTATTCTTTGATGGTGTGACCTTCCGTTTGGAGAGACTGCACCGGGCAGTCAAGCGATTGAAACACGTTCGGCTCCCTGGGGAATCTGCTTCGGCGTCTGGTTCTTTGCCTATAGTTGCTGAGTCATGTTCTCCACCTGTTGTTAAAGCACCTACATTCCAGTCTCAGAATAGTGTTGTTCGTGCACTACCAGTAAGTTCCGCTATGTTAATATATTTCTACTTTAATAATAACACCTTTTTCAGACTAGGTGAAGCCCTAAAGTTTTTTATGATGAAAATAAGATTTCCTTGGACCGAAATAAGGCTACAGTAGTCATGGCATTTGGATGTTGACATGTTGTTGTATGAAGTGATTAATATTTACTGCTCCTGCTTAGCTCTGTATCTGTGTATTTGTATATGTATATGAGTGTACATGACTACATATATGATTTATACACATACTTTTTTTGCATACTTACATCTAAACTATGTTAAAGGACATATATATCCTTTATGTTCAATTGTTGAGGGGTATATACACCCTCTAATATATAGTTCAAGGGTATATATGTTCCTTATCCTGTTTTGGTATATTAGTTTTGGAAAATCAGTTTTTCTGATATTTCTGACATTTCTGCTTCATATGTCACCTCTCCCATTCCTTGTTGAGGTTTCGCGCTTATTTAGAATTCCATGATTTGCAAGATAGTAGACAAGGGGATACAATATTTCTTATTTCATTTCATTATGTTAGCTAATTTGCCATGTATCTCTAATATTACTCACATTAAACTTCCGTGCTGCTCGTTCACGCAGATTGACGTTGAAAGAATTGAAATTGGCGACATCAAAAGCTCAGGTTTGAATTTTGATCTATCCTATATTTTTCATTGATGGATTTATTATGTATGCATGTTGTTGTTGACTTGTTCATTTCCCAGAGTAATGGGTATTAGTAATGATGCACTAATTTGGATGTTGCTATTATTTACTTTGATGTAGACATGAGACTTAAGAGCGAGAAAGTTGCTGATAATCCATCTTCACAAGGCAACCAACCAAACTTGTCACATGGTTATCCATCTCCACTGGCCAACCAGCCAAACATGTCTCCTGAGACGAAGAGCGATGACTTGGATGAACAGCTAGATATAATGAACGATGATGACATGGAGGGAGATATGGCAGCCAATGGGGGAGGAGGGGACATAATAGTGGAAGAAATTGATATTAATAAACCACATCAAAACAATGTAGATAATGAAGAATTTGCTGATGTGGATGGAAGTGATGAAGAGGATAATGGACGCACTGCTGCTCAAGAAGACCTCAGAGTACCACAAACTAATGGAGCAGGCGGCGGCAGCGAACATCGCACTTCAAGCTCCAGCAGTAGCAGTGGTAGCGATAGCAGTGGGAGTAGTTCGAGCAGCAGCAGTAGTAGTAGTAGAAGCGGGAGTGACAGTGGTAGTAGCAGTAGTGACGCTGACAGTTCTGGTGGTGAAGCGGTCATTTCTATCTAAGATTTTTTACTCTCGGGGATGTTTAAACAAATTCGTGACAATGTGCTTTTGAGCAACATATTTATTACCCAATATATTTAAAAGACCTTAAGAGCCGGCTACATAAACTCGAGCTGAAGTGGCTTTACGCTCATGGATTGCCTCTTCAATGACCCAGAACTGGCTGGTTCGGAGACTTATCAAACCGGGCTGAAATAGGGGTGGGTCTGCTCATAGTGCATATTTGGTAGTCATAAGTTCCTTACTTCTCTTTCTTGTATTATTTTAAAAAATCCTAAAAGCGGTAGGTATGTTTGGTGCAATACCTTTCCAAGAGTTTTAAAAAAAAATCGTTTTTTAGAAGCTGCGCTGAGTAGGTTTTGAAATAAAAAATGTAGCGTTTAGCATCAATTAGATAAAAGATGTATATGCGGGCAGTTGACTCCTTAACTTTAGCTTCTTTAAAAAACAAACTCCTTAACTTTAGCTCATCCGGGGTTTGATAAAAAAAAACGAGATAATTATCTTAGATATGACTAAAACTCCGTCAGTTTCCCAATCTATGACCTTATTACTTTTTTTACTAAAATAATACCAAAATTCCAAAATTCGTACTAATTAATTAATATATCAATAATTAAATAAATAAACATTTTTTATAGACTAATATGCCCTTCAATTCTTATTATAAAACCCTAATACCCTAGTGGTAGCCGATCACTGGCCAGCTTCTTCGCCGATCTGGAAGCAACCCTCGCAGTAGCTATGTCGCTTTCAGGGGACCAGACTTCACGCACTACCATCGGACTGTAGGTGTCGACGACCTCGCACCTGCACAGAGGTATGGATGTGCCAATCAACAGATGACTTCCTCTTTATAAGTGCAGACAACTTTGTAAGTGAGGAAGCTAGAAGACGTGAACCCCTTGGTTCAATAACAAGGTTGGAAACATGAGTTATCTTCTTTTAATAGAAGAAATTGACGAATTCTTCATTCACTTAGAATATAGCAGACCCTTCATCACTTATGATTGTTTATTTGATTCCTCAAATTCAATTTTTTGGGGTTGGTTGTAGGTTTCTAGTTTATGGTCTTCGATATTTTGAAATGTGTCTAGATAATACTTTCTTTGATAATTGGATTAACCTCAACTGAGGAAATCATCTTGCTTCTTTCAATCTTGGATCCACAATATTTGAAATCCTTCCGTTTGGATTTTACCGGCGACACCCCGTCACCTGACTATATTTTTAAGTTTTTAGGCAGTGAACACGGACATTAAATATGGACATTCAATGAATGCATTGGAACATGGGAGTACATGTCGAGTGTGGGCAGTGAATATATATGCAATAGATATATTGTACATGTCTTTGAATCAATGCATTAAGGAAGTTTGTTGTGCAGTGATTATGAGCAATAGTGCAGTAACGCACAACGGTAAGGTCACCACGAAATACTATATATTGAATTAGAAGTAAAATAATAAAATCATTAGATTTAAAAAATAAAAAATAAAAACTATAAATAAATTCGTAAAGTGAACAACAAGAGAATTAATTTTGGCGCAAGTGCAGTGATTGTTACCGGATGTGCAGTAATGTCGTGCAGTAATGTTGTGCATTAATGATAATATAAAATACAGTAATTTTAATTGAACGAAATCAGTGCAAAATCCACATATTTTAAATAAGGGCATTTTTGTCATTCATCTTTTAGATATAAACGAGAATTTTTTATTTTTTGGATTTTCGGTCATACAAAAGTAAAAAAACTAGTTAGGTCATAGATTGGAAACTCCTTGGCATAATACTTCCTCCGTTTCTTAAAAGTTGCAACATTAGGATATTTGCACTATTCACACACCTTACTTTGACCACGATTTTCTATTAATATATAAAATCAAATTATTATGTATAAAATGTCATTAAATTTTTATTGATGTGAATTTTCAAAATATTAACTTTTTATAATTTTTGCTAATACGTAATTAGATATAATTAGTAATTATAGTCAAAGTTGCGCGTTGGCAAACGTGAAAGTCAAACTGTTGCAACTATTAAAGAACGGAGGAAGTATAATGTTATTAGGGTGTTTTTACTTGGATTGAAATTTGCTAGTTTGAACTGGTCTGGTTTCATCTGTTTAAATCCGGTTTGAATGTTTTAAACATTCCAAGTGAATTATTAATTCACTGTATGCGGATTTGTTGATGACTACATTTCACCATTCATATGTATAGTGATGTCAAACTAATCACATTATGATAGGTATTATATTCGTATACCTTACACATCATGGCTACAAACATGAAAATCAATATGTTTTTACATCATTATCGTTAGCTTTAAATGAGTTACGGAGTATTATAAAAATTTGTGATTAAATGTAATATGAATCTTGTAGAGCCGTAGAGGTATGTGAATGATCAAAAAGGTTATCACTCAGGAAAAGAAATTGATTGCCCCATGATAAGTAAGAGCATCTCCAATGCTAAAATGTTAACGGTGCATACGTGACATGAGAAATAACCAATTAAAAAACAATAAATACAATATCTCTCTCATTCTTTTCACGGTCTTATGTGTTTATGGTAAGTTTTTGTCTGCAATGTCAATCACAATGTCTACATCTAGACATTATGCTTGACATTGTGAAGAAAAACTTACCAAAATGGTGTAAAATCCTTCAAACAAGGAGAGAGATATTGTATTTATTGTTTTTTAATTGGTTATTTTTCATGCCACGTATGCACCGTTAACGTTTTACCATTGGAGATGCTCTAAGGTTAATTAGCGTGGTCATGCATAAGCTATGTGTCATTTCTCAAAATTACTCTTATGTGGAAGTCGAGAAACAACAATTGAGTAAAACAAGGATGACATGGGTCTATCCTTACCTCAATCAAGATATCATTTGACAAAATGGGAATACTAGAACAATATTCCTAATTGGTAAGAATGTAAGATTTAAATATTATTAAATAGGTTATGTAAGATTTAGTAGACATTTATATAACTTGGGTAGTCATAATACTTTGCTAGAGACTGTTTATGGCTTGTGGGTCTCAAATAATAATATGACCTATTGCCAATGTTATGTAAATCTACAAGGTTCCACACCTAAGCGATATGGATCATTATTTGAATATAGCATTAACAAGCCCAATTTGAAATACGTGTCATGTGATTTTGTTTATAGTATGAGCTTTAGATCCGGGGAAGGTTGTAGTGAGAACCCTTCCTAGAATGAGAACTCCTTATTATAAGAACTATTAATCAGAGCCTTTCATTTTATTCAATCATTGGTAGGATGCACATGAGGTCCTTCACGTAATTATTCAAAATTCAAATGGGGTGCTTTTTGTAATTATTATAAAATTATTACAAAAATGCAACCTTGTTCATTCTAGCCCTTGATATGATATATCAAAGGTGGAGATGAAGAGTTCTCATTTATAAATGAATTCTCATTTTTGGAGGGGTTCTCATTCTAGCCCTTTAGATCCCATCAAATATTTCAGGCAGAATTTTTTTATTTCGTTATACTAGATCAACCTGATTCCAACATTTCTAGGTCACATATTGTGTCGTTTTCACTTTTGAGTAGGTAATTCTGACACCTGTGAGTGTGTAAAGCTTCATAAGATCGACGTGCAAGGAAAGCCTACAAATGATTTGTCACTGGAGCATGTGCGATACATTTCCATGTGGGAGAGGGGCGATGGGACGCGGTTGTTACCGGGACACTGTCGACACAGACATGATTTGGTTTGGATTACATGAGATGATATTATACTATTAAATTGTTGCTCGTCTCCCCTTCATTTATGCTACATACTCACCATTATCAACCTACTTCAGTTGCTCTGCACTAAAAGGTACATTGTCTAATAATTTTATCCTTTTTTTTTATATATTTATGATCTAAATGTAATGCATGTTCACATTTCAGA
Organism: Cuscuta epithymum; assembly: GCA_945859915.1. Lineage (NCBI taxonomy): Eukaryota > Viridiplantae > Streptophyta > Magnoliopsida > Solanales > Convolvulaceae > Cuscuta > Cuscuta epithymum. The sequence goes on from CAMAPF010000024.1 coordinate 2,458,629, forward strand.
CACCGGCTTGCAATGTGACACCGTCCCCCCGGATGAATGAGATATTGTTAATTTTTCCTAGCAATTAATTTTAGAACTATTAAATTGAAATTTGTGGAACTCACGTAGGGCAAGAAGCGCCTTGTGCATTCCGAGCCGCATATTAATTAAAATAGATATGAATTGGAAGGTTGGGAAAATAAAGGAAGCAATGGGCCAAAACTCATTTAATAGACTAAAAAGTAAACCCACGATCTAGACATTTGCGGCACAGGAGACACATGAGCCTAAGAGAGTTCTTAGAGAGTTTTGTACGTAAAACTTCATCTTCGTCGTTTTCAATCCGTTCAAGGTCAGAGAAGAACATGTAGATAGAGCTTAAGCTGTGGAAAGGACTATCACAATCAAGGGTTGCTATTCTCGCCATTTCTCAGGTGAGATGACGACTTATGCCCTTTAACTCTTGGGTCTTGTATTTGACTACCAAATGAGCATGAACGAGTGATTTCAAGTTGTTAAAATGTTCTTGTATGTGCCTAGAGGAATATAGGATGCATTTGTTGTGGTTTGGGTTATTTTTACAAGGCATGGATGAAGAAGACGAGACGTTCATAAAACTGGACGAAATCGTAAAGCTCATCATTTTCATAAAACTTGACGCATTCGTGAAACTCATCATTCTCGTAAAACTAGACGAAATCATAAAACTCGATATGTTCGTGAACTTGACGCGCTCGTGAAACCCGTCGTTTTCAAAAAAACGGGATGTAATCGTAAAGCTCGTTATTTTTGTAAAACTTGAATTGGCACGCTCGTAAATCTCGTCATTTTCGTAAAACTGGACGTAAACGTGAAACTCGACATTTTTGCAAGGGAGAATTACCTTGCCATATAAGACTTAATCTTAGCAACTTTCTAAAACTAGGACTAGAAGTAAGCGTAGGACTAAACTATGCCTATTTTGACCATAATGCCCTTGATTATTAATTAGCTAGTAAATCACCATTCACAGAACAATTGGCTCATGGACGACGATGCCTTTAATCGCGATCGAGGCACAGAACCCTTCCATGGAGAAGCCTTCGACGTCGGTGAAATCGCCGTCAGTGATATTAGCTCGGAAAACACTATCGTACAGGGCTATGGTGTCAAACTTTGTCATGTACAGCCCTTCAAATAACATGTCTAAAAGTCGTGTCTTTCACAGCTTGTAATTCTTCTCTTGCTTCAGAGAAACCATACCGGCAATCCATTTGAGCTCATCACATTGTGGATGGAGGCAGCAACACATACTATCGTCGGGAATAAGAGAGGTAAGACCACTTTGATTGACTTACAGAGATGCCACAGATTTATTTCCAAGCATAAATTTGATAACCTTAAACCTTCAAATTAAAACAGGGGAAAATGTTAAACAAATTAGAATCCATTAAATGAGTCAAAGCTAGAGAGAGACTGCTATGAGCTTTGACATTCTAGCTTTTTAGCCACTGATACACAAAAAATCACCTGATTTGTAGTAGGCACACCAAATTAATGCAGAGAAAGAAACACATACTACTATACATATTTGATATCAGGGACAGAGCTAGAAGATAGCATTAGTGATGTCGAATTAAGTAATAATGTAAATATAATACTTAAAAATAAATATTTAAATATTTGGCCTTAATATTTCACTAATAAATGTTACAAGAAGTCAAAGTAGTCTTGGAAACTACACGGGACAACATGGAGAAACCAGATACGAATGGTAAAGGTTGGCTATATTCTGGGAATCAGTATTGGATTCTGAACACGATTGAGGTTTCTTGCCAAAGTTTAGCTTCAAATTGGATCTGCATGGATCAGAATATTTTGATCAGAATATTTTGGATCCTCATCCTATCCTTAAGATCAGAATATTTTGATCAATTTCTTCTTCTTCAGCAGAAGAAGTTGCGGAGGAAGACTAATTTACATGACAAATTTTATATTAAGGTGTCATGCATGGTTTCATCTGAGAATAGACGGTATCATATTGATATAGAAGATGGTCATGTGAAACATAATGGGTACAGTGCTACTAATGTGCACCATGAAGGAAGCGTGTGGACTGAGATGGACTGTAATACACATTAAGTATTATTTGTCCTGAGATGTAAAACTTCCCTCTTTTGGCCAATAAACATTGTGGTTATATATATTAGTTACATTTTATTTGAAATATGATCATATATAATATCCTTTGTTTTCTCAAATGAAATGAGAGTTCATTTTTACTTTTTATTCATGTTGAGTTCACTGTTGTAATATAATTATAGGATGAAGTTCATAAATAGTCAATAAAAAGTCTTTAATAAACAAACGGAGACATTAAATGACTACAACTAAAGTAAGTACACAAATTACTTACAACTTTAAGTAAATTAAAATCTTATAGTACCAATGGACTTTAAAAACTCAAATAGTGAAATAAATATTAGATACAAGACATATAAAATAAATATTAGCATAGAATTGTTATAGGTGGATACCAAAACATTTCATATAACATTAGTTTCACATACGTATTAAGTGGACAAAATTGACATGCTAAGTGTATTTTTAAAGTAGACAGTAAATCTGTACAACAAAGGTGGTCAGTAATCAGACACTAAAAAGACATTAAATTCATATATATATATATATATATATATATATATATATATATATATATATATATATATGCCAACGTTTTTTTTTAAACAACCATTATTCATTAAACTTGAGTACGAACACAAAATAACATCATCTCCACTTCCAATAGACCATGGCAACTTACATAAGGTCCATCTCCAACAAATCTTGGAAATTTAAAACTATGAGCAAAATACATAAAACTAAAAGTCTCACAACTCTTATTGGATGAAATAAAAGGAAGTGATGTGACATTGTGAATTTAACAACTATGGACTAGGTGGAATATGATTCCAAGTAGACTTCTTATTGTGTCCGCCTTTCTTACTCCGTGAACACCATGTACTTCCGCTATCAAGAAGCGAATTCTCAACTGAAGGTAGTACACGCTTCTTTTCAGGTCTATTGAGTTGGCGTGTGAGAATGTACGTAGGTGGGCTGCACCTTATGGACTACACATAACCAAGATGATCCCAATCAAAGCAAGAACCAATAGGGTGCACCACAACATTATAAAGAGTAATTCCCTCGTGTGTGAAGTAAGCCTTTGAGATGTAATCATAACACGACAATTCTCGATGTTGATCCACGACTGCATCACCATGAAAACATATGGACTGCTCAAGTTGAAACTCACAACATGACCATGTTTTGCCTTTGAGATTAACAAGAAAACTTCTACATATTTGTCCACCACTTTAAACTCAAATTGAGTAGCAAGCTTAACCTAAAATAACATGTCGATGTTTGATGAGTTCAACAAATATATCTGCGATGGCTTGACAATGGGGGGGGGGCTTCTCTCACTTTGAGTGAGCATGTATGCACAAAATCAAACCTGAAAAGTAATAAAACGGTAAAAAGACATTAAAAACACTAAGCAGACATTAAATGTTAAGACTGTAATCCAAAAAATGCAGAGAGAGCTATTAACAAAATGCAGAACACGTAATCCCCAAATTGAGATGAACTATTAGGTACAAAGGCTATTACTGCAGACGAATTTTGAAGTCCACTGAGCATAATTAACAAACTATACAAATGTATCTTGGTTACAAATTGGGGATATAAAATTTCATAGAGTGTGAAGAATGCAACAACCACGTACTTCACAGACAAGTAAAAGGAAAAGACAAAGGACTCAAAATTGTAATCACAGAAACGAAAAATACAACAATAGTCTTGCAAACTTACAACACCAAATCGCATAAGGCAAAATTCATAAATTGCGATGAAGATTATGAGTCGGAAGTCGAAACTTTGAAGCGATTTCACCTGCCATTGACGAAAATTGGTCGGCGGAATTGTTGCAGACTGAGTTTGAGTTATTTATGTGAAGTGGAGGGCTAACGTTGAAGAAGATCGAGCGTACAGAGCACCGAATAAAATGTCAAATATATTAATCAGCAGTTAGGGGTAATTTAGGTAACTTAGAGTTGAGTTTCCTGAAATAAGACAGGTAGAGGTCTACGGAAGTAAAATTGTTAATGAGGTCTTATTTTAGTCAAAACCCTATGAAATAGTCTTATTTTGCACAATTTTCTCATTTTTCAAATCTTGGCGTGTTCGTAAAACTCATCATTTTTGTAAAACTGGACGTAATAGTGAAACTCGTAATTTTCATAATACTTGGCGCGTTCGTAAAACTTGTCATTTCCGTAAAACTCGACGCGTTCGGAAAACTTGTCGTTTTCGTAAAACTTGCCATGTTCGTAAAACTTCACGTGTTCATAAACTCGGCTCGTTCAGAAAATAAGAGTTTTACTAATGGTGTATTTCCTTTTTAAACCATGTTTAAAAACCTTAGGTTTTTCGTAAACCTTGGGGTTTTTCACAAACTGTGGCCTCACCTTGGGATCCAGATACTATGGATGACTCGTAGGCTAATGGACAGTCCAGGAGCCCAATGAATGATCCAATCGCATGTGGGCCATGACATGACCCAATATGTGGGCCCACATATTGCATGGTGGAATTGTCACGCCCCGGACCTACCCAGACACGTCAACAACCCGCTGTACAATACGAATAGTCAACCGCAGTCTAACACATCCATAAACAAACATAATGTAAAATATTCATTAAAGCAGCGGAAACAATATTACAAGTGTCAAAGCCACACTTGGCAAACGTAGGCATACAAGCCCTCAAATAGTTTATTAGAAAATATTATCCATGAGCATTATTATAATTATTTTGAAAATAGAACGGAGGAAGCACGAATCACGTCTTCCCTCCTAGAACTCCCGAAGAAACGGGTACAAGAAGCAAGCTCTAGCTTCAACCTGAAAACTGTGAGGTGACCTCCCCCCGTGAAGGGGAGGTCAGTACTTTGAAGCATTTGAAAAGTACAATGACAACTATACTGCATATAATTAATGTTTCAATCCTTAAGACCCTCAACATAAGGTGTTATCATAATTCTAGGAAATAACCCATAGTTACCCCTTTCAAAACATACATAAGTATATAACATCAAATAGTCGGCCCATAGGCCCATTTGTATTTGTCAAAAACCCTTTGCATCGCCATGCGATAATTAATTCCCCATTTGTATTTAATAATACAATTCGTATCGCCCTGCGATAATTCAAAAAATGCAATCTGTATCGCCCTGCGATAATTCAAAAAATACAATTTGTGTCGCCCTGCGATAATTCAAAAATACAATTTGTATCGCCCTGCGATAATTCAAAAATACAATTTATATTGCCCTGCGATAATTCAAAAATAAAGAACGTGTCACCGCTACCCAAGTCCCCGCGGAGCACTCGGTCGGAGTCCAACATCCTGCCCCTGGACTCGTACCCTGTTCCCGTAGGAAGGTAAGGCCCATTCGGGGTCCTATCTTATGTGTTATCGCTGTCAAAGCCTCAGTAGGTCTTTAATTCGGATTCCACCCTTATACGTGATCACACTGTAAGTCCATGCCACCCAACTCGCTCTCTAAGTCCAAGCAGGGCCATGGTCCTTACATCTATCCTATTATGGGCCCATGCATTCCGGCACGATCCTCAGACTTGTCCGACCCATGTCCCTCATCTATCTATTAGCAAGTCCATGTGGTCGGGCATCTATCCTTAGACTAGAGCTGAGCCATGACCCTTGCTACCAATCAAACAATCAATTACAGGTATCCTAAAGACCACCCGGATAATAATATCAACAATATAATCCTAGTATAATTATATCAATTAAATCATCTAAGGCTATCCTAAATGAATACCCTAGTGACGAAGCATCACAATCCTAAACTTAGGATTAATTTATTTATGTTCATACTATAACCCCGAGCTAGTCGCTTAGTACCACCCGAGTTATTCTTAGTTCAAATTGTCTTTCCCCTTTAAACGAACATGGCGGCCATGTCATGACTCATTCTCACTTCACCCTATATTGAATTTACTAACCATAAAGTCAATACAATTAAGTAGTGTTTAATAAATCGTTTTATTAGTTCATCACTAAATGACCTAAAATAACATCTCAAGTATATCAAGTAATCATGCTCCAATTACTCATAGTACAATCAATCATGCATCAACTCTTCATATACAACAATATGATCAATTGACACTTTATTTGGCATATTAGTTAATTAAAATCATGCTTTTATAACATTAGGTAATTTCATGAATTAACCCACTAGTTATAAACAATATAGTCAGCCACCCTCACCTTATGAAGTGCTGCAATAGTTGCCTTTGCTAAGCCCCTCGATCAATCCCCGTTCTAGGCCGATTGAAAGTGGAAATTCTGGACAACAGACAAAAGCCGGGCGGCTTTTGCAAAAGGTGAGCGGCTTTCGGGCCTGCAGCTCGAAAACAGTCCCCAACAATGGCGGTTTCCAGCGATTTCAACTCCTATCGATTCCACGACTCTTCCAAGTTAAATACCACCACTTTATATCAATATAATACACTCTTTACACGTGTAAAATTCATGATTTACTCCACCATATGATTTCTTAAAAATCATATGAATATAAAACTAGTTAATGAAGCTTTTTGGGTTCTTACCTCAATTCCTAGCCTTTTGTGTTGAGTTTTTCTTCATTCTTGCTTCCTCCTAGCTTGAGCTCTGTGAGAAGCTTTCCTAAAGCTCTCTCCGTATTGTTTTGGTCGAGTGGTTGTAAGAGGATAGGGGAGAGGTATCTCCTCTCAATCAAATGGCAAATTAATTCAAGGATAGGGCCATGGGAGTGTGACTTTGTCCCTAGGTCCCTTCCTATTTCTTGTCTGCCCCTTTCATTGTATTTGGCATCTATTCTAATATTTGGAGTCTACAAGACATGTAGAAAAATCCTCAAATGGGTGTAGGAAGTCACTCCCAATCATTCCTGCTATTTCTGGCAGGTTTGGTCAAAATAGCACTTGGATTGCCCAAACATTTTCCTCAACTTTAGTTGGCATTTTATTGGGCTTCTATAATTTTTATGATGACCCAACTAAATATTTGGTAGCCTGCTCTCAATATCATGGGTCCGATAAATAATTTAATTAATCCTTCATTAATTAAATATACCGTTCTTGCACACATAAATATTCGCATAGAAAATTCAAATACATATTGAATTTCAAATTCAAGTACATCCGGGTGCGGTGTCACAAGAATGTTATCGAAGTAGATTTTTACTAATGCTAGTCATACTTAGAAAGAATGTATGATAGAACAGAGACGGGTGAGTACTCGGGGCTATGGCAGTCCAACGTAACACCCGGGACGGGTGAGTGACCTCAGACTGTGAAAGTCCAACTTAACACTTCTAGTATGAGATAGTCAAACCCAGGACCAGGAAAGTCCAATAGAACCCCGATGGGTATGGGAGGGTGATCTAGGGTTAGAAAAGCTCAATATAACACCCAACAGGTACAAATATATATATATATATGTGTGTGTGTGTGTGTGTGTGTGTGTGTGTATACTATAAGTATTATCTTGTGGTAGTGGTAGTGTAGTCTATGCCCTTACATGTCTTTAGTACTTCTCCATGTGGAGTACTGACCCCTTCTGGGACTCTCACTATTTTACAGGTGAAGATTAAAGTTATGTACCCGCACCTTTGCATCGGGTGGCCGTTCAAAAAAAATATGTGGTTTGTGCTTCCTGTTGTATTTTCAAATTATGTAAAGCTCATGGATATTTCTAAGCCATGTTTTGTAAACATTCTAGAGCTTGCGTGCTCATGATCGCTACGTGTGGCTCATTTTCAAACAATTGCATTCCGCACAACGTTTGACCTAATATTGACGTTGTTTATATGTGTTTTACTGATCGGATTGGTGTATGAATCTTTCGGACATCTTGTACAGCTTAATAAGAACGACTGTGACTATCTTTGTTAGGTCGTATGACGGTTGCCTACGTGGCACAAACGCAGTTCGGGGCGTGACATGCATCGTGTGTATGAGTGAGCGATTGCTACTGTTAGAGTGAGCTGTGAGCCGCATGATGCTGATTCATATGATGAGGTTACATCAGACATTGCTTCGTTATGTGCTGATGCCTTGGATCGAGCTGGCTATGCTCATCTTTCACATATGAGCTCTTCTCAATATTACACGACATCCACATCTACATCAACATCGTTCGAGCCAATGACCCGTGAACCCGTGACAATGTCATTCTTCATCTACATCAGCAACGTAGACGTCCGCTCCCACAATGCCATCCACATTACCTTTATGATGATGATCATGGAGATTTGTAGTCTATCTCCATTCCATTTACATTATGAACATGATTTCTTTATTTATGTACATTTACATTATTACTATGTTTGTCAATCATGTGAAATACCATACTTATTTATGTATGCCCGCTTGCAAAATTATTGCGTATTTTATTATTAATGAGTGTTGTTTTGAGAGTTCACGTTGTTGCATATCATACAATTGATTTGTTCACAAATTCTCATTTATGAACATGCTTGTTATTTTTGTGTTATTTTGCTAATGTAAAGTTGTTGGTCTTTTGAAATAGTTCTCTTTTACTGGATTGTTTATTTTTTTGTCTTGTTATTGAAACGACCGGCACGTTAGTGCAGATTTGTGTATGAAATGCACAAAGCAAAAAACACTAAATGATTTGGCGGCTTATAAGTCCCCATGCTGGTACACTTGGCGACTTTGAAATCACCATTTGGTTTAACAATTTTTCTTAAATGTTTATGGTCCCCAACATTATTTTGGTAATTTTTATTTGAAGGAAGTAAATACTTTTAACCCTAAATTCCATAAATATTACTGCCCAAAATTAACTACGTCCCTTATTTCCTCGAACAATTTACTTCTCAAATGCAGCATCCTCGACCCCGCCTCTCTATTTCCTTACGGCCTGTTTGGATTGAGTGTTAGGAGGTGTTAGTAAAGTAAGTGTTGAGAAGGGTTGAAATTAACACTTGTTTGGAAGAGATTTTTTTTTAGAAAGGGAAGTGTTAGTAATGGTTAGAAAGTGTTAATCATTACCTCCTCAACACCTCAATTGTCCACTTTTTTAACCCTACAATTTGGAGTGTTTTGAAGTGTTGACAATTATTACCCTTCTCCATTACACCGCCCACTTCAAATGATCGACTCTGGTGATCTTGCTCGAAGGTTCTCAGGCCTGCTATAGAACAATATCATTTCAACTCTTTCCTCATCCAATTGTTCCAGGTTCTCTCATATCCGTTCTGTTATATACGTTCCAAATGGTCATCTGAGAACGTATTTTCATACGATCATATAAAAACTCATATCTCATCATGTATATTCATTTCTTCCGTCTTAGGGGGTGTTTGAATCTGATTCTCAAAACTGATTCTGCTCCTTCAGGGAGCAGAAGCAGAAGCTGGAGTGTTTGGGTGAAATTCCAGAAGGACTTCTGGAGCTCTAATTTACTCTAAGAATCAGTTTTTTTAGAAGTTGGGGGTACCAGCTTCTAAAAACTGATTCTGATTCTGCTTCTGCTTTTAAAAAAGAAGCAGAAGCAGAATCAGTTCCAAACACCCCCTTATACATCATATAAAAACTCATAACTGTATTAGTTGCCTACTTCTGGGAACAAAGGGAAAACAACGTGCAATATATAGATATATGTACATAGAGGACTTTTCATGTCCAGCCGGCCTGACAGAAACCGTCCGGCCGAGGGCATTTCAGGCACTTCCCGGTGGAATTTTTTGATGAAAGTTTTTGAGCATGTTCTTCATGAAGTCTAGTTTATCCATAGCAAATTTAAGTTAAAAATTCAATCGGGAAGGCACTCAAATAATTTCTTGAAGTTAACTGGGCAATTCATACATATAAACTGCCCAGTTAACTTCACAAAATTATTTGAATGTCTTCCCGATCGAATTTTGAGCTGAAATTTGGTATGAATAAACTAGACTTCATGAAGAACATGCTCAACAAATTTCATCAAAAAATTTCATCGGGAAGTGCCCGAAATGCCCTCGGCCGGACGGCGGTTCCCGTCAGACCGGCTGGACAAGAAGACTACTCTATGTACATATATAGAGATATATATACGAAGTACTTCGTATATAATTTGCTTTTGAAAAAAAAATAGCCACTTAATTGGAATTAAAGTTTCGTTAATCAATTAGCTTTAGGTAGATTATATATATACACGTACATTAAAATTAACTTTACATAAGATTCTTATGTTGCCGAAATTAGTTGTCAAATTAACTTAATACTATCGGGCTTCGTATAAACTAACAATTTAAAATGTGTAAGAATATTTTTGTAAATTGAAGTGAAAACACTTCCTTTACTAACACTTCATTTTTAACTCTTCTAAACAAGGTTAATTTATATAGAAATTACTTCAAATAGGACTAAAACTATGGCAAAAACTCAAAATAGGACTTGCTATGTTTTTTTTCCAAAATAGGACCATAGTGGTCCTATTGGAAACATACTCATTTCTTCCTTCCATTCTTACCTCTCCTTTAAATATTAGTAAAAGATAGCTAAAAGTCATAATTAAATGTTTAATTCATAATAAATTCGAAAAAATTTCAATAATTCGTAGAAAAATAATAAAAAAATTAATAAAATTTTTATAAAATAAAAAATAAGAATTTTTTTTTTTTTAATTTTTTTTTTGAAAATTAATAAAAAAATAGTAAAACTCCATAAAAAAAATTATAAAAAAATATGGATACCTTTCCCACCGCCTGTAGTACCTCCCTGAACCACCACCTCCGATCGGTGTAAAAAATGCCACTTTTTATTTAAATTCCACAAAATGGCATATTTCTCTATGAGAATGCCAACATTTTCATTCTGCCAACTTGAATCCTTTTGACTTTTGCCAAAAATATGGCATTCATAATTTTTTTGGCATTTTTTTACCCCGGTGACAGGAGGTGGTGGTACTGCCTCCCTTCACCACCACCTCCGACCGTTAAAAAAAATGTCATATTTCCTACAAACTTCCATTTTTTTCGGAAAATGCCAAAAATATGGCATATTTCTCTTTGAGAACCTTTTTTTTTTCTTCCATCTTAAATCATTCTGAATTATGCCAAAAATATGGAATTCATAATAAATTTGACATTTTTTCCCCAAATGACTAGAGGTGGTGGTGCTGGGGCGGTATAGGCGGCGGTGACAAAAAAAATATTTTTTTGATTTTTTTTTTTTAATTTTTTTTATTTTTTTTTTAATTATTTTTTTTAATTTTTTTTTAATTTATTATTATTCAAAATATTTTTATTAATTTTTTGGTATATTTTACGAATTTTCATTATTTTTTATTATTTTATTATGAATTAAAACATTCCAATAGGTATAAGGGTATATTTGTCCAAGACAAACATAATTAGTCCTATGGAAACATAGTTTATTTTTTGGTCCTATTTGTGCAAAGTGAATGACTTTTAGTCCTATTTTGATAATTAACTCTAATTTATATTCTCCTGCCAACACTTATTAACATCGAAGCTAAAGTAATGCAAAACCAAATCAAACTGTTTCAGCATTCCCACTTCGATCTCTAATTGCCATTATCGGTCCTTCTCAGGAGAGTGAGGTTGCAGAAATGGTTCAGTCTGAAATGATCGTCACTAACACGCCGGCGAAAGATCTCGCATACACCAACCTTGCCTATTGCTCCCCAGCAGATATCCGGAATTTCGTCGCTCCCAGGTCGAAGCTGGCCTACGCTCTTGTGGCTGATGCTTTCGTTCTCTCCGTTTCATATCCTTTTGTGCTGGGTTTTGCTATCATTTCCGCGATCACCTTCACTGCTCTTCAGGAGCATGTTGCTAATTTTATGCAATTAATTAAACCACATTGACTGAAAACTTGTTTTGATCCGTATTTCGACAAGTTTTGCTTAAATGTGTGTGTTCTCTGTTTCTTTACTGCTGAGCCTTTGTGTTATTTCAAAACGTTGTTGTCAGTGTGTGCTGATTATATTATGTCCGTCAGTGACTCACGCCGATATTACATGGACATCTTTTTTTCATGCTATGCTGCAGGTGTCCCTACTCCCGGCTCTAATATTAGTTTAGTATTTTGTTTTATGTTTTGGTGTACTCAAATGGTAGCTCGTTAGAGTCGCGCCGTTGTGAATATGCTGTTTTGTAAATCACTATATATCTTTTGAATACACAATGAGTGGCTCTGATCAATGACAAATAGCTGTTAAGCAAATGGCCACTGTTTTGGGTTAACCTGAAATGCATGCAAAACAATGAAAGATCCTTTACATGTATGCCCTCGATTGAGCTGTTAATACTGGATTTACATGGATTTAGTTTCGCTCTGTTTTCGTAACAAAATAATAACAATTGAGGACAATAAAATGTACAGTATCAAATTGCCAATTAGTGGGGCATCTGGCTTTATTTTCTATGCTTCATTTGTCTTAATGTCAATAATCATATTAGTAGTCAATGCCATGGGTCATAGCTTCGCCTTAACAATGATATACTGCCCATGATTCCATTCTCCCTGGCCAACTTGGTCTTAATGCTATTCATCGTCGACATGCAAAGGTTTCTACTGGGGACTCCATAACTGTGAGCAGGTGTGATGCATTACTTCACTTGCGTTTGTTATATGTGTTGATATATATCTTATCTTAATTTGGAGTACTAATATTTGGGTAATAAATTACAGATTCATTCCATCTGATGAATTTAACCTTGCTTTGATGACACTTGAATTGGAATTTGTAAAAAAGGGAACAAGAGAGGAGCAAGTAAGAATATAATGTCGTCATTACTTTGCTAACGGTATCTATGTAGCAGTTCAGCTCGTGGAGAATTTCCTGGGTTGTTTTGGTTCTTCTTGTGGTGGTGTTTGACCAAAGATATTTATTTCCAGGTTGATGCTGTTCAGATGGCTAATCAAATACGGAAGAGATTTGAAAATCAGGTAAGATGTTGTCAGAATTTCTTCAGTGTATGAGTTGTCTTACTTGTCTACATTTATTCTCTTTTGGATAAATATAGGTTATGAGCTACACAAATCCTAAACTTGAAATAGTTTAGTTTATACTCTGTGGTAGGGTTCAACAAAGTTCATAGGTGTGATACTTCTCAGCTCATTTGAAGCACTAATAAACTTAATAAATTTGTACCTGTGCCAGATCATTTCTTATTCAGAATATACATGGTCATAAGATGTGAGGATGTACCAAGTTTTCCATCTACTATTTCTCTTACATACTTATCAGGGGATTTCATCTCAAGAACTTAGACATGTGATACACTACTTCGTTAAGAATTGTTTCCAGTAAGCAGGGTTATCTTGCAGGTTATGACAGTTGGGCAAAGGGTGACACTTGAATACCATGGTACTGGTTATATCTTCACTGTCAATCAAGCTCAAGTTGAGGGGACTCCAAAATCAGCTAAAGTTGATAGGGGTCTAATTTATTCAGAGACTTACATTATTTTTGAAGCTCCAAAAGCAAGTGGAATAAAGGTAGCTTCTTGCTTTATTCTTTTATTGAGAGGAAATTGATTTCCAAATGCTGATTTCTTGATTGGCATAATTCACTATGTTTTCTCTTTCATTAGTGATACACTGATACTTGACTCCTTACTATTCATAACCATACAGATAACCAACCAACGTGAAGCTGCTAGCAGCAGCATCTTCAGACATAAAGAGTTCAACTTAGAATCGTTAGGCATTGGTGGTTTGAGTGCGGAATTTGCTGATATATTCCGGAGAGCTTTTGCTTCTAGGGTTTTCCCTTCACACGTCACATCCAAGTATGCCAATGATCTTACTAATTCATTTTCCTAATGTTGTTATATCCTGTCATGGCCTATATCCCCTCCCCCAAACATAAACATGTGAGTTCTTGAAACCTGCCTAAACCTGCCTTATTCCTTGAAAACTGTCTTTGGCGAATGGGATCTTAAATTGAAGGCTTGGAATTAAGCATGTCAAAGGAATGCTTCTTTATGGGCCTCCTGGTACTGGGAAGACACTAATGGCTCGTCAGATAGGAAAAATGCTGAATGGGAAGGAACCAAAGGTAATATTGTTGCAGCCTTTTATTTGTTTTATTTGGCCAGCACTCCTAGCATCACTTTATCAAACAACGTCAACTGATCAGCTGTATGTTAGATCTAACCGAAAACTTGTTTTCTCTCTCGGTCACTCCATATAGTCGTGTTTTTAACGCTACGAGCCTATGCTCTTTCAATTATTAATGGTTCTTTACGGGTTAACTAATGGCATTGTTCTCTAGATTGTCAATGGACCTGAAGTGCTAAGCAAGTTTGTTGGTGAAACTGAAAAGAACGTGAGGGATTTATTTGCTGATGCCGAACAAGATCAGAGGACCAGAGGTAAACAAAGGCTACATATATTTGTTCACTTTTACTGTTTATATGATATCGGGCTTTTATCTTCCAGGTGACCAGAGTGACTTGCATGTCATTATTTTTGATGAAATTGATGCAATCTGTAAGGTTAGGGTTTCTCTATACGTTATTTCTCAAAAATATACTTCCTCCGTTCCCTTTTAATTGCAACAGTCAACATTTCACGTTTGCCAACGCACGAGCTTGACCATTAATATCTTTCATTCCTTATTAGTAAAAAAATTAAAAAAATCATGTTTTGAAAATTTAAAATGAGAAGAATTTAACAATATTTTTTAAAAATTTATATTATAATACATAAATAAATAAAATATAGTAAAAGTAGAATATGTGAATAGTGCAGAAATTCCAATGTTGCAATTAAAAGAGAACGGAGGTAATATAATTTTTCCTGAAATAATAGTTTATGTATTCCATTATATCAAGTTTGTTGTACTTGTTGAATGAACCTTAACTCAATTTATTAGTAATTGCATTTCAAATTAAGTAGCTTCTATAAACTTCAGTTATAGCCACAATGAGAAAGGGGAGATCAATTTTTCTTTAATCTGGACATGTATTACTTATAAAAGCTGACATCTTAGGCCTGAGACTCTAAATCTTATATGGTTGATCTTGATGAAGGAGTTAAGTTTATCCTTTGTTTGGTAGTGATACCTTTGTTACTGCATGCGATGGTTCATTTCTACTTCTGTTTGTAGAGATTTTCAAACATTGTTTTTGCTTTATCTGACAGTCACTGCCAGCCTGCCACTTACTACAACATTCTGAGATTTAAATACAGAGATTTTATGATTTCATGTGACAGTTTACCTATGTGTTTGCAGTCCAGAGGTTCTACTAGAGATGGCACTGGTGTGCATGATAGCATTGTGAATCAGCTACTCACAAAGGTATGTTTGATGAAGTTTGTATTATACTCTTTAAGGTTATATGTAAATCTGGCTACTCTTGCATGCCGGTAACATGACTGCTTTTGTGATTTTATGATCTGCAGATAGATGGAGTGGAATCTCTGAATAATGTTTTACTCATTGGAATGACGAATAGGAAAGATCTGATTGATGAAGCACTTTTGAGGTAAATAGTCTCATTTTTTTTATTGCTGAAGATTTATCGTTTTCAGCAATTCCATTTCTAGACCTTGCATGGCTACCTTGTAAATAGCAATGAATAAATGTTTTTTTTTTGCGAAGGCCGGGACGGTTGGAGGTTCAAGTGGAGATAAGCCTTCCCGATGAAAATGGTCGTTTGCAAATTCTTCATATACATACCAACAAAGTGAAAGAGAACTCTTTTCTTGCTCCAGATGTGAACTTGCCAGAACTTGGTATGCTGCTTAGAGCTCCTGCATTAGATAGTGTGACAAACTGACAATTCACTCTCTGTTTTAGTTCTTTTTGAGCTTATAATGCTGCTAATATTATATACGGAGCCCTTATAAAATCCTGTGTGTTGTGTGTTTCTATCGTGTCCAGCTGCACGCACAAAAAATTATAGTGGCGCAGAGCTTGAAGGTGTCGTAAAAAGTGCTGTATCATTTGCTTTGAACAGACAGCTGAGCCTCAGTGATCTTACTAAACCAGTAGATGAGGAGAGCATCAAAGTGACGATGGATGACTTCCTGAATGCCCTTCAAGAAGTCATCCCTGCATTCGGTGCTTCTACCGATGACCTGGAGCGTTGCAGGTTAGCTGATAATTTTTTTAAATGTTTTACAGACCCAACATATCTATGGGAGGATTGTCATTATTTGTATTACCGTTTGTTGATAATGGCTGAAAAGGTTCCATGAAGCACACTAGCGACCTTGGTGGACACACGTGCCGCGTGCGGCTATTGACATTATAAAACCAACCAAACATGTTGCTCTAGGGATTTGTTTGATACCATGATTACTATCTCTATTAGTATATATAGTAGCAAGTGTGTAATATAAGAAGATTTTAAAGAAGGGAAAACTATCGAAGAAGCCCTCCTAGTATAATGAATTTGGCAATTACAACCGTGGCAATAAGCACTCAATTGAATCGGTGCACTTAAAAAATGTTAAATTAGTCTATTTAATACGTTGCCAACCAGTAACCGGTAGTTCTACCTATGTGTCTTCACCTATGTGGCAACTTTTCGCTTTCTCTTTCCTTTTCTTTTTCTTCCTTCCCCTTTTCTCTTTGCTTTCTTTTCCCATCGTGTTTGTCTTCTGTTGACATGTTCATCCAATTTCCAACAATTTTAGAATTCAAAAGTAAAAAAAGAAGAGTACATTTCAATCTTAAAAATTGACGATAAAAAGTAGATGTAACTTGACATATGAAGTCCATAACTTTCCTCCAAATCTGTATCATTTTGTGCAAATGAAAGTGGAAGGCTTTTCCATTTTTGGTTTAAGTTGTTCTTCTAGCAGAAAAGAAAATTGAGTGACTTCATTTCCTTCTTGGCTTTCATGCTGTTAGTGAATCTTCCTCATTTTTGGATTTAAATAAGCCTCTATTTTTCCAATGACCTCACCTGGTGAAGATACCTTCCCAGGATAAAGTTGAGTGCTGTGAATTTCGAATTATTAGTCCAAATATCTATTTAAAAAACTCCAATTTTCAGTCCTGAAATGTTCTACTTCTAATTCAAAAGCTTCATTTGAAAGTTCAACCAAATTTCCAAACCCAATCTTGAAAACCAAAATTTCAGTCATAACAATCCCAAATATCTGAATAGCTAGAAAGAGAAAAGAGGGAATAGAGAAAGATAATACATGGATGATACTTACAAGGAGAGAGACTGGAATCAAAGAAAGAACAAACGTAGCAAGAACAAACAAGAAGAGAGAAGATTATTCTTTGATTTACCTTTGTTTTTTTATTTCCTATTTCTACAAGGAAGATGATGAGGTGTTAATGAAAAAATGATGTGATGGTGACGGAGTGTTATTTGGCAGTGAATTGGCGTTGCTAACCTGAAAACTTAGACACGGCCTGCTAAAATGATGATTTGAGCTTTCTAGAAATTCATGTGTTTCATCATCATCATCATCATCATCATCATCCCAGTGCCGCAAAGGCTCCCCACCTACGGTGGGGTAAGGGGGGGTCGGATGTTCGCAGCCTTACCCCTGTACTAAAGCACAGAGAGACTGTTTCCAAATGACCCAAGGTGAAAATCGCGTAAAAATGGCATGGAGGGTATTTTTTAATACAGGGCCCGATTGCTATTTTGAATATAATAGGAGGGTTTATTTGACAGCTTTCCCTTAAAAGACTGATTGTCCATTCGAGAAACAACATAAATTCAGGCAACTCACTAACAGTCAACTCGAATGAGTCATCAATCTGCCAAAAACTTCTCTGAAGGAATTGGATAATCCGAACTAGAGAGTACCTTTTTTCCTTCAGGTGGGGACAACATAGGGTAATTAAAGGTTATTTTCCTTTGTTAGAATAGAGTGATGTAGATAGGAACACAACCTTGTTTTGTAAGAAATATAAGAAAAGGGTGTGAAGAATGTCGTGGGTGGAATAATAAATAATAATTGGTGAAAGCTTGCTCTTAAGGTAAATCTTAGTTAGGCACCAAGGCTTTTAAGATAACTATATTAAAAAGTAACTTGAAGGACCTTGAACTCTAATTTCAAAGGTGCTATTCATTGTGGGAAGAGAGTTATAAACCCAATTTTTTGCAGGCTCAATGGTATTCAGGAATGTGGTCTACGCCATGACCACATCTATAGAAAAGTCATGCTACTAGCAGAACAAGTCAAAGTCAGTGAAAGAAGCCCCCTTGTCACTTGCCTGTTAGAAGGCCCAAGTGGCAGGCAAGTCGTATTTTTGTTTTGGTCAGTTTCATATTTCAACTACTATTTGTGTATGTTTTTAAAGCCCATCTTTGTGTGGACAGTGGTAAGACTGCAATGGCAGCGACGATTGGCATTGATAGTGATTTTCCATATGTAAAGATCGTAAGTAATCTGATGGATTGTGGTTATCTTTATAATGATTGCATTTCTCATGTTGGAATGATTGCTTTTCTCGTGTTGATTTTCCATTTCTTCATTTGCTAGATCTCTGCAGAGACAATGATTGGATTAAGTGAGAGTAGTAAATGTGCTAAAATTGCCAAGGTTTTATATGCACTGACTTTATGGACTATGATGAATAAGTTCACTCTGTAGTTTCATTATGTTAACATGCATTTTTGCGTGTCAGGTTTTCGAGGATGCTTACAAATCTCCGCTAAGCATAATCATTGTTGATGACATTGAAAGGTAATGTGCCCTATTCTAGATGACTGGATTTTATATGTGCTTCTATATCAATTGTGGACTTGCCACTTTTTTCTTGTGCAGGCTACTTGAGTATGTTCCCATTGGCCCTCGATTTTCAAATTTGATTAATCAGACGCTGTTATTGCTCCTCAAACAACTCCCACCAAAGGTAAATATTTTTGTTGTTGTCTAGGATTATTTGCGGTGTTCTCCACTGAAATCATCACATTAAGTAATGATATACTACTTTTTTTGTTTAATATTTATATGCTAAAGTATCATCATTGAAAGCATTGCTCAATCATCTCTACACAAGAAAAATAATACAAAAGGGATGGGTTGGATAACCATATGTGAAAATGTTTAATGGGTGGATTGGGTATTTTCAAAGAATTTTAACGGATCGTAAATGGATTAATGCATTTATTTAGTTCTAGAACAATTCATATAAAAATTTATCCTATCTGTCTATTTGCCACTGTTAATGGGAAGTGTATAAAGGGGAGGGTGTTGATTGATGAGAGGAACATGGTCAATACAACCATATCAAGCTTCGGAAATTCCATGGTTGTAGTTAACATCTATGAATGAGCATGGTTGTGGATGCTGAGGCTGTGGCTGGGAATGATCTAGCACACTTCATGCCCACCTTGATACTACCCATCCTCACGTAATCCATGAATATATATAGGGTGCGGTTCAAATAAAAAGTGGCCTTCCAGTGAAAACATTGAACTACACTTGATTTAATACGATTCAAATGTTGCACTTTTTTGAATCGCAGAAAGTTTTGATTTATTTACCATATTTAATCCAATTAACTGCATTATTAGCATATTCACAACTGTTAATCTCAAATCCGATGCACAAGATTGGCAGATATATTCTAAATTTTCATTAGTATGTCATTTTTATACATTGCAACAAAAAGTACGGAGTAGATATCACCAAAACTTGATGTTTGCTTGGGGAGTACTTCTCAAGTCAATCGGTTGTGGAATGCACAATTAATTTATTACTCCCTCCGTCCCATAAAATTTATCCCACTTACCATTTTGGGATGTCCCAAAAAATCTTTCCATTTCCCTTTCTGGAAAGATTTGTGTGGCTAACATTCATTTACCTTTTTCTTACTCAACTTCAACCATACATTTCCACTTTATTTCCACTTTCTTAAACTTCGATCCAAGTCAAACCAGGAAGAATTTTATGCGACGAAGAGAGTATATTTTTGGCAGGGTTCATGGTGTGGATGTACATGGGAATTTACACATTAATCTATAAGCTGTCTAAATCAACACAAACCATCAACTTTCCCTTTGTTCAATCATCTATGACCTAGCATTTGTGGTTCATAAGTCTCAACAAATGTAGCTCAAGTTTTTAGTGTTGATTGTATAAAGACTTCTAAGATGGCATTGTCAACCTTGAGAGATCTATGACTTGTTTCTCAAAAGGACATTTTTTTTTATCGTGGACTTCCGAGTCCTGAGCAAGTGACCACATTGGCAGCAATCATTGGTCTTTACCTCTTTACGGCATTATTTTGAGGAGTAATTAGTTAATTACTCATTATAATGGACTCTGGTGGTTTATGTGGCATTGTCATCCTCATTCATTTCCATAGTGGGGTTTATGCAATTTATAGAAATAAATGCTGATGATGATGCCATCAGGTTTTATAAAGAGCCACGTCTTCATATATTTGCCGCCCTTCCGTCATAATCCTTTCAGTAGTTCACTTACATTTGTTACATTCGGTAATAATAAATATTAAATCCTGTTATCCAGAATAGCTGCCAGTATTTTCAGTACTGGTGGCCTATGTTGCACGGATACGGATACACCGATACACGAATACAGGCACGGCGATACGGTAACTTAAAAAATTATAGGATACGGGTATGGGGGTATATTTATAAATAATAATAATAATAATAATAATAATAATAATATAGAGTATAATTTGCAAATAATTTAGAGGTTCATAAATAAAATAATAATAGTACCAACAATTGATAATTATAGTAAAATTTCAAAATATAGACTAAAAACATTGAAGTACTGATGTTTCGATTTACATTTAAATAATATTTTTAGTTCTCTATTTGCATTTACATCTAAGTCGATTAACAAATTAATTGACAAGCGATAAATTGACAAATTATAGTAATCCAATATTTTTCATACTCCTGAAATCATCTTTACTAATATTCCACATCTTGTGGTCGTTTGGTGACTACTAAATTTTCATCATGGCATGTATGAAATTGGGGTTATAGGGTTAGATACGCGTATCGGTTCACGGATACGGGTATCGGAAGTATCCATATTTTTAAAGTAAGTCCAGTACTTTTGTTAAATTACGGATACGGACCCAATACGTACAGGACGTGTATCGGTGAGTATCGGTATCGAATACGTTTCGGATACGCGAAAATGGCATCAGGGTGAAGTATCGTTGCATCATAGCCGGTGGCTATGCTCCATATCCGGGCTTGATACCGGTATTGAGGTGGACATTCCATGTCTATACGTCCACATCTCTTGGAATGATCCAAGACCCTAGAAAAGGCAGGAGACCTGAGTCACCCTTTTCCATTATACGTCCACATCTCATGTCACCTTCGTTTCTGTCATATTCCACTCTTATATGGAAGAGTGGTTGATGAAATGGAAGCTCTTCCTTCCTCAAGAACTTATAGCAATTAGTTTTGCTATTTCTGTCATATTGCACTCTCATATCCTGTCCTTGTTGGGTGCAAGGCATGATTGGTAATTAGTTTAGTTACTCCTTTTTAAACAGTATCTGGTAGTATATGTGGTTGTATAATGTGAGGTTTGGCGTTGATTGTTAGGGAGCCGGATAGTTGGGTATGCTAAAAACTCAACACATGTTACCTATGAGTGCAATCATGCATTTGACATTTGCTTATACTCCCTCTGCATCACTTTAACCGTCTCGTATTCCTTTTCGGGCTGTATCAAATTAACTGTCACCTTTCCATTTTTGGAAATAAATCTTCACTTTAATAAAGTATACAATATTGCTACAGTACCAAAAATCTCCTTTTTGTGAAGTGCACAATAAACATTATCTTAACCTACATGAAAAGACTTGACAATTATAATGATATGGAGGGAGTATTAATTAACACTTCATGCCCCTCTTTCCTGGTCTTAGTTATCCACTCACCTTTTAAAAAATTGTTATTGTTGTTGATTTTGTCATTTTGTCAGTATGGATGGTACAGTATTCACATTTGTATGGGAGTGTGATAAGATTCTTGAATACTGTTGTAAATGGCACAGGGAAAAAAAGTGCTGGTTATTGGAACTACCAGCCAGTTTGATTTTTTGGAGTCGATTGGCTTTGCTGATGTCTTCTCAGTCGTACACACTGTTCCAACATTGACAAAGGCGGATGCTAAGAAGGTAGAATTCTTTTGTTTCCTCTCCAGTTATTTGAACTGCACTGGATTCATCCTCCTCCCAACCAGTAGCTCTAGCAGGGTTAAATCACTTTTGATGTTTTTACTTGCAGGTGTTAGAGAAACTTGATGTGTTTTCGGAGAACGATATTGATGCTGCTGCAGAGTGGTTAGATAATGTAAGCACGGTCTCTCTCTTATGAGTTTTATCTATTCATGTATCTCCAGGATGAGTGTTGATTGTTCACATTTACTTCATTAGTGCCAACTCACGAATTGCATATTTTTTGTCAGTTGCCAATCAAGAAACTCTACATGGTCATAGAAATGGCTGCTCAGGGTGAGCAGGGCGGGGGAGCCGAAGCGATCTACTCCGGCAAAGAAAAGATCAACATTTCACATTTCTATGAGTGCGTCAAAGACATCAAAGGAATACTCCCTGATTTCTAACACCTTCGATTCTTTGATCCCTCCAGTCATTCATCTCGGGTGGGAACCGGTTTCTGAAACCTTAGCGTGGCAACGTGCGAACATGGCTCTTCATTTTTGCTTGATATGGCTACAGCTGCCGATCCTTCAACTTCAACGTAGATTGTTATACTGCAGTGGGCACACACCCAACCATATCATTACTCATTAGTTTTATACTTCTCCTCTTGCGAGTATGGCTTTTCATTTAATTCGATACTACAGTTTTATACTCTGATCTCTCATTTATAGTTTTATACCCACACAAAGGCACCTAATTAATGTTTTTTATTATACCACCCATATCATTTATACCCACTAGTTATTCCCTAAGGTAAGATTTACGAAATGTTACTATTTGCGCCGCCCGTGTAATTCTTTTCTGTTGGTGAAAACAAATTATCTCAGTGAGCCATCTTATGTAGCGCATCGTCCGCATCCTGTTTTGAGATCGTGTATCAAATTTTATCGTATTCGAATTTTGGTTTTTATGCTTAAATAGAGTTTTATGTAGTCTTCAAATATGTAAACCTTTGTTATTATTATCAATTTAAAGGGCATTGTTGAGAGTCAACTTTATTGCATCACCTCCGCATTATTATTAATTTATTGTTATCTTTAATAAGGGGTTTTACTTGGAGCTTGGAGATTTGTTTTTTTCTATTATTGAGATTTGAGAATGCGAATCAAAGGACTTTGTTTTTTTCTATTATTGAGAATGCAAACCCTTAAGGAAAACGCCTCCACCCGGTCCACCCCTACTGCCGGTTTAGTCCCGATTCATTTTTTTCTTTTCTGTTTGAGTAAAATGCATAACTAGTCCCTAAACTATCAATCCCATATTATTTTGGTCTTCAAACTAACAAATCTATCATTTCAGTCCCTAATCTATGTAATTCAAATTAGTTCGGTCCTTCTATCTATATTTTGACATTAAACTAACGGAATGTACTTAGTTAGTGCATGTATGTGTAAATCAAAATGCTTATAAGACAAAATATAACTTATAAAAATCTGATTTAATATCTAAATAAATTAAATTAGAATGAAAACTACTATCAAATCATAATATAACGCGTTAAGACATACTATCGTAATATACTATATCCGCTCTCTTTTAAATGCAACATTGGACTTTTTGCACTATTCATATGTTCTACTTTGATTCTATTTTATTTAATACAGAGTAATGTATTATAAAATAAATTAAAAAAAAGTGTTAAATTCCTCTCATTTTCAAATTTCAAAATCTATTTTTTTTTTTTCCTAATATTTGTATAGTTCTCAAAATTTGTCAACACACAAGTTTCACGTTTGCCAACACACAACTTTGACCATTAATATCTTTAATTCCTTCTTAACAAAAAATTAAAGAAAAATTGGAAAATTTAAAATGAGAGGAATTTAACATTTTTTAAATTTAATTTATAATACATTACTCCGTATTAAATAAAATAGAGTCAAAGTAGAACATGTGAATAATGCAATAAGTCCAATGTTGCATTTAAAAGAGAACGAAGGTATTATATTATGTTATAACTTTATACAACGCGTTGTATTATGATTTGATAGTAGTTTTCATTCTAATTTATTTAGATATTAAATCAGAATTTTATAAGTTATGTTTTGTCTCATAAGTATGTTGATTTACATGCACTAACTAAGCACATTCCGTTAGTTTAACGTCAAAATATGGACATAAGGTCCGAATTAATATGAATTACATAGATTAGGGACTAAAATGATAGATTTGTTAGTTCAAGGACCAAAATGATATGATGCTGATAGTTTAGGGACTAGTTATGCATTTTACTCTTTCTGTTTTGCATTTCAACCATTGTAAGCAAGATTGCCTTAAAACTGAAAAGGGTTGGGAGTAGGGGTGGGTCGGAGAAACCGAAAAGTAAAAACCGAATCGAAAAAACCCGAACCGCAACCAAAACAACCGAACTGCAAGAAAACCGAAACTGAACTCAAAAAACCGAACCGAACCGTAGTTGTTTGATTTCGGTTTTGGTTTTCACATCTCAAAACCGAACCGAACCGAATAAACCGACCTTTTTAAAACTAATTATTTTATTTATTAATCATTAAGTATAATATTTTGTTTAGTTCTTAATTCTAGAAAATTAATGTTTGATACTAGATTTATTATGATTTGCAAGATATTGACATTTAATATTTATGGTTTAATTAAGTGAAACACTTGTACATACACTTAAGTGTATTGCTATAATACTAATTTGTTGATATTTTAAATCGTAATTTACATTTTGCTTGTTGTTGCATTACAATGATTTTTTTTGATATATTATATGTTATGTATATATGTTTGTTATCAAATAGTTTTTTATATTGAACAAATATGTATTAATATAAACCATACTTTAATTAACATAGCAGAAAACGTGAAACTTTAGAGCTTAAATATCTTTGCCTAAAAAGAAAGTAGAATAAGTTATTCACTAATAAGTTTTAACTTAACTTGCGAATACACTGTATATAATAATTCATAAATAAACTCACGCATTTAATTAATCTAGAAAAATTAGTATACACGTACTCTCTAATTCGTTGCTTGGAGGTGCATTTGTTTCTTCTCATTTGGTTTAATTATGTATGTTTTTGTATTGTATAACTATTATTGCTAGTTTGATATAGTTTTTAGTTTGTTTTTGTTTTCCAACTACGTAGTACTATTTCTAATCAACAAAAATATTTTGGTAAAAACCGAAAAAACCAAAATCGAACCGAAATAAACTGAACCGAACAAACCGTGGTTCCAAATTTTTTAACATAAAACCGAACCGAATTGAACCGAACTTTTTACTTTGGTTCGACATTTGGTTTTAGGTGAAAACCGAACCGTTTTAACCGAACCCACCCCTAGTTGGGAGAAGGCCCCAGTTTACCTAATTCCCCTCCCCAAGATTGGCCGATCTGGGATGGACGGGCTGTGTCCACCTTGGTACATATACACCAAAACTTCCACTTATCACCAATTGGAAATTATTAGAGACATAAAACACACATTTTCGTGATATTATTAAAGGCATGCAAATCAAACTCCATAGTTGAGGTTTTAGAAAATTTTCTTTTAAATAAGTATACTATGCATCAGCTGTGCAAATAAAGTGTTAATTTAAGTGTGGCGAGACAAGTCCTCAAGTGAGTACTGATATTGGCTATGTTCGGCAGACTTTTTCAGCTGATAATCAGCGGAAATTTTCCAAATTCAGCTAATCACAATATCATTAAACTCGTTTGGCAGAAAGGCTTATATGTGCTTGAAAATTATATGACTGAAATCAAACACTAACAACAGAAGCATTTCATTCAGCCCATGGAAAGAAGACTTCCGCATTCCTAGAATATCCCTGGCCGACCCAACCTGATTTCACGTCTCCCGCAGCTTCAAAAACTCATTCCGTCTTTCTCTCACTTGGAGCATATATGCTCCATTACAGGGCAATTTTACCGGGTGTTTTTCTTAGATGAAGTACAAATTAAATAAAACTCCCAATATAATATCATTCATTCATTCGTGATAGGCTCCTACTACTATATCAGGAAAAAAAATCTGCATTCTCAATAATAGAAAAAAACAAAGTCCTCAATGGCTCAATGGCATTATACAATTAATATCTATATGAAAAAAATGGAGCTGCATTGACATATATACTCGGTAGGCACATCTCAGTATCTCACAGCCGCAAATCAGCAAACACTTTAAGCACATAAGTGAGAATTCCTCTTAGTGAATGAAAATAGAACATTTTCTTACCTATAGAACACTCCCTTTCTTCTCAAGAGCATCTTCTTTTCCTTCTCTTGGCAATCTTCATGGCCTCCAGAAACTTAACCCCTCTCTGCAAATCTTCATTGAAGACAAAACCTCCAAATGCACAGCAGCAGAACCCCAAAACCCAATCCAGAACTTTTCTTCTCCACACATTGACTGACAGCAAAAATAGGCACAGCCCCAAACCAACAATCACCATATCTAAATCGAGCTCTTTCCACAATGCCAGTGACAAGGCGAGACCTACAATGACAATGATTCCCATAACAATAACAATCCAGTTTCTTTTCCCGCTCCTTCTCCCGCCGGAACCTTCCCCTCCATAGCCCTTAAGGAAAACGCCTCCACCCCCATTTCCACCGATAAATTCTCGTATCAGCGAATCAAACGGCTCTGGGAAGATCTTGAGATTGGAAGCTACCAAGTAAGCCGACTGCAACAAGATCTTAGTCGACCGCGAAGATCCGGATTTCTTTTTCCTCTTCAATACAGATGCGATTCGCCTGCGGACATTGATCTGGGATGATAACTTAGCGGTGCGACAACGCAGGGTGTGTGAAAGGCTGGATACCGAGCATATGTTGTGTGAAATGGAGGATTGTCGTGGTATTTGGCTTGATTTGCAGAAGAAATTTGGATCTGGACTCAAACCCTGTAAATCGAAGAGAAATTTGGTCTGCATTTTGCTCTCCCAGGATTTGGCAAGAGGAAAGGCCAAGAAATTGGAAGAGAACCGTTACACCTTGCAAGCCAGGAATCAGTGAATTTTGAAATTTGCATTATAGTATGTTTCTTCAACACAAAACAAGTAATCGTGGTTTACCGCTTTTTGCATCTATTACTGCCTAGTACCGAGGTTAATTCAGTTCTCACATTTCTTTTCTAAAAATCCCACGTTAAAGTTTAAATTATCTTTTATTAATATTTTCTTCGTCTCAAATTGATTTGCCAATTCAATATTTTTTTTTATCGATCAATGTTAAAGTTAAATCATCTTTATTGATAATTAATTTACTTTTTAATAAATAAAACATACATATTCAAAAATTACATTAAAATCTCTTCAAAGTTGTAAACTTCAAATTAGAATATAATAAAAAATTGACATCCTAATTAAGTGAACAAAATGGAACGGTTTGACAAAGAAAGTCAATTTTGCAAATCAATATTGAACGAAAGTAATATTTAATTATAAAATGACAACACTAATCTCATTCCATTCATCGTCTTACACTCCATTTTTGTTTCATTAGGCAGTCCTACTTTAAATTTGAGATTTTCACTCCAAAGTGTGCTCCAATCCAAACAAAAATATGTATACATTGGTGTCTTAGTGAAAGCATGACAACCTTGACTGAATAGGGAAGCCCATCATCCTCCCGGCCAAACGAGAAATACGCTGGTCAACGTGGGAGCTTTAAAGACGCGAGCTTTAACATAAAACACATACTATAATAGATTAGAAAACTTTCAAAACAAATGTTCCAAATAACTATCACCATTTGGTCAATTTATGAAGTTCATGGCATAATGTACTTTTGTTACAGATAAACTAAAATCCGTTGGCACTCCCAAATATGAGCAAAAGACACTAGAAATGGGAAATTTTGAAAAGTTTTTTGTTGAAATTAACATCCTCCATAAATTGAAAAACTAAATACTTTCCATGAACAATTGTAGGTGAATCTCAATTTCACCCTTTCTTTCGTCCTACTTTCACTTTTTTCATTATCATCATCATCACTTTCAACATCATTTTCCATATCATTTTTACCTTTGATTTGACTCTTAGTTTTCACTTTTATTTCACTCCAAATTTCACTTTTGATTTTAACCCAAATTTCACTTTTGATTTTAACCCAAATTTCACTTTTGATTTTAACCCAAATTTCACTTTTGATTTAACTAGACAATTGCATCCCGAAGAAGGGACACGATTAAATTCGAAGGAGGTTGAACCCAATCACATTGTGAAGTATTATCTCTAGAAGCTTGGCAAGCCAACATGTCTGCAGCATTATTTTTATCCCGCGAGATATGAACAATTGAAACGCGCCAGTCCCATTTGATCATACATCGCACCCTGCAAATAACATCTCTTGCCCAGAAATATCCTACAACAACATCATTTTGAAGAATTTCCACAACATTATTGCAACCAGAGAAACAAACAATATCGCGATAGCCAAGATCCCATCCATGTTGCAAGCCAAGTTGAACAGCTAGCAGCTCCGCCATAAAGGCCGAACCAACACCATGGCTCACAAATACTCCGGAAATCCAATTATTTGAAGCATCCTTTATGACTGCACCACACCCCATCCTCGCAACTCCTCAATTTCAGTTTCCATCTACATAAATGTTGACGGCGCATGATCAATGTTGTTGAATCCGGACTGATTGTGAACATGGATGAGGGGAGATCTTCAACCAACGCTGCCAAGAGTTCACATCCACTAAAATCTGCCTCAGAACATAGCTCATATGCCAAGGTTTGTCACTAAAGATACTATCATTTCTCCAACGCCAAACCCACCACAATACAGACACCGCAAGGACGTGCTCCCTCTGTGAGATAATGTTTCTAAACCAAAGATGGAAAGACTGGTGCAACGAAAGAGAATGGAGAATGGGTTCAAAGTGGAGCCAAAGGTGTTGAGAATCCGGGCAAGCCCGAAGTACATGATCCACATCTAGGACAAGCCGCTGTCGAGCATAAATGGTTGTGTCATCTTTTACTTCTTGTAAAAAAAGCCTCCTTTGCAATAAGCCAAAGGAAGAATCTGATCTTGTCAGGCACTCGGCTCTTCCAAATGTGTTTCTAGATAGTGTGGTGATCCGATGACGTGTTATTCCCTACTAGCATTGCATAGGCTGACTTAGTAGAATATGACCCGTTGTTTGTCTCTCTCCATTGGACAACATCATCACCGATATAATTAGTGAAGGGAACCTGAATTTGACAAATTTCGGCTGAAATATGTGATGATGGGAAAGTAGATAGTCTGTTAAAACACCAAACTCCTTGTTGCCATAAGTCTGATATCTTGAGTGAAGTGTCTGATGTTTCCAGTGCACAGCCAATTATCATACCAAAAGGATGATCCCCCACTGCCCAAAAACTCCCCAAAACCATGTGCAATGTTATTCTTGGCTCTAATTATGCTCTTCTATATGTAGGAGTCCCCTTGCTTGTATTGAAATGCTAGAACGAGATTCTTATTATGAAAATACTGTGAAATTCTGAATATTTGTGATGTTCTCATTACCTCAGAATGGCGGGATATTTATACAACCTATTAGGGGAGATAATCTAAGACATTAACTATACAATCTGCTAATTTAGACAATAGAATATCCTATTTCTAGAAAGAATAAAATACAGGAGATCTGGTATTATTACCAAATCAGATCTGAAGTACAACAGTAAATATTCTCTAAATCAGGAGATAAATCCACACTCCCTCTCAAGCTGGGTTGTGAATGTCAAACATCCCAAGCTTGCTAATTAATTCTTCAAAAACGGTTCTTGGTAGAGCTTTCATAAGAATGTCAGCAGTTTGAAATTTTGATGGAATATAACATGCCTGAATGATGGGGTTCTCTATCTTCTTAGTAATGAAGCATTTGTCTATGTCAATATGCTTAGTCTTGTCGTGATGAACTGGATTTTTGGCAATGCTAAAAGCAGTCTGATTGTCATAAAGCATTTGTATAGACCCTTCTTTAAATACCCTTAGCTCGCCAAGTAATCTTTTCAGCCACATCCCTTCACATATGCCAAGAGCCAGCGTTCTGAATTCTGCTTCAGTTGAACTTCTAGAAACAACTGACTGTTTCTTACTGCTCCATGTTACTAAATTTCCCCAAACATAAGAATAGTAACCAGAAGTACTCCTTCTATCAGTTACATCTCCTGCCCAATCTGCGTCTGTGTAGACTCTAATTTCTTTATTGTCATTCTTCCTAAAAAGAAGACCTTTTCCTGGAGTCATTTTGAGGTATTAAGGATTCTTGTAACAGCTTCCATGTGTTCCTCAGTTGGATTATTCATGTATTGGCTCACCACACTTACAGGGAAACCAATATCAGGTCTAGTATGGGATAAATAAATAAGCCGTCCAACTAGCCTTTGATATCTCCCCCTGTCCACAGGTGCTCTACCTGTCTCTGAGCTATTCTTTCTGTTAGAATCCATTGGAGTGGAGGGTGGTTTACATCCAAGCATTCATGTTTCCTTGAGTAAGTCTAGAACATACTTTCTTTGAGAAACAAAAATACCACGCCTTGATCGTGCAATTTCCATGCCTAGGAAATATCCAAGATAACCGAGATCTTTAATCTCAAATTCCTTTGATAATTTTTTTTCAAGTTTTCCAGCTCTTCCTTGAAATCTCCTGTAAGTATTATATCATCAACATAAATTATTAGGATAGCCATTTTAATGAGTGATTTAGTAAACTTTCCAAACCATGCTCGTGGAGATTGCTTAAGGCCATATAGAGATTTCTTTAGTCTGCATACTTTATTTTTGTTTGATGAACACTCAAAGCCCGGTGGAATATCCATGTACACCTCATCTTCTAGGTCACCAATCAAGGAAGCATTCTTTACATCTAGTTGGTGCAATCGTCAGTCTCTATTTGCAGCAATGGAAAGTAGAACACGAATGATATTAAGTTTAGAAACTAGAGCAAAAGTCTCTTGATAATCAATCTCGTAAGACTGAGTGAACCCCTTAGCAACAAGGCGAGCTTTAAACCTCTCAATGCTACCATCTGCCTTATGTTTAATAGTGAATACCCACTTGCATCCCACTGGTCTCTTTCCAGAAGGTAAATCTGTTATGTGCCAAGTTCCATTCTTCACCAAAGCATTGATTTCATCTTGTACAACCTTTTTCCAACTCGGATCAATCAATGCTTCTTGAATTGTGTGAGGAATCTGTACACTATCAAGAGCTGAAAAAATGCTTGATAGGACGAAGATAATGTTTCATAGGATACAAAATTGCCAATGGGATGTTTAGTGCAAACACGGACTCCCTTTCTCAAAACAATAGGCAGATTGTCATCTATATCAGTAACACTATCATGAAAAGGATTACTCATATCTGAATGCATTTTTGGAGGATGTGAATCCAGTTCCAATTCATGGCAGTCCTGTAGATGTGTCCGTTCTTTCTCAGGGTTCTTCCTTCTTTGATAAACACGAAGTTCTTTAGGTCCAGGATGAGAATTAACGATTGGTGACGGCCCAGACGTGTTTTCAGTGACTTGAGATGAACTAGATGGATTAAATGGAACTTGGTTTTCTATGACATCTTGTCGTTCTTGGACTGAGTTCATAGGTTGTGGACTGGTGAGTTCAAGAGAAGGTGCAATAGATGAGATTTCCTTTATAGGAGTATGACTGTTTGGAACAGTTACTCCCCAAAGGTGAGATTCCCTTGCATTCTCACCCTGAAACTCAGATTTGTAGTAAGCTTGCGATTCAAAAAAGGTGACATACATAGAGATAAGTTTTTCGTGTAGTAGGGCAGTAACACTTATAACTCTTTTGATTAGATGAATAACCTATGAAGATGCATTTGATAGATTTGGGATCTAACTTACTACGATGTTGTGAATGAATATGGACAAAAACGGTGCTGCAACCAAAGACCTTAGGATCAACAAAGCTAATGAACCTTGTATGAGGGAATATTTCCAGACGAGTTTGACATGGAGTTGGAAATTTCAGCACTTTAGATGGCATCCGATTAATGAGATAGGCAGCAGTGAGAACTGCATCCCTCCAAAAAACTTTAGGAACATGAGTCCCAAACCTGAGAGATCGAGCAACTTCAAGAAGATGTCGATTTTTTCATTCAACGATTTCGTTTTGTTGAGGGGTGTCAGCACAAGAACTTAAATGGATGATTCCATGTTCTACCAAATACTTGAATCGTAGTGTGAAACTGAGATTGAATCATAGAATGGAAGCGCTGAAAAATTTCACTCACTTCTGACTTATTTTGCATAAGAAAAACCCAAGTTAATCTTGTATGATCGTTTATAAAAGATACAAACCATCTCTTTCCTGTTATAGTGTTTATGCGTGAAGGTCCCCACACATCACTATGAATCATTGAAAATGGTTTGGATGGTTTATATGTTAATCTAGAATAATTAGTCCGAGTGTGTTTAGCAAACTGACAAGTCTCACAGCAAAAAGAACTTGGATTTTTATTCAAAAATAAAGAAGGAAATAGTTTTGACAAATACACAAAATTTGGATGACCAAGACGATAGTGCCATAACATGATATCACTATCTTTATTAGACAAAGAAACCGACTGACTATTCAAAGAAAGTAAACTGAACTTCTGGTTTATGCTAGTGGATGAGACTTCATCATGTAGAACATACAGTCCGAAACACATCTTAGCACTGCCAATCCTCTTCCCCAAGTCCAAATCCTGAAATACACAAATATTTGAGAATTTTTTTTGTGACACCGCACCCGAACGTCCTTGAAAATTTGATTTAAAAATTCAAAGTTTATGTATTGGATTTCTGATTCCCAAACAATTGTAAAACGATTAATGTTTTACGTAATTAATGATCGATTATTGTACTGTTCGAACTTGTATATTAGTGTCGGGCATGCAAATACTATTTGGGTCTTATTAATAAATAAAAGAGCCCAACATTATCAAAACAGTGATACATAATCTTTCAAGACAATCCGAGTAAGGTCGGACGGCCCAAACGTTATTTTGAGCCCAACCTGCTAAAAATAGCAAGTATTCGAGAATGGCATCCTAGACCCAATCGGGAGTGACCCACACGGATAGTAGTCAATAATATGTATGACAAATGTCAAAATAAGTGATAGAATGATTAGAGAGGAATACAAATGCCTATAGCCCATTTTTGACATTATTGGGCTAAATAATGGGAGTAGGATTTTCCTTCTATGATACCCATCAAGTAAATTATTGTGATGAGCCTATACATATTGGAGATCAATAATGTGATGTAATAAGTTGACTTGTTCTAAATAAATTAGGATGAGTACAAAAAGACATCTTTGACAAAGATAAAACAATAGGACCCATCTTCCCATTTTTGAAAGTATTGGTAGACATTTTGGACCTCAAATTGATTGAGATCAATTGGGGAGCATTCCATGTGGCTTGAGTACCTGCAAGACAAAGAAAATATGTGAGAAGACTCACCTTGGCCGCACCACATGGAGAAGAACTGCACATGACACAATTGGAATCAAATTTTGGGGCCACCATCCTTATTTTCGCACAAATTGGTGTGCTGTTTGTCTCCTCTCATTATAGGAGCTATACTCAACCAAATAACGTGTATGAGGTGTCCTTGGATATCCCTTGAAGTGTAGTTTCATATTTGAGTGGTCTCTGTTCGAGAGGAGAGAGTATCATACACAAATCGAGCTGGAGTGAACTGCTGTCTGTAAACTCGAGCAGTGAGAGTGCTGAAGTTGTTTGGTTGATATCTCGAGTTATACCAATCCAAATAAGGCATTCAAGATACCAAAAGAAATCTCTCAAGACGAGGAATCCGTGAAGGTCTGGTTTGCATCAATCGGAGTAGTGGAAGGCTTCCAAATCGTCCGAGCAAAACGCAACCTCCCAGAAACGGATCTACTCTTCTAAAGTGAGTTGTTAACCCCAAAACCTTTCCATTCATTTTCCAAATGATATGAACGATTGGTGGAACTATTGTACACTAATCAAAGTGTATAATATGTCCCCATAAAGTTATTTTATTGATGTAAAGGTTAGATACTAACCTAGAGCAAATCTTGGAAAACTAGGAAACGAGTTAACCGGAAAACACCCATTCTAGGGGTTGTTTTCGTATCAACGATTAGGGGTTGAGCTAGCACTTTGAGGGGGCTGTTTTACACTCATTTCTAATCAAGGAATCAGTTCTCAAGCTTCTTTGGACGAGGCTTTGGTCATTGGATTGAGAAGGAAAGTTTTAAAGCTCATTTGAGGTGAGGATCGACATCTAGTTGCTTACAACTTGTAGGTTAAGCATAAGATTACCTAAATGCCTAAATAATGTTTTCCATGGATTATGATGATAACTTATTGATGGAATATTGATCGATTTTCCAAAGAATGAAATGGGAAATGATTTGGTAAAGTATTGATAAAAATGGAGTTAAATGAACTATTGTGTGAAATAGGCATTTTACTCATGTGTGAATTGTGTAGATACATAGATGATTATTTATGTATTACATTGGGGAGAGAAATTCCATGTGAAATTCCGAATATTTGTGATGTTCTCATTATCTCAGAATGGCAGGATATTTATACAACCTATTGGGGAGAGAATCTAAGACATTAACTATACAATCTGCTAATTTAGACAATAGAATATCCTATTTCTAGAAAGAATAAAATACAGAAGATCTGGTATTAATACCAAATCAGATCTAAAGTACAACAATAAATATTCTCTAAATCAGGAAATAAATCCACAAATACCTCTCCGACAAAACTTTGACCCACATTTTCCCATTTCTATGAAGAAGATTATCCACCACTTACCAAACAAGGTGACATTATTAAGGCGTGAGCTGCGCACACCCAACCCACCATCCGCTTTAGGGCAGCTCACACCTTCCATGAGACTAGATTCCAGCCTCGAGAGTTCCCACCTTTAGCCCAAATGCAACTTCGAATCCTCTTATCTATATATAGTCACAAATAGATTCAGGAAGCCAAAGAGACTGCATAGCATAGAGTGGAAGTGATGAAAGGACAGACTTAGCTAAACACAACCTACCCGCTCTATTGAGAAGCTTGTGTTTCCAAGAAGCCAATCTAGTATTAACTTTGTCGATTATAGGAGCAAATCTTTCCCCTGTAACTCTACCTTTTAGGAGGGGTAAGCCCAGTTAGTTACCGAAATTGCTAGCCCTGCTAATGTCCATGACATCAGAAAGCACCTGCTGAGTATGATGATAAATATTATGAGAGAAGCATATCCTTGATTTCTCTAAATTAACTTTCATGCCTGACACTGTGCAGAAAGTAACCAAGGTTTCATGTATTAAGCGGATTTGTGTTTTGTTGGCTTGGCAAAACAATAGAACATCATCTGCAAAAAATAAATGCGAAATGCCAATGCCGTTTTTTGTGATTCTCAGTGGCTGCCAAGAACCCCTCATCAACTTTGCTTTGAATTTCGATTGCTAGACGCTCCATACAAAGCACAAAGAGGTAAGGTGATAGGGGATCGCCTTGACAAAGTCCTCTTTGAGGAGTGAGGGATAGGAGTTTAGAGCCATTCCAAAGGATAGATATGCTAGCATCTTGAACTCCCCACATGATCAAGGTCACAACAGAGGGGGAAAAGCCAAATTCAAATAGAGTAGAGCGCAGGAAATCCCAACTTAGTCTATTATAAGCCTTTTCTAGATCGATCTTAAAGCAACCAATCCCTCGCCCCTTCTATGAGTATGGATTGTATGCATCATCTCTTGTGCAAGGATTATATTATCCTCAGTACCTCTTCCATGGTATCATTATATGAAATAATTGAAAAAAGAAATATTCCTAAGCCTTTAGGGGATGAAACTATATTTTTTCAATAGATTCAATTCATTCAAGTATTTTTTTGGATTGAAGAGTTAAAAGGTACATAGTATTTTTTTTCGTTTTAAATTTTTGATTAGTTCTGAAAATTTACTCCAATTTAGTAATTTCAAATTGGAGTATTTTTAGTGGAGCTGGAATTACCCATGATGGATGACTCAATATTCACTACTCCAAGAGATAAATGATTTTTTCTCCAAATCACCTTTTTTCTATTAACATTTTTGTATTTACCCTTTCTATTTTTACTTTAAGGATGTTTTAATTGAAATAAATATTCAAGTCTAACCTTATTTGTTTAAGCATGGTTCATTCTGGTCTGGATTGATTTGACCTGATATAATAAATGCACGTTCTTTGTGTACATTAAAATTTTAAAAACATCAAAGCCTGATCTCGTATGATCTCTTTAAAAAAAGATCCACAAAAAAAAAAGAAAAATTAGTGTCGTCACATCCGGAAAGAAAAAACAACTGCCCAAACAAAAGCATCCATAACTGACTTGACATCTCCGATCTCCAAATAAAAAAGGTTCATTCTTGGCCTATGCAAAACGTATACACAAATTTGTAGCCGTGTATTGAGATATTTTTGTACTCATCATATTTTCATAGACATATTTTTGTCTATGACCGAAATTCAAAGACAAAAAAAAACTCCTCACAAACATGATAGGTATAGAAGTGGGTACAAATAGTTTTTTTGATTGAGATAACTAGGTGATTTTACATTTTTAGCTCAAACTGAGAATTGCCCGTATAATCGTGTATATTTGCAACCTAAGAATTTTGCAACGAAAAATCCCAAAACGACAGTCGCAAAACCTAGAAAGGGAGAAAAGATGTTGCCTTATCCTGCTTTCATGCGACAGAACCCAGGGTCTACGGAGATCATCCCGACGTCGTATCTCCTTCCTGCCCAGTGGCCAAAGCCCCATCATGAAGAGCTCCTCTTAGCCATGGAGGAGTCAGATTTCGAGGAAAAGATTAATGAGATTGGGAAGTTCAACAGCAACTTAACTGTGATTGGGAAGACCACTATAGTTGATAACGATAAAGAAGATTTTGAAGCTGAAGATGATGATGCCGACAATGGGGAAGAGTCAGAAGCTGATGACTTCGACCAAGAAACCGGTTGACTTTTTTTTTTAGGCTCATGATAAAAAAATCACAACTTCGTTTTGCAACTTTCCTACTCTGCTGCAGTTTGAATTGATTGATGTATCAATACATTTGGTCCCTAAGAAATATATATATATATATGTATATGTATGTATGTATAGATTTATATATTATTTCTTGATTTGTGCCTGTCATTGATTTTGTTCCTATACACACAAATGAGCGTGTGGGTTAGGGTTACACATATTCATGATCTGGGGCTTGATGATATAGATGGTGTTTAAGTGATGGACATTCACTTATTACCTGCACTAATCTAATATTTAATACTCCATATTTGCTATGCTTAAATGTGGGCGCCAAATTTGGTTTAGTATGATCCAGTAAGATAGAAATAAGTTAGCTCCTTCAACACCAGCACTCTTACCTATATCCCATCGTATTAGTTCTGTCATTTGCGGTTATATTAAAACAGATATCATGGCCGAAGAGGAAAGAAGCTTCACCCAGCTAGTACCCAACCCGAATCCATGCCCTATCTGACTCGGATCCGTGACTACAAAGTCATACTTGCACCAGTGCTTTTGTACGGATCATGTCCTGGTAAGAAGAATGCTATTAAGAGGATGTAAGAACGGTAGTAAATATTTCATTGATATGTAAGCTGATACTTAAGAATGATGCTCTTGTTAATAATTTTCATGGAATGATGCTCATGTGTGTAGGGCTTAGTAAATGTGATCAAGGAACTGTTCCTGAATTTAGAGCACAAAAATTGCTGCAGGCATATCCATGCCAACTGGAGTAAGAAACATCAGGGAAAGATCACGAAAAAACACTTCTGGATATGTGCTAGATGCACCACACAACCTCACTTTCTTCAACAAATGAATGTTTTGCAAAAAATTGATCCTACAGCTCGAGCAGATGTGGATCTTTATGATCACTTCATTAGTGGTGCAAAGTTTTCTTTAGAATTTATGCTAAGTGTGATGCTCTTGACAACAACTTTTCTGAATCTTTTAATAACACACTTGTAAAATCTTGGTCTAAGTCTATTGTTCCTATCTCAGAATCCATTAGAGTTGCCACAATGAAACAAATTGCAAAGAAGGTAAAGTTTGGAAATGTGGCCATGTAACATTGGACCTCAAATTATGAAGAATCTAAATGCAAACATTTATGAAAACATGGGATGGAAGGTATTTGCTATATTTAGAAGTGAGCATTCCAGTATTGGATATCTGCTACTACATGTGCATCTAATTTTATCAAAGCAGGTTGTCTTTAATGGTCATGACACTTATGAGGTTAAACAAGGAAGACACCAGTACCATGTACGGCTAGAAGAAAGAATTTGTTCTTGCAGGGTATGGAATCCCATGCCCACATGCTGTGTGTGCTATATTTGACAAGGCCATGGATCCAGAAACTTATGTTGTGTGCGCTATATTTGACAAGGGCGTGGATCCATAAACTTATGTTGATGAGTGCTACTCAAAAGACGTTTACTAGAGCATCTATTCCCTAACCTTGAACCCATGAACAGGGAGTTGTTTTGGAAAAGGACACAACAAAATGATATTGAAGCCCCAATTCTATAAAAGGACCGGAGGACATCATGAGGTAGAACAACAATGACAAGAAAAGGTAGAGTGATAATGTATTCTATCTGCAAGGTAGCAGAACATAACAAATCTAAATCCCCCCCCAAAAACCCACCAAAACAGACCACAAAGAGAAGATTAAGAAGAAGAGCACCAGAAAAATTGCCAGGCCTACAAACAATAGAAGAAGGCAGAGAGGTCTTCAAAGTGAAGAACCTGGTCAGCCAAGTCAAGAAGGCGGTCTGGCTAGTCAACAAACTGAACAATCTATGTAATTGCAAAGCGAGGCCTAGGGTAAACAATCCCTTTTTGTGGACCAATTTGCATCTTAGACTCTTGGTTAGTTATTGTGAAACATGTTTTGGATAGCTTATGTTGAACGTAGTAGTATTAGTGATTTTGGTTTTGTACTTGTACCGTGAGTTATGGGTTTGTATTTATATTGTGTTTGTAAACTCTCATTTTGAGGTGTGTAATCGATTGAGATAAGTTTGACGTAAAAGTGAAGTTTTGACTTTTGAGGGAGTTTAAATTTTAGTAAAACTGCAGACCAGTCTGGTTTTTGGTTCATGTCATTTGATTGGTTCATTTTTTGGATTCGGTTCCTTCAAAAAAATTGTAGCTCTCAAAGAGATGAATGCACAACACTTTAAAATGTCTAATTTGGTTAAGCTAATCGAATGATAAGAAATTCACAAAACTGAAGATTTTGTAAAACGACAAGATTTCGTAAAACATAGTTTGCATTTTCAATATACATCTAGTTCATAAACAAGTGGGTCAAATTACCTAATGGCCTTTTTTCATGGATATTACTCCCTCCGTCCCGAAAAGGTTTGTCAAATTTCCTTTTTTGGAGGTCTAAAAAAGATTTGTCATTTCCATTTAAAGTAAGGAATACTCCGTATGTGACTAAAGTTAATTCTCTCTCCTCTGCACAAATTTCAATCACACAATTTTTACTTTATTAATCCACGTGAAAGTC
This sequence comes from Cuscuta epithymum, assembly GCA_945859915.1. Lineage (NCBI taxonomy): Eukaryota > Viridiplantae > Streptophyta > Magnoliopsida > Solanales > Convolvulaceae > Cuscuta > Cuscuta epithymum. The sequence goes on from CAMAPF010000024.1 coordinate 2,498,402, forward strand.
AAAGTTGGCAAACCTTTTCGAGACGGAGGGAGTACTAATTAGAGACGGAAGGACAAAAAAGTGAGCCCAAAGACAAATTTCCAATAATATGACTTTCTAATACACCTGCCCGTATATAGTTGACGCTACAAGCCGGATGTATTAGCTGCAGTGAATTTCAATTTTAGTCACTTTCAATTTTGGTCACTTTTAATTTTGGTTACTTTCAAATAGTGATCACCCTGTCCGGTGAGTGCTACCGTTGACACGATTAGTGACTGCCGACACCGCCGTCCCGTTCAGTGACTGCCGCTGCCGTTCAGTCTAGTGACTGCCGCTGCCGTTCAGTCTAGTGACTGCCGCGCCCCGTCCCGTGACTGTCGCTGCTGCCCCGTCTAGTGACAGTCGTCGATGTCCCCGTCCAATGACTGCGATCGCCGGTCAGTGACTGCCGCCGTCGCCGTCCAGCCAGTGATTGCCCTCGCCGCCCCGGCTAGTCCGCCGTAGCCCCACCCTCGCCCCTCAAACAAGTCCCTGTCCACCCGCACATCCCTGTCACTGCCCATTACAGTCACGCGTTCATCACCACAGTGAAACTGCACCACCCTACCGCCGTTGCCACCCATCATCGGGCCAGCACCGCCATATCCCCGGCTTGACTCCCCATCCCCCAGCCACGTCAACACCCCCTCTGATCCCCAAACCACCTCCTACAAAAAGATTATGACCTTGGTGGTCTTGGCCACTGTTTGGATGGCCGTTCGGTTGGGCCTTTTTCTTCTTCAGCTGCGGGCAGACCCTCTTGAAGTGTGGACCACCACATTCCCAACAAGAGCCTACTTTCTTATCTTTCGGTTTCTTTTGAAACTTGGAACTTTTGATGAATTCCCTAGGATGTCTTTTATTTTTCTTAGTCCCACTTGACTGTCCCTCCATAACATTTATAGAGGAAATTGGAAGGTCGTTCTTTTTGTCATTGTCACCTTCACGCAACTTAATGCCTTCTTCAATTTGAAGTAGGCGACCAAGTTGTTCCATTGGCAAATCCTCTTTTTTGCGTTTGAGGCTATTTTTCACTTCCTTCCATGATGGTGGTAATTTGTCGATTATAGAACCGACCGCAAAGGTTTCATTTACATGCATGTTGTGAATCAAAAGTTGATCATCTAAACGTTGAATCTCATGAAATTGGTCCATGACCGGATATGAATCCACCATTTTGTAACTATTAAAGTTACTAATGAGAAATGTCTTACTAGAAGCATCCTCGGTCATGTACTTGGATTCTAGATATCTCCACAACGTTTTAGCAAATTCAACATTTTGATACACATCAAATAGAGAATCACACATACCGTTCAAAATGTGCCCACGACAAATGTAGTCATCATTGTCCCACTTTATGCGGCGACAGCTTGTTTCCAAAGTCTCGTTTTCATCATGCTCGGGCGGCCTCGGGGTGCTTAACTCATAAACCACTTTCAAAGTAGTGAGCATAAAATGCATCTTTTCTGCCACCTTCGAAACTCCATTTTTTTTAGAAAAAGGAAGTTTTATTAAGGAAAATAGAAAAAGGAGTACAAGTGAAATATAAAAAAACAAAGAGAAAAAAGGAAAGCCACCTTCGAAACTCCACACCTTCAAACTTTTCCAATTTTTGAAAATTGATGTTGATATCACGTTGAGTAGCAGCCATATTTTCGGATTAGTAAATTTTAGATTGTTAGTACTCGAGGATACAAATAGTACTCCCTCCGTCACATAAAATTCTTCCCACTTTCCTTTTTGGGCCGTCCCAAAAAATTCTTCTCACTTTCCTTTTTTGGACAATTTGTGTGGTTCACATTCATTTCACATTTTTCATACACAACCACACGTGGTGGTGGGAGTGCCAGGGAACACTACCCAAATTTATTAATAAAAGTTGAGTTTACAAGAGATAGCATAAAACGATACAGAGAAGAGAAAGAAAAACGAACATTCAAAAGCTGAAATAAAATATAAAAAACATGGATTTAAGAGTTGAAGTTCTTTGAAGGTAGTCCGATTGTAGATGAAATGGATCTGTTAAACCTGTTGTGGAACTGAATTGCCTTCCGGAGATAGGGTTGATATATTATAGCTTTCGGGTGAGAAGACTTGTATCTTTGGAGAGCCGTAGCAAGTTTGTGTGGAGAGTCGAGCCTTGCATCAACAGGGTAAATGTAATAATCATCTTCATCTTGAGGATATCTGGATTGACTTCTCGTGACCATGGGGTGTGATGTATAGCCCACCTCATAAAATAGTTGTTTTCTTGTTTTCACTTGAGTGAAGCCATCGGGTTCCTCTTCCGGTGGACAGAGCGGAGGACCTGAAAGAACAAGATTAGTAGTAACAGTGGTCTAAGTAGTCTAAGTACTTCTATTTTATTAGCGCAAATAATAAAACAAAGTATGACAAGTTGGAGAAGATTGACAAATCAATTTGCCGTATGTCCCTAATTTGACATGGTCCTTGCTTATTTATACTCCCTCCGTCCCCATTTTAATGTCCCGTTTTACCATATTGGGATGTCCCTATTTAATTGTCTCATACCTTATTTGGTAAAGTTTGTGTGGCTCAAAATTGTTCTTACTTTATTCTTTATCAATTAATATCAACCATACAAACACACTTTTCTTAAAACTGGTGTCACCCTCTTCCGTCCCAATATAAAAGGGACCAAGGTAGTATGTAAAAAGTGACTCTTTTGAAGTGATGCCATATCCATTACAACCGAAGGCATTTTTTAAAATGGCAATTAAGCCTTCCAAGAGAAACGATACGTGTAACAGTTTATGAGACTTATCAACCAACTTTTTCACCAAACACGTCATTTTTATTTTCGCGCGCTGAATTGTGTAATAAGCAGAAAAAGTAAGGTTGCGTTACTTTTCTGGCTGTAATGGCTGAAGTTACTGTAGATGACCATTTTAGCTATTTTACATATAATTTTTTCTTTATTTTATTAATAAAATAAAATTTAAAAATAATTTTTTCTTAAATCAGCAAAATCAGCCAATGCAGCCACTTTAACTAGAAATTCATAAATTTCAGTAGAAACAATCAAATCAGACGATTTTCGTGCTACCAAACGAGCTCTAAAAGACACTGCATCTCTTTAAAAATATATTAATACTACGTATAAAACAACATTTGTTATTTGAAATCGGCACACATGACCAAATATACTGCCGTATTTGGGAACCAATAACGCTGCCGGTGTGGCACTTCATAATATATTTAGGAGCCGTTTTACATAGCTGAAATCGTGGGTTCTGTAATTAGTTCCCCCATCCCTGAAGCTTCTCTTTCGTCTTCAATGGTGAGCAGCTGGGATTATGGGCTTCTCTATCTCTAGATTTTTCACTAGTATAGGCCCTGATCGGCTCGGATTTTGGTTTGATAATTTGGGTGAATTGAAGGATTTGGAAGAGCCAAAACAAGATTCCTAGTTGCCAAAAGCTTTGAACCGGTACTTCTAGATTTTCTGGAAATGTAATAAACTAACACCTATAGTTTCACATTGATTCTCTCGAATTCTATCACATCAAATCCAATCCTTTTATAATAGATCCCGTTTCTCTGTCTTACTTCCGAGTAAGACACTCTCCCCGGCCTTCGGGAGTCGTCCGATCAATATTTCAATGGTCGGAGATTTCGAAGTCTGCATCTCGAGGCGTCACTTTTCCCATTCAACGGCCTCCCTGCCGCAAGGCACTCTGCCGTGCGGCAGAGGATCCCAATCCTTTTATAACAGCAATCCCATTTGGCATATTCTAAATGACAATTTAATCTTGTTTTTGTTTGTAATATTCACACACATGCTCAGTGATAAGCAGCAGACTAAGTAGCTAAACGACTTATATGTGATTTAATTCAAAGATAAAAAGAACCTGACTTGGCTTTGCTACTTTCCACGGTTTATATATTTAGTCGATCTTGTTATATCTATAACTTACCCTTTCTCGAATAGTCAATCCAGAAGTATCTCCAAATCATCAAGGATTGTTATTAACAACGACCGTTCTGTTGTTGTCATCTCCGATTGTTGTAATCTTTTCCTAACTTTTGCTGCTGACCTGGATATGGACCCTTTTTACGGCTCACCCCCAAATACTTCATTGTGCTCTCCCAAACCCCTCCCCATTTGAACAATAAAAGCACAAAACCATTCTGTGAAAAAAAAAGCACAAAACCTAAGAGAAGAACGGAGGCTGCGTAATCCTTTGTCCGACTTCTCCACATATTGAAGGAAGGTGAGTGTGTATTCCTCTAACTAGCAAATAAAGGCTCTGAGACAAGGATCTATGGAATGTCATTGTGGTAAGAAGACCGTTGTTTTACCAAACGAGATTTGTGATATATTTAGATGTTCATTTTATTTTTTGACCTTTTACAACTATTATGCAAAGTCGTTTTGGTAACCCTGAAAAGGGTGAATAGATTGACCTTGAAAAAAGTGGTAAAATTCTGACCACAACGGTTGAATTGGTGAAATCGACTCAATTATGATTTTTTTTATAAATCATACGGAGTATATATTCTACTAATAAATAAATAAAATTATTTTGTGAAAAAAAAATTGCATTAAAATCCCGTAATTAAATGTAAACGAAACAAAAATATTTAAAATTTATTTAACAAAAAGAACCTGAAAAAGATTTGAATTAAGAAAAAATAGGCCAAAAGAATGTGCGGCTGCATCTAGCATCCTTTGGGAGTGTTTGCCATTGTTTAAAAAAAGCGCTTCTCGGCTTTTGACTTAAAAAGTTAAAATTAGTGTTTTCAAGTGACATCTTCTACTTAAAAAAATATTTCTAGGCTTTTGTGCAAAAAATGTTTTTTACTTTTTCTATTACACAAAAAACATTTATTTTACCAAATATTACCAACTTTTACTTTTCAAAATCACTCTTTTCGCAAACATTATAAACTTTTATTTCTAATCACTTTTTCCAAAATGACTTCCAAAAATGCTTTTTTCAAGCATAAACAATTGCAAACACTCCTAGTTTGTACATTAGGTGAAAAAGGTTTCATTTTAGATTTGGGACTCGAGTTCGAAACCCGCTAGGCACATAAGGATTCGAAACTCAATGAAGTAAGTTCCAGTCCTGAGTAAAAAAAATAATTAATAAATAAATAATGAGCAAGGTTTCACAAAGTCAAAAGTGTTAACGTGGGTTAACGCAAGCCCCTTGTTCCAAACATACCGGAAGTAAATGAAGCCGGTGACCTCTCCACGTCAAGAAGAAAAACACAAAATCTTCAATATTTCATACTATCAGTCATCAGGAACTTCTTCTATAGAACCGTCTCTTTTGGCTAAAAATAAGTCTAACTCGTAAGATAATTTTATGAAATTAGTGCACGTATGTAATCCCTTTTTAGGGTAGATGAGCTTATATGACCTTTCTCCTATAAAACGTGAATTTCATCGGATAAAAGAGTATGATCGAATCTAATACTACGTATTTGCTATGTTTAAAAATGGGTATCAAATTTAATTGCGTATGATCCATTTGCTCTCACATTGAAGCAAATATCATGGCTGAAGAGGAAAGAAGCATAACCGAGCTGACACCCGATCCGAATCCTTGCCCTATTTGTCTCGGACCCGTGACTGAGGAGTCATACTTGGACCAATGCTTCCGTAAGTATCATCTCCTTTCCTTCAGATTATCCACTCTTTGCTTCACATTAATACGCATATGTCTATACGTAATAATTATGTTATACACAAATCCGCCATCATGCTAAATACTCGGTATGCCAGTACATTTCACATTTGCATCAATTTCGCTCTATTTATACTGTCGCTGCCATTCAGGAGATGTAATTAGGTATTGAGCTCTGATATTTACAACCCTCCCAACAGGGGAATATTAAATAGAGATCGAGGGTCTAAGTGTTGTTTTTGTGCATAATTTTTAGTTAAGCAATACTTATGGTTACCTGCATTTGTTTATCTATAAGTATAAGTATGTTGCAAGTGGGATACTAAATGGCTGCAAGCTTAGGGAATGATAACTAGAGCAATGAAATGATAATAGATTTATAGTCACTGAGCATTTTGATGCTTACAGACAAGTTTTGCTACAACTGCATTCAACGTTGGACCAAAGTAGTAGCTACCAAGCAAGCTACACAACCTGCTTCAGTAAAGTGCCCTGTTTGCAAGGTCTTATTCTGCTTATCTTTTTTTATACATAAATTATGGGTATGGGTTTTTCTAGATGGACATAGCTTTCTGTAGAGAATAGGCCTTTGGCTCTATAAGAAGGGAAGCAGAGCAATACTGTTGGGAGATGAGAGGTCTACACACCATTTAGTTGTATTGCATTCATTAACTTGATAACCTTATGGCACCTTCCACATAGTTATACCTTTTTAAGTTAAACCCTTTTTTCATGGAAATGAAGCTTTAAGGATCGGCGAGGTGCAGTACTATTCTGAGAATGCTGATTAAGCAACTAATATTGCCATGTTTTTTGTGTTGTCTCGGAATCAATCTAATGTCACCTGGGTTAAAGCAAGTATTTTTGGGAGGCATACTAGCAGTCTGGCACAGTATAAATAATGTTAAATTGTTAATTTATATGTACTGTGAGCCAGCATTTAATTGGTGTCGGAACTTCACTTACCTTGAAAATACTAAAACTAGACCCGGTTTTGGTATGCTTCTCTACAGGTTCAAAAGCGCTTGATTGGGTCAAAATTCATCATACATGTAATGAAACCTGAGCTCGCTATTTGCTTTTGGGCCTAATCTATAAGCATAAAATACAATTTCCTTTCAATCCTTGTGCAAAATGAAATGATGCTCTTTGCAGCTAAAATTTGTGGTACCATTTCAAATATTCTATATCTCTCCCAAGATGTCTTTACAACCGAGTGTATGCTTTAGACTTGAAGAATTTTTTATTAGCATAGTACCATTATTTTCACTTTCTGCATGTGATAAGCTTCAATGGTTTTCTTTTCCAGCATGGATTGTAGCATGATAAAACCTGCCTAACAGCTTGTGAATGGAATCCTCTTGATTCCTCTTTATGTACGGAAGTTCTATTATATCTCATAATATATTTTTTCTCACTTTTTAACTTGACTTGAGTGGCAATTATTCTGTGCTGATTTATGTGTCCGTTAATAATCGTAAATGCACAATATTTCCTGGTGCTGCTTTAAAAATTCCACTCAGATTAACATTCTTATTTTGCTTGGATGCAGACACTTAACTTTTCAGTCATACATGGATATGATGGAATTTCATATCAGAGGTATTATCTTGATCAGAATCTCGGGAATAGGTAGTAGCGTCTTCTCAGTCTCCCATTATATGAGTTTTGGTATTAGGGCTTTTTTGTTCCAAATTGTCAATGTATTTACTTTCCCTTTGGCATGAGAGTCAGTGCTTTTTTCTCAAGATCTCACAAGTACAGATTACGGTGCTATTACACTGAAACAGGTATGTAGCTGTTTGGAATATATCAATTTCTCATTTAATCTTTTCTAAGTTCTAACCCACGTTTGTATCTATGTACTGTAAATTATGAGCTACACAGAAACTTTAGCTGAAAAATTAAAGGTAATGCGATACTGGAAGTTGCACAAGTATCGTCAGCCTGCTCATCAGCTTTACAATTGGCTGACAAGGGAAATCCAAGCATTAACACAGGTCAATTTGCTTATGTACTGTTTGAATATGTGAATTATTTGATGATGCACACTTGCACTCTATTGGAAGTGTATAATGTATATCGGGTTGTTTTCATGAAGCTACCTGTATCATTCTATCACATATGTAAGGTCACATTTATCAAATTTAGAGAATTCGTTGGGACCTGTAAGATGAAAAGATGGGAAACATAGATAAATATTTCATAGCTGTTAGCTGCCTGTCATCCATCTCACTCTTTTTGGTACTGATTATGTGTTGACTGTAACAAATAAGACTTCTGCAACTTTAGTACTTCCTACTCCTAGATGAAACTACCATCTCATGCATTATTATATGGGCTTTCAACCATGTGCTGTCTTCTCATTTAGCATTTGCCTCATCATTTCATAGTTTCTTCAGCAATATCATCCAACTTGCTTCTAATTTTATATCCCCTTTTCCCCATAATTATCTTCATTCCTTTTTTTTTCCTTCCCTATATTATCTCCTCTTTTCTTTTAGAGAAATGGTTCTCTGGCCGTTTCTCTACTCTAAACAGATTTTAACCACACCATCACTACTTTATTGAAAACCATGCAGATAAACCCAGAGGTTATTAAGGGACGGAGGGAGCAGCAAGCTCCTATCTTCCAATCTTGATGCATCTCCTAACTTCTCCTTATGGGAATGACATAAGTTCATTTGCATCACTGCATTGTGCATTTTCTTAGGGGTCAATTTTAGTATTCTCAGTGATGATAAAGGCACAAATCAACTAATGAACTATTCTATCACGATTAACATGCATGTTGATTTGCCTAACTGCCCCATGCATCTGTTGGCTGAGCTAATACCAAAAAGGCTAAACGCTCTTGTTTGCATTTTAAAAAAATGTATCTCGTCTTGTATCCTGGGGAATGTTGTCTTGATATTCTGTTTCCTAGACCAGCACTTTGTACACACCCTTTTTTCCCTGTCCGCCCTCAGCTGATCAGTGACCATAACAGTGGGTTTCATGCCAAAAGATAGACCATAAAATGCTAAAGTTTAAGTGTTGATATCATGAAGTTTGTTGAACGCTCCATATCTAATTTTCATTGCATATCTAGTGGTGAATATGTCACCACAAACTAAACTTGTCAGGAGCTACTCCCATTGGGCTTGATATTTAATCATTGAATCAGATGTCTTGTGATGTTGAATTTACTTCATATTCAGGAAAAAGATGTTGATATAGTGGTGCATCACCTAAATGGTGTTATTGAATCCTTCAAGAGGTATTAATTTGTTTTGCCTAGTAGTGATGAACTAAATTTAAAGCATTTTGATAATTATCTCCACTAGAACTCAGATTGCTTAGAGATTTTAAGTCTATTTTTCCTTTTTTACTTCACCTGAAAATGTGCAGCATAAGTAGCCTGATTTGCAAAGTTAGTTTTGTACTGGATAGATTTTTCATCATTCCATTAGTTGAATTAGAAAAGGTGAAGAATATGAGGCATTCCAAGCAAAATTTAATGATTCCCATTTTAGCTCTTTTCCATCATTTGCAATGGAGCCAAAGATTCATTGTTTTTTGGCTTGAGAATATGATGGAATAAAGCAAAATGCCTCACTAAATTGTCTGCGCTTCTTTGTTATGAAGCAACCGTTAGTCCATGTATTTTGGACGCGATTTTCACTATGGGTCATCCGGAAACAGTCTCTCTGTGCTTTAATACGGGGGTAAGACTGCGTACATCCGACTCTCCCTTACCCCACCGTAGGTGGGAGCCTTTGCGGTACTGGAGTAAATGAAAATGATGATGATGAAATGATGACTTTGATCAATGCTGTAACAATGCAGAAACACGGAAATCCATATGCAAAGGACTGCAGAAGAAACTCGACAAGAATTTAGAGTCTTGGTGTCTCAAGCAGCAAGGCCTTTCCTATCAGGTCGAGCAGATCGCTTAGTCAATGAGATAGAACTGTTTTTAGCCTCAGAGTTGACAATCGATGCATTTGACGAAGTTTATATCCAGCATCTCGGCTGGGATTGCCATGAAATAACTAAAGATGGCATAGAGGAAGGAAAAGTCGAAAGCTTCTCCACTCCATACTTGTATATCTTTGATGAGGACTGATGACCTTTTTGTAAATGGTCCTACCAAAGTTTGCACTGAAAGCGTCTTGTAGGATGTCGAAGAATAAAATAGTCACAAGAGAAAACACTCCACGTCAAGGAAATATACTCACAAGAAAGAGTTATGAGTTTATGACACTTGTGGCTGAACATAACGGTGGAGTAACATTTAACAACATTAGCATTTGTAAGAAAAAATGATCTCAAAAACTCCACTCAAAATTGAAAATAGTAATTTAAATCAATCTGAAAATGGTGATGACAACACTTTCACTTAGGGATGGACTGGGCCGGGCCGAACCGGCCCGGAACCGGACCGGCCCGCTACTGTGCGGGCCCGGACCGGACCGGGCCCGGTTGGCCGGTTCCGGGCTTTTAGCCCGTTTTGGCGGGTCGGGCGGGCCGGTTCCGGGCCCTGTTTTTGTTGAACCGGCCCGGGCGGTTCGGGCCGGGCCCGGTTCATTTTTTTTTTTTTTTTTTGGTTTTTTCAATTTTTTTTCTTTTCCTAGGGTAGGGCTGGGTGTTTTAGGGAGGTTTGGGGCGTGGGGGTGAGGGGGGGGGGTAGGGAGATAACAAGAAAGTCAAAAAAAAAAAAAAAAAAAAAAAACATTGAACCGGGCCCGGCCCGGCCCGGCCCGGTTAGGCCCGGACCCGGTATCAACCCGGGCCGGTTCCGGGCCCATGTAACCTGAAAAAAAGCCCGCCCGGGCCCGGCCCGGAACCGGAACCGGCCCGGCCCGGGTCCATCCCTACTTTCACTAAAGAAACCAAAACCGGTAATTTATTTACATGTTTAACCCTTGCTTTAATCAATCGTTTCAATAGAACCTAAAAAAAGTGAATATCCATGGCGGAATTTGCACAAATGGAGAAATGTATGAAATCTTTGTATTAGCTAACACAAAAGTATATAAGGATTCTAGGAGTGTTTGGGAGTTGTTTCTGCCTTTTCTTATAAGAGAAATAAAATCACAATCAATTTTCACATGGTTCTAAATATCGGCCTAGGCGCTGCCTAATTGTTAGGTGGTAGCCGGATGCCCTGATTTCATGGTTATCAGTAGTCCTGGACTCGGGCCGGGCGGACCGAACCGGGCCCGACCCGGCCCGCTCACTGTAGCAACCGGCCCGACCCGGTCCACCGGGCCACAGGCGGTTCGGGCCTACCCGGCCCGGGTGTAGGGCGGTCCGGGCCCGGGCCTTTATTTTCTTGAACCGGCCCGGCCGGGCCCGGTCCGGGCCTAACGGCTAATTTTTTTAAAAAAAAAAATTCTTTTTTCAAATTTTTTTGGGGCTTGGTCTTGGTCTTTGTAGCCGTTGGGGCTGTTAGGGAGCCTCCAAACGGCTCTATAGCCGTTGGAGGGGGGTGGGGGTGGGGGGGGGTTGGGGGTGGGGGGAGAAAAAAAAAACCTATTTATACTCCTATTTTCTATACATTTTTTACACCTTCTCTACTCTCTAATTCTCTATTCTCTCAATCTCTAAAATCTTCATTCATCTTCATCTTCATCTTCTATTCTTCTCCAATTTATCTCTACATATATATTATTTATATAAATATTATTATATCTACTTATATATTAATTATCTACTTATATATACATATATTACATTACTAATATTTATTATCTACTTAATATATATTTATTATCTTATAATTAGCTAGTTTACATATATATATATATATATATATATATATATATATATATATATATATATTATATATATAACTTATATTCCTTATCTACTTAATTTCTACTTATTATTAATATATTATATCTACTTATATATTTATTATCTACTTACATATACATATAGTACTTTACTAATATTTATTGTCTACTTAATAGTTAATATATACTTACTATCTTCTTAAAGTAGATAATTTGATATCTAATTATCTACTTTACATACATATATTATCTTCTCCCTATTCATCATCAACCAATCGGCCAATCCACCAAGCCTTGGTGACCAAGGTATTCTTCTCTTCTTTTATCCATTAATGGCGTTATATTCAAGTAGTAAATTTGGACATTTTAATTTAAGTATAAAACTAGTTAAGTTGTTGCATTATTCATTAAAGTGTACAAGTAGTAAATCTAGACATTTTAATTAAAGTATAAAACTAGTTAAGTTGTTGCATTATTCATTAAAGTGTACAAGTAGTAAATCTAGACATTTTAATTAAAGTATAAAACTAGTTAAGTTGTTGCATTATTCATTAAAGTGTACACCTAGTAAATTTAGACATTTTAATTAAAGTATAAAACTAGTTAATTTGTTGCATTTCTCATTAAAGTGTACACCTAGTAAATTTAGACATTTTAATTAAAGTATAAAACTAGTTAAGTTTTTGCATTATTCATTAAAGTGTACACCTAGTAAATTTGGACATTTTAATTAAAGTATAAAACTAGTTAGTTTGTTGCATTTGTCATTTAAGTGTACACCTAGTAAATTTAGACATTTTAATTAAAGTATAAAACTAGTTAAGTTGTTGCATTATTCATTAAAGTGTACAAGTAGTAAAATTGGACATTTTAATTAAAGTATAAAACTAGTTAGTTTGTTGCATTTGTCATTTAAGTGTACACCTAGTAAATTTAGACATTTTAATTAAAGTATAAAACTAGTTAATTTATTGCATTATTCATTAAAGTGTACACCTAGTAAATTTATACATATTAAAATATTTGATATACTTTTATATTTGTTAAGATGGAGCGCGGTAGACATTCTTTGGATATCGGAAATCTCCAACGCAACCGAAAGAAGGAGATTGCGAGAACTCATCCTAGTTTGCGCAAAAAAAGCGGGCAGTCCGGATCTTCTTCTCAAAGTGGATGGGAGGACGAACCGGAATACCAACGGCGAGATGGCGAAAGAATGTCCGACGAGCAACTACAACAACTATTGGCTCAAAATCCTCAATTTTTCCATCAACGAGACATCCCGGTCCTCCCGGACGATATTCACACCATTGACGAAGAAGAGCTCGAGGATGACGATCCGGAGGAGGACGCGGGGGGCGCCGGGAGTCACGGCACCCCGGATGAGGAGCAAGCGGCGGACCACGAGGGTGACGAGGGTGGTTCATCCCAAATAGGTACGAAATCTAAATCTCCTATTATAGAAAATAATTTTAAAAAGTATAAAGACCCAAGCACCGAGAAATGGTACGCAAGTTGCAACCATTGCGATAAGGTGTACAGTTTGGGAACTTCGGGCGGATACGGGAGCCTCAAAAGGCATCTTATGGGCAAGCACAAGGTGGAGTACGCAAAAATTGAGAAAGGCAAGGGGAAGCAAACACAAATATCGAGGTTTGCAAATAACCAACCTTATGGTAATTTCTCATACAATGATCAACAAAATTTGACAGGTATGGCTAACTTTATAGTTGAAGAAAATTTACCTTATTTGTTTTCTGAAAGTGTTTCTTTTAAAGAGTATGCACAAACTTGTTTAAATCCTCAATTTCGAAGTTATAGTCAAAAAACGGTTAAAAAAGAAATTATAAGGCTTTATAAGGCGGAAAAGTTGAACTTACAATTTTTTTTTGCAAACTATGATGGACGTGTTATTGTTTGTTCTGACATATGGGAGGACACCTATCATAATTTACATTATTTGGGTTTGACTGCACATTATGTCGATGATGATTGGAATATGCATAAACGTGTTCTTGCTTTTCGTGAATTTAATGATCGTCACACCGCCGAACATATTTATATTTTGATTGAGCGTATTTTAATTGAGTATAATTTGGTTCATAAGGTGTTTGCTATAGGTTTTGATAATGCTACTAATAATACTGCTGCTATACCTAGATTGCGTGAATTGTGTGGTCCTACTACTTTGATGGGTAGATTTTTTCATCAACGATGTGCATGCCATATAATAAATTTATGTGTGCAGGATGGTCTAAAAGCGTTGGGAGATGCTATGGAGGTAGCGAAGGGGGGGATTAGACGTATTTGGGCTAATGGTCAACTTAAATTAAAATGGAAAAATTATTTGAATGAAAGAAATGTGAAATATGTTGCTTTTCCTAAAGATTTGTCTATTCGGTGAATAGTTCTTATAAATTAATTAGAGTTCTTATTAGATATAAAGAACATTTTCCTGCTTTTTTAAAAGAATATGATAACTACATTTTAAACTCTGCTCACATCGACACTTGCGAAAAAATTTGTAATGTTTTGATATTTTTTAATAATGCAACTGAAAGTTTTAGTCATGTTTATAAACCTACTTCAAACGAATTTATGCGTGAACTTGTTAATCTCGCCGGTGCTTTTAATGAATTTCAAAATGCCGATTATGTGAGCTATTTTTGTACTTTTATGAAGGAAAAGTTTTTAAAATATTATTCACATATTCCACATATTTATGGTATTGCTTTTATTCTCGATCCTCGTTATCGACTTGGTAATTTGGAACAATGTTACAAGTTCTATTATCAATCTTTTTATGGTGATTTTCCAATGTATGAAGATAACCCTATAGATCCGCAATCTGAATACAACGAGGTTAGTAGTTTATTTTATTCTTTATTTAATGAGTTTCGTGCACAATATGACAACATGCCCCCTCCCCCAACCCAAACATCTTCATCTAAAGGAAAAGGTTTTTTTAAATCTGCATTTGGCAATCTTATGAAAAAAGCTAAAACAACGCACACTACTGAACAAAGCACAATTAATGAGATTGCTTTGTATATTAACTATGAGGTTGAGTTTGTAGAAAATGAAGATTTTGACGTCCTAAAGTGGTGGAAGTCAAAAGAAAGAACGTTCTCGATTTTGGCACGGATGGCTAAGCAAGTACTATCAATGCCGGTTTCAACAGTTGCCGTGGAACAAGAATTTAGTTCGGCCGGCAACGTCCTAACTAAATCGAGAACGTGTTTGAGTGCCGAATCTCTTGAGACACTTATATGCTACCACGATTGGTTGAAGGCAAGACGTAGAACTCAAGAACTTAGCCTCATCCCCTCCCAAGACTTTATGGATGAATCAACCGATAGTGGTTCTACCTATGCCGGGGATTCCGATTGATTAGTATTTTACAATTTCTTATTTTATCCTCAATTCTCTATTGTAATTTGTGAACTTGTAGATTTGTAGTTCATATTTCAAAATTCAAATCAATAAAAGTTAATTTTTTTTATATGTCGCATTTTTTAATTATATTATATTATTATTACTTAATAGAAAATGTATTAGAATTAATTGTTCTCAATTCTCAAAATGTACTTATTACTTATTTCACATAAATGTACTTCAAGATTGTTTTTAAATAATTTTAATATTCAAGATTCCAAGTAGATGTATAAGAATATAAGAAAAAAAAAAAAAAATTCTAGGCCCGACCCGACCCGCCGGTTCACCCGACCCGGGGCCCGGCCGGGTCACCCGGCCCGAACCGGCACCCGCTCACAGGCGGGCCGGGCCCGGGCCTTACATTACCGAACCGAGGCCCGGCCGGGCCCAGGCCCGAACCGGGCCCGAACCGGCCCGAGGCCAGGCCTAGTTATCAGTGGAAAAAGTTGGTTGGTAGCCTAGGCGGTGGCTAGGCGACTCGGACTAAGAGGCCGTTTGGCAACACTGTTTTTCAGCTTATCAGGCTTATTAACTAACTTTTTCACCAAACATGTAACTTTTTGCTTTCGCGTGCTGAAATGTGTCATAAGCAGAAAAAGTAAGGTTGAAGTTACTTTTCTGGCTGTATTGACTGGAGTTACAGTAGATGACCATTTTTAGCTATTTTTACATATAATTTTTTCTTTATTTTATTTATAAAGTATATTTTTTTTTCTTAAATCAGCAGAATCAGCCAATGCAGCCACTTCAGCCAGAACTTCATAAATATCAGCAGAATCAGCCAAATCATCCGATTTTCCTACTACCAAACGGGCTCTAAATTTGTTCCCGACCCAATTTTTCCCCTATTTTAAAAAGTAAAAACAGAATTAGAATCCGTTTTTCAAAAGCTGATCTACCCCAGCTTCTAAAAAACTACTTCAGGGACTATTTTGGAGCACCTACAAGTACTTCTGCATTTTCACCCAAAAACTCTGATATCTACTTATGTTCCATGAAGGAGCATGGTATTGAAGCAATTTTAAAAAGCAGATTTGAACACCCAGGAAAAATCAGCTCAAGGTATTGAAGCTTTGAAGTCCTATGGGATGGAACTACATGGGTACATTTTAATTCGAGTAAGGGTCAGTTTTAGTCCTCGAAGTTGTATAAAAAGGGTAAATTAAGTCCATATTTGGAAGATTCTGTCCGGACGTGCCATTTGAGGCGATTCCCGGTGGAATTTTTTGATACAATTTTTTAAGCATCATATTCATTAAGTCTAGTTTACTCATACCAAATTTCAGCTAAAAATTCAATCGGGAAGGCATTCAAATGAATTCTTGAAGATAACTGCGCTCTTAATTGCACAGTTATCTTCAAAAATTCATTTTAATGTCTTCCCGATTGAATTTTTATCTGACATTTGGTATGAGTGAACTAGACGTAATGAATAAGATGCTCAAAACATTTCATCAAAAAATTCCACCAGGAACCGCCCCAAATGGCGACGGCCGGATAGAACCTCCTATATAAAGACATATTTAACCCCTTTTATGCAACTTCGAGGGCAAAAAAACTGACCCTTTACTTATTTTAATTCTATGGAAGATACAATTGCTTTGCAACTGGACTTCTACGAGAAAGTTATTCATAAATGTGGTTCCAGGTATGGGCAACACACACCAAACCGAAATTATTATTATTATAATCATAATGGTAGTATAATAACAATAGTAATGAATAAATTATACAACGTATTACTAATTACGAATAATAAATTATAGCAATAATTACAGAACGACATTGCAGAAATAATACAAGGAACCAATTCTAAATGGCATAAAAAGTGGGGATGATATTTTTATTTAATCTTTTCCGTGACTCACTGAAAACTTTTTCTTCTTCAAAAACATTCAAGCCTTAACCCCAAAATATTTTGGAGTCAGCTAACATGAATCGATACATGATATTCATCATCATCATCATTACCCCAATGCCGAAAAGTCTCCCACATATGGTGGGGTAGGGGGATTGATGATGTTTTCTTTTCGACTGTTTTCAGTCCCAGACCAGACCAGACCAGACCAGACTTCAGTAGTTATAAAATACACAGAGACTAGACGTTTACCACACCAGACCAAACTAGATTAGTTCAGACCAGACCGGACCGACAATTTTCTGTCCAAAAGAAAACATCCTGAATATACGTAGCCTTACTCCTGTAGTAAAGCTTTTCGCAATTACTGATCTTGTTTTGACTCTTCCAAATCCTTCACCATTGAAGACCAAAAAAGAGAAGCTCCGAGAATGAAAGCAGGCGCACCTAATGATTTCGTGTAGATGATGTTTTCCTAGCCGGTGATTTAGTGTAGCAGCTGATTTCCAGGCAGATGACAAAGCTTCTTATGAAAAGAAGGAAAAGAAACCGAAAAGTTGATTACTCCGTATAATACGGAGTAGCACGGTTGTTAGAGCATCTTCAATGCATTGGTGTTAACATTAAAAAAAGATGGCCATGTCACACGGTAAGAAAGTGGCTCTTATTTTTCTACTCCAATGCTTTCTTTCTTCGGTCATGTGGTGCTGAAGTGTCAAAAATAAATGTTAACGCTGTGAATCCCACTTTCTCATTCTAAACGGTCTGTTAAACATGCTGAGTCATCAAATAAACTGATCGTGGGTATGAAGTGCCGCATTTTCGGAAATTTTGGGGAAAAATGGTGCTCATCTCCTAAAAACCAGCGCCTCAACTATATTCTACATCCTGATGCAAATCCTCTTCAAGCAACTTGCCATTTATCATACTCAACCCTTTTCCCCTAACCTTGCTCGATTCAGTAGCGGCTTTTAACCTCCCTAGAAGTATTTGCTGAGATGAAACGATTGACGCTAGACTGCTAGAGGATGACCTGCACATTAAAAGAAATATTTAAAGTTAATTATTCTATAAATGAATTATTTAACAAATTGAGAATAGGGCATGGTTTCTTGTAGAATCTCCGGAAGATAGGCATGGTCAATTGAATTCTAATTAAAAGTGTGGACGTCAACCAAGATGCATTGGAGAGGTTTTTGAGGATTTCATTATTTGGGTTTTGACATTCATCCTATGTGGATAGACATACCACACATTAATTGACATGTGTCATAATTTTTTCAATGTTAAAAGTTTTGCATTGGAGATGCTCTTATGAAAAGTTGTGGTGACCCCATTTCATACAAGAGTTACAAGAGTTTAAAACTTTACTATTAAGGGAAGGATTTCTCACACTCCAAAGTATAAACAAATGTATTTTCCCACACCGAACGATGTCATTCTTATTAAACTCTTGAAGGTGTTTGCTTGATGAATTGAAGGCTTTATATAGGCTAAAGAATGGCATCTTTTAGTCTATTCGAGCCCAACAATCAGGTATGGAGCAATATTTGATCAAGAGATGAGGAAGGTGAAGTTTTCCCATCAAAAATCCTCTTGCACGACCTTTTGTTTGAGCTGAAATCGTCCCAACCGGCCCCGGTCAGTCTAGAACCGGCCCCGGTCGCAAACAGGCTCGTTTAGTGCGAAAAAGCCTTCCAACCGGCGCCGGTTATAGGCTGACCGGCGCCGGTTGCAGCGCCCAAAAATGCGCCTCCTTTCTCTTCTTCCGAAATTGATCAAAAAGTGTCGGTTTTTGTCCCAGGATTTTGGGGATGTTCCGCTACGAATTTGGACATGATTTCTTCACCAAAGTTGTAGATAATGAAGTCTTCTATCCACCAAAACTTGAATGACGTGATTTTATTCATCCAATCAAACGTTATGGCCAAAACACTGAGAGGTATGCATCCTGAAATCCCACCAGCAACATCTGACTTTGTTGGTTGATTGAGTCTTGTTCCTTTCATATTTTGGCCATGACATCTTCATAACATTTGTACCTTATTGAGTTAGCATTCACATGAAACTCGAATCGAGTGATTTCGAGTTCTATAGAATACGTTATACTCAAATTATGGGTAGAACGTCATTCTCTTGGTCTAAAAAGTCGTTCATCGCAATGTTTTATGCTCTAGCTCTCATTCTGGAGGTATTTGTCCGATTTCTCTTCCTTTCTTCAACAAATACTTATAAATACTTATGTTAAACACAAGTAAATATAACGGCTATCAGTAGTAGATAGATACATTCATTAAAATGTATTGTAAATATAGTGAATGTAGTAAATCTCAATAAAATTACATTATTGTAGTAAAATAATATAATTTTTAAAATTATACTACGTACGAAGTATAACTTTAGCGGATGAAATAACTCTTACAAAACAATATGGAAATCTCTATGCTTGCAACTGTCCCACAACCAAACAATATTAGAGCTCTGCACTTGCCCTACACTCAAACAAGCTGGAATCTATTCTCAAAGATTCTCTCTCGAAGAAACTAAAAAACCAACTAAACCCCTTCATATTTATACAATATTTATACAAGTATTCCAAAGCCAAAATTGAACAAGCAATGTGATGGTGTACTTCAAGGCCACTTCAATTGTACAGCTCTAGCTTATCTCGTGTCACCACCTTCGTCAGCATGTCTGATGGATTCTCCATTGTATTGATCTTCACTAGTCTCAACAGTTGTTGATCAATCGTCTCCCGTATCCAGTGATATCGAATGTCAATATGCTTTGTACGAGAATGGTACATAGAATTCTTGCTCAAGTCTAGAGCACTCTGACTGTCACAATGTACCTTGTACTCTTTCTGCTGGATCCCAAGTTTTTGGAGAAAGCGCTTTAGCCACAACATTTCCTTACCCGCTTCAGCGGCAGCAATGTATTCTGCTTCTGTTGTAGATAAAGCGACACACTTCTGCAATCTTGATTGCCAAGAAACAGCTCCTCCTGCAAAAGTATAGATATATCCTGTAGTAGACTTTCTACTATCAATATCTCCGGCCATATCAGTATCTGTGTAGCCTTCCAAGACAGGATAAGCTCCTCCGTAACAAAGACATAAGTTCATGGTACCTTTTAAGTACCTGAGAATCCATTTGACTGCCTCTCAATGCTCCTTCCCGGGGTTAGAGAGAAAACGACTCACTGTACCCACTGCTTGTGCAATGTCTGGTCTTGTGCATACCATGGCGTACATCAAACTCCCAACTGCTGAAGAATATGGAACTGTTGACATCTCCCCGATCTCTTCCTTGGATGTAGGGCATGTTCTTTTTCTCAACTTGAAGTGATTCGCAAGTGGAACACTTACTGGTTTGACATCATTCATGTTGAATCTCTCAAGTGCTCGTTCAATGTACTTCTCCTGAGTTAGCCATAACTTGCGATTCTTCCTGTCTCGAGTGATCTGCATCCCAAGAATCTGTGGAGCCGATCTTAAGTCTTTCATATCAAAAGACTTAGAGAGTTCTTTCTTCAGCTGGTTTATCTTCACTGCATCTTTCCCAACGATCAACATGTCGTCTACATATAGTAGAAGAGCAATGAAAGTACCGTCTGGAAGTTTCTTGATGTATACACACTCATCCGCAGTAGTTTTCTTGTAGCCTTGACTCTTCACGCATGAGTCAAACTTCTTATTCCACTGCCTTGGTGCCTGCTTCAAGCCATGCAAACTCTTAGATAATTTACACACAAAATTATCATTTGAGTTCTCAAAACCTTCCGGCTGCTGCATGTAGATTTCTTCTTTTAAATCTCCGTGAAGAAATGCTGTCTTCACATCCATCTGTTCAAGCTCCAAGTTCATACTTGCTGCCAAGCCAAGTATAACTCGGATTGAGGTCATCTTGACAACTGGTGCAAAGATCTCATCAAAGTCAATTCCTTTCTTTTGCTGGAACCCTTTGACAACCAACCGAGCTTTGTGTTTCACCACTTGTCCGCTTGCATCCTTCTTCAACTTGAACACCCATTTGTTCCTCAGAGCTTTCTTCCCCTTATGAAGTTCTACAATCTCATAGGTTTGATTTTTCTGCAGAGATTCTAACTCATCCTGCATTGCTATTAGCCATTTTTCTTTATCCTTATGAGATACAGCTTCTTGAAAACTCTCCAGTTCTCCATCTTCAGTTAACAAAAGATATTCAGATGATGTGTACCTTGTCGATGGTATATGCCCTCGTTCAGATCTACGAACAGTAGGAACCATCCGAGAAGAGCTACCATCATCTGTGTCTGGCGGGGTGGATTGTGTCTCCCCTTGCTCTGCATTCTCTTCTGTCTCCTCGTCTTCCGATCCTCTGCTTCTGAGTTATCTTCATGCACTTATTTGTCCTCTTCTGGTGCTTCATTTATAACTCTAGCACCCTCATTTGACTTCCGTGACATTGTGGGTTTTTCAATGTCTTCTATTGTCAAATCTTCATGGAACACAACGTCCCTACTTCTGAACACCTTTTTCTCTTTAGGATCCCATAACCTGTATCCGAACTCTTCATTTCCATAGCCAACGAAAATGCATGGGATAGTTCTTGCATCGAGCTTCTGCCTGAGCTCTTTGGATACATGTGCATACGATGAACAACCAAATACTCTAAGATGTGAGTATGTAGGATCCTTACCTGTCCATAGCCTCTCTGGAACTTCAAAGTTCAGTGGTACTGAGGGTGATCGGTTGATAAGATAGCATGCGGTGTTGACTGCTTCTCCCCAGAATGACTTCGGAAGTTTAGCCATATTCAGCATGCTCCGGACACGCTCCGGACACGCTCCATAATAGTCCGGTTCATTCTTTCAGCAACGTCGTTGTGCTGAGGGGTGCGTGGTGCTGATTTCTCATGTCGAATGCCATATTCTCTGCAATATGCATCGAACGCCTTGGATGTGTACACGCCTCCATTATCAGATCGGATACATTTCAGATTCTTTCCCGTTTCACATTCCACCAAGACGTGAAATGTCTTGAAGCTCTCGAACACCTGATCCTTCGTAATCAGGAAATACACCCACACTTTCCGAGAGGCATCATCGATAAAAGTCAGAAAATATCTGCTTCCACCGATTGATTCCACCTCGAAAGGACCACAGACATCGGAGTGTACCAAACTTAACAACTCCGATCTTTTAGTTGAAGTAGAACTAAATGATACTCTATGTTGCTTACCAAACAAACAATGACTGCAAGGAGCCAGTGCAGCGTTCTTATCGATGTTGATAAGGTTCTTCTTCATCAAGGTAGTCAACCCTTTCTCACCGATGTGGCCGAGTCTCAGGTGCCACATATTCTGAGAAGTCTCCTCAGCAATATTGAGGCTATCCGTACAAATCCTCAAATGGGTTTTGTACCATGTGCCAGAAACATGTCCTCGAGCGATTGTCAAAACGCCCTTTGACATTTTCCAGGTGCCCCTGTTAAAGTGGTTTTCATACCCCTGTTCGTTAAGACATACCACTGACAGTAGATTGAGTCAAAGGTCTGGAACATGTCTGACATCCTTCAAAGTGATTGTGCTCCCACTACTCGTCTTTATTTGTACATCACCAATTCCAGTTATTCCAGAGGAACTGGAATTGCCCATCTTCACTGCTCCAAAGTCTCCAGCTTTGTAAGTTGTGAAGTAGTACCTGTGGGGAGTAATATGGTAGGATGCTGCAGTATCTACCACCCATTCAGTGTCCTCTCTTGAGACGTGAAGGCATGTTTCATCATTGATAGTACAATACACCACATCACCTGAGATTGTGATGAACGCTTCACCACCCTTGTTCTTCGCTTGAGAATTGCTCTTGCCTCGCTCCTCTAGCAATTTGTAGCAATTCTTCTTCATGTGACCCTCTATACCGCAATGGTGGCAGGTATAAGAAGGTTTCCAGCCATCTAATGATCTCCCCCGACTTTTGCCTCTGCTTTGCCATTTCCCTCTACTGTTTCTTTGTTGTTTTTCTTGTGATCTTCCTCTATTCTCTGTCACAAGGGCATGAGTCTCATCTTTGCTCATGTCTTTCCTTCTTGCCTCCTCATTGAACAATGCATCCTTGACCACAGACATGGTAAGTTTGCCATCTGGGGCTGAGTTGCTGAGAGTAAACACTAGTGTCTCCCAACTATCAGGAAGGGAACTAAGAAGTAGTAGAGATTGCATTTCATCTCCAAGTGGCATTTCTACACAAGATAGTTGATTTACCAGACTCTGAAATTGACTAGTATGTTCAGCAACAGAAGTTCCACTTTTGAGCTTCATATTCACAAGACGCCTCATCAGTAAGGCCTTGTTCCTAGCGGTCTTGGCCTGATACATATCTTCTAACTTCTTCCAAAGGGCATAAGCGTCGGTCTCTTGTGCAACATGGTGGAAGACACTATGGTCAATCCATTGTCGGATTTGACCAATAGTTTTTCTATTAATTTTCTTCCACTCCGTTGACTTGGCCGGGTCAGGATTAATACCTTTCATCTCTATTGGATAAAAAAGGTCTTTACAGCTAAGGAAATCTTCCATCCGAGGTTTCCATAGTGTGTAGTTGGTAGCCGTGAGCATAATCATAGCTGCGGAAGATGAAGTTGACTCGTCAAAGGTCATTTTCACCTTGTAAATAATTTTGAATTTCTGTTTCAGAAAAATTGGAGCAGAATTTCGAAAAATGGGCAGCACCGTTGCGTCCGGAACGGCCGAAAATGGTGGGTAGGCACTTTCGGGGTAAAAATACAATTTTCGAAAAATTATAGGCCGAAATTACAATTTTTCAAAAATTGAGGGACCAAACTGCAATTTTTCAAAATTTAAAAACTGACCGGTGGCGTGGCAGTGGCGTGGCGATGACTGGGCGCTGACGTGGCAGCTGATTGGACGCAGGTGAAAGATGGCAGTTGACTGATGACGTGGCGGCTGACTGTGCTGGGGCTGCACATGTGTTGCTGACGTGTCGCTGATGCAGCTCTGACTGGCTGATGACGTCAGCGATAACGTCAGCCGTCTTCTACTCTGGACTGCACGTGATGACGTCAGCGATGACGCAGACAGTTTTTGGCCGGCGTTTGGCGGCGCGTACGGCAGCTTCCGGTGGCCAAAAAATTCCCTAAAAATACCAGTTTTCTCGTCTCGACGAGACGAATCCAACGGTCTATTCATCTTGCAATTCTGAGCAATACTGAAAAACTCGATTTTTCAGACAGTAGAATTTTATCTTAAAAAATCTGGGAAAAATATCAAAAGCTCAACCAGGCTCTGATACCACTTGTTGGGAATAACACGATTGTGCTAATATGAGAGAAAAACACTTCTATTACTTTCAAGAATAGAAAGAAAAGACATACAAGCTCTAACTAAAACTCTCAAAAACAACACCTCACATATCTCTCAAGGATATTCACAACTCTTCTTGGTTGTGCTATGATGATCTATTCTAACTTACTTGATGATAGAAAGACTCTCCAAGCTCTCTATTTATAGCACCAAAACAAGGTAGTATGAAGGTGGAAGGAAGCTTCAATGGTGGTTGGAAGGAAGGTCACTCCTAGGTGTATGGAAGCTCCCTTTGTCATTCTTGCACATGGAGGAAACTTCATGGAAATTAAGAATTGAATTCTTCAACATACACCAAATACAAAATAATAATAATAACAATAACAATAATGAAAACAAAAACAACAGTGTAGATATACATAGTAATAAATAAGAAACCAACACTGCATTGCATAAAAAGTGAAAATGATTTTTTTATTTAATTTTTTATGTAAAACATGGAAACTCTCGAGGTGTGTGTTTGCATTCAACTATGAAGGAATTCTCCGGAAAATCACAATCACCTTTTCTTCTACAAAAAGATTTAGTTTCTTGTTTCACATTTCCTGACCACGTTTTCACGGAACATGTTTTTTCCATTGAACTTTTAATTAGTTTTTGCGACGCAAAATGAATCTAATTTTTATTTTATTATCCAAAGAAACAACTTTAAAAAGTATTCAAATATCTTCACAGCTCGTCAGATTCATTTCACCAAAATTTGGTTTAAGATTTTCTATAAAACAAATACTATCATATATTTTTTCACTACATATATCTAAGAAAAGGAGTTACTTCAAAACCATTATTTTGCTAGTGTTGAAAGCAATGTCTTAAAATATGGACACAGTTAGTTTTCTTATTTATTTGGAAACGGAAAACAGTGATAAACATGTTGGGGCAGAATATGAACGTCAGGGAGGCAACATATACTTACTGTGAGTACTTGGTTTCCTGTGAATATTACAAATAAAAACAAGATTAAGCTGTCATCCCACTTGGTTTCCAAGTGGGATTACTGTTATAAGAATTATAGGAATTACCTTTCCAGAAAATCTAGAAGAAGGGTTCAAAGCTTCTGACAACTGCGAATCTCGCTTTGACTCTTTCAAGACCTTCAATTCACCCAGATCAACCCAAAATAGAAGCCGTTCATAGCCTAAAATGAAAATCTAGTCTAGAGATAGAAAGATGAAATAGGAAGAAAATGAGAGAGGTAACGAGATAGGAAGATAATACTGAGTAAGTGTATTGAGGGAGGAAATAAAACGGCTCCCAAGTGCATTACCACACCGGCTACATTATAATGATGCAAGGTTTTTTAAGTTCCGTAGAAACGTTAGTATGAACATCTAATTGGATTGTTGAGATTGTTATGTACAATATTATTTGTGAAGGTAGTCTATTCCCTCATTCTTTGGTTTAGAAATAAAAATTATTCTAAGTCAAACAATAAGGATTACTCTACCTTCACACATATTACTTGTAATATATTAATCACATTTATTTTTTTTAAGTGCTCAACCATTACTTTTTTGCAAAAAAAATTGCTTGGAATGATTAAAATCATGCATGGTCTACAATCGTTTATTAATACTTACTTCTACTAGTTAAAAGTAATTTAGTTATGTCTCAACTAGTATTTTACCCATGTGTTGTTTGAGATGTAAAATGTGCATATTTTTAATGTTATTATATAAGTTCAGATGGAGATAATTAAACAGTGATTGGACACGCGGTCAACGCAGGAACCAAGTGAAAAGGTCCTTGCTCCATCTGCTCTATAGAACAGGCACAACAGAAATCAGATGATCATCAATATTGGAGAACATTAATTTATCAATGACATTTATACTTACATGTTGATTATTGTAATTAAGGGGCAGATCGTCAATCTCCACTAATTATAGGCGATCAGCCACCTGCATAGTATAACTAATGAAAATCATTTTGTTGAAAGTATATCACTTTCGATCTATGCATTCTCTAAGTCTTGTACTTTCCTACTTAAGTTATCATTTATTAGACTAATTTTTTTTGGTCTGGCATGTTAAAATCTAGTCCGATAGATAGACGTTTAGAATAAATCAAAATCTATGATATTAAGATTGATAGTTTTCGATCGTTTGAGTTTTGTGTTGACATATTTTATCTTACAAATCCTTTATTGACAATGAACCCATCTTTGGAGTCCGGGATCGATAAATTTTATTCTTTTAATAGATTTCTGATCTCATAAGAAAGTTTTGTTTTTTAAGTTTTAACCTTTGTTAGATTAACTACTTATCATTTACCAAACTATGAACTCGTTTGATAATATTGAAATCGACTTAATAGACTGAATGTGTTGAAATTGATGAAATTCTAACTGAACCAGCTAAATTGATTGAATATGCTGAATTGTGAAAAGTTTATATTTAAATTATACTACGTATAATTGTGTATATATATATATATATATATATATATATAGAATAAAGATCAAATGAGAACATTGCTTAACGTGAGAACGTGAGAACATCACATTTACCCCAACGTGTTGCACAATGAAGCTTGTATATTGCACATTTTCACATTTTCACTATATTTACCAAAATGCCATCATGTTTATTTAATATAGGCTAAACTCGAGCAAATTGAAAATGTGCAACACAATAGCTCCATTGTGCACCATATTGATTTAAATGTGAGTGTTCTCACGTTCTCACGTTAAGCATCGTTCTCACTGGAACCGCATATATATATATATATATATATATATATATATATATATATATATATATATATATATATATATATATATATATATATATATATATATATATAGGTTTTGGTTCAAATAAGAACACGATCTTATGAGAAAAATGAGAACGAATCTGGACCGTTAGATTTGCTTCAAATGAAATTCAGCGTGCATTAGATGAAACTGTAATGTGCATTAGGTGAAATTGAAATGTGCATCACAATGGGTATGATAGAGTGACATTATGTGCAGTTGAATTGTGCATTACGTGAAATTGAAATGTGCACTAGGTGAAGCTGAAATGTGCAGAATAAAAAGTACGATGTGATGTTATTTTTGTACTTTTTTTTCGCACATATCAGTTTCATCTAATGCACACTTGAGTTTAAATTTTTATTTTGCACATTTCAATATCATTTAATGCACATTTCAGTTTCACCAAATGCACAATTTGGTTCCACATAATACAATCCAACGGTCCAGATTCGTTCTCATTTTTCTCCTAAGATCTGTTCTTACCGGAACCGCTCCCTATATATATATATATATATATATATATATATATATATATATATATATATATATATAGGGGTGAGATCACATACTAACCATTCCTCCCATGCTAACCTACAAACTATCAAAAACGGTGCATCTTTACATTATTTGTACTGCATATTGAAGTTCAAAGTGTTGCATATTATTTGTACTGCATATTAAAGTTCAAAGTTTTGCATATTGTTTTTATTACATATTGAAATTCACAGTGTGCATCTTTACATTATTTGTACTGCATATTGAAGTTTAATGTGTTGCATATTATTGAGTTAGTAAGTTAGTATTTTAAGCATGGTTAGTATGTGATCTCTTATATATATATATATATATATATATAGAATTTTATTCATGTCCGGAATTCCGGACAGGAACTGCCGTCCGGACGGTGGCGTTTGGCCGCCTTCCCGGTGACATTTTTTGATGAAATTTTTTTGGCACGTTCTCCATCAAGTCTAGTTTATCCACAAAAAAATTCAGCCAAAAACTCAATCGGGAAGGTCGTCAAATGATTTTTGCAAGTTAACTGGTCCGGAATATGTATTTTCCGGACCAGTTAACTTGCAAAAATCATTTGACGACCTTCCCGAATGAGTTTTTGGCTGGAATTTTTTGTGGATAAACTAGACTTCATGAAGAACATGTCATAAAAATTTTGTCGAAAAATTCCACCCGGAAGGCGGCCAAACGCCGCCGTCCGGACGGAGGTTCCGGTCAGGAATTCCTGACCGGAAGAGTACTCTATATATATATATATATATATATATATATATATATATATATATATATATATAGGGAGCGGCAAAATATATATATATAAGATGAACTTTTAAGAGCATACAACACGCCACATAACTCTGTCATATCATCATATATAACAATTATTTAATTAATTTTTATATCTTTTATTTTATTATTACATTCTATTTTTATTACATGTTGATATAGAAATCCACCTTATTTGGTAACATTGCCAACCTCAATGTCACGTGTTATACTGTTATGTAGGCTATATTTTCACTTTTTAATTTCAGGATTTAGAAACCCCATACCTACGGTTGGAATCCCTAGACTCTTGATTTTTTTTATGAGTTTAGAATTGTCTAATTGAGAAAAAGAGTTGAAATTTTGAAAACGACACTTTTAGACATTTTTAATGTGACGAAATTATGAGTAAAATATAACATCTCACTATTAAAATTTAGAGTTAATGATGCATACCATTTACCCAGAACTTATTCAATTTCAGCAGAATCAGTCGATTTGTACCGTTTTATTGTTATCAAAAGGGCTCTATATTAAATTGAGAGGAGTTTTTTCTATTAAGTCATGTCTAGATTAACACGTATGTCTAAGCTAAGATGTCTGATTTAGTGATATTTGTATTTGCGTCTGTTTATTTTATATGCTTAATAAACAGTCTGAATCATGTAAAATAAACAATTTAGTATTATTCTTAATTTATAGTGTCAATGAAAAACTTCGTTTATTAATATAAATGTATGTTTGGTACAACTAGTTGAAAAGATACTCTTATGAGCTTTTTAATAACTGTTGCCTTTTATTGACTGAAAAGATCTTAAAAAGAAAAGGTGGTAGCTGTTTGGTAAAAAGGTGACTGTTTGATTTAGTTTGGTTTGGTATACAAGCTGTTAGGACTAATTAGTACTAAAAGTCACGAGCTTTTCTCAGATGCTACTCCTTGTAGCATCTCAAAAAAGATCTTTTAATTTCTGAAAAGCTCCTCAAAGTTGTCAAGCCAAACATATAAGGGAAAATGGAAACTAATAATCCAACCTTTTAGCGATCTTCTTTCAATAATCCCACTTTTTGATTATTCATGAATAATCCAACCTTTGCACCTCATCTTCATTCACTGGTCCCTGACCGGTTGATGACTTGCTATTCCAAGCTATTTTCTTATCTTTGCAAATCATTATACCTTAAATCTCATCTTTCACAAAGATAATATTTTGCAAAGATAAAAAAAATAACTTGGAATAGCAGGTCATTAACCGATCAGGGACCAACGAATGAAGATGAGGTGCAAAGGTTGAATTATTCATGAATAATCAAAAGGTGGGATTATTGAAAGAAGACCACTAAAAGGTTGGATTATTAGTTTCCATTTTCCCTATATATAATTAGAAGCTTTTAGAGACTTTTTGAACAGTACAAAAGCTAGAAGGCAGGGACTTATGCCCGCCAAACATAGCCTAAGGGTATGTTTGGCACAACTATCTAAAAAGACATTTTTACGAACTTTTTAGTAACTATTAGCTTTTAGTGACTGAAAAGATCTTAAAAAGAAAAAGGTGATAGTTGTTTGGTAAAACGCTGAGTGTTTGATTTAGTTTGGTTTGGTATACAAGCTGTTAGGACTAATTAATACTAAAAGTCACGAGCTTTTCTCAAATGCTACACCCGGTAGCATCTCAAAAAAGATCTTTTAATTTTTGAAAAGCTCTTAAAAAATGTCATGTCAAACATACAACTAGAGTTTTTTAAGGTCTTTTTACAGAATTGAAAAGCTAGAAGCTAGAGCTTTTTGTGTGCCAAACATAGCCTAAGTCTATTCCACAATCGATTTGAAACAATTGACAGAAAAACGTCTCAATAGACCCCTTAATGAGAAGGACTGCTATTATCCAGCTTAACGATTAATTTAGTTTTTTGACTAAAATTATTAAGTCATACTTCCAATTAAGTCATAAGTAAATATTACTTAATGACTGAATGATTAAGTGGTCAATTGTCATTAAATCTATTTAGTCGAAATTAAAATTAGCTAAATTACGTAGTGCCCGTGCATCGCAAGGGCTTGAAACTAGTACGGAGTAATAAAATAAAGAAAAAATTATATGAAACATTTTTTTTATAGATTACATGGATTTAGGGATGGACCCGGGCCGGTCTGGTTCCGGTTCCGGGCCGGGCCCGGGCGGGCTTTTTTTCGGGTTACATGGGCCCGGAACCGGCCCGGGTTGATACCGGGTCCGGGCCTAACCGGGCCGGGCCGGGCCGGGCCCGGTTCAATGTTTTTTTTTTTTTTTTTTTTGACTTTCTTGTTATCTCCCTACCCCCCCCCCCTCACCCCCACGCCCCAAACCTCCCTAAAACACCCAGCCCTACCCTAGGAAAAGAAAAAAAAATTGAAAAAACCAAAAAAAAAAAAATGAACCGGGCCCGGCCCGAACCGCCCGGCCCGGTTCAACAAAAATAGGGCCCGGAACCGGCCCGCCCGACCCGCCAACACGGGCTAAAAGCCCGGAACCGGCCAACCGGGCCCGGTCCGGTCCGGGCCCGCACAGTAGCGGGCCGGTCCGGTTCCGGGCCGGTTCGGCCCGGCCCAGTCCATCCCTACATGGATTACTTCCTTTTCCATTGTAGCATATTTTTCTTGTTCTCTAAGAATTGGACAAAACACATCGGCCAATAAATTCTCCGTTCTATCAACCGCTACTAACAATGGAGCTTTTTTCCTTTCAGCAATTGCAATGTTCTGCGGCTTCTACCTGAACGGTTTTAGCTCAGAATTTGATGAGTACATTTCCTTAGCATCGATCACTATGGTTGCTTAGCCACAAGGCCCACAAGTACATTTCCTTAATTTTTTGGTTCATCTCTTCAAGCTTGTTCCTAACATCATGCCGTTTATTTCGTCTTGTGGATAGAAATTCTCTTATGCTTAGTACGGAGTAGTATTCATGAACAGCAGCATCAAAACCTGTCAGTCATGCTGCCATTTTGCTCACTCGGTCACCTTCCAAAGAAAGTAACGTAGGATCATCTATGCAGGCAACGACTCTTCTTGCAACATCCTAATCCCAACAAATTACTGACATATCTACGAAAGCTGCAATCGCATACCATTACATTTTAAGTTTAGTTAGCCTACCATTCAAGAGAAGAAAGAATTGACGGTGTACAGAGATAAAGCGACGAAACAAGTTCAAATTACATGAAATACAGACTGACAAAATATGTTCTTAGGATTCTATTCAAAATATGTTCTTTATATACAGTTAGGGCAATTAATATGAAGTTTAAATATTTACTTAGGTGATGGACTGATCGCAATAAGAAACTTACAGCCCATGATACTTGGGTAGGGGAATTCCTGGACCACACTGCGGGGTCTCCGGTACCAAGCCGATTCCCGGTTTAGTCAAGAAACTTGAGCTAAGCAAGAAAAATAGGCAAATAGATAATCAGAGTATAGTTGGTCATTTTTTTTATTTCAACTTTTTCCCTGGATCTCATTCTTTTTTGTCTAATTACACATAGATTAGTCCACACATATTCCAGAAAATAAATAAAAAATACATACTTCAGTCGTAAATGGGCGATTCAAAAAGTATTCATGTGTTCTCATGTGTGTAGACATATCAAAGGATTGAAATCCTTATTAAGGATGGACAGTGGAGACGTCGGTGATGAACAGTAGAGATGTGAAGTAATTCTAGGCTGAAAGATGGAAAACAATTGTATTGCTTTTCTCTAAGCAGTGATAGCTTCTATTTTTTTTTTTTTTTATATCATAGCTTCTATTTTGAAATTAGAACACAAATAAGCTCTTTCTTTTTTGAAAATAAGCAACAACATGAGACTAAAGAAGGATGGCAGATTTAGTTACCTTTTGCATAATCGTATATATACTTAAGGTCTCATTGTCTTATTATTTTATTTCATTCATTATTCATTTATTTTGAATAATGAGCTTTACTAATAAATTATTGAGAGAGTAGAAAAATTGTGGAAGAAGCTAAGCACATGTATCTTTACTACTTTCATATAATAATTCTGTTAGAAACTATACTGAGAACACAGAAGTCATACTTCTGTCATAAGTATAGGGTGAATTGAGTTCACTTTAAAGTATAAAACTTATGGGATTAAAATTTAAAGTATAGTACATATGCGACTAAAATTCTGTTTTGGTAGATCATTTAAACATTTCATCAAATATTATATATGCAAAATAAATAATTTAGCGATAAAGAAACTGAAATTCTCCAATAATGAAACTACTATATCTTCAATCATCGAATTGAAGACCTAATGAAATTGAAAACATACTATATATGTAAAGATGAATAGACGACACAATTTAATTGAAATAATGTACCTTAAATGTTCTATTAAGCATCCTCTACAACTGAGACAACAGCTAAGGAAGCTACGAAGAACCTGGAGAATGAAAGGGATCTCCAGTTGGTATTGAATTTAATAATTGCTTTTACTTTTTCAATTAGAGTTCTCAGAAAAGATAAGAGACTTTGCAACTTAGAAAAATGAAGCAATTTAGTGAAAAGTAAAAAAAGAATC
Source organism: Cuscuta epithymum (assembly GCA_945859915.1). Classification (NCBI taxonomy): domain Eukaryota; kingdom Viridiplantae; phylum Streptophyta; class Magnoliopsida; order Solanales; family Convolvulaceae; genus Cuscuta; species Cuscuta epithymum. Next base: position 2,531,119 of record CAMAPF010000024.1, read on the forward strand.
GTACCAGTTGAAATCTTACCAATTGAATGGATGAAAACAAAAAAATGAGCAGATAAAATACAAAAGACAAAACAAAAGGAAAGGAAAGTAAATAAAAAGCCAACATGGATGTAGAGTGAAATTCAATCCCACAAAGCAAAGAATGTATTGCACGAAAATAACCCCAGACGGAGACGAAAAATTTACCCGATGCAGACCACATTGGTGAAATAGATCGCATTTGATCTGTGATGGAAGAAGACCATGTTGAATTCTGGCCTCTTTATGAAAGGAGAACCTTTTTAGCTATACAGCAACCTGAATAGTCAATATCATTGCAAATACTTATCAACATTAACACCCTATCAGATAAACTGAATCATTTTAGGTCAAACTAATTTCAAGTACCCATTTCGCATTAACAACCTTATCAGTAAACTGTATACCTGAACTATCTTAATTTAAAGCTATTACAACTTGCAAGCATCAACTTGTAAAGCAATTTTAACTTTTGAACGTATAAAAGTCATAGTTCTTCCATACCACAATAAACTTTTTAGTGGCTTTAGAGCATAAAAGAGATCTAAAACTTAAGAAGGTAAAAGAGATCTAAAACTTAATTTAGATTATTAAAACTTATTGGTTGTGCATGACTCTGTCGATTTTTAAATATTGTATCATGCATTGAAATACTAAAAGAAATCGCAAGTAAAGGAAAATGATGCATTTTCTAACTACCATTAAAGAAGCAAGGGAAAGCCGTACTTTTAAAACTTTCTCTATTTATTTCAGTTTAAGAAATAAATAAGCAGGGGACTAATGATAACAGTGTGAAAGGGAATCTAAAACATAATTTAGATTGTTATAGCCATGTAGGAAGGAGACATACCTTCCAAGATGGAAGAAGACCATGATGCTGAAATCTCCTTTGAGAGAAAGAAGCCAGTAATGATGGAAAAGGCTGAGATTTGGAAAAGTCACACGTCTAAGTGCTTCTCTAGTTCTCTATGGTAAAAGTAAAGCACCTCAATGAACTGTGCTAAACCCTTAATTCTATGTTCTAACACAAGTTTGAACCAATACTTAATTCTTTTTTACATGCATTATCAGGTAATTCTAATCAATGCTGTTAATCTAAATACATCTGCCACAAAAGAACCAATATATGTTACATAAATAATGTAATAACCGAATGGCTAAAAACAGAATGAACCCCAAATATTTATCCACCTGAATCAGCCATAACATCACCGGAAATGGCCCAATTTTTGTTATGTCTGGGGAAGGAGAGGCAAGCTTAAGAAATATGCATGAGCCAATCCCAATCTTATCATCACGGACAGTAGAAGAATGTAAGGATGAAAGTGGCCAAAAATAGCACAAACTAACTAAAAGTCTAAAACCTGTCCAATGGCTCTCTTATCAAGCTGAAAGAAAAGAAAAAAGCAAAACCAAGCTGGAAACTATTCTTAATGATTCTCTGCACGAAGAAACTAAAAACCCAACTAAAGTATTAAACCCCTTCCTTCATGTTTATACAAGTATTCCAAAGCTAATATTGAACAAGCAATGTGATGGTGGTCTTTGATATTTATTAAGAATACTCCCAAAGGTAAATCTTATACAGAAATGTGAAAGTATGCTTTGGCCACTTCTGTTTTTCCATGTTGGGAAGGACTAAATGCAAAACAATTTCATGGATGAACGATTTTTGGGGTAAAAATGAGCATAATCCAGGTATACAGGAACATACTCATTGAATTAAGAAACCAAAACAAGACCTGGAAGCAATGTTTCATGGAGGGCAAAATCAAATGAGGCAAAAGAAGTGAGGAAAGGAGACATGTCTGAAAGGGAGAGCAAGAAAGGAGTAAAAGTGGAAATGACCTCATTTATACGAAAAATCAATCAACATATCTATTGCCCAACTACAAGTGGCCTACACACCACATGGGATTCCAGGTATGGCCGTATGGGCAGCATACACCAAATAAAAAATTATGATAATAATAACAATAAAAATGACAACAAAAACAACACTGTAGATTTAATAAATAAGAAACCAACACTACATTGCATAAAAAGTGGAAATGATTTGTTCATTTAATTTTTTCTGTAACGCATGGAAACTCTCGAGGTGTGTGTTTGCATTCAACTATATAAGAATTCTCTGGAAATTCATAATCACTTTATCTTCTACAAAAAAGATTAAGTTTTTCGTTTCACGTTTCCCTATGATATCAAGATTTCCATGGAACGATTTTTTCATTGGACGTTTATATAGTTTTTGAAACACAAAATGATTTTTAATTTTCATTTTATTATCGAAAGGAACAACTTTAAAAGTCTTCAAATTTCACTGAATGGATACATTAGGCACAGTTTTTCTCATAAGCCCACACCATTAAAACCTATGCATATGAATGAGAGTTTTTCATATACTTACATTTACATACAAAGCACAATATGGAAAAAGTAATTCCTCTAATTTGTCAAGCTTTCTTAAAAAATATCTTAATGCGTGTGGGGTTCACTCAAACAATTTTGCACACAAAAAAGAAGGCAAGAAAAGAAAGACCAAGCAACATATGGACAACATATGAATTATAAGCATCTCTTCAATTTTGCACACAAAAAAGAAGGCAAGAAAAGAAACACCAAGCAACACATGGACAACATTTGAATTATAAGCATCTCTTCCCAGAAATGAAGAGACTGGATCTGAATAATCTGATAAATACAATATACGGTTTCTTATTTCTTTCATTCTTTTTTTGAAGAGGGTGGATGACCCGAGCCTGAACAGGCACATTTCAATGGCATTAAGGTGACATTTGTGACTTTAGGATGAAATAATTACAAATGTATATTCATAAGAACAAAATTCAAGTATGCATTTAGACCTGTAATTGATGTAATTTGAGGATTTGGCATTTCATGTGAAGCATAAGACAGCTGGCAGGGACAACCTCTCTGGTTTCTGAACTTGGTGGCATTGTGGCGCAAGAGAGAGTCATGCTTGATGGATTTAAATTGTTAATATCTCCAGTAGCAAATTTGGCTGCATAAGATATCTCTGTCCAGTGCTAGTCTTCACAGCTGGTCAGATCATATTTCACCAAATTTTGGTTTAAGATTTTCTTAAAAACAAATACGAAGTACTATCGTATATTTTTAATTTTCACTACACATATATCTCAAAAAGCTACTTAGTATATAAAAAGGAGTTACTGCAAAACCACAATTTTGGAAATGTTGAAAGCAATGTCTTAAAACTTGGTCCTGCGCTCATATAGAATGTGCGAAATGGGGTAACTGTTGTACAAGGACCGGACTGGAAAGGTACTACCTTCAATTCACCCAGATCAATCCAAAATAGAAGCCGTTCAGAGCCTAAACCAGTGATAATCTAGAGATGGAAAGATGAGATGGGAAGAAAATGAGAGAGGAAGATAATAGTGTGCAGGGCTTGAGACAGAATTCCATGGCTCAAACTTCAAATTTTTATGAAATAAACGTACCACTATCCACTTATCCAGGCCGGGCATTCGTAGGAATTCATCATTATCTTGCATAAGCCCGCATATCAGCCATTTAAGACGGCAGAAGCTCGAGGGAAAAACGGTTCATCAGTATTGCCACACCGGCTACATTATAGTGATCCAAGGTTTTTTAAGTTCAGTAGGAAAAGCCAGTATAAACATCTTGTTGTTAGATTGATATGTATAATTATATTTGTGCAAATAAGCCAGCCCTGATTCCATGATTTAGAAATAAAAATTCAAAATCATACAATTAGGGTTGGCTTATATGCACAAAAATTATTTGTAATATATCAATCACATTTATTTTTGTTAATGTATTATTTTCTACAAGTAATATTGGTTGAAATTAATAAAATTATGCATGGTCTACAAGAGTTGCAATACATATAGAAGGAATATAAAATCAAAGACGAGGCTCAAACAGAAAACCAATCACTTTTGTTATTTGGAGTAATTTGAGTTTGCATCTTATTTTATTGTTCAGATCGAACTTTAAAATTCTTTGCATTTGCACCTCAATCCTGTATGAGAAGACAAAAATGCACCCTTATCAGGAATATGTTGAAGGTCAAGAGAACTGTTAATGGAGGGACATTTTTTTTCATATGGGGTTGGATGCAAATACAAAGAGTTTTAGACGGAGTGCAAAGTCCAATTTGAACAATAAAATGAGATGTAAACTCATATTATCCCTTGTTATTTCTATAGATATAGATACTAGACGAAGTAGGGGTCTATCTAGAATAGAATAAGAATGTATTTAAAATTCTATGTTATTACATGGTGTACATATATTTTTGTCAAATAAAAGACAATAGAAGTTATAACAGAAATTTAGTTTGTATGAAAAATTGTAAGTGAAATTAAAATAAATAATAGGAAAAATTGATAGTAATAATCCCAACTATTGGCAGTCCGCTCATAATAATCTCAACTATTGATTATTACAGAATAATCCCAACTTTAGGGACCTTCCGCCAATAATGGTCCCTATGAATAAATTCTTGTAGTTTCTAAAGTGGATGAGATGAGATATAACAAGTAATCCCTATAAATAATCTCAACTTTTAATTTTTACGCTTAATTTCTATTTAAAATTCACTTTTTATAGAGGTAATATATGGCCATGGACCATTATTGGCGGATAGTCTATATAGTTGGGATTATACAAAAATAATCAATAGTTGGGATTATTTTCAGCGGACCGGTAATAGTTGGGATTATTATTTTCAATTTTTCCTAAATAATAAAGTGTCATAATAAACTCTATGTATATGATAATGGAATTAATGATAGTGTATTTATTGGTAAGTCTCATAAAAGTACAAAATAGAAGAATCATAAATGTTTATATTGTACAAAAAGTATCATAAATTTGGGAAAATACCCTTAACGGACTAAGAACGATTGTATATTCCAAAATAGGATGACAATGGTTTTAATTCCAAAATGGAACTAATCGGTGCCGTGTTTTGACAATACTTGAATTCAAACACAGCTGTATTTTTCAAACTTCGCAATAATTAGTTAATTATTCCTTTTTTTAGAATAAAAATATGACAACCTTATTTTGTATTTTCAAACTTTTTTACTCATGTTTCGATAATTTCCCCATAAATTTTCAAAAACTTCTTTATACATCACATTATTAGTGATGTTGATAGCACGACCGTCCTTATTACATATCAGAATCTATAACTCACTTCTTAACGTGACCATTGACAACGTACAATCGGTTGCACGTAAAAACAAAATATGGAAACATGTATGCCCACTTGATGCTGAGATTGTCCTTGACTTTTGTTTTTCGTCATGGTAAATGAAACGACGATTGAGAAGTGTTTTGTTAAAATTTGAGAGGAATTTTGTCAATATGGTGGGACTAATAACAACCGTGGAATCAAAACCTCTTGACCAATACTTTTGCCGGATATAACCTTCACCTCCAAAACACATTTGGAGTCTCATAACCGAGTAATAATCAGGCGAGTCTCATACGTAAGCGAGAAAACTGATCAATGTTTGTTTCTCATTAGTTAATTAACACAATAGGAACATCGATCAACTTTTTGTCCCAATATATGGTTGAATATCCGCGATGCATTGATGGTGTTAAAAAATTCTCGAGTATGCACCTCATCGAAGTTAGTGCCGGTGTTGCCTTCAAGTAAGCACTTACTTTAAAACTCAAATATGTCTTTATTTCTCTAGACATGAATGAAATCATATTATTATTGATAAGCGCTATAGCATCACTTGTTGTGTCTAAATAGCTCTTTGTTGAAAATATAATGGATCAACCATATTCTTCAGAAATGAGGGATAAGTGCTAACAACAATCGGAGCAATAGAATCACCTCATATAGTATCATCAGGTATATCAATGACGACCTCTCCATCACTGACATTCCCAATATTTTCATTTCCTATTTTGAGCACCAAATTTGAGAAACTTTTCAATTCGTCAACATTACAATGCGAAAAGCCACATTGCAGCATCGTTTTTGTTAGAGTACGTGACAACGTGTTCGAATATAGAGGCAGTAAAATTGCACAAACGACCACTTGTCATGATGCCTTTGGTATAACAGGGAGTATTTGCCTTACATCACGGTCGAGCAGTGTTCTAAGAGGTTGCAAAAGGCAGAACCTAGATGCGCTTAGGCATGAGGCGGCAGAAAAACATCTCGCATATGTTTTTTTCTATAAGCATAAAGTACGATTTCCTTTTAATGGTTGTGCAAAACAAAATGATGCTCTTTGCAGCTAAAATTTGTGGTACCATTTCAACTATTCCATATCACTCTCAGGATGTCTTTACAATCGAGTGTAAGCTTTAGACTTGAAGAATATTTGATTAGCACAATACCAATATTTTCATTTTCTGCATGTGATGAGCTTGAAATGGTTTTCTTTTCTAGCATGGACTGTAGTTGTAGCATGACAAAACTTGCCAACACCATGTGAATGGAATCCTCTTGATTCCTCTTCGTACAGAAGTTCTATTATATCTGGTAATATATTTTTTGACACTTTTCAACTTCACTTGAGTAGCAAACATTTGTTCTGATTTATGTATCCATTAATATTTCCTGGTGCTGCTTTTAAAATTCCACTCAGATTAACATTCTTATGTTGCAGACACTTAACTTTTCAGTCATACATGGATATGATGGAATATCATATAAGAGGTATTACCTTGATCGGAATCTCGAGAATAGGTAGTAGCATCTTCTCAGTCTCTCATTACATGAGCTTTGGTATTAGGCCTTTTTTGTTCCAAAACAATCAATGTATTTACTTGGGGAAAGTGTCAAATAGGCCCTCCTACTAATACAAAAAAGTCAATTAAGCCACTGAACTCAAAAAACACCCAATTAAACCCACGAACTATAAAAAACGAGGCAAAACAGTCCTTTTAGCATGTAATTAACCGATTCCAGGTAAACCTTTACACGTGGCGACATCCGACAGGTGGCCAAAAATGGCAACACGTGGTGACACGTGTGCGACACGTGGACTAATGGAATCGGGAACCGGTTAGTTACATTCTAAAAGGGCTGTTTTGCCTTGTTTTTTATAGTTCGTGGGTTTAATTGAGTGTTTTTTGAGTTCGGGGGTTTAATTGACTTTTTCGTATTAGTAGGGGGCCTATTTGACAATTTTCCCTATTTACTTTGGTATTAGGCCTTTGGCATGAGAGTCGGTGTTTTTTTTCACAAGATCTCACAAGTACAGATTACGGTGCTATTACCATGAAACGGGTATGTAGCTGTTTGGGATATAATGATATATCAATTTGTCATATAATCTTTTCTAAGTTCTAACCGGCAGTAGCATATAATCTTTAACTCATGAGCTAAACAGGAACTTTAGCCGAAAAATTGAAGGAAATGCGATATTGGAAGCTGCACAAGTATCACCGGCCTGCTCATCAGCTTTACAATTGGCTGACAAGGGAAATCCAAGCATTAACACAGGTCAATTTGCTTGTGTAGTGATTGAATATGTGAATAATTTATGGCGCACAATTGCACATTGTATAATTCTATCACATATGTATAATGTAAGGTCACATCTATCAATTTTAGAGAATTCGTTGAGACCTGTAAGATGAAAATGATGGAAAACATGGAGAAATATTTCATAGCTGTTAGCTGCCTATCATCCATCTCGCTCTTTTTTTTTTGTAGTGATCATGTGTTGACTGTAACAAATACGACTTCTGCAACTTTAGTACTACATACAATCCTACCCCTATATGAAACTACCATCTCATGCATTATTATATGGGACTTCAACCATGTGCTATCTTCTAAATTTGCATCTTGCCTCATCATTTCATAGTTTCTTCAGCATTTTCATCCAACCAGCTTCTAATTTTATATCCCCTTTGCCCCATATTCATCTTCATTCCTTTATTCCTTCTCTAAATTATCTCCTCTTTTCTTTTAGAAAAATGGTTCTCTTGTTGTTATTGTTTCTCTACTCTAAACAAATTATAACCACACCATCACTACTTTATTGAAAGCCATGCAAGTAAACCCAGAGTTTATTCAGGGACGGGGGGAACAACAAGCTCCTATCTTCCAATCTGGATGCATCTCCTAACTTCTCTATATGGGAATGACATAAGTTCATGTGCATTGTGCGTTTTCTTTAGGGGTCAATTTCAGTATTCTCAGTGATGATAAAGGCACAAGTCAACTAATGAACTATTTTATCACGATTAACATGCATGTTGATTTGCTTAACTGCCCCATGCATCTGTTGGCTCAGTTAATACATGGAACTATGCAAGACAAATGTATCCTTCTTAACCAAGCAGCTACTATTGGCAAATGGTACCAAAAAGGCTAAAAGCTCTTGTTTGCAACTTTGCATTTTAAAAAAATGTCTCTCCTCTTTCCTGGGAGGTTCGAGTTCAAATCAGGATGATTGCCAAAAACCTGGGGAGTGTGGCCAAGATATTCTCTTTCCTAAACCAGCACTTTGTACATACACTTTTGATCTTTAGCCAAACCAAGCTGAAGTTTTTTGCCTTGTCCGTCCTCAGCTGATCAGTGACCATAACAGTGGGTTTCATGCCAAAAGATAGACCATAGAATGATAAAGTTAAGTGTTGATATCATGAAGTTGCTGAACACTCCATATCTAATTTTCATTGCATAGTTAGTGGTTAATATGTCACCACAAAGGCACAAACTAAACTTGTCAGGAGCTGCTCCCATTGGTCTTGTGATGTTGAATTTACTTCATCTTCAGGAAGAAGATGTTGATATAGTGGTAAATCACCTAAATGGTGTTATTGAATCCTTCAAGAGGTATTGATTTGTTTTGCCTACTAGTGGTGAACTAATTAAATTTAAAGCATTCTGATATTTTTCTCCACTAGAGCTCATATTGCTCTGAGCTTTTAAGTCTAATTATTTTTGTTATGCTTCACTTGAAAATGTGCAGCATAAGTAGCCTGATTTCCAAAGTAGTTTTGTTTTGGATGGATTTTTCATCATTCTATTAGTTGAACTAGAAAAGGCGAAGAATATGATGCATTCCAAGCATTTAATGAGTGCCATTTTAGCTTGTCCACTTTTATAAATGCTGTAACATTGCAGAAACATGGAAAACCCATATGCAAAGGACTGCGGAAGAATATCTACAAGAATTTAGAGTCTTGGTGTCTCAAGCAGCAAGGCCTTTCCTATCAGGCCGAGCAGATCGCTTGGTCAATGAGTTAGAACTGTTTTAGCCTCAGAGTTGACAATCGATGCATTTGAAAAAGTTTATGTCCAGCATCTCGGCTGGGAGTGTGCCGAAATAACTAAAGATGGCGCAGAGGAAAGAAAAATTGAAAGTTTTCCCACTCCATATATCTTTGATGGGGACTAATGAAATGGATGACCTTTTTGTAAATGCTAGACTTTACAAAAACATTTTGTATTTGGTATTTTCGACCAAAATGTCAATTTCAACATGTCAATGATTGTCATACGTATGTTGTTTCGGAATTTGACATTTGACATGGGAAATGCACTATGTTGGTTCCATCTAATTTGAATTATAAGCAAAAAACTTGTATTTCAATGAAGATGGACTCAACATATACATTGTTATTTTATATAAGTTAGTTTTTTTTAAATAATTTTTTTTGCATGAATGCTCTTCTCCCTTTTTTGAATACTCTTCTCTTGTTTCTATATTAATCCTCTATTTAGATATCCAAGGGAATTAGGGAAACAACAAATAATGTACTCTGCTGACCTTTTGCATAATCACTGAAAAATGCGGATGATTAGATATTATAAAAAAGAAAATTATCAAAAGAAAATTATTGCAAATATTTAAATATATACCAAAAATGAATGCGGTGTGAATATTATTCACCCATAATTGCAATTTTTAACGGAATCTCAAAAATTATGTTTGCACGTATGCGTGAGTTAGGGAACTATGTATTTCCTCTGCCCCATTTTAGGAACAATGTACTTTATTTTAGACTTTTCAAAATGATCATTTTTCAAAATTTAATTCTATTACTTGTTTACTTATCACTTTATATTTGTATCTATTATTTCACCCTTTTCTTCTTCTTTTTGTAGACATTGTTTTCATACTAAAATTACCTTGTTCTAAAAAAAAATTTGGGTGTCAAATTCAAATGTATATTAAAGAGTACTCCCTCCGTCCTCTTTTAAATGTCTCGCTTTACCATATTGGGATGTCCCTATTTAATTGCCCCATACCTTATTTGGTAAACTTTGTGTGGCTCAAAATCATTCTTACTTTATTCTTACTTTATCAATTAATATCAACCACACAAACTCACTTTTCTTAAAACTCGTGCCACTATCTCCCGTCCCATTTAAAAGGGGACGGAGGGAGTACATTCTAAAATAGAGGGAGTAGAGATGACAACAGGGCGGGTTTGGGGCGGGGGGTTCAATTCCCCCATTCTTGACCTTATGTGTGAAAAGTCTCTCATCCCCACTCGACTGCCCCGTCCCTCGTTACTCCTATACCCGCTTGCCCACCGCCTCTCGCTGGTGCCACAGGTGCACCGTATAAACATAAGTTGAGAAATAATGAGAATTAATCTCAATCTAGGGATTCAACTAAGTTGCAGTAAAAGAGCTCTTTATCGCACTGAAAAATGCAACACTGCGCTGTGGTATTTTCGTAAATTAGAATTATTCTGTCATCTTGATTTGGTAAATACTCTCTCCGTTCCATTTAATAAAGTTTTTGTGTTATATTGCTATCAATTATTGTTTGATGTAGGTTTATTTTTTATGTTTTTCAATCACTATGTTTTTAATCAACAAAAATATCTTGGCAAAAACAAAAAATAATGAAACCAAAACGAAATAAACTGAACGGAATAAACCGTGATTTCAAAATTCAAATTTTGAAAATTAAAACCGAACTGATCTTTTTACTTTGGTTTGACATTTGGTTTTAGATAAAAACCGTACTATTTTAACCGAACTCACCCCTACTTCCTAGTTTCTACCCCCAGATGAAACTACCACCTCATGCATTATTTTACGGGCTTCAGCTATGTGCTGTCTTCATATTTTGCATCTTGCCTCATAATTTCTTAGTTTTTTCATCATTTTCATCTAACAAGCTTAAAATTTTAGTACCCTCTGCCTCATATTTATCTTCATCCTTTCCTAAATTATGTCATCTTTTCTTTAATAGAAATGGTTCCCCGGTTGCTAATGTTTCTCTCTTCTCTAAACAAACTTTACCAACACTGTTACCGCCTCATTGAAAACCATGCAAAGTAAACCAAAAGTTTATTATGAGGGAGCAGCAAGGTCCTATCTTCTATTATTGATGCATCTCATGAATACTTTATATGGAAATGACATAAGTTCATGTGCATTGTGACCATAACAGTAGGTTTCATCCCAAAAGATACACCATAGAGTGCTGAAGTTTAGTGTTCATACCATGAGGTTTGTTGAACACTCAATATCTAATTTTCATTGCACAGTTAGCGGAGAGTATGTCACCACAAACTAAACTTGTTGCTAGGAGTAACTCCCAATGGGTTTGATTTTTCATCATTGATCACATGTCTTGTAATATTGTTAGAGTGAATTTCCCAAATAAGAGTAAAACATAGGCTAAATGCAAAAATAGGACCTATTGTTTCAAATTCCCTAAATAGAAGTAGTCATGTGTGTTTCAAGAGGTATTAATCTGTTTTGCCTACTAGTGATGAACTAAATTCAAAGCGTTTTGATAAGTATCTCGTCTAGAGCTCAGATTGCTTAGTTAGATCAGTTATTCTATTTTTGTTTAACTTCATCTAAAAATGTGCAGGCATAAGTAACCTGATTCCCAAAGTTAGTTTTGTATTGGATGGATCTTTCATCATTCTTACCTCTTCCTATTAGTTGAATTAGAGAAGGCAAAGAACATCAAGCATTCAATGACTCCCATATTAGCTTCTTCACTTTGATGAGTGCTGTAACTATGCAGAAACAAGGGAGCCCATATACAAAGGACTCTGGAAGAAAATCAACAGGATATATACTTGGTCTGCTGCTTATCATTGAACATGCGTGTGAATATTACAAATAAGAACAAGATTAAGCTGTCATTTAGAATATGCGAAATGGGATTACTGTTATAAGAGGACTGGATTTGATGTAATGGAATTCGAGAGAATCAATCTCAGACTATAGGTATTACCTTCCCAGAAGAAAGGCTAAAAGCTTTTGGCAACTAGGAATCTTGTTTTGGCTCTTCCAAATCCTTCAATCCACCCAAATCAAACCAAAATGGAAGCAGTTCAGGGCCTAAACGAGTGAAAAATCTAGAGATAGAGTGTTGGAGGAATTGGCCGGATAAACCTGCAAAAAGCGTCAGAAAAATAATATAGCTCGAGACGCGTCAGACGCTGTCCTCAAGAAAGTATTTCCGACTAGCGAAAACCTTTCCCCAAGATATAACGAGCTCTTCGGCTTATGCCGGTAACAGAACAACGAGAATAAAAAATATATTATTCCAGCAGAAGTGATTTGAGGGGATGTTCGGTTGATAAAACTGTAAACAAAGTAGATGATATATGTGTATACGAAGTATATATTAGCAAGCCTGGTACTCGACCAAAAATGAACATGGTTCACTTCTTTCACATGTAACTATATATATCTATATACTCCATATTAATTATATATGCTCAACCCACTAACTAGTACAACCGTTATGAGTATATATCATTTAATAATATTAACTCCTTCCATCGCAATTGTAACGTTCATGGGAGTATAGTAAAATATGTTAAATTTGATTAAGTGTTAAAAGTTTCCAGCCATGCACCTCAATGTACCGAACGGTTTGGAAGAGTGGACATCAAAATGTTATTTTACAATAAATTAATGATATTAAAAGCTACCTCAACATTATTACTAAGGAAGTTAAAGAATCACTTTTAGTATACTGTATTTAATTTAAGAATAATATTTTATTCATTTGAAATACTCACAATATTTCCAACAATCCCCCACATATTTCAAATGAATAATTTTAGATGTTAAAAATGGTTTAGAAAATTTTCTGCTGGATTAAAGGAATGAGACTTTAAGTTTGGTGTCCGTAGACTTGAAACCAAACCGAGACGATTAAGTCTTAATAAACCGAGCTTGTGGTGAAACCTATAGTTTCTTGAAACCAACAAGCTACTATTGGTAAATCAGGGTCTTAACAGTCGTGTCTCACCCCGCACAATTTCTCGTTATTACGCCGTTGTGCGCCGTAAGGCCATGCGCGTGCTTGGTTTTCATGAGTGCTCTAGAAGTTTTGTCATGCTTCATGGAGGCGGCCCCACCTCACACTCATATAGGTGATATCATCAAGTGTGTACCGCTTTTGCACACCACCCTTAAGTTAAAGGCTATGATAATCATTAAGAGCTTTTAGCTCACCCTCTCAAAGAATGCGGTTTCTAGCCTATATCTCACATCATGGAAATGGGCAATTTTAGTTAGGCTAGCAGAACTAAATGGAAGACTTGTTATTACCCATTTGAACTTGCTTCATGGGATCTCCAATCACACAAGTTGGGTTCCCATCCCCATTTGTTTTCAAGTGACACTAGTCCCATTTCCTTCGATGTTTCGGTTATCATTTTTCGTCCTAGGGATTATGTCAAAGGAGTAGCTAATTCCTTCTCACTTCACAAAATTAATGGAAATTATTCCATTCTCAAACATCATTGCACCACTTTTAAGGGTGAAATGGATATCCACTATTTTAATTTTGCTCATGCGAGTCGACCCAGATTTCGTCGTTGTATCCCGGCAATACAACGGATAACTCTCAATAAGAAATAACATCGATGTAACCCTCTAGTGCATCGGATAATTCTCTATTATTTAAAATGTGTACCATCATTGTATCATTATAGTACAATGGATCATTCTCATATATATAACATCACTGTACCAGTCTAGTACAATGGATATTTCTCAATTAAAACATATCATTGTTGTATCAATAGATTACAACGGATAATCTCAATAAAAATTACCATAATTAATGATACTTCTCAGGTATCTCAATAACCGCCTCAACGCAGTCTAATAATTCCCATTTGGGTTATTAGTATATTGGCTCAATCTTCCGATAACATAAGTTATGTCAGGCCTCGTATACTTTATAAAATGTAATAAACATCCAATAATTTGGGAATAATCATATTGAGCCTCGAGATCACCTTTTTTTTTTTTAAAGTGCATATGAGAGTCATAGGGAATACTCACGGGGTGACATTGAAATGTCCAAACCTCTTATAGAAGTTTTTCCACATAATGCTCATGAGATAGTATACTACCATCATCCTTATGACTTTCATACCCAAAATCACATATCATCCACACATAAGCAAATAAAAATGCACACACCATTTCACATTTAATGCATAAACAATGTGTGTTCCTGACCACTAACCACATGACCCTCCGGTTGCACCATATAAATTTATTCCTCTTGCTCACCATTTAAAAACACAATTTTAACATCCACTTGATGAAAATAGTTTATAATTAATAGAGTCATATTCGGGTTGGATGGCCCAAAGACAAGATGGATTTTTTTTTCTTAATAGTTTGTGAAAAGTCAAAAGTTCATCACTAATAATATATGTATAAAAATCATTTCCAAAATATTTCTCTAGCTTTGACTTCTTACTTCTTCTCAAAAGAGAAGGTTCAAAAAAAAATTATTTTCTTTTAATGGATCACTATCACTAGAGGCTTCATCACTAAAGGTTTAATTTCCTTGTAATGGATTATACTCACTGTATGGTGCAACGGTCTTGTGTTCAAGCTTAAAAGAAAACACATTTTCTCAAATTCAACATTTTTGTTTCAACAACGTTTAAGCAATTTATCATACATGCATCATTTAGTGTGTACACATTCTCCAAAAATGATCACATTAATATCAACAACAATATAGCTTAAAGTATTGCACATTAGCACACTATTTCTTCAATTTATGAAAATGACATATGTGATCTACTGTTTCAATTTATGCAAATTAAAGGTAGCCAAAAGCTATAAAGCTCATTTTCACTCAATGGGACAGATAATAAAATTTAGCCAAGCACCCCCACAATTTTAGATATTTAAAAATAGGTGCATAGCACTTCTAGAATTAATAGAGATATAATTTATATCTCAATTTTTTGTTTATACACAACAATTTTATTAGATAAAAACTTGCCTTTTTAAATTTAAATAAGATAAGGTTTAGTTTATCTCAAAAAATCACCAATAAATGTACAAAAAACTTTTACCACCTCTAATCACAGTGTAGATGCTCTAACAAAACTTATATAAATTCATCAAATATATCGCATTTTTCTAGAAGGTGCTTCCATATGACTAAGTATCAATCTTAGGATATTTTGGAGTTTCATATATCAGGCAAAAATAAAGACACACATTAAAAATGCCATATAAAACGCTAAATCTATTATATCACATAACAAAGTAATTTACCAACCGTATGTACGTATAGCATTATCATGCAACACTTCAAAATTACTAAGCACAAAAAGTTCATCCTTACAATAGTCATTTCCCACAAAAACATCATTGTTGGTCATAACAAGTTTGTCACAACCAAAAGAAACTTTAACTCCAACTTTTCCCAAGAGAGAAACGGAAGCTATTTTAGTCCGAATCTCGGGCACATGAAGCACGTCATTTAGTGATAAAGTTTCCCCCGATGTGAGCTTAAAAAGAACTCTCCCTTCACCGTGCACCTTAACGGTTTTGAATCCGCTAGGTACACGAGCTCTTCACCATCTCCTATGGTGGTATGGGAGGTAAACATTTTTGTTTTAACAAATATATGCTTGGTAGCCCCGGAGTCTACCACCCACTCATTCACATCATTAGTTTTACAACTTTGAGAAACAACCGCAATAAAATTATCTTCACTACAAACCAAGTTAAACTTAATTTTAGTGGGTTGTTGTTTTTCATAGTTGTCATTTTATCACTAAATAAACGAGTAACATTTTCCTTAAAAAATGGAGATAAAAAATGACTTATTGTAAGTAGGAAAGTGGAGAAACTAACCATTATACGTAGAAGACTTTTGTGAGCGTTTATCCGATTAATAGGGCTCCACATGCGGGTGTATCACAACCTACTTCACAACGCACATGTATAGATAGTCAGATAACATTGCCCAGATGAGTGTGACAGCAACGCCTTGTGAGATCATATCTGCAGGCCTATCCGACATCATATACTTTCTTGAGATTGTTGGAGGAATTGGCCGGATAAACCTGCAAAAAGCGTCAGAAAAAATAATATAGCTCGAGACGCGTCAGACGCTGTCCTCAAGAAAGTATTTCCGACTAGCGAAAACCTTTCCCCAAGATATAACGAGCTCTTCGGCTTATGCCGGTAACAGAACAACGAGAATAAAAAATATATTATTCCAGCAGAAGTGATTTGAGGGGATGTTCGGTTGATAAAACTGTAAACAAAGTAGATGATATATGTGTATACGAAGTATATATTAGCAAGCCTGGTACTCGACCAAAAATGAACATGGTTCACTTCTTTCACATGTAACTATATATATCTATATACTCCATATTAATTATATATGCTCAACCCACTAACTAGTACAACCGTTATGAGTATATATCATTTAATAATATTAACTCCTTCCATCGCAATTGTAACGTTCATGGGAGTATAGTAAAATATGTTAAATTTGATTAAGTGTTAAAAGTTTCCAGCCATGCACCTCAATGTACCGAACGGTTTGGAAGAGTGGACATCAAAATGTTATTTTACAATAAATTAATGATATTAAAAGCTACCTCAACATTATTACTAAGGAAGTTAAAGAATCACTTTTAGTATACTGTATTTAATTTAAGAATAATATTTTATTCATTTGAAATACTCACAATATTTCCAACATAGAGAAGCCCATAATCCCAGCTGCTCACCATTGAAGACGAAAGAGAAGCTCCAGGGATGGAAGCTACAAAACAGCTCTTAAATGTATGTCTCTCACCCACACCGACACCATGATCGCTTTCCAGGGGTTTAAAATTCTAATAAATTTAGATAGTGGTTAATCATGGGTTGTTGTGTATAATAATACTCGTACGGTTGTTCATTCTTACATTGTTTGATTCAAAGCTAATTTAGAGAATCAATTAATTAATTCTAAATCACACAATGTAGGGATGTCCAACCGTGAACGTATTATTTATCACACTAGATTCTCACCCGTGCGATGCACAGAATAAATATTAGAAAAAATCATATCATATTATTTGTAAAATAATGCGAATGTACAATTGTTTTACAACAAATATAAAGCACAAATGTACCAAAAGAAACAAAAGATAATGAATATCAAAAGGTTATAAGAATTAAGAAGAGTCAAAGTGTATTCTTAACAATATTTAAGAGATTGAAGCACTTAAACTCCTTTTATCATGTTTTAGTACATTATTTTTTTTACCAGTGTTTTAGTACATTATTAGATATCTTGATTCTCGACTCAGAATTATAGAAAAATCTAATCTTTATATTTTACTTATTAGAAAAAAGTTTCTTCAACTATTCACAATTGTCAACTCATTCTATTGGACCTTAATACTCCCAAAGTCCCAAGGCTTAATACTCCCAAATCCCAAGGCCGTCTTATTATTTTTAGTGACCATATTTAAAATGTTAGTTTGAGGCCCCTAAAATATAAAAATTTAAAATCACATTATTACGTACTACCTCTATCCCACTATTATTGTTCAGTTTCTATTCACCTGGTCAATACAAATCACTATTAATCTCTTTATATATCAGATTTTTATCAAATTTGATTCTGGTTTTTGTCACTGTAAAGATTTTAATGTAGTTTATGAATACTTAATTTTTTTCCTAAAAATAATTTGAGTGCGGAAAGATACCTGTTTGCTTTATCATCGATCAAGCATCATAAACCAGAATGAGACCATAATAGATTAATAGTGGGACGGAGGAAGTATAGTAAAAATAAATACTTCCAAATAAATAATCAAAATCAAAATAATGGACATAAATGTGATCAAGTAATTTTTAGTATCTATAATCGTATTCAAATTTTACATCATAATAACTTATACACATTTTTGTCATTAATTTTTTTTTTAATAATATTTTTTAGAAAAAATATAGTAAAAAAACTACACTGTTTATGTTGGTCAAAGTTGACAAACTTGTGAGGAATGAAGGGGGTACAACTTATACCATAATAAACTTTTGTTTCATAATCATATGAAATTAAAATAAAATACTGGATGAGATTATATGAAATGTCTTTATTTTACGTAGTAGTTTTTGACAAAAGCAAATGTAACTACTCCATATTATCAAGTACATCATAAAACGGAGGATAAGGATTTCAAATTGAGTATTTTTTATTCATTAACTGCCTCCATGAGAGAAAAGTAATAATACTAAGTTAGCCGCTAATGATTTGATATCCTGAACTACCAAACAAAGAGAAGATTTGTGTGACTCAGTCTAAACACTCGTGAATTAATTAGTAAAGCATCAGAATCGCCAAAGCCTCGGCCACAGAAGAAATGTATTCACCTCGCTTTTGAATAGCACCACCTGGCACCTGCCAAAACTTACTTCCCTGATCGCGTGCCATCCACACGAAACCGGTGACTCCTGATCCATGCTTAACTGCTGTGCCGATACACGTTTAACTGTTACGCCAATGTTAAGCTTCAATCTGCCAGCATATAGTCTCATCCATGACTTCAAGCTTTGCTGTCGTTGTTCCTAGACTTCAGATTGCTGCTGCGCCCTTTGCCAGGAAAGAATCAATGAAAGAATCTGCGTCAATTTTAAACGTGCAGCTGAACCATAATTATTATTCCAGAGTTTTGCATTCCAGAAACACATACGGAGTAATAAATTTGTAGCAAGTCATTACTGTTATTATTTGAAACCTCATTCACCTAGTCCGTAAAAGACACCCCTGTTAATATTTAAAACCTCATTCAGCAAGCTCCATAGTTGATGCGATAATACTTATTGTCGGAATGTATGAAAAGGACTTTCATTCTCCTGACCACACACTATACAAATAGAACAGTCACTCTCCCCCAAATTATATTATCTGTTATGGGCAAACTCTCGAAGCAAAGATACCAAAAAGACACCTTAACTTTCGGGGGTATATGCAAACCCCACCAAAAAGAGTCCACAGGTTCTTTTTCTCTCTGTCGGACACGTTATGCTGCTGTTGCCGACACAGGACATCCCCCGTCGCAGGAAGGAAATCTGGATCTATTGCAGTTGCGGATTCCAATTTGTCTCATGACTCCCATCTCTTTAGGTTCTCGCCTGCGGCTTTTACAGTGAAAGAGGCGATCTGCACTATTGGGTCTCCCTAGTACTCCCTTACCCTTCAAACTTCAGATTATGGTAGCTTTCCAATTGAAGCTAGCTATCTTTTACACAAAGGATGAGAAACTGCTCCATGATTGGCTCCAAGTTCTTAACATCGGTATCAAGGCGGCTGCTTCTTTGTATCAAAGGGACCTCCTGTTTTACTCTTCACACATCATAAGTACCTGACTACTTGCTGAGTGACATCTGAAATAAACCATGAGCTCACTCAGAAGTTTTCCATTTTGATAAATGTCATAATAGTATCTTCAAAAAGGACAGTTTACGGTTGAAAGACTTGTAACCTCACAATTTGATTTAGTTTTATTGGCATAAATAAAAAGGATGCATATGATATGACCATCCAAATAAACTAACCAAAATTAGGCAGCTGCACCATGTTCTAAATATCATTATAACCATAATAATAGAATGTTTGGATTCCTGGGAAACAATGTTTGTGGATAAAAAAATTATGCATAAAGAAACCTAATAATATCATGATAATAGTAGCATAACAATCATAATTTAAACTCAACATAATGGTTCCACATATTGAAGCAGCATTGCAGCAGTCAAGGTAGGATGAACACTATGGCCGGGAAATCCATATGATATGATCACCCAATTAACGGACCTGACAGATGCGCCACTCTCATCATAATAACAAAACATGTGTGTTTCTTGTATCCAGATTGTCATGCCCAAGTGGTAATCCTTAAGTGCCAGCCAACACTTTCTAATAGTAACAGTTTCGAGAAGTGAAATGAAAGTCTGCTCAAAATTAAAGAATTCGTAAAAATCAGGTAGAGTTGTTCATCATCATATTGTTTTCATTATTAACTTATCTTTAAGTAAATAAGAAACATACAGACTTCTAAATTCTCTCAACATTTTGTTAAAGCAACAAATTTGACCAATATAAATTAATTTAAAAAAAGGAGTGTTGTTATCAAAAGTAGTATACATATAAAAGTAAATCTGCAGATGCATTCTTGAGAAAAAAAAGCCCATTTAATAAACCAAGACTAAAGTCTAGAAAATATGTTATGGAATGGATTAATGGGCAGAAAACTCATCCTTCACATAATTCTATCCAAACTCCAAATATTATAAAATATGGATGGAAAAAATGTACCCTGTTGAAACCAAACCTGAAAAGTCCAGCCTTTTCAAGAATATCAAAGTATAAAAATCCATCCATTTGTTCTTTTATGTATAATGATTAAATTTTACAAATTGAATCAAACCTGAAAAATCCAGCCATTTGTTCTTTTACCACAAAAATAGTTGATTAAAATGATTAATTGAAACCAAACCTGGTCTTACCAAACTTAAAAAAATCCAGACGTTTCCTCATTAGTCATTATTCAAATATGACCTTTGCATATACTCTATATACTTGTATATAGTTTCCCCGGGTTCTTTGCTTGTAAGGTGCTTAGAAGATTTCAGCAAACCATTGAATGATTGATTCCTTATTCTTATATTTTAGTGAACCATTGGTCCCTGCAAAAACATAAGGAGCTTAAACTATGCATTAAGAAATTACTTTTACCTAAATATGATTGGAACATGTTTGTATTCTTGCTAACTCGTTCAACTTTTCTGAGTGTTGATTGGTGTTGCTGATGTTGTTGAAACGATTCTCGAAGCAACATTTGAATAACCCCTTGCTGCAGTTTTAGGCTTCGTGGCGTAGCAGAAACGGAAGTTCCACCGACATTAGGACACAATCCCCATCTACTCGCCATCGAACGTGCAAGCAGACATAGCTGGATCTGGTCGCAGTTGTGGCACATCACCAGTCACAGGCGTCAAAAGATGAACTCGTCGTTGCTGCTATCCCTGCCGAATTTCCTTAGCCGGTTGTTATCTCCCTCCATGGGTTCACGGCCACTGAAAGGACAGCCCACACTGAGATGTTGGCGAGTGGCGACGATCTATCAACGAAAATAGAGAACCCAGCTCGGCTCTAGTAATGCCCTTGCCCTCCGTCGGAAGCCTCTTGTCCGCTTTCAATCGATCAACGACCAAATATCGGTAGAAAGGATTTGGATGCAGATTTACAATAGGCAGGGGAAATAGAGTGTTATGTTCTGCTTAACATAGAGATGAAGATCGGGCAGTAGATTGACACCTTTCTAATCACCTTTCTTTCTCAATTCTCATCACCTTTATGGCAGTAAATTCACTCCTTTAACCTTTGGTTATAACAGCTTCAACACGTAACAGGTACTTTTACTTTACCCGATGCATTGCAACAAAATAGATGAGCAGAAATAACATTTGTATAGGCGGTACAAAACCCAACACAGCGACAACCAACCAAACACGTCCAGTATGGGTTGGACTGATATTTTACTCTGATAGTGACACTTTTGAGCGGGAAAACAGCCTGGTTTTCCACCTCTTTTTATATAGAGGTAGATACTCCCTCCGTCCCGAAAACAACTTCCCAGTTGGACTTTCACACACTTTTAGAAAATAAATTTGACTTTATTGTAGAATGCACTGTTTGACACTGTTTGGCACTGTTTATCACTTTTTTTATGTAGATAATTTGCCAAATAATGAAAGTATTGAAGTGTGAAGTTAATTTTGGGACATCCATTTAAGGAAAGTGGGAAGTTGTTTTCGGGACGGAGGGAGTATTAATTTTTTAGATGAATTAGATAACTCTTAATTGATTAAATAAATAGAAGATTATTTCAACTAATTTTTTATAGATAAATTAGATGAATGTTAATTGAATATAAAGAGATATTACCCGAAATAGGACTAAAAAAGTTTGCAAATTCCAAAATAGGACTTCCATGTTTTTATTCCCAAAATAGGACTAATTACTGCCATGTTTTGGCAGTACCAGACTTCAAACATGACAGTATTTTCCAAATTTGGCAGTAATTAGTCCTATTTTGGGAATAAAAACATGGCAGTCCTATTTTGGAATTTTCGAACTTTTTTAGTCCTATTTCGGGAACTTTCCCTTGAATAAATGAATTGAGGATTATTTGAGCTGATTCGCAAGTCTTGTATGTGCGTGTTCTTACTGAATAATCGCCTCTCTCTCCTACTTGTTTGCTCTGACTTCTCTCTAGGTTATTCCCGCAATAAACCTTCGGATAGGCTACCCCCGGGTACACTGTCCATCAGGCGGTAGTTCTGGAGAGGGGTGATCTGTCTCAATATTGGCGCAGAAGAAAATCATATTCCTGATTGATGACGAGATCAATGCAAACTTCTTATAAGCACACAAGACGCCCGACCGAAGATGGCGGGGAATAAACGTCTGGCAGACGACACTTCGCCACCAAAAATAATATCTCTAGCCAACGCTAGGAACGAAACATATAGATAAAATTGAAAATACTGATTAAGATGCAAAGTATACCGTGGGATCGACACACCATGAACATGGTGTACGGATCCCAATACAACACTGTTTCTCTAATTAAAAACAACGTAGTCAAATATTCTTTTCATGTTTGACCAGTTTTTATTATGAGAAATTACCCTAAATAGGACTAAAAGCACTTCTATATTCCAAAAATAGGACTGCCATGTTTTTATTCCCAAAATAGGACTAATTACTGTCATGTTTTGGCAGTACCAAGCTTTAAAGATGACAGTATTTTCCAAACTTGACAGTAATTACTCCTATTTTGGGAAAAAAAAAAACATGGCAGTCCTATTTTGGAATTTTCAAACTTATTTAGTCCTCGGGAACTTCACGCAGAACTTCCTTCCCCCTGTTTTTTTTTATTCGTAGATTTTTTTAATACGAAGAATTGAAAGCTCGTATATGCCTCGTATGTTGAAATCGAGTAGCCATGCTTCCACGACCTTTGTCTTCCCTGCTTTCACTTCGTTCTCTACTGTCATGCTTTCGGATAGATTCTCTTTCTTCTTTTTTACATGTTTTCTTTTTCAATTATCTTCATCTCCATTATTAAAATATTAAAAATATAATTGCAATTACTTTTTCTAGAATTTTTTAATGTGAAATAATTTCTTATTTCTTTTTATATGTTTTTGGTGTTTTTTGATACATTGAGTTTGTTTATTTCTATTTACATTTAATAAAAACACGTGATTACATTATTAAGTGTGCGATTTACATTTAGTAAAACATGTGATTACATTTTCAAGTGTGCGATTTACATTCATACATGATTCCTGAATTTATATTTGATACTACATGGAGTTACATCTTCTTAGGCGCGAGTTACATGTAATTATGTGTGGGTTACATCTAATTATTTGTGATTTTTTACTTATCTTTATCTTTAACTAACTAAGTTGTAACTAAATTAATTTTTTTTCTTTACCAATTTATTACAAAAATTTAGTAATTCACGTAAAATAAGTATATTGTATTGCATAATCATACACTATTTCTTACTTTTGTGTACTTTTTATTTACAATTATTATACATTTTTTGTAAAACATTCTTTATATTCATACATTTTTTTCTATAATATATTTCTTATCTCTTTTATACTCTGTATGTTTTTTGTGTTTTATAGACATTAAGTTTGTTTATTTCGATTTAAATTTAAAAAGACATGAGAATACATTTTTCGTATGTGTGAGCTATGTTTATAGACAATTTCTATAGTTACATTGGATATTATATGAAATTACATCTTCTTGTACTTGAGTTACATCTTTCTATGCGCGAGTTACATTTGGGTTTGCCTCAACAAGTTACATTTTGCATACACTAAAGTTGGATTTTCAATTAACGCGAGTTACATTTTCCATGATACGAATTACATGCATCACAACATAAAACCTACTACTAAAACAAAAAGTCATTGTTATGCAAAAAAAAATTGTTTTTCACCAAAAATATGTTTATCTGGCAAAATAAATATTTTTTAAAAAACATTTCAATGACCTTAATATTTAAAACAAAATATATTCACTATTTAAGTCAACCTCTTCTATGGAAACAAAAAACACCACTTTTTTGCAAAAACAAAATGATGTTTTTGGCAAATAGAAATGATTTCTGGCTAAAAAAAAGTTAAAAACATTTTTATGGCCTTAATATTAAAAACAAAACATACTAACTATTTACGTAATGTAATTGAGCAATTAGACTCCTTATTTTCATTAAAATCAATGACTTGTTTCTTATAATTCGTATTAGACAAGTTACATTAGACTTATTTGCAATTACTTTTCTTCTCAGCGTGAGTTACATTTTGTTACACGCGAGTTACACATATTCTGCTATTGGGATAATGAAAAAACAAAAAAGAAGTTATTGTTCACGCGCGCGTGAACAGTAACACGCTTTTTTTGTGGGACAATAGTCAGGTACCAAAAATGGATAAAGTGAAAGACGAGGACTAATTATGGAATTGGTGCAAAACTCGAAGGACCATAAGTGGAATTTCTTCTTTTTCTTTTAGGATGCTAACTTTAGCCACATGTATTTAATGAGTTTTTGTCACTTTTAGTCCTCCGACTATTATGTCAATGACAGTTTTAGTACTTGACTTTGATTTTTTCTATTTTTAATCCTCGACTATTGTGCTAGAGATATTTTTGATACGTGTCTTTGGAATTTTCCATATTTAGTCCTTCGACTTAAATGAAAGTGACACCTTTGGCTCTTCACTATTATAATAGTGACATTTTTAGTCCTCCACTTATTGTGTCAAAATCATAGTGGAAGGACTAAAACCGTCAACTTGATAACGCTCAGGGGACTAGATATGGGAATCTTTGAAGTCGAGTACTAAAAGTGTCTCTAACCTAATAATCAAGGACTAAAAATGGAAAAATTAAAAGTCGAGTACCAAAAGTGTCACTTACATAATAGTCCGGGGACCGAAAGTGGCAAAAACTTTGTATTTAATTGTTGGCCAACTATTTCTTCCCAAAATGATTTTCAGGGATGGGTCTTAGTTGAAAAAATCGAGGATTGTTTGGGCTGATTTGTAAATGAGCATCATCATGGACAAATCCAGAATTTATAGTTAAGGATGTAATATTGATGTAATTATTTTCCATAGCATATCTCCCTAATATATAAATGTTGGAAGGGAGTTAGTTTCGTCCGTTTGCTGTTACTACAGTCCGAAATTTTAAGCTCCGTTTAAGACATCCGTCTGCTAATACGTGGTTTCATGCTACCCTTTCAATTTCGATCCTCAATCTATATCTCACATATCTGCTGCTCCATTTTTCAGAATGATATCACCTAGGGTTTTCCCAAGTTGTGAAGATCCGATACAAGCGTGAAAAGAGAGGTTCCGCCCGGCCATGTTCGTCTTTCATCCTGAGCGTCTCTGCTAGCCAGCCCACCGTACACGAAGGTTCCAGTCGGCCATATCTGTCTTCAAAATGAACGTCTCTGTCTTCCAGTCGGCCACATATGACTTCCAGTCGGTCATATCTGTCAAGCCGCCATCAACCGGTGCCAACCTTATGGAGGGTTATTTCATTCACTTCCAAATGGATAGGACCACTACGTTTCTTCCCCTTCTCATCTTATTTTGCCAAAAGGAAGAGGTATTCTTACTTCTTAGTCCTCCGTTTCTAAATCCATCTATTTCTTGTTTTTTGAAATTGTTAATCCGTTTGTTAGAATTTTAATCTATATGTGTACAGTCTTACTAACCATTTGGACTCCTTTGCGCGCCCACCTTGGTAGCAACTTTAGTAAAAGAGTAATTTTCATAGTCAAGGATTTCATGAATGTCTTCTACATGCTCGACAAAATGCCTCAACCACTTTCTAATGCTTAAATGCAGGTATAAGACATTGGAGAAAGCAATAGCCTGTTAAAAACTACATATATGGGCATATAAACAAATAAGCAGATTATATATATAAGCAGCTCTAATTCTTCTAATGGTTAGATTAGATAATTCATTACAGTTGTTATACACTCCTTTATTTGGTTGCAAATGAAAGTGCTATTAAATGTAAATGTAAAGATTTCTACCAATTTTTGAGTTATTATTCGTTACACTTTGAATGTATGCTTGACCATGTTGTAAATATGTACAAGTTTGCTTCAATTTTGTAGGCCGGAACTAGATAATCATGTAATTCATTATAGTTGTAATAAACTCCTTTATTTTGTTTCAATTTTGATTAGATTTTACTAATATTGATTTATTTATTTTGTGAATATTTTTTTTCCTTGAGAGCAAGTGAGACTGGAGCAATCTAACCTTCACGTTTGATCTCATTTGTATATCCTCGTGTTAGATTTTCTTGTTTGTTTTGGGTTTGATTTATATAGATTGGTGTTTCCTTTTCTGACAGCCTGGGTTTGATTTATATTGATTCCCTTAGAAGACATTAACTGATGGCTTTGTCTGTGGAGATTCTGAAGGTTTGATGATTAGTTTTGCCCAATTTTGTTATACTTCGTTACATTTTTCCTCGGTGTTATACTTCATTTGTTAAATCTCTTGTATGTTTGGGTATGTTACTTGATATGCATCAGATAGAGAAATTAAATTTTGCTGCCTTGGTCAGGTCACAAATATTAGAAAGTCTGTAAATGCTATCCGGAAGCACAAATCTGATCCAAATTAAGCATGTTGCATAGGCATTGATTGGGTAATGATCAATATTACCATTGCAGTCTGATATGATTAAATGAATTAATTTTTTGCTTTGTTTTTGTTACTAAAATTGAATTAATGGATGATGAACTGGTTGGATTGCACCATTTGCAAGGCTTGGAAGGAAAATGCGGATGAATGGGTTCTTGGCACATAAGCTTTGACAAGTAGTTCCATAGTTGCTTAGGGTTTGTTTGGACGGTGGGTTTTAAATCAGTCAGGGAAACTTAAATGGGAAAACTTGTGGAATGTTTCGAACAAGAAACTTAAGGAACGCTATGACTCTGTCGAATATGGTACAAGATAGGACACTTAATATCATTGAGAGGCAATCACCAGTTTTTAGCCTCCAACACCAGAAAGCTTGCGGAATATCTCCAACAAATACTCCTATATTACTTATTTCACGGACACAACATAAAATTGGGGAGTCTAGCTCACCGAACTGAATCATCTCCTTCCTGACTTCGCTAGGTCCTGCGAAACTACAGCATTCTCAACCTCTTTCACCATATCGATTCCTTCCACCACCTCAAACATTAGAGGGAGATGTGAGTTTACTTGCAGCCTTCTAAGAGTTCATTTTTTTAGTTTTGAGTGATGTGTCAAGAACACCTTAGAATTCACATAGCCTCCGATTGGCCCCAACAACATGTATTCAGGCTTTAAGGTTAGTGCTATTTCGAATTTCATATTTCAGATTATAATTTCCTTCTGTTCTTCGAATGTAATTGTTTAGTACAAACCAAGTTATTTATGAGTTCCAACTTCTAAAAAATACATGTTTTTATAACATACAAAACCTGAAACAATGACTATATTTATGTTTCTTTCTTACTTCAATTGTCCCTTTCACATATTAATCTTGCATATCTTTCATCCCCTGATTATGTACCACCCATTGGGCATGACAACCGCGCAAAGCGCGGATCCTCGCTAGTATATATAATATGATACTAAAAAGTACGATTATTTAACATGACACAATTGAGAAATTGTTGCTTTTTAAAGGTAAAATGTCTAATAGACGGACATGCATGTGCTACTATTTGAACAATGAACACTCAATTCTTAAATAAAAGTTCCTTTTTAATAACTTGAGTGTTTGTTTGTAGTTCAAGAAAAGTGTGTAATTTTAAAATAGCACTCATGTAATTGTTGAATTTGAATTATTATGCTATATATCTGCTCAAATTTTATTTTTTGCAGGAAATAAAATTAGTTTGCATTAATAAAATAATGCATCGTCAAATCTAATTATTTGAAACTAAACAGAAACTACTATTTGGTTAAAAGAATCGCTCAGTAAATTTGATAGGATAAGATCTTCACTTGGTTGGAAATTTACAAAATATGAATCATCTAAATCTTTTTTGGTATGCATCAAACGAAACAGGTTCATTGGCTTCTTTCGTTTGTACGAGAGAGCTCAAGAGTCTCACAATTCTTTGGCACAACACAGGATTGGTTAGTTTTTAAGTGCTTTTCAGTCTTTTTTGGACAATTGTCTTTTGAAGGAGCTTCTATATGAGCAAGCGCTCAAATTGAGATCAATCCTAGAGATTTTGACATCTTTGAGTAATATATATATATCGTTTGTTGAGGCTTTACTTCAAGTTAACTTCCAAGCTTTTAGGGACAATACCTGACATCTTCAATGAAGATTTGCAGAGAGGGGTTAAGTGCATTCAATGAAGATTTGAAGACAAAACCTTCAAATGCACACCAGCAGAACCCCACAACCCAATCCAAACCCCTTCTTCCCCACACCTCTTATTTTTGTCTGTTAACACAAACAACTTCTCAAATTTCTGCAATTTTTGACGAATTGCATATCTACACGGGTAAGATAAGGAAACAAAAGAATATTCCTTTCTCAAGATGATTGAGGGCATCATTTGGTTTTATGCTAACATACTTGAAGTGCTATTACACTCAAACATTTCCTATGTAGCTTTTTGGAATATTTAAACACTCATTTACCGGGGCGGATCCAGGAATTTGAGATGCCCTAGACTGAATAGAAATTATACTAGAGTCATTTAGAATTTTTTCACATAGACTTGTTGCAGTCTTAGACAAGACTAAATCAAACTTAAACAATCATTAAACAATAGTAAAATACAGGATTAAGACCGGATACAAAGTATGTTTCCGGTACAAAATGCAAATTCATTTCATCCGTCCAAAATTACAAAATCAAGGGTAAGAATGGTTTGGGCCACTAAATACTCAACCGTTAGTAGGAGTCTTCTCACCTTTTTCTCCACCGTAACTCATGCGGTTAGTGGGGAAATTTTCCCATCTTTCTCTCAAATCCACCGTAACCTCATTAATATGGATGACCATGATTAATTTGCACTTTGTAAATTAGGATGAGTTTGTATGTGATCCTAAATCTATAAAATATAATATACCAGACATAAATTAGAGCAGGTCAGATCCGAACTTGAACATATTAATTAGAAAAGAAAATCTAAGTCCATGTGAAAACATCCATAATCTATATTCTATATTGGGAAAACTGTCAAATAGGTCCTCGAACTTTCATAAAAAGGTCAAATAAGTCCTTATATAGGAGACTCTGTCCGGCCGTCGCGATTTGGGACGGTTCCCGGTGAAATTTTTTGATGAAAATTTTTGAGCATCTTATTCATCAAGTCTAGTTTACTCATACCAAATTTCAGCTGAAACTTCAATCGGGAGCACATTCAAATAAATTCTTAAAGATAACTGTGCATTTAACTGCACAGTTATTACATTAGGGGAATTGTTTTGGATGGTGCATTTACAAGTAGAGAAGACGCTTTTGATTTATAACAAAAAATATAAACACTTGAAATTAATTGTGCACCACACAATTTTCATCATGAAAACATAATTCTGATGTCCCAATTATTTTGGTAAAGATCATAAGGACTACCAAATCATACGGAGTATTTAATTAGAATTTTCTCAACAAATGATACTAATAATAATATTATCATTTCTATTAATATTATTATTATTATTATTATTATTAATGTTGGTCTGATGGTACAGAGATACTGAATAGCTAGTATTTTTATAATTTAATAATCATGTCGTCTATTTACTTGATAATTTTATACTACGTATCAAGTTATTAGTTTTATTACTTATGACAAATGTCCATGCTTAATGGACACACCCTTGAAAAAAGTTGAAGTAGAAAAACATCCTTTGGAAAATTTTTGAATTCTTTTGCAAAAACAAAATTCAGTGCGGCTACTATAATCTAAGGCTATGTTTGACACAATGAGTTGGAACTAAAGGCTAATGTCTGAATTAGAGTCTATTGTATGAATCAGATACTATTGTCTGGAGCTAGATTTTAAAGTGCTGAATCTGAATCGCTAGCTGAATGGAGTAAACATGTTCGGCAAAAAGAGCTGAAAAGTGCTGAGATAATATGAAATTACATTAAAGGGCATATGATTTATTAACATATTAAAATATTTAGGGAAAATCGCATATATGGTCCCTCAGTTATCCACGAAATTAAAATCTTAGACCTGTATTTCTGAGTTTGTAAATGTCACCCCTCAATTGTCCAAAATGCTGTAAATGTGGTCCTTGTGAGGGGTGAAATATACAATGTGAGAGATAGTACATTTCACTACTTAAAGGACCACATTTACAACATTTTGGGCAATTGAGGGATGACATTTACAATCTCAGAAATACAGGTCCGAGATTTTAATTTTGTGGATAACTGAGGGATCATATATGCGATTTTCCCAAATATTTATTATAATGATTTTTATATTTCACCCTTTTAATATATGTATTTGTGTTCAAAGCAAATGGATATTTATTAATCAGGGGAAATTTACCCATATATTACCAAAAGTAGGTAGAATTCCCAAACTATGACTTGAGTTGTTTTTATTCCATCGTACGACCAAAATGCGAAAACAAAATGGGCACGGATATGCCGTATTAGTAAAATACGAAAATACCCCATTTAGGTCTTTTTGACCGGCTTTAATAGAGCAGACGAGTCTAGGTTTGTTATCAGTTCGTATACCGTGGGATCATCCCACGGTGAGCACCGTGCTCCACATCCAAAACGACGTCGTTCTAATCAATTTTTTCAAATCTGCGTGAACAGTACACGCGTGAACAGTACACGTGTGTACAGTACTTCTGTTTTATTTTTTTCTTGTTCCAGTAACAGAATGATGTAACTTACGTGTAAAGAAATGTAATTCACGTCAATGATGCATGTAACTAAAGTCTAGTTGAAGAGTAACTTGTCCAATACATAATATAAGAAATAAAATATTGATTTCAATGAAAAAAGGAGTAATTGCCCTTTTTTTTTACTCCAGGGGGCTGGGGGAGGAGGACGGGGACTAGGGAGCCTGAAGTAATCTGGGCTGAAACTCACTCCATTGAGTTTCAAACCCTTATGTGCCTAGCGGGTTTCAAACTCGAGACCTCTCACTAGGCACGGTAACCTCACAACCAGCTGGGCTGGAATGTTTGGTTGAGTAATTGCCCAATTATTTTACATAAATAATGTAAATGTTTTGTTTTTAAAAATGACTATGTTTTATATCAGGGCTATAAAAATGATTTTTTATAAAATAATTTTTATTTGAATAACAGAGGCTTATTGTGTTATGTAACTCGCATTATCATGTGGTGTAACACGCGTTTTGGAAAATGTAAATCAAATGTAAACATGATGTAACTTGTTAAAAAAGTTGACATGTAACTCACGGTATAAAATATGTAACTTTAGACAAATCCTTATGCAACTTGAGTGTGCGCAAGGCGTAAGTTGAGGAAGGTCTAAAATAGTTTATAGCAGTCATCTTCAACATGTAAATTTTCCAATATTACATAAGATTGATAAACAGAAGTCGGCAAACTGCCTGGGCATGAAGCCATGCATACACACACACATAGATGTATATGTTTGCACACGCTACTATATAAAACCAAAGGAGAAGGCTCAAGCCTCAGTTCGAGGTCGTTGAAGAAAAGAGGGAGCAAAGAAAATTAGATGGAAGCCCAAGAGAGACCAAGTGTATGCCACGCACTTGTGAACCTAGTCGTAGAACCCCTTGTCCTTTGGACGGGGTGTTCCACGGACTCTATCAGGGGCGGAGGTAGAGGGGGGAAACCTAGGCCCTGCACCCCAAATTTTAAAAATGTATTAATATTTAGTGTAAAAAAGTTCCTTGAAAAATATTCTTTATGCCGGACCAGTCCGGCCCAGTATTCTGACTCCGTCCCTGATCTCAATAGCCTTATCGAAGCATATCTCAATAACTTGGTATTTCTATATGAACATCATTTAGAATCTGAATTAGAAATAACATACTAGATGGAATTGAAAATGTGAAAAAAGTTTGAGAAAGAGATGATAAGGAAAAAAATCAAAAAGTAGAAAAAAGGTGAAATAGGAAAGAAGACATGAAAACGAAAGTCAAAACCTTAATGGAATGAAACATGTATTAAATAACACTCTTAAAAAGAATAAGTAGCGACTAAAAACCAGGAGATAACATTGAAAAAGAAAGATAGGGCCTCAAACTTGGAAAAAATTGTCAAATAAGGCCATATTTAGGATGCTATGTCCGGTTGACGCCATTTGGGGCGGTTCCCGGTGGAATTTTTTGATGAATTTTTTTGAGAATCTTATTCATTAAGTCTAGTTTACTCATATCAAATTTGAACTAACAATTCAATCGGGAAGGCATTCAAATGAATTCTTGAAGATAACTGCGCTTTTAACTGCAGAGTTATCTTCAAGAATTCATTTGAATACCTTCCTGATTGAAGTTTTAATTCAAATTTGATCTGAGTAAACTAGACTTAATGAATAAGATTCTCAAAAAATTTCATAAAAAAATTCCATCGGAAACCGCCCCAAATGGCGTCGGCCGGACAGAGCATCCTGAATATGGCCTTATTTGACATTTTTTTTCAAGTTCGAGGCCCTATATGACCCTTATACCAAAAAGAAAAGACTACGAGAGAAGGCTACTTGGGTCATTAATGCCTAGTGTCTTTAAACACATACTCTGTCTTACCAACTGAGCCAAACATCTCATTC
The DNA here is from genome assembly GCA_945859915.1 of Cuscuta epithymum. Taxonomy (NCBI): domain Eukaryota; kingdom Viridiplantae; phylum Streptophyta; class Magnoliopsida; order Solanales; family Convolvulaceae; genus Cuscuta; species Cuscuta epithymum. The sequence goes on from CAMAPF010000024.1 coordinate 2,564,262, forward strand.
CTCATTGTGTATATAATCAATCTAACGGTGTAAATAATGTTCATTTCAAACTCTCAATGACTATCATGTTTGACAAAAAACAACTAAACTTGGTTTGGCCACCGTGAGAAACTCTGGAAAAACTGGGTGTTATAATGCTATTGTAGCGTGTTGCTTTTATTTGTAAACTGGAAAGCACTTTCAAGTAAAGGAAGTCAGATAAACATGTCACTAGTAGAAAATAGGGATTTAATAACGGTTAAAACGGACATTTAATAACGGTTCAGAACCGTTATTGTAGCAGCACCTATTAAAAATACGGTACCTTTGGTATGGGTTCGCTTAACCGTTATCAAATGTTTTAGTATCAGTTAATAGTGAACCGTTGCCAAAAGTATTTGATGTCCGGTGATATTTAACCTTTATTAAAGACCTTCTATGTGCGGTTGAACTAACCTATATTAAATATATCTGATAACACCATATTTTATCCAAATATTAATATTGTTCTTTTCTTCATCAGTATTTTTTTATATTACAATTCCTTATCAATAAAAAACAACAATCAAGATAATATCAACCACATTATTAAGCATAATCATAATTAGCAAAAAATGAAGTCCAAATAAATACCATACTAAACCAAATTACTCACATAATGACGCTCAACAAAACTATGTTCGACTTTACAGTATTCTTTTAACAATGCTATCTATCTAATCAATTTAAGATCAAATGCTTGCAGATTCAAATGACCACCGCTCCTCTGTCACATTGGTTCTTGTTCCTCGATTCCTGATGGCAAATGCCTATAAGTTAAGAATAATGGAAGTAAATTACTCATATAAATTATAAGCAAAACTATAAATTCCAAGCATGTATAGAAACATTATCAAATAAAATTATTACCTTCATCCACGGGTCCAATCATGTAAATGCCTCGTTATGTACTTCCCCTATTCAAAAAAAATATACAAGGTAAAATAAAGTATAGTATGTATGTCTTACAAGTGAATTATAAGCTACAATTAAAGATCTCATTATTTCTCTAGCAATCAATATTAATCTTTAATGAAAGACCAATTACATTCTGCTTGGCGCCAATGGTTACTGAAATGAAAAGAAAATCTTAGATGCTAATTGAGTTAATCATAAAATATAATCTCAAAGAGTCATCTTCACCTCCACTTGAATAGATATGCTTAAACACAAGATAGGATTAAAGGTTGTCTAACTTAATGGCTTATTGATTAAATTTTTAATTCTTTACAACTAAACAAATTTATACTAAAACGTGAGACTTTTATCAAAATGAATATCCTCTTGAAACTTATAGACAAGGTTTTGAAGTTCAAACCAATAGGACACATTTAGCTAAGAGAGATGCTTCGTGCAATGTCACCTTTTTCCATCATGATTGACAGCCAAAACAATGAGGGATCCAAAGTGCCCTTTGAAATCACTAATATCATTGCAAATACACCATAAATTACATCAAGAATCAAATTTGAGAAGTTTTATTCAGGGCTCCTCCATTTATTTCATAAACATTGAAACCAACCGATTAGCTAGTTTAATCCAAGTCTTTTAAACGCATATCTCTTACCAATTGAGTCAAACAGCCGATTCGTCTATGTGTGTATAATCAATCTAGCCGTTTAAACATTGTCCATTTCTAACTCACAATGAATATCATGTTTGACAAAAACAACTAAACTTGGTGTTTGGCCACCGTGAGAAACTTTGGAAAGTTTGAAAAATGTGTCCTATTGCAGCTTGTTGTTTTTATTTGTAAAATGGAAAGCAACTTAAATAAAGGAAGTCAGACAAACAGATCATCTTGATCTGTAAATATTTCAAACTATTCTGATAGTTACTATGCCAAAAAATGAATAAGAATTGAACAAAAATTGATAGTGGGAAATAATTTAAATATTCCAAAATTGGAAGAAGTGTGATATAAGTGTCCTAAACTTGCACATGTAACATATATACCTCAAACTTTATATAAAAGGTTTTGTTATCACCATGATGGTATGTTTTTTTTTTTTCTAAATGTAATTCTGTTGTGTTAAATACATAATTTAAAATACACAAAAACATTTATGACTATGCAATTAAAATTAAATTGTACGGATTTTAAAATTAATTATTTCACAAATGAAATTTTAGAATGTTATTGTCATCCTAACAACGCTTAGAGTATCTTGAGTTATTTAATTATTCCAATAAATTTATATTTGTAAAAAACCATTGAATTATGGTGCAAAAATAATTTTTTGTATAAAGTTCGGAATTTATATATATATATGTGTGTGTGTGTGTCATCTATGCAAGTTTGGGGTACCTACCTCACACTCCATCAAAGTTTGGAGTATTTATATTATTTTTCCCAAATTCATATCCTTAAAATTTGTCATCACAGTCCTCTGTTGTTATAAGGATGTTTTTACTTAGACTGTAATCTGTCCCAGACCAGACCAGACCAGACCAGACTTGGATAGTTATGAAAATGCAAAGAAACCGGACCAGATCAGTCCAAATCAGACCAGACCAGCAAATTACAGTCCAAGTAAAAACATCCTAAGACTCATAATCCAAGAAGAGAGAAAAACAATTCAAAAGACAAATTGCATTTTAGTTCACAACTTCACCACCAAAATACCTATATACGGAGTACTACGCATAACAATAGTTTGTATGAACTTCGTGCAAATCTATACTAAGAATTTTGAATTCGAAAGTAAAGCTCTGTAGGGCTTTTATTTCTGTGTGAAACCACTTCCATATTAATCAATATTTTAAGATCAAATTTAGACATATCATATCAGACCATAATTAAACAATAGTAAAATATGCATATATCAAACATTAATTAAAGCAGGCCAGATCCGGCTTGAACAAATTAATCAGAATAGAAAATTTAAGTCCAAGTGAAAACATTCATAATTTTGTGTGTTCTAACATAAGTGACCACTTTTAAAAAGGGGCAAAAAAGTGGTCAAGAAAGTCATATATTTAGAAAAACATAGTGTCTGTCAGATTTTATGTCACTGTAGCCGCCGCTCATGTCACTGTAGCCATCGCCCGTGTCACTGTAGCCACCGACCGTGTCACTGTAGCCATCGCCCGTGTCACTATAGCCACCGTCCGTGTCACTGTCATCACCACTCGTGTCACTATAGCCAGCGGGCGTGTCACTATAGCCGCCGCGTGTGTCACTAAAACCGCAGTGACATCACCGCAGTGACGCCACCACCGCACAGTGATGTCACTGCCGTAGGATCCACTGAACTCCACCCTGCCTTTTCCGGTTACTGCCACCACCGCCATTTGACCACAATGGCCGCCGCCGGACCTTCTGACAACTCCAGCCGCACAGCCACTGCCCTCCCCAGCCCCCCTCACAAACCCCATCCCAGCCCATCCTCGATGCAATCCCTCCCCTGTCCCAACCCGACCACCACCCAACCAGCCCCTTTCATAGTCTCCCTCACCTTCCCGTCCAGGCCTTCGTCCCAGCTCCTTCCCCAGTTGCTCTAACCTCTGTCTCCCTAAGCCAAAAATTTCAGATCTGCGGGGAAAAACAATCAAATCTGCGGCGGATTTGTTCGGTCCCAAGGCGGTCGACAGATTTGATCTAGCCAAATTAGAAGCTCGTCGATGAAGCTTGAAAATGGAGTTTCTCTGCGAAGCTTGTCGCCGTTACCGCCAAATTAGAAGCTCGTCGGCGAATCTGTGCACAAACTTGCTGCTAGTTTTGATTTAGCAAGAGGACAAGAATCCTTGGTCAGTGCGTTGCTCAATGGTGGTTGTGGCGGCAGAGGTGTTATGTGTTGGCTGGAGGTTGGATGGTCTGAAGCAGGGAAGAAGATGGAAGTTATGTAGACATGTGCAGGGGAGGCGGAATGCGCAGGGGAGGCGGATGGCGCAGTGTGCGAGCTGCGTAGATCTGGATCGGGGAGAAGCATGGGTCACTTTTTTGTGAACTTTAAAAGAAGTCGTATTTTTTTCTATTAAAACCTTATACGTTATATTCGTGCCATTGTTTCTTGAATAATATGCTTACACTTATTATTAGGCAATTCTGATCATTTGATCAATATACTTAAACTAAATACTCCTACCACAAAAGAACCAATATATATATTGCTTAAATAATGTAATAACTGAATGGCTAAAAGCAAAAAGAACACCAAAAACTTATCAACGTGAATAAGCCAAAACATCACTGGAAATGACCCTCTTTTTGTAGTTTGTGGGGAAGAAGAAGCAAGCTTGAGGGGGCCATGAGCCAACCCCAATCTTATCCTCATGGACGGTAGAAGAAAAGGATGAGACTGGCCAAAAATAGCACAAACCAACTAAAACCTATAATGATTCTCTTATGAAGCTGGAAAGAAAAATAGCAAAAGTAAAGAGAGTCTTTTATTAAACAACATCAAAAGTAATACATTCTAGATCAATGAGTTGCAAAATTGCAGGGGGGCATGAAGAACCCACTCCACATTATGTCCCGATTTCATTCCCAATTGGGCTAGTTCATGAGCAACTCTATTTCCTTCCCTCTTTACTTTGTTCCACTGCGCCTCAACCAATCTGCTACAAACACTCCGAGTTTGTTGAATTAATGGATACCAGGATGCACGATATGCCAAGCGTGTTGAGAGACTCTGAATGACCTCGACATTATCTGATTCTAGGATAATTGACATATGAATTCTGTCCGCACCAGCCCAAAGCCCCAAATTCCCTCCAAACATGCTGCCGCTTCCACCTCCGTGGCGGAACTGCACGCCGGAAGTCGTTTATGAGCGGAGTAAAGTAGTAGTCCCCTGCAATCTCTTACAACGACGCCAATACTAGTTGCTCCGGTCTCCTTAATGAAAGTTCCATCAACATTGACTTTGGGGGAGGTATCCATTGCACCTGCTCCTTAACCATTTTTGTTGGCCTGTGTATCTCTTCCAGGAGACCCTTTCCCTTGCTATCATGAATCTGCAGCTTCCCCAAACTCTCGACTTCGCTGCAGCACTTCAGGAAGGATACCAAATCAGCAATGGTGGCTTTCCCCTTATCATGAATGGCATCATTTCTCAGGTACCAGCTTCTCCAAAGAATAAACAAGAGGTTGGCCTTCATCTGTTCATCAATAGAATTGAGTAGAACAAGCAGCCAATCCGGCAGGAAATAGATGTTAGTGCAGGAAATATGTTGGGTATTGAATCAGGTTTGCCTGTGGGACTCAATGAGACTAATGAGGAATCTAGGAATATAGATATTCAGATGGAGGATATTCAAGATGTATCACCTCTTCAGGTATCCTTTCCTTCAAGTTCGAATGTATTAGGAGAGGAATTAGAAGTAACGCATGTAAGAAGACTTCTTACAGACCGTGAACTGTTGGACCGTATGGCAGATCCTACTTACTCTATTGCGGATCCCAAGTGGAGTTCATCGAGTTCTATATTGGTTCCTAGAAGGAGTACTCGCCTTAAAGAAAAAAAATTGACTCAGAAGAAGTAGGGTTCGTTTTTCGATATTTGTTGGGCTCCTAGTTGCTTATTGGTTTTTTTTGTTTGTAAAAATTGATCTTTAGGGACATCTTGTTGGCGGATCTTCTTTTTGGGCTTCTCTTCTCATCCGAGGGGTGGTGCTATGGTGTTGGATTTTTAGAGCTAGTTGTTTCCTTTTTGCTTTAGCTTTGGGCTAGTACTCATTAGCGTTTGTACTATTCTCCTTTTTTAATAAAATTTTTCTTTTTTAAAAAAAAAGCAGCCAATCCGGCCCAGTATAAATCAGCTTCCTCTCAGACTGCACCGTCCAATGCTTACGCATCTCCAGGCTAACACCGCGTGGTACCCATCTTCTCTACCTTGACAACATAATCGACACACACTACTAGTCTCTAAGTTTCTTCTCCACTTGCACGTCATTGTTGGTAGCGACTCATGGGCTAATCTCCACGAAAAGACTCTGACTTTTGGCTGAACTTTCGTGTTCCACAGAGCTTTCCAGATAATCCTTTCTCCATCAGGTGCCACGCTAGCTGACTGCTCCCTTTTACTCAAAAACCTTCAATTCACTCAGAGGTAACGAGAGAGGAAGATAATAGTGTGCAGGAAAATAATTAAGAAATAAAAGTACCACTATTCAAGTAATCCATTGAAGATGAGAGAGAAGCTCGGCGGTTGGAAGAAATCAAACTGCTCCTAAAGACCTGAATGAATGTATATAAAACGGCTCCTTAATCTATTACCACACCGGCTACGTTATCGGGATCTAAGGATTTTTAAGTTCAGTCGAAAACATTATGTTTAACATTTAATTTGATAATCGCGATTCATGTCTATAATAGTATTTACACAACAATGCAAGTCCTTGATTCTTTGATTTAGATATAAAAAGAATTCTAAATTAGATAATCAAGGACTGCATTCTTGCATACCTATTATTCATAGCATATCAATCATATAATTTTTGTGGCTCACACAAAGAACCAATTACTATTGCTATTTAGATAGATATTACACAAATGTAATATCTGTATATATTAATCTATTAATGTTAGAATCTTTTAGTTTAATACTTACTCCAGCTAGTTTTTTTGACAAAAGATAATTCAATTCATATTAAAAATAATTAGTCACTGCCGCTAGGGTTTTAGTCAGGAACCTCACATCTCGTCATTTTTTAGGAACATCAATTCCAACCTTTCTCGATTAAATTAGTTATGTCTCAATGGAGGGACCACCTTCACAAAGCATTCAGAAAGACCAAGGACTACATAAAAGAGCTGGACACGCTCCTTGGCCCTTCCTGAAGCGTCGGCCTAAGCACATACTCCCGGAATAAGGACTACACCACATAAGGAAACATACCAGTAGATGAACAACATAGTGGGCTAGTGGCAATGTGGATGAGGGTCTTAAGCCCCTCGTCAGATCCACTACTCAACATCTATAATCTAGCGTCACGCATCAAGTTCTTCCACCTTGCAAGGCTTCACACATAGACTAAGTTGCACATATACATGCATTTAATGCACTTATCATTTATTACTAATATAAATACCCCTTTCAGACAAATTTAAACGGTACGAAAATCATTAATACATCGTAGGCAAATTTAAACGGTACAAAAATCATTAATACATCGTATATCTTTCTCTCTATAATTAGTGATCCTTTCCCTCTAGACACCACTAGCGATATCCTGGTGAGCTATCATCATATCTTCAAAGACGTTGCGTACTCATCACCATGTGCCACACACGCGCTATTCTGCAAGATGTAGTATTGAGAACCCCAAAGGAAAAAGATTCAAACAATTGTCATATTCACCCTCGCCGTCATTGCATCTCAACCCCCTTAGTGGCAATTTTAAGGAGAAATTCACCGAATGCCTATCAAACGTCATGATAAATAGTACATCTATATTAGTCATTGAAAGATGTAATTTAAATGTCACAAAAGTAAGCCACTCACATATATGATAAATTGAACAAAAAACGTATTTGCAAAGTAGACAAACAACGGAGAAAAGTGAAAATATACCCTAAACTATGTGTGGATGTACACCTATACTCTTGAACTATTAAAAGGTTTAAAAATACCCTAATATTCTTATAAAGTAGCAAATTTACCCTAATTGACTTTAAATGAATAAAATAAATCTAAAAAAAATATAAATTTAAGGCTAAAGGGTCAAATAGACCTCTGTACCGGTCTTGTAAGCTCAATTCAGTCCCTGTACTAAAAAAGGTCCAATTCACACCTCGAATCGGCAAAAAGAGGTCCAAATTTCATTTTTTAAGGTTAAACAACCGGTAAAAAGGTCTAATTCGAACCCCTAAACTATTAAAAAGTGTCAAAATTGCAATAAATTGAAAATAAAAAACAAAAACAATAAAATATTTAAAAAATGACCGATTTTTTACCCGTGAAAAATGAAATTTGAACCATTTTTTGTCGGTTCGTGGGGTGAATTGATTTTTTTTAGTTCAGGGACTGAATTGAGCTTATACCACCGGTATAGGGGCTTATTTGATCCTTTAGCCTAAATTTAAAATTCCACCCCTTGAATTCCCGAATAAATTCCACTTTTCATCCTGCGAGATTTAGGTTAATTCCACATTTAGTCCACATCTTTCACGTTGTCCACTTTTGATACATGACTATTGCGTTTTTGCTCATATATGGTCCCTCCGGCATTGTTTCCGATGGTTAAAATCGCCGGAAAAGGACCACAAACGGTTAAAAAACACTAGTCAAGTATCAAAAGTGGACAAAACGAAAGACGTGGACTAAAGGTGGAATTGGCACAAAACTCGTAACACCAAAAGTGGAATTAATTCTTGAATTCCCATAAGTGTCCAGTGCTAGTCTTGATAGCTGGTCAGCTCACATTTCACCAAAATTTAGTTTAAGATTTTCTAAAAAATAAATACCGGAGTACTAATGTACTATCGTATATTTTTTTCATTGCATATACCTCAAAAAGCTACTTAGTATATAAAAAGGAGTTACTGCAAAACCACAATTTTGGAGATGTTGAAAGCAATGTCTTAAAATATGGACACAGTGAGTTTTGTTGCTTATCTTTGATCATGTGTGTGAATATTACAAATAAAAAAAACAAGATTAAGCTGTCATTTAGAATATGTCAAATGGGATTACGGTTATAAAAGGATTGGATGTGATGGAATTCGAGAGAATCAATCTGAGACTATAGGAATTACCTTTCCAGAAAATCTAGAAGAAGGGTTCAAAGCTTTTGACAACTGAGAATCTCGCTTTGACTCTTCCAAAACCTTCAATTTACCCAGATCAACCCCAAATTGAAGCCGTTCAGAGCCTAAACCGGTGAAAATCTAGAGATGGAAAGATGAGATGGGAAGAAAATGAGAGAGGAAGATAATAGTGTGCGGGGCTGGAGACAGAATTCCATGGCTAAAAAATAATTAAGAAATAAAAGTACCACTATTTTGCATTATCTTGCACAAGGCCGCAAATGATCCATTGAAGACGAGAGAGAAGCTGAATGTATTACCCATTCACATAACCCATTCACGAATTCGTTTATTTATTTATTATTATTATAAAACGGCTCCTAAATGTATTACCACACCGGTACCTTATGGGGATTCAAGGGTTTTTAAATATAGCCCGAAGTGTTATCTAGAATATCTAATTAAGTAATGGTGATTGATTAATACAATAGTAGTATTTATGAAGAAAAGCAAGGCCTGATTCTTTGATTGAGAAACAAAAAATCTCAAATTCACATAATCGGGTCTTGCTTTTTTCTTCATAAGTATTACTTATGACATATCATTCATTCATACCATGTTTTTTAATTGCTCAAATAATATTTTTTTATGACATATCATTCATACCATGTTTTTTAATTTCTCAAATAATTTTTTTACAGTGAATAAAATTGGTTGGAATTAATAAAATCATGCATCGTCTATCAGAGTTCCAATACATGTAGAAGGAATATAAACCAAATACGAGACTCACACAAAGAACCAATTACTCTTGCTATTTATATACTACGTATTACATTTTTGTATTATCTGTGTATATTATACTCCCTCTATCTCATTTAAAGGTTCCCGTCCACTATTCTCCGGTCAACGTACGTCAATTGTTCCTAATCTTTTAATTTATATATTCAACTTTTATCAAATTTAATTTTTTTGATCAGGTATTATTAGACTTTTAATGTAGTTTCTGAAAATGTAAATTTTATTTACTAAAAATAATCTTATTAATGACGGGGATTAGTTAACTTTATGGCCAGTCAAACATCGTAAACAACGTGGGAACCTTTAAGTTCGATGGAGGGAGTATGTATTAATGTTAGAATCTTTTAGTTTAATACTTACTCGTGCTAGTTAAAAATTAAATTAATTATGTACGACCGAGCCGGAGTGCCAAATCACGGACCCTGCCCGGTCCCACACAATACCGGACTCGGGTTCCAGTCCGAGCTGGAGTGCCAAGCTAGCCGATCCAGTCCACCTTGCCTCCTCAATGGTATTTGCAGAATTGCTTCAACATCCGGAGCAAGAAAAATAGACCGAACTAGTGGCAAATGTTGATTATTATCTGGACATAAGTATTATACTATCGTATATACTTACTGTGAGTACTTGGTCTGCTCTTATCATTGAACATGGGTGTGAATATTACAAATAAAAACAAGATTAAGCTGTCATTTAGAATATGCCAAGTGGGATTACTGTTATAAAAGGAGTGGATTGGATGTAATGGAATTCGAGAGAATCAATCTCAGGCTATGGTATTACCTCTCCAGAAAATCTAGAAGGGTCCTGACAACTGGGAATCTTGCTTTGACTCTTCCAAAACCTACAATTCACCCAGATCAACCCATAATAGAGAGGTAACGAGAGAGGAAGATCATAGTGTAGAGGGCTGGAGAAGGAAAGCAAGGATGTATCCGTTCGGGAGAAAGAGTTCCATGGCTCAAACTTCAAATCTAAAATAATTACTCCCTCCGTATCACATAATATCTTCCCACTTCCAAAGTGGGTGAGATTAAGAATAGTGAAATGGGGTATGAATTATTGAGGGTATGATGGGAAGATGGTGAAATAATGTGATAGAATGAAGGATAAATCCAAAAAAAGTAGGTGTAGTAGTGTATTATTTTTTAAATTGTTGAGGGTATGATGAGAAGATTTAGAAATGAGAAGATATAAATGTTACGTCCAAAAAAGGAAAGTGGGAAGATATGAATGTTACAGAGGGAGTAAGAAAAAAAAGTACTACTGTCCAGACCAAGCATTCGTCCAAATCCACCCATAATCCATTGAAGACGAAAGAGAAGCCAAGTATTGAAATTGTCCTTTTTCTGTTAGATCTCTAACAAGCATATCGAGCATATTACACTGTTAGTTATGCGTCATTTGAAATTGTCCTTTTTCTGTAATTTTGCTAAATTGTCTATTGTTTTTCCTACATCTTCTGATAATTTAGGTTTTGTATCTCTAATATCCACTACTATAGGTTCTTTACTCCTTTTCCATACATTTATAGTTACTAATTCTGGGTCTTTAGTATTAACTTTCTCTAGTATTTTATTTACATTTTCATCTATATTCTGTTTTCCTTTTTCGTTACTAGTAATTAATAAATTCAATTTTTCTAATATTTGTTTGAATGTTGGTATTTCCGATACATTCCATAAATTTGTTAATTCTTCTTTTATCATATTTCTTATGTTAGATTGATCTTCTTTTATTTCATTCATTGTTGTAATTATATTTCTAATTTGTTCTTTTACTATTAGTTCGTTCCAAATATCATCTACTTTTTCGTTAAAATTACTCAGTTTTAATTATTCTTTTTCTTCATCCTCCTTCAAGAGTTATCCATTCCTTTTTAGGTTCATTTACTAAAGTCTTCAAATTTGTTATTTCATTTTCTAATCTTTTATATTCATCTACTTTTTCAAATTTTAATTGACATGATACCAAAGTTTTTGTTAATTTTCCTCTTAATTTTCCTAATACTACTGTCCAGGCCAGGCATTCGTCCAAATCCACCCATAATCCATTGAAGACGAAAGAGAAGCCAGAGGGATGGAAGATATGAAACTGCTTGTAAATGTGTATTACATTACCCACACCGTCGGCTTTTAAGGTGTCAAAAGGTTTTTAATGTCACACTCCAAATGTTAGTTTCAACATCCATTTAATTTGGGATAAAATTGGAGATTGCTATATATAATAATAATTGTGTAGTGCAATTGGAGCTTCAACATTTAATTTAGAATACACTATTTCATAAGTATGATAATGAAGGTGCACAACTATTACTTGTAACATATCAATCATATTCATTAATTTGAGTTTGCACTCCATTTTATTGTGCAAATTAGACTTTACACCCCGTTTCTAAAAAGCTTTGTTTTTACACCTCAACCACATATAAAAAGACAGAAATGCCCCTCCATTAACGTGGTAATTTGAGTTTGCACTCCATTTTATTGTGCAAATTAGACTTTACACCCCGTTTTTAAAAAGCTTTGTTTTTACACCTCAACCCCATATAAAAAGACAGAAATGCCCCTCCATTAACGTATTTTTACACAAATGCGTCTGTCTGTCCATGCGTCTGTTTTTACCTTGGAGGACCGCATCTCGAGGCGCTTTCTAGCTTTCTCATCCGTCTGTCTGTTGCCGCAAGGCAAATCTGCCCACGACAAAGAATCTCAATCCCATTATATGCATCATCTTAAACTCAATAATATAAGACCTAAATTTAGTCACATCTCAAGAATGTGTGGTTATTCCTGCCCAAATAAAGGATCAATCAGGCTTGAGGTACACATTTTTGTACACACACTTACACACTCGTGTCTGTGAAGTGTTTTGTTTTGTCTGTATACAGATACAACTTATTTCACAGACACTTCAAATCAAATGCGCTGTGTCTGTATACAGACAAAAAAAAAACTTCACAGACACGCGTGTATAAGTGTGTATACAATAAATGTGTAACAATAGTTTTTTCCATAAAGGAATAAAGGATTGCTTCTAGAGTATGAAATGGAATAGCGTTGTGCAATCTGGTATCCCGAAATTAGGACCAAAATGATCAGCCCATTCTCCACGGTCTTACATCATAATTTCATTTATAATTAACTAAAACTATACACATTTATTTTTTGTCAAAGTTTTGAATTTGGCTAAGTAGCTTTGTTTTTACACCTCAACCTCATATGAAAAGACAAAAATATCTATCTACTAACAATATTGTTGACCTTAAACATATTCTTGAACAGAGTGCATAGTCCAATTTAGACATTAAAATGCGGGGCAAACTCAAATTACCCCTTCATGTTTTTGCAAAAAAACTTGTTTACGAGAAGCTATAACGCAGTTAGGGGAAGCTATAATTTGTAAATATTACTTGTGACATATAAATTGCATTTTTTTAAAATAAAATGTGTTAAATTAATACATGGAAATTAGATAATATGGGCCCGTTTACTAACATGAATATTTTTTGTTTTTCCAGAAAATTAATATCTGCAGAAAAGATGGTTGGAGAAAATAAAACATGCTCAAGTGTTCAACAGCAATGCTTCGTATACACGGCATTTGTACACAACATTTTACACGCCGCTTGGAATGTCTGAAAATTGTTTATGGCACAGACAACTTTTTTGTATGTGCGAAAAACGATTTTCTTCGCAAAACGCAGATCAAATTACCTGTGTGCAGATATTCTAGCCGGCGTGTAAAATGTCGTGCACAAATGCTACGTACAAATAGTATTAGTGGTACACGTCATAAAGTGAATGAGAACATGACGTCGAAACGTAAGTTTAGGTATTGAAAATCTTCACTACATTCACTATATGGGATCCGGAACCTTTGCCTTGCTTTGCAAAGGTAGGGTGTCCGACTTTGGAGGGACGTCCAATCAAAAAACCAATGGTGGTAGATTTTGGAGGACCGCATCTCGGAGGCGCTTTCTAGCTTTCTCATCCGTCTGTCTGTTGCCGCAAGGCAAATCTGCCCACGGCAAAGAATCTCAATCCCAGTATATGCATCATCTTAAACTCAATAATATTAGACCTAAATTTAGTCACATATCAAGAATGTGTGGTTATTCCTGCCTAAAGAAAGGATTGTTTCTAGAATAGGAAATGGAATACGCTCCACGTTGTGCAATCTGGTCTCCCCAAATTAGGACCAAAATGATCGGCCCATTCTTCACGGTCTTTTTTTTTTAAGAAAAGAAGATTTTATTGATAAAAGGAGATAGTACAGTGCGAAAAAGGAAATTTCAGAAAAAATACATGAAAAGAGAAAAGAAAAAAAAGAGTTATTCTCAAGGGAAATCTCTGGACTGTGACCTAGTCCTCATGCTGTGGCGCCTTTTATTTTTTTGAGATTTCCTGTAGATCTTGAGTTGCGTGTTAAGGTTGTCTGTTGGCAGACAATTCTCAGAAGTTACAAATTTTGCTTTGGAGCAAATTTCCTTGTTGAATTTGGATTTCCTAATCTCTTCGGGGTATGAAATAGGCGGACGACGATCGCTTTCATTTGCATGTCCAAGAAAGTGTCTGCGAAGAAAGAGTCATCAGAATAATCAAAACTGTAAGAGGCATCTGAGTAAGGTTTGAATTAACTAATCATAATTTCATTCAGAATTAACTAGAACTATACACATTTTTTTGTCAAAGTTTTGAATTTGGCTTTGTTTTTACACCCCAACCCCATATTAAAAGACAAAAATGTCCCTCCACTAACAATTTTGTTGGCCTTGAACATATTCTTGAACGGGTGGAAAGTCCAATTTAGACATTAAAATGCGGTGCAAACTCAAATTATCCTTTGATTATTTTTTTTTTTGCAAAAAACTTGCTTAGGGGAAGCTATAACGTAGTTAGGGGAAGCTATAATTTGTAAATATTACTCGTGACATATAAATTGCATTTTTTTGACATAAAATGTGTTAAATTCATACATGGAAATTAGATAACATGGGCCTGTTTACTAACATGAATATATTTTGTTTTTCCAGAAAACTTAAATCTGGAGAAAAGATAACTACATAACTATTACTTGTAACATATCATACTACATCACTTCTTAAACAAGTGCAACATACCAAATTTTACACTATTCACATGTTTTACTTTGACTACATTTTATTTATTAATGTATTAATATATTTTTTTGAAAAAAATATTACTAAATTTGTCTCATTGTAAATTTTCAAAATTTGATTTTTTTAATTTTTTTACTAATAGAGATTTATATATATTAATGGTCAAAGTTGTGCCTCGGCAAATGTGAAATGTTGACTGTTGTACTTATTTAAAAACGGAGGAAGTATTTGATAATGGTCCGAGTTTGGTCTGGTTTGAGACTTAAATAAGTCCAAGTAAAAACATTTTAAGAGGTGTGTATTGAATATCGATTGTAATGGACTTTTTTTAATCCATCTACCTTTAAAAAAGTCAATGAACTTTTACATTCATTGACTTTTTTATGAATAAATTCTATTGAATTTTAAATTCATACATAAGTTTATAGACTTTCAAAAAGTCCATTGACTTTTAAAGCCCGATCGAAATCCCAACTGCCACTGTCGATCGTCAGAATTTCACCTAGACCACCGCTATTGATCTGCTTGTCGCCTTTGTCACCGAAGTTCGTCGCTGTCGTCATCGGGCTGATCTGTCACCAACAAAATGACTTTGGTTATGCAATGCAACTAGGGACAAATTGATAGTAATAATCCCAACTATTGATGGTCCGCTTATAATAATCCCAACTATCGATTATTTCAGAATAATCCCAACTTTAGGGACCTTCCGCCAATAATGGTCCCTATAATTCTCGTAGTTTCTACAGTGGATGAGAAGAGATATAACAAGTAATCCCTATAAATAATCTCAACTTTTAATTTTACGCTTAATTTCTATTTAAAATTTACTTTTTATAGGAGGTAATATCTGGTCATGGACCTTTATTGGCGGATGGTCCATATAGTTGGGATTATACAAAAATAATCAATAGTTGGAATTATTATGGGCGGACCAGTAATAGTTGGGATTATTATTTTCAATTTTTCCTTTTAGTAATTAATTAAATTAGGAGTAGAAATGTAATATGTAGTCATATTTAAGAAAAATCAAACATATGATCATACTTTGGGAAAAATACTACTTCGTTCTTAATTAAATCCAATACTTTCATCTTTTGGCGGTATCAAAATAATTGCAACACTTGCATTTATGGTAATATTAAATAACTATACAATGACTATAATACCCTTCCCCCCAAATCAATATCCTCACTCTCTCACCAAATATTAGCATTTCACGCATCACCACACGCTATATGCCCTGCTCAACAGTCAACACCCATGTCTTTTTTTTTCACTTTCTCATTTCTTCCCTTCCCCATCACCGTATCTTCCGCATAACTGTGCAATATAATTAAATGCGCAGTTATCTTCAAGAATTAATTTGAATGTGTTCCCGATCGAAGTTTTAGCTGAAATTTGGTATGAGTAAACTAGACTTGATGAATAAGAAGCTTAAAAAATTTCACCGGGAACCGCCCCAAATCGCGACGGCCGGACAGAGCCTCCTATATAAGGACTTATTTGACCTTTTTATGAAAGTTCGAGAACCTATTTGACAGTTTTCCCAACTATTAAATACAAGTTTGTCAACCCCTTATATTGAAATGGATGTCAGTATTTATACTACTCGCCTATGAAGCACGGATACTTCATTAGGGTGCCGTATCAGCGTATCGGAAACGTTCCCGTATATCCGATACTCTAGGATACTCGTACCGTACGTTCCCGGGCCGTATCTGCAATTTTTAAAAGTTTCCACTTTTTCGGTAATTATTTTAAAATTTTGGATACTCGTATCCCGACGGATACACGTATCAACTTTCAAAAAAAACTTCCCAAAAAAACACTCAAAATTTACGTAATAAAATTCTTAAAAAATGAAAATCTAAAAATAATTTTTACCTTGCTTTTATGTGATACACAACTAATGGGCCTATTCCTAATTCTTCCATCCTCCTATCCCTAAATCTAATTATCCCCGAAAATTAATAGTTCCAATGCAAATATACATAGTATGTATTAGAACTTTTAAAATATTGTTTTTTATTTTCATTATTCTCGAACTTTGAGTCTTGCACTTTTAATTTCAAAACTATAGTTGTTTGACTTATTTCTCCTTTTAAGTTAATGACTTATTGACTATATTTATATTTTGAGATACACTAGTGTATATGAGATAAAATATGAATTTATTTCTAAGTATTTTGAAAATGTAAAATGTTTCAATGCCATGAATGGGTAGACGTCAGAGGATAATATATGAGTATTTTTTAAGAAAATGTATTTTTTATATTTATAAATACACCCCTATATTTTTTAATATTTATAAATACACCCCCATAACTTTTAGTATTTATAAATATGGCCCGTATCCGTATCCTACTTTTTTTGTTTTTGTCGTATCCCCGTACCCGTTACCGCGTTTCCTCGTTTCCGCGTACCCGTATCGTTGCTACATAGCTACTCACAATCATAAAATGTCGTGTATCCGGTGCGTTAAATGCACATCCCGCGATTCCCTCCCGCCAATTCATTGTTTTCCAGCCAATTCCCTTGTAAGGCAGAGCAATTGTGAGTCAGCTATAGGTGAGAAGGTTCCAAGTGTTGCATCTCATGTGTTACATCCTGTCTGGGGCATGCTGGGAGAGACGAATATTTCGACCGAGCCCAGATGAGTCCTAAATGCGAATGTCATCCCATCGTGCCAATTGGGCCCCTGAGGGTATTTGGGCTTGCCGTTGTTGGACCCAATACTCCAACAACATCATATTATTTTTTTGCTAAAAATGTGTTTAAATTCATACACGGAAACTAGGTGGTAATAAGTCTTCTCTCTATCACACTTCTCTACTTTTTGGCCAATTATTTGTTTTCAAAATGATTTGTATAGATGAGTCCGAATTCAATAAATGGAGGATTATTTGGGCTAATTTGTAAGTCTTGTATGTGTGCGTTCAAAATAAATAATCACACTAACTTTTGCAAAAATCACTTAGTGCAAGACAATCAAACTAATTTTCTCCACAAAAAGTGTTTATATTCATATTTAGACCACTGGTAAGTCTTCTCTACATCACTCCTCTCATCTACTTGCTTTTATTGTTGGCCAATTATTTGTTCCCAGAATGATTTTCATTGATGGATCTTAATTGAAGAAGCTGAGGATTATTTAGGCTGGTTTGTAAAATGGAATATTAAAGAAATAGCATATGGGCATCATAAATATACAGTGGGATGGATCTGATAATAAGTTACGCTTTTACCACCAATCAGTGACTGGGCTGAAAAGTAATTATACGAGGCTTAAATATCAGCAAGATGAGCTAAATATGAAAAATGAAAAAAACACTAAAAACATCAAAAAAAAAAAGTTGCTCTGGATTTGAGCACAGTACTAATGTAGATCCTACCCTACCACCAATACTCAACAAATGATAGGTATATATAACTATTTACACTATAAAGAATCATGTTTGATAAGTGGAAATGCTTGTAAATGTACAAATACAATCGTTATAAATCATCAACGGAAATATGTAATGTGTTGATAGTTTAACTAAATTTTGCACATAAGCATCATTTTAATCTTATTTCCTAGCAAATTGCACATAAAATTATCTTAATTTGATAAAGAATTCTTTTCGTCCAAAGATATTTCCCAAACAATTTCTTTGTATGATGGAGAAAGTACTAGTTATTTTTATTTGTATTAGTTTTAGTCCAATTAGTATATATCTCAATCACTCGATAGATAATCTTTATATCATAGGTTTTGAGGATTGTTTATACAATTGATCTTTGAAAAAGAATCATCCTCAAATAGGATTCTTTTTGCTCTATCATACGTAGCACTGTAGTAGTATAATGTTGTTTTCTTACAATTGAGAATGCACAAGCTTTTTAATGGACACACCCTTGGGAAGAGTTGAATAAGATAAACATCCTTTTAAAATTTTGATTTTTCGGGAAAACAAAACTCAGTCTGTACTGGGTAAGAAAGTGGAAGATTCATGTATGTTTGGCATGTATGTTTGGTTATAAATTTTGAAGGGAAAGGGAATTGAAAGAAGGTGGATGATTCATGCATGTTTGGTTGGAGGAATTGCGGAAGGTGAGGAAGTTGATGACTTCCAAAACCCTCCATTCTCTCGAATTTTAAATCCCCTAAATTGGGATATTTCGGATGAAAGCTTTGTCAAAGTCCGTCCTTCATTCTTCTACCGTCGCCCGGCGGTCTCGCCACTCTCCTTCCTTTCCCTTCTTTGAACCAAATAGGGGTAAGTGCCATTGCTATTCGAGATTCCGAGTGAGGCTATATAGCTTCGGCAAATCTCATTGATAAATTTGGGTGTGATTCTTTTGACAACTACTCCCTCCGTCCCCCAATTAAGTTCTCCCTTTTCTTTTTGGGTAGTGTTAGAGAAATAGTCAGATCCGAATCCTGGGGAGTGGGGGAATAGAGTCTTAGTTAATTTGGAATGCAGTCCAAGTTACTTAAGTTAGTTTGAGTCCTAGTCAACTTGTTTTTTTAGACTATGTAAAAAGACAAGTTCTAGTAGAACGCTAACTCTCTTATCTTGTCTATAAATACCACGTAGATAGGGTATAGACATCTATTAGATGGCTATTGAAGTTTTTATCTGAGTTTTTTTTCAATAAAATTATTTGCATGATTCTTGCAATTTTATATGTTAATCGGTTTAATCTTCAATTGGTATCAGAGCACTGAGGATTCTGATTGACAGCTTCTCCTTCACTCTAACCTACGCCCAGTCAGTTGAGTCATCTACCTGATCGATCACGAATGGTAGGAAGCGAAAATCAGTAGTCGTCGTCAAAGGAATCTCATTCATTGACGTTTCAATTTCCGTAATTAACGTCAACGAACTAAACCATATGGAGGATGCGTATGGAAGTCCTACTTGGAATTCATGGAGTCTGGGATGTGATAGATCCAGGTTCAGACGATTCCAAGAAAAAAAATATTGTCAAGGGCCTACTTTATCAGTCAATACCGAAAGAGTTGATTCTTCAAATCGGCAATCTCAAAACTGGGAAGGAGATGTGGAACGCCATTGAGACGCGAAACTTAGGGGCTGACCGTGTGAAGGAAGCAAGACTTCAAACTCTAACTACGGAATTTGAAAATTTGAAGATGAAGGCTGCAGTTACGGTAGATGAATTTGCAGCAAAGCTATCAGGTATCGCTTCTACTCCAGCTACACTTGGAGGAGAAATTTCTCACAAGCCTTCCCAGGAGATAATATAATCAGCCTCGGACAAGCCACAATGTCTGGATGTGATATTCATCTCCAAGGTAATTTCCTAACCATGCGAGACAGAGGCGGAAGACTGCTTATGAAGGTACCACGGAGTGCGAATCGACTGTACAAAACTAATCTAAAGGTTGGGAAACCTTTAGTGTCTGCAGGCTAACATCAATGAAGAGTCATGGTTATGGCATGCTCGGCTTGGCCATATCAACTTTGGTGCAGTGAATTTGATGCACAAATTAGCTAAAGGGGTACCGGCTATTAAGCATGAATATCAACTCTGCGAGATTTGCTTGGTGGGCAAGCAAACTAAACACTCGTTCCCAAAGAAGGGTGCCTACAAAGCCAAAGACGTTCTTGAGATGATACACGGGGATATTTGCGGACCAGTTAATCCCCCCACTCAAGCAGGCAATAGCTATATTCTGGTGCTTATTGATAATTTTTTCAGGCACATGTGGTCTTTTCTCTTAAAGCACAAAAGTGACGCAGCAAGTGTCATTAAAAGATTCAAGTTATCGATTGAGAGGCGAATGGGTAAAGAGATGAAGACCTTCCACACGGATAGAGGCAAAGAGTTTACATCATATGACTTAAACAGTTTGTGGGAACAAGAAGGCATATCACGAATGTTAACAGCTCCGTATACACCTCAACAAAACGGTATAGTTGAACGAAGAAATCGCACCTTAATCGAAATGACACGCTGCCTCATGAAAGCAAAAGGTGTACCAAACCTGTTTTGGGGTGAAGCTGTCCGACATACAACTTTTCTCATAAACCGAATCCCTACGCGAGCACTGGTAGGAGTTACGCCATACGAAAAGCTTTATGGTAAAAAACCAGACCTTGAAGACTTAAGAGTATTTGGTTGCGTTGCCTATGTAAAAATAGTTTCTGAGGACTTGAAGAAACTAGATGACAGGTCTAAACCCCTGGTATATTTCGGTAAGGAAGTTGGCTCGGGAGGCTTTCGTCTTTACAATCCGTATGAAAATAAAAGTAATACAAGTGTTAATGCAATTTGTGATGAAAATAGAGCATGGAACTGGAAATATATGCCTGAAGATGTGAACCAAACTGAAAAGGAATCAGGTATGTTCAAGGTAATCTGGGATGATCATATAAGTCCAGAAGTCAATGGTCCAAATCAGTCCACTAACCAAGCCCATATCAACTTTGACAGTAGCCAAACCTAGGCAAACAACATCCCACGATCTGAATCAAACTCATCTCACAATGACTCCGATCTTAACATCACATCAGCCCCGGTTCGTCGCTCAACTCGTAATTCTGTACTGCCAAGAAGGTTGAATGATTACGAGCTAAATGTTTACGAGCTGATGTTAACATTTTACAATGAACCAAGGAATTTTAATGAGGCCAAAGAGAAACCTGAATGGGTCAAGGCAATGAAAACGAAGATTGATTCAATTGAGAAGAATAACACCTAGAAACTTGTTCATTTGCCAAATAATGTTAAACCCATCGGGTTAAAGTGGGTCTTCAAAGTCAAAAGAAACGCAGATGGATCAATCTCAAGGTACAAAGCGCGTTTAGTTGCAAAAGGCTATGTACACGAACCCAGTATCGACTTTGATGAAGTATATGCACCAGTAGCTCGGCTCGAAACAATTCGTCTATTAATTGCTCTTGCAGCCGGAAAAGGATGGAAGATTTATCATCTTGATGTTAAAAGGGCTTTCTTACATGGTGATTTAAAAGAAGAAGTGTATGTCAGTCAACCCGAGGGCTTTGAGAAACCTGGAGAAAAGAAAAAGGTCTACAAACTGGCGAGAGCTTTATATGGCCTAAGAGAAGCTCCGAGGGCGTGGAATTTAAAACTTGACAGCAGTTTAAAGAGCATGGGTTTTCAACAATGCTTGCAAGAAACGACAGTTTATAGGAAAACATGTAACAGGGAATTTATCATCGTTGCGGTATACGTGGATGATTTATTCGTGACAGGGACGTGCTTTGAGATAACAAACCAGTTCAAGAAGATGATGGCATCCCAGTTTGAAATGTCAGATCTCGGTGAATTGACCTTTTATTTGGGAATTGAAGTTTCTCAGGAAGAGGGTTGTGTAAAGATCAAGCAAGAAAGTTATGCTTTAAAAATCTTGAAAGAAACTGGTATGGAGGACTGCAATACAGCACAATGTCTGATGGAACCAGGTCTTAAATTGTCAAAAGCTGAAACGGAACCAGAAGTTGAAGCTTCACATTATCGAAGGATAGTTGGTTTCTTGCGTTATCTTCTGCATACCCGTCCAGACTTGGCATACTCCGTTGGGGTAGTTAGTCGGTATATGCAAAGTCCCAGAGAGTCCCATGCACGAGCCATTAAACAAATCATACGCTACCTACGAGGAACAACAAACTTCGGGATAAAATATGAGAGATGTGATGAGATGAAACTGTTGGGATATAGCGACAGTAGCCATAATGTTGACGTAGATGATGGACAAAGTACTACATGTCATATTTTCTTTCTTGGCACGTCCCCTATCACGTGGTGCTCACAAAAGCAAGATACAGTGGCTTAATGGCTTTATCTTCATGTGAAGCTGAGTTCATGGCAGTTACAGCAACAGCATGTCAAGCAGTTTGGCTAAGGGAACTGTTGGCAGAATTAACAGGATTGGAGAAACAGAGAGTGGTAATTCTCATCGATGACAAATCAGTCATTGCATTATCAAGAAACATAGTCTTCCATGGAAGGAGCAAACACATTCATACTCGTTTCCACTTCATTAGGGAACAGGTTGAAAATGAGTAGGTGATGGTCGAACATGTTTCTGGAGAAAAGCAGAAGGCAGATCCTCTTACGAAAGCCTTAGCACGTGTAAGGTTTATGGAAATGAGATCATTACTTGGTGTGCAAGAGTTACCCTCCTTGGCTCAGAAATTCAGGGGGTAATTGTTAGAGAAATTGTCTGATCCAGATACTGGGGAATAGAGTCTTAGTTAATTTGGAGTGCAGTCCAAGTTACTTAGGTTAGTTTGAGTCCTAGTCAGCTTGTTTTTTTAGACTATGTAAAAAGACAAGTTCTAGTAGAACTCTAACTCTCTTATCTTGTCTATAAACATCTATAGCCGTATAGACATCTATTAGATGGCTATTGAAGTTTTTATCTGAGTTTTTTTTCAATAAAATTATTTGCATGATTCTTGCAATTTTATATGTTAGTCGGTTTAATCTTCAGGTAGTCCCTGGATTAAGTTCCTCTTTTTTTATTTGGCAAATTAACTACATCAAAACAGTGTCAAACAGTGAAAAACAGTGTCAAACAGTGTCTAAACAGTGTCAAAACAGTGAAATTTACCCCACAGTAATTTTTTTCCTTAATAAGTGTGAAAAACAATGGGAAATTTATTGAGGGACGGAGGGAGTATTATATATATCTCGAAAAAAATCAATAGAAAAACTCTAGACAAACAAAGCATATCTTTGACGGGTGGGGAGCTTGATTTTATGGAAAGGCTATATCACCGATCTTTGAAGTTTGAATTATGAACTATATACAAGTTCAAAAAATAGACTATCCCAGCATTATATTTATCGATAATGATCTTTGTACCCACTCTTATACTCACATTTGTACCCACCTATGTTTGTGAAAGTTTTTTTTGTCTGTGAATCTCGGCTCACAGACAATATTTTGCACAGACAAAATATTGTCTGTGAATCGGGTTCATAGACAAAAAAAACATTCACAAACATGGTGGGTATAAGGTGGGTACAACAAACATTGTTATATATTTATTGATGCTATTTTTCAAGTGGATTCGCAATCCACCCGATCTTATTTTAACACGAGGTGTTCAGTTCATCCTATTAGAAGAGATCGAAATCATGGTTGAACATAAAGCTGATGTCAGTATACGTGAAAAGAGATTGTCTCTCTGCCTCTTGGTGCCATCTGTGATTCCAAGAAAATACATTAGGAGTCCTCGTGTTTGGTAACACGAAAATTGGCTAATTTGGCTGATTCTGTTAACGTGTGCATGCAGCATGCATGGCACATGCATGCCGTCTTAATAGATATTTTATCACTTCCGTATTAATAGATAGCTTTGTTGTATAATTCAAATTACTTTGAATTATTGTTATACGTTGCACAGCTCACGCACGCACGAGAGAATAGCTCGGTAGTTGTTATTTATTATTATCTGTACATTTGTTTGTAAAGTGTTTGTGTATTTATACACTACGAAAGGGAATGATACGAGGACGTTGAAATCCAATTTGGTATCAGAGCAAAACTTCTCTTCCCCTCCCATGGCTTCCGCCAAATCCCCCTCCTTTCATCCTGCCCTTGCCCTCACCAATATAAAAAATTTCATCCCCATCACCCTTGATTTGGAGAATGTAGAATACTCCTCATGGGCTGAACTCTTCAAAATAACCACTCGGGCTTACCAAGTCGATGACCACATCCTTCCCGTTAAGCCAGATGACTCGGCCACATCCTCTTCAATGCCGCCTCCGGATCAAACCCCGGAACAAATTCTTGCCGCTGCCGCTGCCAAGGCCGAAGCCAATGCTCTATGGAATAGGCTCGACGCTATGGTATTGCAATGGATCTATGGTACTATTTCCCATGATCTTTTGCATACCATTCTCGAACCCGATTCCACCGCTCTTGAAGCGTGGGATCGCCTTGCCGATATCTTTCTTGACAACAAGCAATCCCGGGCACTTCATCTCGAGACCGAATTCTCTAATACCAGGCTTGAGAGTTTTTCCAACATATCGACCTATTGCAAGGCCCTCAAGACCTTAGCCACCAAATTGTCCAGTGTTGGGTCACCCGTTGACAACCGGCGATTGGTGCTTCGTCTCGTGCATGGCCTAGGCTCCTCCTATGACTCCGTAGCTTCACTCATCCAACAAACAGTTCCTCTCCCTTTATTTTCCCAAGCACGGTCGATGCTTATTCTTGAAGAAACAAGGAAGGCTTGTCAAACTAATGCCGCTCCTACTGCCCTTGTTCACATCGGTGCTCCAGCCAATGTGCCTCGTCCGGATCATCAACTCGGTCGTCAACACACTCGTGGAAGGGGGCGTGGTTCTCCACGAGGAGGTCGTAACCGCCCCACCGGTCCTTCCCCGGCAAATCCCGCACTCAGCCCGTGGCACATGCCTCCATGGGGCTACTGGCCACCTCCATGGAGCATCCCACCATGCCCATATCCATCTACGGCATGGCCAGCCTCATCTAATCCCCGGGCTCCAATCTCCGGCGCCGGCATTCTCGGTCCACGACCTCAGGCTCATGTCGCTACCCATTCTCCTACCGACATCAACTCCGCCATGGCCACCATGACACTGACTCCACCGGATGCTAATTGGTACCTCGACACCGGGGGCAACGTCGCACATGACGTCCAATGGAGGTAACCTCACGTCATATTTTAATAATAGCACTAAAAACCGTATTATGGTTGGAAATGGTGAGTCCATTCCAATTTTGGGTCACGGTCAGTCTACTCTACCATCTCCATATCCCCCTCTTCTTCTACATAACGTATTACATGCTCCTAATTTGGTTAAAAATCTTATTTCGGTGCGTCGTTTTACTATTGATAACAACGTCTCTATCGAATTTGACCCGTTTGGTTTTTCTGTGAAGGAACTCCGCTCGGGAATACCAATTATGAGATGTCATAGTTCGGGGGATCTCTATCCGTTGCATGCCGCCGCACCTCCGTCCGTGTCTTCCCCATCCTCCCATGTTGCAATTTCCGCCGACACTTGGCACAAGCGACTAGGCCATCCCGGCGACCCTATTTTTAGTACTCTTAGCACAAATAAAATCATCTCTTGTAATAAAATTCATAGTTCAGATTGTATGGCATGTCAACTAGGCAAACATAATAAACTCCCTTTTGTTTCCTCTCACTCTCAAACGTATGCTCCTTTTGACATTGTACATAGTGATCTTTGGACCTCTCCCATTTTGAGTTTCAATGCTCATCGCTATTATGTACTATTTTTAGATGATTTTTCCAAATATCTATGGATTTATCCTCTACAAAATAAATCTCAAGTGTATGACGTTTTTGTACAATTCCATACATACGTCCTTACACAATTTAATCAAAAAATCAAGACGTTCCAATGTGATAATGGGACCGAGTTTCGCAATTCTTCCTTCTCCTCCTTTGGCACTAAAAATGGTATTCATTTCCGTTTTTCGTGTCCATATACTTCCCCTCAAAACGGTAAAGCAGAACGGACCATACGTACTATAAACAATATGGCCCGCACCTTACTTTTGCATGCCTCCGTTCCCCCGGCATTTTGGCCTCACGCCATCCAAATGGCCACTTACCTACATAATATTCTCCCCAACTCCCAATTATCCAATTTATCACCTACACACATCCTCTATCATAAAACCCCTTCTTACAATCACCTTCGTGTCTTTGGATGTTTATGTTTTCCACATACTCCACCTAGT
Organism: Cuscuta epithymum; assembly: GCA_945859915.1. Lineage (NCBI taxonomy): Eukaryota > Viridiplantae > Streptophyta > Magnoliopsida > Solanales > Convolvulaceae > Cuscuta > Cuscuta epithymum. The sequence continues at coordinate 2,590,623 of CAMAPF010000024.1, forward strand.
ACCATCAACAAACTCGATGCACGTTCTACCGCATGCATCTTTCTTGGCTTTCCCATGCACCATAAAGGTTACATTTGCTTTAATCCTATCACCAAGCAGCTACTCGTCTCACGTCATGTTACGTTCAACGAACGTGTTTTTCCCTTCCAACAACCAACACCCTCATCTCCCACTTCTTCCTATGATTTTCTCCACCCACTCCTTTTATCCCATTTACAACACCAACCGGCCATCACATCTCCCCCCACCCACCAAAATGCCAACTTCGACTCTTCTGGCTCCAACAACCAAAACTCACCTCCCCCACATGCTTCACCACCTCATATTGTCCCAAATACCCAACTTTCCAATCCTCCTCTCATACCACCTTCGGCTGCCCCTACGCACACTATGGTCACCCGAAGTAAATCCGGCATCTATAAACCCAAACAACAATTTTCCCTTCTCTCCCAGTCCAATACACAACCTTCCCCCATCCCCAAATCCCCCATCCAGGCTCTCCGTGATCCTAATTGGTTGTCCGCCATGAATGACGAGTTTCATGCTCTTATTAAAAATAAGACGTGGGAGTTAGTCCCACGGCCCCCTAACACCAATATTATTCGTTGTCTTTGGCTTTTAAAACATAAATACAGATCGGATGGCACTCTTGAACGTCATAAAGCTCGGCTCGTCGTCAACGGTAAATCCCAACAACTCGGCATAGATTGTGATGAAACTTTCAGTCCCGTTGTTAAGCCGGCCACCATCCGCACCGTCCTCTCCTTAGCTCTTCATCACTCTTGGCCACTACATCAACTTGACGTAAAAAATGCTTTTCTCCATGGACATTTGGAGGAAACTGTTTACATGCATCAACCTCCGGGTTTCCGCGATGCTACTAAACCTTACCATGTTTGCCGGCTACTAAAATCCCTCTACGGTCTTAAACAAGCGCCCCGCGCGTGGTATCATCGGTTCTCCTCCTTTCTACTAAACGTGGGATTTTCTAACAGTGTATGTGATCCCTCATTGTTTATATATCGCCACCACAAACACACTGCCTATCTCTTGCTATATGTGGACGATATCATCCTCACCGCTTCCTCCGATGCTCTCCGCCACTCTATTATACACAAGCTGGCTGCGGAATTTTCCATGACTGATCTCGGCCCTCTGAGCTATTTTTTGGGCATTGCGGTAACTCGTCACCCCAACGGATTATTTCTGAGTCAACAAAAATATGCTCATGAAATTCTTGCACGAGCCAACCTTTCTTCGTGCAATCCGGCGGCCACCCCAGTAGATACAAATGCAAAACTTAGCGCAAATGCTGGGCCACCGGTGGACGACCCAACTCTCTACCGAAGTCTTGCCGGGGCTCTTCAATACCTCACGTTCACTCGCCCGGATATCTCTTATGCAGTTCAGCAAGTGTGCTTGTTCATGCATGACCTGCGGGCTCCCCATCTCCATGCACTCAAACGCATTCTACGGTATGTCCAGGGCACCATACAGTTCGGACTTCATCTACGGCCCTCATCCATTTCCAGCTTAATTTCATACTCCGATGCCGACTGGGGGGGCTGTCCGGACACTCGTCGGTCCACTTCCGGCTATTGTGTCTATCTCGGCGACAACTTATTATCCTGGTCATCCAAAAGACAACCTACACTTTGCCCCTCGAGTGCCGAGGCTGAATATAGAGGTGTTGCCAATGTTGTTGCCGAGACTTGCTGGCTACGGAACCTCTTGCTTGAACTGCATTGTCCGTTACCTAAAGCTACTATGGTCTATTGTGATAACATCAGTTCCGTTTATATGTCCGGCAATCCCGTTCAACATCATCGCACCAAACATATTGAAATGGATATCCACTTTGTTCGCGAAAAGGTTGCTCGCGGGGAGGTTAGAGTGCTTCATGTTCCGTCCCGTCAACAATTTGCGGATATCTTCACCAAAGGGCTTCCCCGTATCCTATTTGACGAGTTCCGGTCCAGTCTAAGCGTCCGGCCACCTCCCGCTTTGACTGCGGGGGGGTGTTAACGTGTGCATGCAGCATGCATGGCACATGCATGCCGTCTTAATAGATATTTTATCACTTCCGTATTAATAGATAGCTTTGTTGTATAATTCAAATTACTTTGAATTATTGTTATACGTTGCACAGCTCACGCACGCACGAGAGAATAGCTCGGTAGTTGTTATTTATTATTATCTGTACATTTGTTTGTAAAGTGTTTGTGTATTTATACACTACGAAAGGGAATGATACGAGGACGTTGAAATCCAATTGATTCAGCTGAAATTTACTCCGTATAAAATTCTGATTAAAGTGGTTGCATTGGCTGATTCTGCTGATTTAAGAAAAAAAATGTTTATAAAATAAATTTTTTAAAAAATTATATGTAAAAGGGAAAACTATCAAATAGCCCCCAACTTTATAAAAAACACAATTAAGCTCCTTTACTCATTCCACCGTTCATTTGCATTCCAGCGAACATTCCCCTTCACCCCTTCCTTTTCTTCCATTTTTCATCTCCTTCCATCCATCTTTCTTCTCTCCCTTTCTTCTTTCTTCTGCCAAGCAAAGCATTGGTCTTCCGTCGGCATAGAGTCTGAGAGGAACCCACGTCGCTTGAGATGCTCAATTACTTCGCACGCCGGCTGTCCCCTTTCCTCAATTAGATGGATTGGAAGTCGGAGGAGATGCTCTGTCGAAACTTTCGAGTCAGCAAGTCGGCTACGGTGGTCTGTCAAGATGTTAAATGTCCCAAACCGGAAAAGTTTGGATGAACGAAGTGCTATATTAATACATGGGCTGCTCCTCCTATCAGATTAACCTTTTAGGATGGAACCCCCGTGTCTTAACATGGTATCAGAGCCAAATCGATCCATGGTGTGGGGCCCCTTATGAAAAATGATGACATGATTATTTAAGAAAAGACAATTACGGCCGGATGAAAAAAAAACAGACCGATGGAAAAAAATGAATAATGGCACTATCCAGACGGAGTGTCTGGTCGTGAGGAGGGGTGTTAAATGTCCCACACCGGAAAAGTTTGGATGAACGAAGTGCTATACTAATACATGGGCTACTCCTCCTATCATGTTGACCTTTTAGGATGGAACCTTGTGCCTTAACACAAGCCTCCAGACCACTCCGCCTCCAGACCACTCCCAGATCCATAGCTTCGATTTGACTGTAGACCCTAGTCGACGATAGAGAAAAGGCGCATGGAGGAGGGTGAAGGCCGGTAAACTACGACCAAAAACTAGGTTGAAGAAGAAAATGGGGAAAGAAAGAAATAAAGAAGGAAGAAGTTGCAGAGATGGTGAGGCGTAGGGAAGAAAATGCAGGGAAGAAGAAAAGAGAGTAGGAAGGAAAGAAAAAGAAAAGAAAAATAAAAACAAATGTCACCTCACTCACCACATACGCAATTAACCGGAGGAATTGATAGGATACTTACTAAAAAGAGATCTCCCATTTTTAAATGAGTTTAGGGGTGTAATTGGGTGAACTTTCACTAAAAAAGCTTAATTGATTTTTTAAAAAATTAGGGGGCTCATTTGATAGTTTTTCATATGTAAAATAGCTAAAATGCTCATCTACAATAAATTCAGCCAATACAGTCAGAAAAGTAACTTCAATAGTTAAACATAAATTACACAATTCAGCGCGTGAAAATAAAAGTTACGTGTTTCTTGAAAAAGTTGGTTGATAAGTCTGATAAGCCGAAAAACATAGTTACCAAACGGCCTCTAGAACTTGTTAGCTACGAGCCTACGACATTGAATTTCATGAAATAGATTGAATACACTAAAGGTATTTGGTAATGGCTGCAACGACTGAAAGTGCTCATAGTGCTTAAATGGTTGAAGTGGAAGTGTTTGGTAGTATTTTGGCTGAATTGGCTGATTTCATGTAAAATTACCAAAATAGGTAATCTTCTTTGTATTTTGAATGTATGTTAGCAGATTTTTACCAATATATGTATTGTCTAAAAATGCTTAGAAGACATTTGTGTAATTTATATAGCACAATAGCCACTAATTTTACCAATATATGTATCTTCAAAAAAAAATTTAGAAAAAGCATTTGTTTATTGGGAAATTTATCGGGATATGACTAAAACTCAATGAGTTTCTCAATCTATGACCTAACTAGTTTTTATACCTTTGTATGACCGAAAATCCAAAAACAAATAGAAAATTCGTTTATATTTAAATGTTGAATGACGAAAATACCCTTATTTAAAATATGTGCATTTTGCACTAATTCCGTCCAATTAAAATTAATGCACTTTATATTGCCGTTACTGCACAAAATTAATGCACGTCTTTATTGCACATCCGGTAATAATCACTGCACTTCCGCCAAAATTAATTCTCTTCTCATTATATTCACTTGAGGAATTTATTTCTGTTTTTATTTTTTATTTTTTTAGATTTAGTAATTTTATTATTTTACGTCTAATTGAGTATATTGCATTTCATGATGATATCACTGCTCTGTGTTACTGCAATATCGGTTATAATCAATGCATAACAAAATTTCTTAATGTATTCATTCATTTCTCAAAAGTATATGCTCCAATCTTAATCGCAATCTGCAGGCCAGTAGACTGGACATCCGCAGATTCTGCACTCCTTCAAAATTGCTTCATAATACATACATCATACGGAGCAATCAAGTATGTACTCCATAGCAAAACACGTATGGCATACATTATGACTTGTCAAGAAAGCAATCAGAAAAAGGTATTCGATCAAGAATTCAAAAACAAGGTTTTCAAGATTCAAACAACAGGGCATTCAAGAATTCAAAAAACAGGGTATCGGAACAAAAAAGAATTTGTGATGGGATGGAGGTTGGGGCGGGATGGGAGGCGGTGCGCACGGCCTATGACGACGGCGCAGAGGTCGGGGAAGGGGCACAGAGGTCTGGCGGATGCTGGACGACGTGTGGCGGCGGCGGCTGGCGGAGGCTGGACGAAGTGCGGCGGCGGCGACTGGACGATGTGCGGCGGCGGCGACTGGACGATGTGCGGCGGCCGGCTTAATGGTGGGGTGGTTGGACGACGGGCGGCTGCAAAGGGAGTGTTGGGAAGTTGTATCTAGGGTTGTAGAAAATGGGTAGGAGGTTAGAGTTTTATAGTTATAAGCAAAAGGGTATATTTGTCCATGAAAATTAATTATTAATTATTAATTACGAATTTTAATTAAATATAAAGAATTATAATATTATTTTGAGGAAAAAACTAGTTAGATCATAGATTGGGAAACTCATTGAGTTTTAGTCATACCTGGGATAATTATTTCTTGTTTATTTTGTAATTGCACAGCAGCCACTAGTTTCACATTACCGACTTACGTTCTGCATATTATTGCTTTGAAATAATTTGTTCTCCATATTTTCTATTAATTCCAAATGGTTTTGACGTTACGTTCTAGTCGCATATTCCCACACACTTCATAGCTTGCTTTGTAGAGGATAGAAACGTCTTTAATAGCTATAAACATAGAAAAATAGAAATCAGCTGATAAAGTAACTCTAAGGGGCCGTTTGGAAACACTATTTTTCGGCTTATCAGGCTTATCAGCTAACTTTTTCACCAAACATGTAACTTTTGCTTTCGCGCGCTGAATTGTGTAATAAGCAGAAAAAGTAAGGTTGGAGTTACTTTTCTGGCTGTATTGGTTGAAGTGACCGTAGATGACCATTTTAGCTATTTTTATATTTTTTTTCTTTATTTTATTATTAAAAATATACTTTAAAAATATTTTTTTCTTAAATCAGCAGAATCAACCGATGCAGCCGCTTCAGCTAGAACTTCATAAATTTCAGCAGAATCAGCCCAAACAGCTGATTTTGGTGCTACCAAACGGGCTCTAAGTCTAATTTTTCAACTGATAATAAAAATCAGCCAAATAAGCTCATTCAATGATAGTTTGGTTTTTTTAGGCGTTTCAAGCTGATCAGCTCATTTTAGCTCCTCCAAACACCCTCTAAAATAGTTACAACTGTATTCCGAATTTCTTGAACATCTTTATCCTCTATTGGCCTAGTTAGGAACTTTGAGCAGGAAGAATGGCTAAGAATTCAAACCATAATACTAAAAAAACTCAAACTTCTCTTTTCCGAACATATGTTCCTGAAATTATAGAACTCCTACCACAAAACACATGAACATAATACTAAAGAATCTCAAATGGAGGGGTGTGAGTTCCAGGATCATACTTCATAGCGAATGCAGAACTTGTGTTCTTGTTGCAATTTAAAACCAGCTGCCTCCAAATGTAGTCATTCAAACCCAAGTGAAAATGGAATGTAAATTATATGGAGTATTATTGAAATATATTTTGAATATTGATTTCATTATCCGATTCCAACACGGTATTTTGGTGTTAAATTTTACTTCTCTATATTATAATTTAATAATAAGAAAAAACCATTACTCAATGACTCTATATAAGACTATAACATAAATTCAATTATAGAAAAAACCATTACTCAATGGCATATGGTGTTCAAAGATCATTGTGAAATTATTACGCTCAGTCTAGATTTTACAATATACTCCCCCCGTCCCAGGGAGAAGTTCCCGGGTTGACTTTCACACATATTAAGGAAATAAAGTTACTGAAGGGTAAATTTTATTGTTTGGCACTGTTTCGACACTGTTTGGCACTGTTTCGACACTGTTTGACACTGTTATGCACTGTTTGGCACTGTTTTGATGTAGGATAACTTTCCATTTAGGGAAATGGGAACTTTTTGTTGGGACTGCCAAAAAAAGGAAAATGGGAACTTGTCCCTGGGACGGAGGTAGTATACTCATGGGTTTCCAAGTCCCTTATGCATTGATTACGATAATTTATCCATCCGCAAAATCGGCATAACTAAGACACAAACATTACATAAAAAAAAAGGATGACACCCCATCCCTGAGGACCCCCAACACCGACCGGACGACACGATGAGAGGATGTAAATTGGACTATAATCACAATCTGACAAATAGAGAGTGAGGCTCTGTCCCCGGTGGCCGGTACTTGCAGAGGCCGTATGAATTTTTCAGCATAGTAACCCCTCATCGCAGTTGTCGGGATTCGAACCCGAGACCTAACCCTTGAGGCACTCCCTCGCTACCAGTTGAGCTACACCTGCCGGTAGACACAAACATTACATGACTTTATTGAACTAAGAGAGATAGAACAAGCAAGATATCCTATATTGTCAGACTGTCAGTAAGTATATTGAACTAGCTAGCATCATCACAATTCCTTATTATGTAGGCACAAGACCATTATTTTTCAGCCTCGGCATATACAATACATTGCCTGAGCTCTTCTTCAGTTTCTAAACAACAGTGTGAGCTTAAATATTCTCAAGAAATAAATGCTAATAAATATTAACACCTTATCCCTACATGAATAAGTGGTTGTATCACTTCAGCATGGTTCTGCCCTAACCTTCTCATCATACCCAATCCCTAATCCTTATATTAGTAAGGTGTTTATAGGCATCGAATCCGTTGATTTCGAGATATACCCAGAAGTCCAAGGTCTTTTAAATTGCACTCACTGAGTGAGTGAGTGCGTGAAAACTTCATATGACCTGTGCTTTTTTAGAGCATCTTCAATGCAAAAACGTTAATGGTGTATATGTGGCATGAGAGATAGCCAATCAAAAAACGATAAATAAAATATCAAAAACGTTAATGCAAAAACGTTAATGGTGTATATGTTTACTTTTTGTTGTTGTTGGTTTAAGCCTCACAAGTGACATTGGTATTCATAAAGAATTTAAGTATTAGAAATAGGACATGTTTAGTAAATAGAAAGATACAAGAGATACTAAAAGAGTTCATAAATAAAGTTTTCTAAGAGTCCTGAAGAACTACCCAGCAAAATGTTATTGCACTTGAAGAAAGTGTTTCATGAAATCAAGGCCTATTTACAATCCTATGTGTTACTGTTTAGTCTACCAACCAGTATGTACTCGAGAAATTACGCCAAATTCTACTTCAAGTTAAATGAGATTGTAATCAATCTCGATTTTCCTGTAAATATAAACTAAGCTTATTAGCTTTGTCTAAGCCTCTGAGGCTTTATATTTAAAAACTCCAGCATCCAAAGTGACTCTAAAGAAGCATTCTGTTCCATGTGATCAGGTGTTTCTAAGATCCATTTTAACATTATGTTTTATATAAAATCTCAAATAAATATCAATATATAAATAAAAAATTAAATAATTAAATAAGTACAAGTCCATATATAAAGCACTCCATAACAAAGGTCTACTGAAACGAACAATTTCAAAATGCAGGAGGGGCCACTGTAAGGAATGCAGAGGATACACTCACTTCTATGTTGAGACTGATTCCATCTGTATCAAATTATTAAGGGATCTTCAAGCTATCTACAGGGCCACATAGAAGCAAATTTGCTATGATTAAGGTTGTTTGCAGATCTGCATAACAGGGACAACATTTCAAATGCAGTAAAAATGTTGCTTTGCTACAACTTACAAGTGTGAATGCACAAGCTATTTAATGGACACACCCTTAAGAAAAGTTGAAGAAGAAAAACATCATTGGGCAAAAAATTGAATTCTTTTGCTAAGACAAAACTCACTTTCTATACTCTTAAGTGCCAATGCTCTCCGAGTGAGGCTATACATTTGCTTGAACAAATTAAGGCATTTTTATCCTGAAGAGAAAATAAACCCAAATGAGACGTTGGCTGAAAATTTCTTTGATAAATTTGGGGTGTGATAATTTTTTGACGAACCACGTTGATCGTTCCTATACTTGAGGTTTGAATTAGAACTCATTCAAGTTCAACCGGCCAATGATACATGCATTATGAATTATGCCTGCTGTGTTTTTGAAGTGTCTTCGTAATCCATCCAATCTTATTTTAACATGATGAAGAGTTCTCATGTGGGTTCATCCTTTCGGCAGAGATAGCAATCTTGGCTGAACAAAAAGCTTATGTGAGTACATGTGAAACTCAATATGATCTCTTCCTCTTGGTGCCATTTGCGATTCCGAGCAAAATCATTAGAACTTGTTAACTCAATAATTAAATTTCATGAAATAGATAGAATACACTGACATAGTTACAACTATAAGGGGTTGGAACTTCTTGAACATCTTTATCTTCTAAGGGCCTAGTTAGGAACTTTGAGCAGGAAAAGAATGGCTAAAATAACATTCTAGCTAGTAGGCTAGTAGCTGCATAGTTGTCAAAATCCTAGAAGAATCCAAACCATAATAGTAAAAACAAAAATGATCTTTGTACCCACTCTTATACACACTTTTGTACCTACCTATGTTTGTGAAGTGTTTTAAAAAAACCTCAGAGCCAAGCTTGGTGGCATTGTGGGCTTGGGGCATGAGAGAGAGCCATGCTTGATGAATTTGAATTGTTAATGGCTCCAGTAGAAAATATGCAAGTGATTTCACAAATTTAGCTTCATAAAATATCTCTGTGTAGTGCTAGTCTTCACAGGTGGTCAAGTCATACAACAACAACAACATTAATTACCCCAGTGTCACAAAGGCTCCCACCTACAGTGGGGTAAGGGGGTTGGATGTAAGCAACCTTACTCATATACTAAAGCAAAGAAAGATTGTTTTCGGGTGACCAAGGATGAAATCACGTCGAAAATAATTGCATGGACTGACTGGTGTTTCATAACAAAGAAACGCATACAGTTTAGTGAGTTTTGCTTTATTCCATCATATTCTCAAGACAAAAAAAATAGTGAGTCTTTGGCTCCATTGAAAATGATTTTTGGTTTCACAAAAATTTGGGTTTCAGATTTTTAAAAAGAAATACTGCCTCCGTCATTTTTTAATTACAACAGTTCAACTTTAACGTTTGTCAACACACAACTTTGACCGTAATTATATTTAATTACGTATTAGTGAAAATAATAAAAATTTAATATTTTGGAACAAACCCAAAGAGAAATTTAACAATATTTTATACTACGTACAAGATTTGATTATATATATTAGTGAAAATCATAGTCAAAGCGGTGTGAATAGTGCTAAAGTGCGGGTGAATAGTGCTAAATTGAAAGTGTTGTAACTATTAAGGAATGAACGAAATATATTTTTTCAATACATGTATTTCAAAAAACATAGTACATAAAAAGGAGTTGCTTCAAAACCATAATTTTGGAAATGTTGAAAGCAATTTCTTAAAATATTTGGAAACGCCAAAGAGTGACAAACATGTTGGGGCAGCAGGAGAAACATGATACGGAGTATATACTTGCTGTGAGTACTTGGTCTGCTGCTTATCATTGAACAAATAAAAAACAAGATTAAGTTGTCATTTATGTGAACTGTTATAAAAGGAATTATATGTGATGGGATTCGAAGAATCAGTCTGAGACTATAGCTAGGTATTCCCTTTCCAGAAAATCTAGAAGAAGGGTTCAGGGCTTTTCACAACAACGAATCTTGCTTTGACTCTTCCAGATCCTTCAATTCACCCAAACCAAACCAAAATAGAAGCCGTTCAGAGCCTGAAAATCTAGAGATAGAAAGATGAAATGGGAAGAAAATGATAGAGGTAAGGAGAGAGGAAGAAAATGAGAAAGATGTATCCATCTTTACTTTTTCTTTTGGAGATGGAATCATATCTCACATATGATTCCATGATGTTATTGAATTAAAAAGTTTTTCAATACATATGTCTATTAGAATAAGCAAAACAAATATACATCATATGATCACTCAACGGACGTTCTAAAGAGGTGGCATATAACTCGTTAATAATGTCCATCCACCCTTCGTTGGCAAGAATTCGGTCTAAATTTTCATCAATCCATCAAGGTGTACCCCATTCCCTCTCTCACATTCATTGGTAACCTTCAATCGGTAAATCACTACAACCGCTACCCCATATTACCCCCCCCCCCCTCCCGAATGTCTTTAAAATCAAATCCCATGACTTCCACTGCCTCCTCACATTGGGTAATCCGTAATATCCCGTAAACCTTCATTCCGATTCGCCCTCCGCCTACTGAACTCTACAATCAACGTAGTTTTGCACCCCAAGTGATGACTAAGACCTGAATTTCATCACGCCACCACAATCAAATAATGTCGCTTTGCCCGTGACTTTTAATTGCAAAATTGTGTTGAAACACCAATTGCTTTCATACTTGGTCACAACGAAGCGATTGGGCCTTGGTTTCCATCAAGAAGATGATGTGTGGGTTCTTCTCAATTGTTTTGAAAGCACTATTAGTTGTATAAACTTATTAAAGAGCCCACTTGATGCTCAATTTTCATTTGATAACGTCATTTTTGAGCTTCTTACTCTTATTGATCATTTTTTAATAAATACATAACTTTTTGTTTTGTGCATTGAATTGTGATTGAAGTAGGTGCATTTGAACTATTTTTTCATACTCTGGGGTATGTTTTTTTTCTTTACTAGTATGTGTACCCTCTGTTCTAAAAATCGTTCTAGGCGCCCGACTAGTCCCCGCCTAGGCGCTAGGCGGTGGCCGGGCGCCCCGATTTTCGTCTAGGCGCTCCGACTAATTGGTTTGCCGTCTAAGTGAATTAGTCGGTCGCCTATGGCGCCTAGTTTTCCGCCTAGAGCACCTAATTGGCCGCCTAGGCCGTTTAGATTCGCCGAACATTACTTTACTTTTTAATTTTTCAAGCGATATACGTACTTTAACTTTAGTCATGGATATAAGGAAATGAAGTTGTAAATTAAGATAAAGCTATACATGTTTGTATATATATCTAAATTTTATCATTATTTATATTTATAACATAATGAAGTTAAGTGATTAGTTTCATATACTACGTATGATTAGATGTGATAATTCTATCTTTTATGTTTGTTAATGTATATGTATATATGTGTTTTATACACACAAAAAAACAATATTACTTACCATATTTATGCAAAAATGTAGATAAAAATGCAATTTCTGTGTCTCCGACTAGTCCCCGCCTAGGCGCCCGCCTAGGCGCCTAGGTGCTGGCCTGGCGCCCGACTAGCGCCTAGCGCCTTTTATAACTTTGTGTGTACCCATGCACTGCACGATAAAATATGTGCGTAAAGTTTTTCTTAAAATCGTAGGACAGTGAATTGTATGTGAATTCGTAAATCAGTGTTTAAAAGAGAATCCAATTAGACTATGTGTAGATCTGTCAAAATGAGTCAAAGTCCACAGGTCTAGCCCATTTCATCCCATCTTGTGATGGGTTGGCCGTTGGAGTTATCATTTTTTATCCGGATGAACTCATCGGTTTCGTGGGTCAACTTGCACGGGTTGCAGGTTAAGTGGGTTGGCACATGCAGATTGTGAGTTGTCCAAAATACAAATATCTATTTTTGAGTTTCATTGTCTTCAATATTGTTTTTTTACTACCTGGTGTGGTTAAGTTCTAGCAACCCAAAGGTCCAACACAGTCCTTTGGGCTTTCGTGGGATCTTTTACCAATCAGTGCGTTTGGTGTATTAATTAAGGAAATATGAAGTCAAAAGCAATAAAGGATGAGAGGTAATGTGGGGCCAAGTTCTATCACGAACTTACTGAGCCCGAATCCCAACCTCTTGTTCTACACTGAGCTATTACAAAAGAGTTTGAGAGAACTCTAAGTTATAGTATGCAAATTTATCAACCCTTTACAATCAAATAAATGCAAGTGTTTATACTACAATGTAGTAGGTGTAGGTGATGATGTGTTGAGCCCTCACTAGATAACCTCAACCATATCTAGTGCACTAAATGCGCTTCCCGCTAATTCTAGCCTTCCCGCCGACTGCTTTGGAGAGCTCTCCGACATACAACTAGCACTATTTGAGAAAACACCAAGTATCAGAATATTATCGATCAGCGAATCCCGTGCAGAAAGTGGGCATGCATGCTAGTTAGGTCGTCTCGGGGTATTTGGGCTTGGATCCAATACCCAACACTACCAAAATTATTTTCAAATATACTTATTATTCTACAACCTTTATTGTAATGTTATTTCTATAATAGTTATTCAAATAAGTTACTCCAGCATATTTTTGTGTTATAGTTGAAAATACTTTTTAATAATTAATAATCATTGTTCACAAATATTGATTCAAAAGATCTAATTGTATCTATTTGTTGTACAATAAGTGCTTTTGCTAGATACTGTTTAATTGTTATCAAATTTGAATATAACAATGATTTAATAATATTTTTAATTAAATCTATCAAGTATTTTCAATTGAAACAACACATGACAATAGAGGAGGCTATATATATATATATATATATATATATATATATATATATATATATATATAGGGGTGAGATCACATATTAACCATTCCTCCCATGCTAACCTACAAACTATCAAAAACGGTGCATCTTTACATTATTTGTACTGCATATTGAAGTTCAAAGTGTTGCATATTATTTGTACTGCATATTAAAGTTCAAAGTTTTGCATATTGTTTTTATTGCATATTGAAATTCACAGTGTGCATCTTTACATTATTTGTACTGCATATTGAAGTTCAATGTGTTGCATATTATTGAGTTAGTAAGTTAGTATTTTAAGCATGGTTAGTATGTGATCTCTTACCTATATATATATATATATATATATATATATTATAATATTGGAATACATAAGAATTAGGGAGAAATATTTGTTTTTATTTTAAGAGAGACTAAAAATTGTTAACTATTTTTTATTTTAGAGTATTTGTAAATTGTACCATCTCGAGTGCAAAATTTTACCTAACTGTGTGCAGAATATTATGACAAATATAAAAATATAAAAATAAATAAATATATTAGATGAGTTGTTTAAAACAACATATGATAATAGAGGATGATGCATATAAAGTATATTGGAGTATATAAGAGTGGAGTTTTGAAAGTGGAATAGCTTTTTCTTTAATTTATTGTGTTGCCGCATGTCATTTTTCATACAAAAGATGTTGCCACATGTTAACAATTCCTTTCAAGGGTTCTTTAGAGGCTTACTTTATTATATTATATAGATATAGATTTGATTAACATAATACTACGTTTTTTTTATATAATTGAATAATTTACTGCGTACTACGTGGGACGAGTATTAAAGGAGTGTTCGCAAAAACATAAAAAAAAACACTTTTCAGCGTTTGGTTTAAAAAAGCTGAAATGAAAATTCCATGTTTTTAAGTGACAACATTTAAGCCGAAAGCTGGTGGAAATGTGTTTTAAAGTGTTTTTCACTTTTTCTGTTATAAAAAAATCGTTTTTTAAGGACATTTTTTTAAACACAATTAGGGGTGCAAATAGGCCAGGCGGCCTGTCAGGGGCTTGTGGCCTGACATGTTAAAAGTTTGGTCTGACCTAGCCTATTTAGTAATCAAACTAGGTTTGGGCTTTTCAAAAAGCATGTTTATCTAAATAGGCTAGGCCTAGTCCAACTCTGAGACCTTTTTAGCTTAACAGGCCGGCCTATTTATATGTGTATATATTTAATTATATTATATTTATTTATATTATTTACATTTATATTTATATTGGTATACTTAACTATAGCAAATTCGGCATAATAGTATTTTTATGGAGTGTGTATTATAAATTAGAGTAGAATACTATTTTAAATATATATAAAATGTGCTAATAGTTTATTAAGGTAATTGAAATTAAAAGTTTTTCAAGATTTGAAATATATAGAAATTTATTTTCACTACATAATACTACGTAATGTATTATTAGACATCCAAAGCAAAACTAACGTATTATTAGACTTTTTAGTAAATATTTGGGGAAATAAATTTTATACCGGGTTAAAAGGATTTTTCTCTTTTTATTTTTTATTTTTTTTATTTTTTATTTTTTTGAAATTTTGTTTTTTTTCTTAACAGGTCCAGTAAACAACTCCAGACCAGGCTTTTAAACAGGCCAGGCTCAGTCCGAAAAACCACACCTTTAATAGGTAATAGGTCAAACTCAGGCCTATACATTCTAAAATAGGCCCGACCTGACCTGTTTCCATTTCAAAACACAATCAACTTTTACTATTAACCATTTTCTCAAATATTACTAAAAATCATAGAATACTTTTTTTTTAAGTAAAAACAACCTCAAATGCTCCCTGAACAGTGGATATCAATCATTTTCTTTCTAGAGGTTGAGTTCCCAGTTCCTTCCCACCCCACCTAGTGATACCTGCGACATTGCAAGGCCAAAGAACTACGTGAATGATTAACAACAAGACGGGAGGAAGGGTTCGTTGAACATCGAAGGACAAAAGAATGGAAATGGTGTCAGATGATTATGGATCTTTCATAGATAAATTCACACTCCAACCATTTTTTTCTTCTCCACAGCTCCCCTTACATGGCCTCACATTTTCTTTAAAAGATATGTAATTCCCCTCGACCCTCTCGCAGAAAGAGCTAGTTATGTAATTCAGTTCGAATCCGGCGAGTTTACTCCATTGGTTGATCATCAAGTGTTTCACTATTTCCTGTTTAGTAACTTATACATATACTAAGTAACATATAGATTAGTATTTATTCCTTTCTGAATAACAAAGAGTAATAATTTTGGCACTAGATTCGATGTGGAAGGTTATGTGACGGAATTTGGGAACCCGGATTGGGCAAGGACTCATTCTGCAGCAACATCAACTTCACCTGTGGTTTTGGATCTTCTAAGGGCAGGTGCCACTGCTGTTGGCAAGACTGTCATGGATGAAATGGCATACAGGTTGTTTGCTCATGTCCAAGTTTTTTTTTTTAAATTCAGTTTCAAACTTTCAGAAATGTTGTCATTGTTCCAACTCTAAACATAATAGAATGAGGAAATTCCCTAAAGAGTGAAACATAGCACATTTTCTCAAACAGGAGTGGAATGTACCAAATAGAAGTATCATTGCTTCCTATTAGGAAGCAATAATAGAAGGGAGTATAGTTGCTTTTCTGCCAAAGCATGACCCATTCATTCCTACTTTGGAAGTTTTAATTGTTTTATTATTTTAGTATATTTTCCAGAAATTTTCAAGTCAGTTTGATCTAGTAGGCTCTATTTAAGTTCGAATGAGCCTAGTCTGATAAGGGCTAGTATTATTGGTAGTTTACTGCTACCTGAGTCAGTTTGATATGGTTGGGTAAGATCAGTTTAAGTCTACTCAAGTTTGATCTGGTCAGAGCTAAAATCTGTTCTTTTAAAACATTCTTAATACGATTGAAAACGTCCTATTTTCCAAATAAATCCTACGTGGTCCTACGTTATAACTTTGTTCACGTTTTACTTGCAATTTCTTACTTGAATCTTGTTTACACTGCCAATATAGTTTCATTGGATGAATTAGTTATGATGAGTAACACTCTTTTTTTAGGGAAGTAACACTCTTTTTGAAATGTTCAAATATAGATATACAAATTCAAATATAATGCAGGAACAAAATCACTTACGAACTCAAACTGACATTCAAAACCTTTCACTACTCTATCCTATAATGTCACTTTTAAAATTTTAGGATGGGACCTCAATCTTTAATACTTACGATTCAAGAGTTTATTATGATCAAATAAGAGACATGATCCGAATATCCGATTAAGACTCAATCAGAGGATTAAATCCTAAGTGCGGGACTGCTGGTCAATTAATTTGAAACTCATGCATATATTTCCAGTATAAACGGTGAGAACATCCACTATGGGACACCCAGAAATCCATGTGCTGCAGATAGGGTTCCTGGAGGGTCATCTAGTGGATCTGCTGTGAGTGTTGGTGCGATGCTGGTGGACTTCTCCTTAGGTATCAATGTTTATTCAATTGGAGTGTTTGTGCATGTCATGTTTTTGAGTTTATATTCATGAAAGGGTTTCAATCTCTCACAGGTACTGACACTGGGGGAAGTGTAAGAGTCCCTGCATCCTACTGTGGAATATTTGGAATCCGACCGTCTCATGGAGTTGTTTCGACTGCTGGAGTTATTCCAATGGCACAAAGTTTTGATACAGTTGGTGAGAAATTAGTACTATATAATACTTCACCTATGTGACTAAATTTTGTTAATTTTCTTTATTTGACTGCCTCAAAAACTTTGTCACTTTTGTTTTAAAGTAATAAACTCGCGATTGATATCATTTCTTTCTCCTCTGCACAAACCATAACCGCACCATTATTACTTTCTCATCCAAGGTGCAAGTCAAATTTGTCAAGTTTAGTGGAGTGGTGGGAGTATATTTTATAAAAGTGTTAGTAGTAAGAGACAGTTGGAGGAAATGAAGTTAGTTCTTATAGTTTAATTCCCTCATAACTTTGAGGGCTCAATGTATTATACTACCTCCACTCTGAAAAGAATGTTGTGTGGTCAATATAAGACTCTTTAGTTCTGGTAAGGTACTTCTGAGATAAATGATAAAGCTACTTTTCTTTCCTAATAACATATGAATATTTCATATGTTATCAAGTGACCTGTCTGATTTTTTGTTTGGAAAAATTACCTGATGATTAGCTTAGTTTGAGGAATAGTACTCTGTATATTTTTGGGACCAAAAAAGTGTTTGAAGCGGATAAATGGATTTAAAACGTTTAATGTCCCATACAGGATTACTTTAAGGTTCAGGGGTTTTAATGTGAAATTGTCAAATTGATGATTCCATTTTTTTGTCATGTCTAATTGTCTTATAATGAGTATGAAGATTGTTAATTGGAATTCTAAAGGAGCTTCTAATGTTCAATCAGGGGAAGATTTGAACCAATTTGATAAACAAATAGATTAGAAATGCTTAAAGGCAAGTAGGCAACCATAGAACTACACTAAGACGAGAGATGTTAAATGTGGAATTGATAATTCAATACTCTTTATATCTTGTATTTTGTATGAAGAGGGTCAATGGTAGTGACTATACCATAAAATTTCTAATGAAGGAATTCGTTTTTCACTTTTTCAGGATGGTTTGCGAGGAATTCATCAATCTTAAAGAAAGTAGGAGAAGTCTTATTGCCTTCTCAAAACTTGCATCCCACTAGACCTGATCAAGTTATCATTGCAGAGGATTGTTTCAAGCTTCAAGACTTTTGGGGCATCCAGTCCACAAAAGCGTTTGAAGATTCAGTAAAGAAAATATACGGATGTAAGTGATTTACATATTGACTTTGCATGTTGTGACAACAACAACAACATGCAACAAAAATTCGCATGGTGTGACATTTTAGAAAATTAAAATTGGATGAATAAGCTGTGCAGGTGAGACCATTAAACACACAAGTTTGGGAGAGTTTGTTGAGAATAATGTTCCAAGTCTGAAATCTTTCATGGACCAAGGATATGGAGATCAAGAATATATACCCTCTTTATTAGCTCTTTCAAATGCTATGCGGTTGCTTCAAAGGTGTGGGAAAAAAGTGAATTCAGTACTGGTTTAGACATTTCGTCTCTTTCTTTTTAAGGTTCTTGATAGAGTTCCAGTAAGGAGAAATCTATGCGGTAGTAATAAGATTTTAGGATGAACTAGCTAATAGACTTGATAGAGTTCCAGTAAGGAGAAATCTATGCGTTAGTAATAAGATTTTAGGATGAACTAGCTAATAGACTTGATAGAGTTCCAGTAAGGAGAAATCTATGCGTTAGTAATAAGATTTTAGGATGAACTAGCTAATAGACTTGATTCCATCTTTTTTGGTCCAACTATCTTATTGCCGAGTTGAGCAACCCAATCCAGTATTGAATTCTACCCGTTTTTTTTCCTACTTTGTATTTTATTCTAAGTAATTCGACCCCCTTACCCCACCGTAGGTGGGAGCGGCACTGGGGAATGATGATGATGATTTTATTCTAAGTAATTCATTTTGGTACACTTGAAATGGAAACATATCATGAAATTGTACAGATACGAATTCAAGAAGAACCATGGTGAATGGGTTAGCACAGTTAAGCCAAATTTAGGTCCAGGGATAGCAGAACGGGTTTGGGAAGCACTCAAAACTACGGATGAGAAGATAGATGTCTGTCTCTCTATAAAGTCTGAACTAAAAGAAGCTCTCGGGACACTCTTGGGGGTAATGCAAACCTCTTGTTATGTGCATTATGTTGTTCTCATTTTCGTCACGTTGAATGTTACTCTTCCCCCAAATTTTAGGGGATGTTCAGAACCTCAGATTATAAAACTTGACTACAATTAACTTCAATTTTCGTTTGGTTGTATTTAATTTAATGTTAATAACAGAACTAAAATTTGGGTCATAATCTTGAAAACAATGTGCTCTTCAATTTATACGGAGTTATATCAAGGATATGCTTGATTGGATGGCTTATGAAGAGAGAAACGAAGGACTGCGAAAGTAATCTTTTTTCAATTTATTGTTCTGACTCTTATATATGGATAGGATGGTGGCATACTTGTGATACCTACTGTTCCTGGAGCTCCACCAAAGCTACAGACAGATCCCAACAGCTTGGAAGCCTTTCGTGTGAAAGCTTTTAGTCTATTATCCGTTGCTGGAATATCGGGTTTTTGTCAGGTTAAGTTTCTCTCAACTCCTCCCCGCCCATAAGGCCACAAGTATAACAACTATGACAAAAGCTGTTAGTTAGCTACTAAAGTTTGTTTATCTTGCTCTTCTTTTTCCCAAGTTTTTTTTTTTCATTTTCAATTCTATATCTCATTTTGCTAAAGTGTTGTAATTTCATTCATTGAAAATACATATTAGACTCTTGTTTTAGAAGAGTATATGATGGTTTGGGTATATGTGTTAAAGTTTTGTATTCTTTGTCAAATTATTATTAATTAATATGCCATTATTGGCAGAATCAGTTCCAAACACCCCTATACTAGTCACCTAATTATAGCCTAGGGTCTAATTCATTTGCATTTACAAATATGCCAATATACTAGGTGCCTAATTGCCATTTGCAAAATTGCTCCTCTCCCACCCTCATTGGGGTAACGAATTTTCTTGGGGTGGTCTTGAAGACCCCCTGCGGATATTAAAATTATGAGCCAAAGTTTTATGTTTATACAAGATTATGAACCAAACAGAATCTTAAGGGTTGATGATTGGACCAACAGGTAAACATACCACTCGAAGCATATGGCAACCTTCCTGTTGGAATATCATTGTTGGCAAAGCATGGCTCTGATCTTTTCCTTCTCAATACTGTTGATGCTATCCATGGAAGTCTCCAGGAGCAGGTTGAATTGTTAAAAGACTGATTACTCTTTTCTTTAGCAAGTTTCTGTGCATAATTGTTTCTTATTCCTACTCTCCCTTTTTACATTCTAAAACAACTACTTATCATACACAGCAATTTCTCATCTCAAGATACTGGCCAGCAATTGTTGGACTTCAATAGATATCCAAAAGTTTTTAATTAGTGGAAATTCATTTTAACCACCGTTGATCAGAAGAACACTTCACTCTCCAAAGATATAGTCTCATCCAAAAAACACTTCTGATAATTTGATTATACAAAGAGTATAAACACACATAAAAAGTGTGCGTGATACACTAATACTGTGTATTAGTGTGTTATTTTCTATAGATCAACAAGGGTTTACATTAGGCAACACAGTAAAAACCATCACGTATTTCACACACTCAAACTGACACAATAACTAAATAAAGGAAGTGCAGGCCTTCCTTTAACGCAACACAGACATTATAATTACACGATACATACAATAACATAGTATAATTACATAAGAAGCTAGCCGCCCTTATTAACACTCTCCTTGTGACTGCCCTTAGGTTTTTCTTCAACCACTAACAATTGTTCCTCCTGCAAAAGCGTACCAGAAACATTACATTACTCAGGAAATGCATAAAACATCAGGTATGACTAGAGCATTATGTTTTTTTACCAAAAAGATGAAAAGGCAAATGTCTAGCGTACCATTGGGGTGGAGGACTTGGCCTGTAAAATAACTGGATTCCGGGCTGGATGCGAGGAAAACATAAGACGGAGCAACCTCGATGGGGTGGCCCGCCCTCTGCATTGGCACTTCTTTACCAAAGCTTTGACACCCAGATTCGGTGAAGGAAGCCGGAATCAGCGGTGTCCAGATTGGACCGGGGGCAACCGCGTTCACACGTATCCCCTTGTTCACCAACTGCAGAGCAAGCCCTCTGGTGAATGCCACAATTGCGCCCTTCGTTGCGCAGTAATCAAGCAGCTTTGGACTCCCTTTGTATGCTGTCACTGAGGTTGTGTTTATTATTGAGCTCCCTTCCTTCATGTGCTTCACAGCATGCCTGAAATCATCAGGGTACATATTTTGAAATAGTGACATATGTGCATGAGCATAACTAAACATGATAGAAGTGTGACTTTTAGTTTGCATAAGTTTTAAGGGTTTGATTAAAATTGGAAAGGAATGGATGGGATATATACTTGGTAAGAAAGATATGGGAAAAGATATTAGTCCTAAAAACCCTCAAAAGCCTAGGCTCTTCAATCTCCTCAATCGACCCGGTTTCGTACTGCTCGGCTGCATTGTTGACAAGAATATCGATCCTCCCGTAAGCATTCACCACTGCATCCACGACCTTCTTGCAGTTCTCATCGAACCCCAAGTCGGTCGGTATTGCCATAGGCTCTTTTCCACTGTTGGATGCCTGCTTTAAGATCTCAAGGGTGTCCCTGGCATCCTTGTCCTCCTGCGGTTTCACGTAGGTGAATGCCACGGTTGCACCCTCCAATGCGAAGCAGTGGCAAACAGCTCGCCCGATCCCCGAATCTCCTCCAGTCACCAGTGCGATCTTTCCCTGTATACAAGTTATTACTGTAGCTCTAATAGGGAAGCACTTACTCAGTTACTCTGCATGCATGCATCATGCATGAGCAGCTGATATACACACGTACAAGTACAAATGAAATATTTTTACTCCCTCTGTCCCATTAAAGATTGGAAAACTGGAAAGGTATCTTAAATTTAAATATTAAAAAAGTTGAAAAAGAGAAAAGAAAAAAAAAAAAGTAAGCAAAATCACAACTTAACAAATTAAACTAGTACTTCAAAGAGGAAGTGATAATAACGAAGAAGGAAAGCCAAGTGCATGAGACTGGGAAGTATACATGAAATAGATCATTAATAAAATATCCTTTTATTGAGGTCTGATCTTCAATTATTTATCATCTTCAATTAAAATGACAAAATTTGTTGGAATTGAAGGAGGTACGGTTATAAATAAATAGATTATGAAAGAAAGAAATTTTGAAGTAGATTATTAAAATAAATAAATGTATATACTTGAAGCCTGTTGGAAGGCTTATAATCTTGAGAAGAGAAGCGAGGAGTGGGATTCATGAGGTGTTCTCTGCCAGGCTGAGAGTCCTGCTTTTGTGGAGGGAATTGGTTGCCGTCCGATGCCATGACCGCCGGAAAGTGAGCGCGCGGTGGTTTACGGTGGTTTAAGAAGTGAATTTAAAACGGTACTATTACTATACGGTGTAGCTAGAACGAACACTTGTGTGGTAGCTCGAATTGTAGTGGAGAAATGAAAGGGTGTAGCATTGTATATATAGGCAGATAGACGTGAGGGATCGAAGCGGTGAGAAGTACGTGGAAGGCGGAGGAAGCATGTAAGGTTTGGCTTGAGGTTACAAGCGGTGGACACGTCCGATCCTAAATTTAGGAAAACGCTAGCTGTGGATATATCTCTTGATCAGATTTTTGGCGTCTCCAATGCGATGAGATGAATGGTAGAAAAGTAAATCATCATATGTATATTCAATTGTAGAAAATCACTGGTTTACTTTTTCGAAAAATGAAAAAGTTAAATAGGCAAACGAACTCGAAAAAGAACGTGCAAAGGAGCCACCAAAACTTGAAGGATGTGCAAAGGAACACCCACAATTTGTGCAACACACAAAGTCTATAAAATCAATTCGCTGTCTTTTACTGTGTTAGAAACGTTGCAGCGGCACTTTCTCGAGATATGATGGCCGGCTGACCAAAAAAGTAGCAAGTTTTATCGGAAGATTGACCGAGTTTTGTTTTTGGACACTTTAGTAGTAAGTATAGCTCGTTGTGTGTTCATTTTGTTTTTCAAAATATTTTGACAAGCATATTGCATTATCTGTGTAAGATAAATTTTCTGACGGCATTCGTGTTCGCAGATGTCGCGCACGTAAGCGGTAAGTCACATTTTTTTTTCATTTCGGGCTTTGGTTTGCACCCTTGCGCGTAAAGAGAGCATTTCCACTATGCAATCTTAACTCCTTCAAAGAGGATCTCATTTATAAGAGCATTCCCACTAACTAGGAACCATCCATGTCAATGAGTGATTGAACTCCGCGAATCAATTTATCATGTACCCGTTATCCGTTTTGAGTGTACCACATATCGAATTGAAACTTTTATCAAAAGAAATACGAGAAATTCACTTTAATCCGACTCAAATTGAAAAGTTTTCTGAAATAATTTGTAAATGAGCACTTGATTCGTATTAGGGTATGTATCACATATCTAATTGAACTTCTTAAGAAGGAAATCCGAATCCACTTTATATTATATACAGAGTATACCCTAAAGTTGGTTTTGAGTGTATTATAGCCTTATAGGTATTGCACTACTCCTTACTTTAACCCGAATTTTCAAACGGAATTTGATCTGCTGGTCTATTATTTCTAAAGTCTGATCTGGTATGATATACTCCCTCCTTTCCAAATTGATTTGTAAAGTCAACATTTTTCGGTCAACCAATAAAAAAGAGTCAATCCTCTCTATCAATAGTTAATTCAATTTTTAATAATTAAAATTTACATATTCAGAAACTACATTGAAATCTCTTCAAAATTGCAAACTCCAAATTATTAGAATATAATTAAAAATTGATATCCTAATTAAATGAATAAAATGAAACTGTTTGACCAAGAAAAGTCAAATTTGCAAATCAATTTGGAGTGTTTTATAACTGTGAAAATCTCATTTATAGACCAAAACTAGTTCAAGACTCTGATCGAGTTACAACATCTTAATTTTTAAGGCAAGGTATATAATTAAATAAAGGGGGGTCGAGACGTGGCAAATGGGCGTTAAAAGTACAAGTCTACCAAGTGTGTCAGCTGCTTTGCATGGACGCAACGTGGGGCTTATACATGCATTCATGCATGCAACTTCCGCGGTGCACTCTGATTTTACATCATCTCCGATCTTCGTAGTTATCAATCTAGCTCTAGCTTAAACCATATTTAAAGCCGCTTCGATCACCTAACCCGGCCATTAATATAATCCTGCCTTAGCTTCATCTTCAAATCTCATCTCTACTCTCTACCCGGCCTTTAATTTCTAGCTCTATATTATTTTTCTGATCGACCTTTTAATCACCTATCATATATATATATATATATATATATCCGATCCATGGCATCTCATGGCCGATACGCTGCAGCAATTTGGGGTTTCCTCCTCGCCTTTCTCTTTGCTTCTCTCTTGGTTCGCTGCGATGGTTAGTACTCCGATCCCTAACAAACTTCATTTTCTGCACTTCTAAGGAAAAAACTAAAATGCTTTTTTCTGGTGGCATAAGTATATATGGGTTGATGATGAAATTGATTTGTTCCCATTTAATTATATAGTTTTAAAATTATTGATTTTTCACTTTAATTTTGACATTTTTACTATTTTATTATTTTTAAAAAATTACTATACAAATTTCAACAATTTTCTCATATTTTTAAAAAGTGAATATTCTGAGAGAAGTTGAAAATCAGTAATATGGCTGGATTAATTGTTTTTTGAGTAAACATTATACCTCTTATTTTTCCTTGAGACAATTTTACCTTTTTAAATATGAAATCACTCCAAATAGGAGTGAAAGATAGACATATTGTACAATTAATAGGGTATTTTTTATTCTCAAGAAATGAATTATTTAGTCCTATTAAAGTTTAAAAATGTCTCAATTAGGAGTGAATTCCTACTATTTTAGGAAAAAGTGAACGGTAATTTTTATTTTCGTGTCTAGCCAAAACGCTAGTTCTTTATGAGAGAGATCTAGGGATGTTTGTACTTGAACCGCTGGTCTGATCTGGTCTGGTAATGTCTGGTCTCTTTGTATTTTTACAACTTCTGGTAATGTCTGGTCTCTTTGTATTTTTATAACTATTCAAGTCTAGTCTGATCTGGTCTGGTAATGTCTCGTCTGGTCTGATCTGGTCTAGTCTGTCTCGATCAAGTCCAAGTAATTGAGAGTATAGAGGATGAATTTAACATAAGCAAATTTATGCATTCCCTTTGAGCTACAAAATTGACTTACAAACAGATTCATTTTATCCACTTAATTAGAATATTAATTATTAATTAAATTTCAATTTGGATTTTACCACTTTATAGAGAAAGATTTTAATGTAAAATCTGTAAATTTTAAATTTTTAGGAGGAAGGTAGTATGAATTTGAAATAGTAGACATTCATTACATATTTTTTTTCCATAAATGACTTTTGACAATACATGATTGATTAATATCAGATGAAGAAGATCATCTTCTGCAAGGAATCAACAGCTACCGGCAATCCTTGAATGTGCCGGCCCTGGCGAAGCACGACAAGGCGAATTGCCTGGCGGAGGAGATAGCTGATGAAATAGAAGACCAGCCCTGTCCCCGGCCGGGCAGCCGGAGCAGCCCGCCCCAAATCGGGAACTTACAGAAACACCTGGACAAGTGCAAGATAGACGCTAACTCGACGAAAGACGGGGCAATACTGCCCGTCTGCGTCCGGAAGCGAGTCCCTACGCTGGTTCTCACCAACTACACGCAGTCATTTCAAAACGCAAAATTCCTCAACGATTCCCGCTTCACCGGAGCGGGAATCGGGACGGACGATGACTGGACGGTGCTGGTGTTGACCACCAACACTGAAGCAGGGATGTTCGCAGCAGCGTCCGCTGCGGTGGTCAATGCAAGTCAACGGTTGATGCATTTGTTGCAGGTGGCCGCCGGAATGTCCCTTTTCATGCTGCTGTAGATCGATCTGAATAGTTTGCTTTGCCTTGTGTCATTAATTAATTGCTTAAATTTGCGGTATTAGACTATGAGTTAGAATATAATGTCTGTAATATACTCTGTTTCAGTTCTGGTGAATTGTGTAATAATCCGTTTGATAGACTATTAGAACATGTTTTTTCTTTAATTTAGAGTCAATTTGTTCACTAAATACTTATTCCTTTGACTTCATGTTCATAAGATATACGGAGTATTGGAAGCAACTTTTAAGTATGTACATTTTGATTAGTAACTAGTATAGAACCTGTGCATGTAATTATTTGTATAAAGAGGTAATTCATATTTTTTTTAAAAAAATCAACAACATATCTAAACTCAAACTATCCGAAAATTTTCATTTCGGACATATAAGAAAAATTTTAATCTACTTGGTATCAGAGATAGTCAATCACAAAACAGTAAATAAAATATCTCTCCAACTAATACGTTAACGGTGCATACTTGGCATCAGAGATAGCCAATCACAAAACAGTAAATAAAATATCTCTCCAACTAATACGTTAACGGTGCATACTTGGCATCAGAGATAGCCAATCACAAAACAGTAAATAAAATATCTCTCCTTATTTGAAGGATCTTATATCATTTTGATAATTTTTTCTTCACAATGTGAAAAACAAAGTCTAGATGTAGACATTGTGTTTGACATTGCAGAGAAAAATTTACCAAAAACACATAACCGTGGAAAGATGGAGAGAGAAATATCATAAAATCAATCTTTTGTGTCTATCTCTCTTATGCCACATGTGCACCATGTACATTGTAGCATTGGAGATGCTCTAAATAGCGAACTAATTTCTCTGGGAGATAAATTCAAAATGCTCTTAGCTTAACTAATTTTACAACAATAAAGTAATAAACTCATATAATAATTTATATGTTGTAAGCACTTTTTATTACTTAAAACGTAACATTTAAAGTGGATAAACTAATTCACAAACCACCTGTTAAAACTAATTCACAAAAATATACAACAAATCACTTCAAAAAATTCACAAATCAGTAAATACAAACTTACAAAGTTGCCATTCATACAAATTCAAATTGCACTTATGACTTGTACACCTCATACACGACAACACATTCATAAATTGATTTATAGAATTATACACAATTATAAAATTATTGAATTACATTAAAGTAAAAAACTTAAAAGAATAAGACTATAAAACTAAATAAAGGAAAATTACCTCACGAGACACAAGCCACGACTTCTAGCCCTTTTGCTTCTTCACAGAATGCCCAATAAGAGCTTTTAACAGTAAAAAAAAATGAGACACGTAATGTCCTACTAAAGTGTTTCAATATTTTTGCTCCAATGCTCTCTTTATGTCAACAGTTTAAGTTGTCACAATTTAATGTCAACAGTTTCAAACCCACTTTCCCATTCTCAAAAGCCAGTTATACAGCGTGAGTCAGCAAATTAATTCTCCGCAAAAACTACCCAGATAGTAAAATAGCGCTTATTTCAAATATAATTCTGACGGGAGTGTTGAACGTCTCAAGGCGCGTCTTGTAGTTTTGAGTAATCATCAAATTGCTAGATTGGATTAGAATGAAGCATTTGCTCCTGTAGCAACAATGGTTATTGTTTGTGCTTTCCTTGCGGTTGCTGCTACCAATAATTTGGAGCTTCATCAAATGGATGTACACAATGAAGTGTGCATGAAGCTATCGCCGGGTTTTTCTTCTAGCTCTCCGGGTCGAGTGTGTCGCCTTCGTAAATCCTTGTACGGATTACGCCAGGCTCCTCAGTGTTGATTTTCCAAGCTTCCTACCTCCTTGAAAAATTATGGGTTTCACCAATCCTATTCAGATTATTCCCTCTTCACATTTCATCAGGGTGACATTCGGCTCAACATTCTTGTATATGTTGATTTAATTATTTCAAGTAATATTGTATTTGTGCTAACCTCTTTCAAGGAATATTTAAGTACTTGTTTTCATATGAAGGATCTTGGAGCGCTCAAATATTTCCTAGGGGGTGGAAACTGTACGGAGCACGGAGGGCTTATTTCTTTGCCAACGGAAATACTCCCTTGATATTATTACAAATGCGGGTCTTCTTGGAGCAAAACCCGTGAGTATACCGCTCCCACAAAATCATTCTTTGGCCTTAGCTGCAGTGATCCTCTTCCTAAACTAGAACCGTATCGGCGACTTGTCGGTCGTCTTATCTATTTGTCCTTCACGTGTCCTGATTTAGCTTATGTCGTGCACACGTTGGCTCAATTTATGCATGCGCCATAGTCCGCTCATTGAGCAGCCGCGCTCCGAGTGGTTCGTTACCTCAAAAGTTCTCCAGGGCAAGGAACTCTTCTCTGCTCCGATAGTGCCATGTCTCTTTCTGCTTGGTGTGATTCGGATTGGGCTAGTTTTCCTCTTACACGTCGCTCTCTTACCGGTTGACTTGTCTTTCTTGGACACTCCCCGATTTCTTGGAAAACCAAGAAACAACATACTGTCTCTCGCTCGTCTGCCGAAACGGAATATCGGTCCATGGCCTCTGCTACATTCGAGCCCCCCCCCCCCCCCCCCATCTGCATCCTCTCTTGCTTGGCCTTCCCAAATCCTCCTGCATTTTGCCTCCCCTGGAACCTCCTCCTTGTTGCCTATCTCGTCCTTCTTTGACACACAGTTACTTGTCTCTGCTGAGAACGTGGTGTTTTGTGCCCATATGCCGGCACTCAAGAGCTATCTTCTGCTGAAACCTAGCACCCCATGAGTCCGAAGAATTCTCCATTAGCCATTTATTGGCCCTTGTGAGCCTGGTCTCCCCCCCCCCCCCCCCTTCCACCAGCCCGAATTGAAGCTCAACCCCGAAAACTTTCTCCAACACAATGTCATCCTCATATTTCAAGGAGAAAAATTTATCCGAATGCCCAATCACCCCACAGAAGAAACAGAAATTAGGTAGTTTCTCATATTTAAAATCTACTCAATGTCTAATCTCCTCTTTTTTCAAACTAGTTCCCTTCTTCAGAGGTTTTCTCATATCCATGCACACTCTAATTCTCATGTAAGATTTGCACTTTTCCTCAAACTGGTTCTTATCAAAGCTAATAAAAATGCCAATATAATTTACAATTCTCCTAGCAAAACCCAAGTTTCGAAATTTAAGAGGTGCATTGTGGACTTGTATCCAGAAATCAGTCTCACACAAAATCATCTTTTTAGGGATATCATCTGGCTGAACTGCTTTTAAGAGAAGCAGATCTGTCTCAAACAGGACCATCCTCAAACACACCATTCATGTCCAGCCACGGGGCTTGTGGTTAATTTGGTGCATCTTCTCCCTTTTATAAATCTTCTTGTAAAATCATTCCAATTGCACAGACATGGGACAAAATCTTGTCAACTGAACCCTAAAATTTATCAGCGGAACCCGGGTATATCTTCTCCTTTACTATCAGTCAGCAGTCCAGTTTCCGCTTTCCCTCTCCGATCTCCATGTAACGCCTCTTTTATCATGTATAGATTTTGCCATTTTACACGCGTATGTATCTTTTGTAATCAATTGTTTGTTCTACTCTGAAATCTGAATTGCAGAGCAAAGCGGTAAGGGAAAAAATGCTGGACCCAAATTTATTTCGAGAAGACAAAGGCTTCAACCCTGAAGTCATCCGAGAATCTCAAAGGAGGCGTTTTGCTGACCCAGCTGTAGTTGACGAGGTCATTCATCTCGACAAAGAGTGGCGTGAGCGTATGTGAACTGCGTTTCTCTGCTAATATTTAGACTCAATCCATAAAATATACTACTTCATGGTAACTTGAAATAAAAATTGAATCTTGTTGAGCTCTCATATAGGTCAATTCGAGCTGGATAATTTGCGTAAAGAGTTCAACAAGATCAACAAAGAAGTAGCCAAGCTGAAAATAGTAAGTCAGGCCTAATACTTTACTGAGTTTAATTTATTTTGTGCAATCTCCCTTTTTTAAACATCTTCTACTGCTATGATTTATTCAAGGGGAATTTTGAGTTTGAACCCCACTTTTTGACTGATATTGGACTTTGCACCCTATTTTCAAAATTTTTAGACTTTGCACCCTATCTACAACATTTTGTGAAGAAAATTTCCTCAATGGGGTGCAAAGGCAAAGACATTTTAGAGGAAATGGGGTGCAAAGTCTAACAGTTTTGAAAATGGAGTGCAAAGTCCAATATCACCTAAAAAAAAGTGGGGTGCAAAGTCAAAATATCCTTTATTCAAATATTGATAGAAGGCTTGATATTAATGGAAGAAAAGTTATTTATTTTTCTCCACTGCAAATTTATACATAGTTATGCTCTTCTCACTAAGTTATTGTTTTTAAACTAGCTTTTTT
The DNA here is from genome assembly GCA_945859915.1 of Cuscuta epithymum. Taxonomy (NCBI): domain Eukaryota; kingdom Viridiplantae; phylum Streptophyta; class Magnoliopsida; order Solanales; family Convolvulaceae; genus Cuscuta; species Cuscuta epithymum. Next base: position 2,620,917 of record CAMAPF010000024.1, read on the forward strand.
ATGATACTAAAATGCATTTGATTGTTAATTTGGAAAAAGTAATGAAACACTGATTAGTGTGCATTCACTTATGGAATTAGTGTTTTGCTTAAAGGGAGGAGTAGTATAATGGTGTTATCCTACTTGGCATAATTTTGTTGTTGTTAGCTGTTTGATTTGTAGGATGATACTAGTCATAATACCAGTACATAATAATGTGATCATTCACTATTTTGCTGATGTTTGTTACCAACAAGGATGGTCTCCCTGATTTTTAATATTAAATTTATTTTCATCTAGGTTATGTTTATAAGAATGGGATTTGTTTCTCAACTAGTAAATAGGGCAATAGAAGTCAACAATCTATATGCTGGAAATTTTAAAACATGTGAAAGGCACGATGCAACTTAAAATGCCAGTTGAGATTTCTGTTTATCTATGTGTGCTACCAGGGTAATCCATGTGGGTAGGCTGATGCATATTTTTACCCTGCATGTTTGTGTAATCCCAATCACAATTCTTTCTTAGAATCCTTGGCTTCCATGTTTGTTAGAGATTCACATGAATGCTCATATTTGGTAGCGATTAAAAATCTTCATTATTGATGTGCTCAAGGCAAAACAAGATGCAAGTGAGTTAATTAAGAGTACTGAAGAGAACAAGAAATTGACTGCAAAAAAAGAAGAAGAAGTGCAAGTAGCCCGGGCAGAACTATATACAAAACTTGAAAGCATTGGAAATCTTGTGCATGACTCAGTTCCAGTTAGCAATAATGAGGTTTGTTACTATCTCCTTATTCTATAATCATTTTCCTGATAGAAAATCATTTCCCTGGGTTTATGTCAAGAATAATTTCCAGGACAATAATGCTATCATTCGTCATTGGGGCGATAAGAGAACCGAACCGGGGCTCAAAAACCATGTTGAGCTTGTGAAGCTTCTTGGAATTGCTGATTTGGAGAAAGGTATTGACCTTTTGGTACCATTTGGGGTGCGCAGTATTTTTGCAATATTGGCATTACATACCGGCTCCTGATATCATGTATAAATTCATGTTAGCCAACTCATCTGTTGGGAGTATGTCTTGGTTGTTGTCATGTCATTATAGACTTGCGTGCTATTTAAAACTTCCAATCCATCCATTTATATACTTTGCAACTCATGTCATTCCTCAATTTTTGCCAATTTAATAATTTAATAATTTAAAACATATTTAGGTGCAAATGTTGCTGGGGGTAGAGGTTACTATCTGAAAGATGATGGTGTTGATCTAAACCAAGCATTGATCTCTTTTGCCCTTCGTTTCTTGAAAAGAAGGGGATATTCTCGATTACAGACTCCATTCTTTATGAGGCAAGATATCATGGGAAAATGTGCTCAACTTGCACAATTTGATGAAGAACTTTATAAGGCAAGTTTTGAGATTTTTCTTTATACATCAGGTATTCAGGTCCTCTTCCACAGATATATCAAACACCTTTGCTCAGTAAAGGGATACTCTAGTTGAACACGTGTATCTCTTTATGGAATATTATGTTTTCTAAATTTTTATGTGATGAAGTGATGAACTATCTGATTGTTTTACCTAACTGTCTTCCAATAGGTCACTGGTGAGGGAGAGGATAAATATCTTATTGCAACAGCTGAACAGCCTCTCTGTGCATATCATATGGATGATTGGATCCACCCCTCGGAATTGCCACTAAGGTACCAACATTTTGCTATGGACCTGATAGCCGGTAGGCTGGTACGGAAGAAATTTCTTTCACAATGTACTTCATTACTGGCTTCAAATAGTGTTTTATTTTCATTCATTTTTTAGATATGCTGGATATTCGTCATGCTTCCGTAAAGAAGCTGGTTCACACGGACGTGACACACTAGGCATTTTCCGTGTTCACCAATTTGAAAAAGTTGAGCAATTTTGTATCACCAGCCCGAATGAAAATGACTCCTGGGACATGCATGAGGAGATGCTCAAGAACTCAGAGGACTTCTTCCAACAGGTCAGAGTTGATGCTGAATGTTTTTGGCTTTGTAATCTGTTTCTATTGTGATTTTTAAGGAAATGGGTCATGTATTCATTTAAAAGTTTTTACTTGATGTCTTGATGGAAGATTTGCATATCGACAATGACTGAAAAATATATATTCGCATTGAATTCTTTTTTGTTGCAGCTAAAGATTCCCTATCAAGTAGTTTCAATTGTCTCCGGTGCATTAAATGATGCTGCCGCAAAAAAGTATGATTTAGAGGGATGGTTTCCTGCTTCTGCCACATACAGAGAACTTGTTTCATGCTCAAACTGCACTGATTACCAATCAAGAAAATTGGAAATTCGTTATGGTCAGAAAAAGGTGGGATCTGAGCTTCCGTTTTTAACCATTCTCCCTACAAACTTTCTCTAAAATACCCTCTGTTCTTTATGATGAGGCACAATTGACCAAATTATACAAACTAAGGGAAGTATTTAATTTTTAATCTTGAGGCCTTTAAAATTTGTGGTATTCCAATTTTACTATCTTTTACGTAGTACTTCGTATTATGCTGCCGAGCATATGCGAGGTATGTCATAATGTCAGTGATTGTTTAGCTTGATTCCTTACCGACATTCTCACCTTCTTCTTCATTTCCATGTTTTTTTGTCGAACAGGGAAATGAGCATTCGGCTAAACAATATGTTCATTTGTTGAACTCAACCTTGACAGCAACAGAGAGGACATTGTGTTGTATCCTTGAGAACTACCAAAGGGAGGATGGAGTGGAGGTCCCTGAAGTATTGCAACCTTTCATGGATGGTGTGACTTTTCTTCCATTCAAGAGCATCCCAAATGGTAAAGGGAAAAAGTCGAAATAGACATTAGTATATGCTTCAGAAACAAAGCTTTTTAAACAATCACCGACTGTTTATGTGGTCTCATGGCGTCTGATTTCAGATGCCGTTTTTGCACAACATAATATATTACTTATTCTGCGTGGTTTGGGATGAATAGAGATTTTGTTGATTTTTATATGTCCATTTTTATGCAAACTCATTGACCAACTATATATTTTTATTTGGAAGTTATTTATGATATAAAAATTATATAAAACTGTTCTTTATTAAAAGTACTTTTATAAAAGTATAAATTTATAAAATCCATAAATGAAGTTCTCGGTTTGACCTATACACATATTTATGTAAGATAAAGTTTTGTTTCGACTTTCCAAGTTTACCCATGCTTTATTTCAAATCAAGCAAAAAGTGGGTAAAAAGTTAGGATAGTTGTGACTTTTGGGATAAAAGCGGTTTCCTTTTATAGAAATAAGAGTTTCTTTTTGGGACATCCATAAAAGGAAAGTGATAATTTCTTTTCGGGAGGGAGGTAGTGTTATGTTGTATTAATTTAAAGGGAAAATGAAAACTAATAATTCAACCTTTTAGCGGTCTTCTTACTATAGTCCCAGTTTTTTGTTATTCAAGAATAGCCTAACCTTTGCACCTCATCTTTATTCGCTGGTCGGCTGGTCCCTGACCGGTTAATGACCTGTTATTCTAAATTATTTTCTTATCTTTGCAAAATATTATCTTTGTGAAAGGTGAGATTTATGGTATAATGGTTTGCAAAGATAAGAAAATAACTTGGAATAGCAGGTATCAATCAGTCAGAGACCAGTGAATGAAGATGAGGTGCAAAGGTTGGATTATTCATGAATAACGAAAAGGTGAGACTATTGTAAGAAAACAGCTAAAAGGTTGGATTATTAGTTTTCATTTTCCCTAATCTAAATCATGGTTCAAATTTTCTGAAATGACTTTTTTAGGACGGAGGGACATTGGCACTGTAATTTCTTTTTACATTTACGGGTGCATCTATATTCTCAAATGCCTTTAACATTGAGTTCAATAATCTATCCGTTTGTAATACATTAAAATGTTTTTATTTGGACTGTTTTTTAGTACTAGATCAAATTTAAACAGATAAGGTTAGATTGGACCTGACCAAATTTAAATAGCCTAGACCATACGAGACTTTCATAGGTATAAAATGCACAGAGATCAGATATTTATTAGACCGGATCAAACTAGATTTAAACAAAATTTCATTATAAGTAAAAACATTCTAACTTGATATAACATCTAAAATATTAGAGTAGAAGTTTATGCACCGTTTTTAGTGTCATTTTGGGTGAATTTAATTAATGTACATGCATAAACTAATTACTACTTCTGTCCCACTAAGATTGAGACAAGAGAAGGTGGCACGATTATTAAGAAAAGTGGGTTTGTGTGGTTGATATTAAATTGATAAAGTAAGAATAAAGTAAGAATGATTTAGAGCTATACAAACTTTATCAAATTTGGTAAGAGACAATCTTAGTGAGATTTGCCAAAAAGGTAAAATGGGACAATGTTAGCGGGACGGAGGGAGTACTACGGTAGTACCAAACTACCAATAGGCAATAGTATTGAGCAAATACTATTCCAGCTTAAACTTCTCACTTATCCTTTTCTAGTTCAATAAGGCTCTATTTTAACTCTGTTCTAGCTCAAGTCTTTTTATTGATTTTAACTCCGTATAAAAAAGGCCACGGCTGAGGATTGAGGACGGTATTGAAGATTTTGGAATAACTAGGGATAAAAAAAAGTTATTTGTACCCACCTTTTACCCTTATATCCATCTTTATACACACCATGTTAGTGCAAGACCTTTTTGTACAAACAGATAAAATAACACATATTTTGTTTGTGAACCGGATACACAGACAAAAAAAAACTTTCACAAACATAATAGATATAAGGTGAGTATAAGGGTGAAAAATATATCAAGCATCGTTGTTAAAAAATGATTTTCCCAACAAAGATATATCAATATTCCAGTGAAAAATATTTCATCTTGAGGTTTGTGAAAGAAGGTTTGTGTCATGCAATTGTGCACGGATTACAACTGTACAACCATGCATGTTACGGAGTATTGAATAACACAACAATCGACCAACCATCGTACCCAAAAACATAAAGATTAGCTGTACGAATATGTATTCAATTTATTGATTCACTTTTATAGATAAAATAAATTGGGTTGCAGGCTTCGCTGGACTTTTACCAGACGCTCAAGAACTGACTGATAAATGATAAATCATTGAAAATTTTTAACTGCAATCTGAGCTTGTCTTCTGTGTTCTTAAATCTTAACACCAGTCTGTATAACAACGTACATGGAACCGAGCCTTAAAAATTTAAAGTGTTTACCAAGGGTGGATTCAGTAATCTGAGCTTGAATAGATTGAAAAGTAGTTATACTAGATTTTAAACATTAGCACAAGATTTAAATATGAAGAGAAAAAATTACATAGAATTTATTTTGGAAAAAAGTAGGTTTCCCTGAACTTCAGCTCACTATCCTAACACAGCTGGTGTCAACAGTTCGCAATACATATCGGTTCATTAAATCAAACATGGTTGTGTAGAGTTAAGTATCAAATATTTTCTGATGGGGTTAGGACGGAGCATTCATAGTTTTCAGATATTAATTTCTCGGATTTTGTAATTGTTTTGTTATGCTTCTTTATGCTAATAACTCGGGCAAAGTGCCGAGGACTAGACGATTAGCCCAACAAGTAAACAGGTCGATGTAGCAGTTGGAGAACTGCTCACTACAGGCCCGTGGCGTTAGGGAGGGTACACAACCAGGACAAAACTATATTGCTGAACGAATAGTATTATTGAGTATATAAAGTGCAATAAAAAAATTGAATCAATACATAGATTGTCTTACATTTTGATACATTCATATGTGTGTGTGTCTCTTTTAAACTACATGGTTGGTGGACGGGGGTTATACTGTGACAGTGAACAAGTAGAGCCGAAGTACCAAAGCAAGAGCAAGCTGTAACAGAAAGATACCAGCCACAATCAAGAACCACCTCTCCCCAGCAGAAACAATGTGTGTCCTAAGGTTAAGGGCAACAAAGGTCGCAGACATGAGCCCAGCCAGACCAGCAACCACCCATCTGAATATTTCAATAGGTACGACTGAAAGGCACTACAGAAAAAAAAAAGACAGAAAAAAGACAGAAAAAACAAGACGGGGGTTAGATATTATAAGCAAATTAGAGCTTGTTTGGTAATGCAAAAATGGACTCTCTCTCTCTCTAAATGTGCTCAAATTGGATGAAATGACTGAATGTGGTGCATAATGAAATAATTATATTTAAAATACAATTTATTAATAGAATAAATAAAAGTTACATGTAAAACATAAACTAAACTAGCCCTCTTCAGCAAATTCAACCATAATAGGTGTCTCTGTCTTTACTTATTTTGTTTACTACAGTTCAGCTTGCATAATAAAAATTTTGTGTTTGGTAAAAAATCTGACTCGATAAGGCTGTTAAGCCAAAAGAATAGTTTACCAAATGAGCTCATAGTGATTCTCGATTATTTTATGATAATATATCCTGTAATAAACTGGAAATAAATAAATGGAAGTGTTTAGTAAGGATGCTAGAAAATTCGATTATTATCACACTATACATTCAAATAAACACATACTAACAATATTTATGCGTTTACGTTTGCAATAAGCGAAAAGAAGTCAAACCTACCTTATATCCAAAACGGAATGTAAAATAAGTAAGGGCAATGAAGATGAATGCAGAATATATTCATAATAAAGACACATCAGTTGAACTGTTGAAGAAGGAATAGTTAACACTTAAGAGTTAAGCCTCACCAGTGCAGGGATGAAGACAAACAGGGAATATCCATAGAGACAGAGTAGTTGAACAAGGCTGGCAGGAGCAGATAAGTACTTGAGAATAACATACAAGCAAATGGGGACTATGACCACATATCCATAGAATAAACCGGCAGACCAAGTCACCAGATTGATGTCATAGTCCCATTCTTTTTTCTGAATCTTGTGGGCCAAATATGTAACAAATGTGCCGATGGAAGCTGCCACAAATATCAGGGTAGTGCAGATCCAGAATGGTCCATACCTTAAAGAAACAAGATACAGCAATGAGGGTACAATAGTCATTTTGAGATAAGACCAAGATCTGAGATTGTTTTAAGTATATGAATTTCATTAAAAGACGTTTCCCAGTGTTGTTTAATGAATATCATCTGCTACTGAATACAAATATCCATTCTGAACATGTACTGACACAGAACAACAAGATAATAATGATTCACTACAACAAAAAATATGAAATATCACAAAGCATGTAGCCATAGGCTTTTGATTCTAAAATACACTCAGAATGCAGATGCAAGGATTATAAATCTCAATTCCACATTATGAAATCCGACATTTTCCTTCATTCGTGTATAAAATAAAAGCATTGAGAATGCAGCATGATAAAAAAAAGTCAACTAATCTAGTACTTCGTATTAACTAAAGCAAGAGGAGCATGCTCACCTTTACATGAAAAGATGACAAATGTGAAAATTATCACAAAGTTCTTAATTAATGGGCGAGTAGCAATATATCCAGCTACCAATATCAGAATAGCAGGTTATGAGTATGAGCTAGAGGTACAAGTACAACTAAAATAACCAAAGAATATAACAATAATGACTGAGATGATTGAGAATGAATTAACAAAGAGATCATGATGACGGCAACATACAAATCTGGGCTACTAGAAGTTTTCTCAGTAAAGGCTCCACCAAAAGGAAAGAGTGAATATTTTATCCTTTCCAAAACATCAGATGTATCAACATCAAAATAGGGCTTGTAAGCAGCAATAGTGAAAGCACTTAACCAGCCACTCTGTCGGGGCACATCAGAACCAGATGCTGGTTTGGAGAAACTATCTACAAAACAATAGAGAAAAAAATGATTTCTTGAATGAAAATATAGAGAATTCAACATTGACAGGGCACACTACTACACGGGAAAGAATGTGAAGGGGATCATTGAATTAACCCTTATGCCATCCACACACAAAATATCCTTTTTATTTTTATTCTCTGCGTTATATTTATATACCACTTGTAAGAGCTCCAACCTATACCCACTACCCAATTTAACAAATTAAAGACACCAAAGTGCAAACAATCTGAATTAGGGGTAGCTCCCAATAGCTGGAGAGCAAATTCTCTTCTGATTTCCAAGGGACATAGTGTCAAAGCTTTGTGAGAGACACTACATAAGCATAGTACATTGCCTAATTATCTCAGAACTTCAAAGCAATGAGGAGATTAGCCTAAGAAACTTGCTGGTGTGTAGCAGTTGAAGAGCTTCTAGTATTTGGTCACACAGCTTGTCTCCAACTATAAACATGTAGCTGTTGAATACCTACCATTCAGATCAAATTCTAGTGATCAAATCCTAAAATCTCCCAATAGTACAATTCCAGCATCTAAATGCAACAGACCAACAGTCAACACAGACACAATGAAATGAAAGGCCTAAAGATGGCCCTAACAACTTCAATCCACATAAAAACATCCCCAACAAAGGAAAATCGAAAAGTAAGTAGTACATGAGAAGTGACCACCTATTATACAGACAGCCTTAGTTCTCAACCACTGTATGTCCTTTGTTCAAAATCAACCTGAATTTCTCTTCAGCTGGATAGCTGATCAAAATGAAATAATATGAAATATTATAATACAAGTATAATCTACTGAGATCATACCATCAGCATCACGAGGAGGACCAGAGCCACGAGATATTTTCCCCTGTGAACTTGAAGGTGGAAATGTCTGAAGATTCGACTCTGCAAATTTTAGACACATTTCTTCCAACACTTAAGAAATCAATCACGAAAAATATAAAATACATGTCGTAAGGGATACAATACCAGTGAATTTGACGGCAACATGGGAAGGAGGATCTGCTACTGCCTGGAATTTTACAAAAAAGAAAAATGAATAAAACAGTAGCACGATATCTAGATCTGCTTACAGTGATAATGTGGAAATGAACACATAAAGAAATTGACTTACAGGAACAGATCCAGAGACATTCTGATTATCGATGGCGGTATAATTGCTCGACATCATCTTCGCAATTCACTAATTATCTGTTCAAGTGTGCATATATGAATACATGTATAGCTATCAATGCATAAATATATATACTTTTCAAAGCTCTTATTTCGTGGTCGGCCAGGGAAGCTTTTCTTTCTCTTCTTCAGCGTTTATACTAGCTGAGAGATCTCCCAAAACGTAATACGGGAGTATTGCATCTTAGAAATTCTCTGGACTGAACAAATATTTCATAAAGGCTACTTTAATTTTATTTTTTAGGAAATTTAACTTTCCAGAGTTTTTTCCCGGAATAATGTTAATTAAATAAATAATTCCCAAAATACTGTCGGGTTAAGAATAATTCCCGAAATACTGTTGGGGTTAACCACGGTTAAGCAAAGCCGTCACTTCAAGTGGCGGCTCTTGTACAGCTTCACATAAGCCGCCACTTGGAGTGGCGGCTCTTCTACTGCTGTTTGAAAGCTGCCACTTAGAGTGGCGGCTCTTGTGTTAAGCAACCTGCTGCTTACACAACTAAACCTGTAATTAACAAAAAAAAAGCTCATCACAGACGCACAGTCCAATCCACAACTAAACCTGTAATTATCAAAAACTGCTCATCACAGACTCACAGTCCAATCCACTCAAAAAAACAACCAAACATATGATTTACTAAGACAAAACACACCCGAAACACAAAACCAATCAATCAAACTACATGACAACATACATCCAAAACACAAAACGAATCAATGCACCACAAAACTTGAAATAAACCGTAAAAGTTATAATAAATCTAGTGTTTCACAAAATGATTCGATTTGATAGTGCATGCTACAACTTTCACACAATAATTTAAATACAACGATCATAAGTCAACGTGATCATCATCATCATGAAGTTCATGTGGCTGTGCTCGGGGACGCCTGCGTTGGTTACGAGGCTGAAGAACAACTCTATCACGTCGGACTGCCTGAGAAGACCCTGCTGCGGATGTAGATGCGGTGGAATGCTGAGAGGTGGCCATATATCCATAATCCACTCGACCCAATACATCAGCGCATAGTGAAACAATGTCCGAACAAGCGTCATGGTATCCCTGTACATCTACCGCCTCACTAAGTACAGCAGTCGCTCTGTCATGGATGCTACGCAAAGCCCGTGTCTGTAATGCAAACATGGTTATTAGTGAAAAACACATGAATAAATAAATAAAGATATTTTATTGACTATATTGTTTACCGTCATATGAAGAGCGACTGAGCTAGGCTGGTAAACGAAAACTGGGAGAGATAAACACCCGTGTGATGGTGTAATACCATCTCATGTAGTCTACAGAAGCTGTGGGGACTAGTGATGGGATCCCGTCCACTATATATGCCGCTCTCTCATCCCACATAGTGATATACTGAATATGGCGCATCCCCCAATCTTCAGTGTGCTTCCCCCGTCTATCAATCTTGTGCAAATCCACAGATGTATCACAAGGTCCGGGAGTAACCTGCTGCAACCCGAATTGGCGTAGTACGCAATCAGGAAAGTGATGCTCCACTACATCAAAACATATCAAGGGCACACGTGCTCGCCATATCTCAGTGTGCTCTCGGGCAACAGGAGGCAACAGCCCTAGAATCTCATCAGTGTACGGCATCCACGTCATCTATAATATAAAATTATGTTAGATCATGGTTTATAAAAACATAAAGCAAAGTACTTACATTTAATGATATAAATGATATACCTGATCATCACACAAGCGATCTAAAGCATCTCGGTAGTATCCTAATCCAGCAGCGGATGACGTGCGCGTGACATGAGCAAATAGCCATCTGACACAATGTAATGTATAAGAATATAAAAGGGATTCACGTACGTCATAAAAAAATCATAAACATACCTACGACCCAAGGGATCCTCGCCACGAACATGATGTGGCCCAAGTATAGCGTGCTGATCCATATCATCATCAAGAGGACCACCATCTACCCCATGATATCGCAGTATGACAGGTCTGCCGATATGAATGTGCTCCCATGACCACAGCTGTATGAGCAATAAAAACCCACCCATCTCTCCACCGTCACGATGGCAACCTCGACATAACTGCCGATATAGGTATGCTAAAGTCGCACTACCCCAGCTATAAACTGCAGCTACATCAAAAGACTCCAGAATGGGTAAATACAAGACCTGCACCTCATTCCCGCTCTTGTCCGCAAACGTGGAAGCTCCCATAAGCATCAGAATGTAGGCTCTCGCGTATTGCTGCACAACATCGTCATCAGCATCAGCAGGTAAACCAACAAAATGCTCTCTCAACCAAGCCATCCTCAAGGCGGACCCCCGAATATCTGTCCCAGGGTGTGGCCGTACTCCCAACAATCTCTGTACCACATCAACCCACAGTCTACATGCAGTCCCAGTAACTGCCCGACCCTCGATCGGTAGACCTGCCAATACAGCCACATCTCCTAGTGTGATCGTGACCTCACCCACCGGTAAATGGAACGTGTGAGTCTCCTGCCTCCAACGCTCAAGTAGAGCAGTCAGTAATGCTCTATCTATATGCAGAGTCGAAACTAATCTGTGAACACCATAAAAACCAGCTAATCGAACGTAATGTAGAATCCTATCGTCCACCTCCGTGTGGAATATACTGCGTAGGTGCTCACGACACCTATCTACCTGAACATCCAGGCCACGCCACACATCCTCGCTCCGGTGCGTGGCCTGCAATGTCAGGACTGAAGGATCAATCGGTCCGGGATCCACTGACACCTGCATCGGCGCTGTAAAAGTAATAAATGTATTAGTTATTTTATTATTAAATTCAATTTTTTTTTTTAATATTGCTAATGCATTTGCGAATAAAAGAACAACATTACCCAGTGGAACTCCCTACGTGTCCCTCCGATCTTCTAGCACATGTCGTCCTGTTATGCCCTGTTTGCTTGCATTTACTGCATCTCACAGTACCTCTAGGGCCTTCATCCATTTCATTTATCAATCGTTTAGCCTTCGGGCGACCTTTAGCGCGAATCATCGACGGGTCATGCACAACTCGCGGTCCAGTGTAAGTAGGTCGGTACGCTATATCCGGTATGGGCTTAAATACTCTTATATAGGAAGCCGCATACTCCGACGATGAAAAAAATTTATCAACAAAAACATCATAGGACAAACTACGGTCTCTGCATACCGCCAATATATGTGAGCAAGGAATCTTATAAATATTCAGCTTCTGACATGTGCAGTGGCGACGTTGCAAATTCACCGTGTGTTTTCTACCACCATTCCCCACGGTTCGACCACCACGACCCGTCTCCACTTGGTATAAACCACGGCCTATGTCAAATATTGTGACCTTGTGATGCTTTGCTTTTTCCGTATTTTTGTCAATCAGTTCGGTCACTTGCTGGCAGTAGCGATGCCCTTCTGCTAATCTTCTCTTACTCCTTTCTCTTCTTTCCACAAAATAGGCATTCACACGATAGAATGATAACTCAACTAAGGCGGTTACAGGCAGGTATCGTGCACTTTTCATGACGCTATTGAAAACTTCAGCCATGTTCGTTGTTGAGGTGCCATACCTGTATCCCCCGTCGTGGTGTAAAGACCACTTCTCCAAGCCAATGTTCGCTAGATATTCTCGTGCTTGTGCATGCATTTCGCCTATCTTGTTAAATCCACCATCAAATTTCTTCTTTTGACGTTGACTAGCTGTCCAAACGAACAAATTCTTCAGGTGAATGTCTTTAAATTGAGTATGCAGATTAGAAGCGACATGCCGTATGCAAAGCCTATGTCGTGCATCTGGCTCCTCCCATCCACTCTCTACCTCATTAAATGTCTTCATAATTCCAGCATGTCGATCTGAAATAACACACAATTCTCTGCGTGTGATTGAATGACGTATGCACGCCATAAACCACGGCCAACTTTCTCCATTCTCTGATTCGCAGATAGCAAACGCCAAAGGGAACAGTTGATTATTAGCATCACTACCCATTGCCACCAACAGCGTACCTTTATACTTCCCATATAAGTGTGTTCCATCGATAGTCAGTAAGGGACGACAATGTTTAAAGCCCTTAATGGATGGCTTAAATGACCAAAAAACTCTTTGAAACTGCTGAACATCAGTGGTACCTGAAGATGGAGAAAATTAGGAGGACGAATTCAAAATGAAATTTAATATGATATAATAATGATATTAATAACTCAATGGTACCTGAAAGAGGTGGGTACCAATGCACGACTGTCCCTGGATTGGAATGTTGTAATGCCAACATGAAATGAGGCAATTCAGAATACGAGGCCTCCCAATCTCCAAATATTTCACCGATAGCTTTTTGCTTAGCCAACCAACTTCGCTTGTATGAAGGAATATAGCCGTACCTTTCCTTCATAAGCTGACTAATAGTTCGGACTTTTAGTGATGGATCGGTACGAAGAAGATCAATAATTTCACGGGCTATGAACTGAGCTGTGATACCAGCATGGTCATTGTTATCGATGTTACCTACACAAGTAGGTATATGAGGACCTGCATAACGAACAACTTTGAACATCTCTAGCTTTTCATGTTTCTTAGTAGCCCGAATCCGCCAAGTGCAACCGCATTCTTTTCTCCTCTTACACTCTGCCACCCATTTGTGTTTGTCAGACTCAACAACTGAGAAAAATTGGTTCCTCTTTACAGAGTACGCTCTAACCATGTTGATCAGTTGTTTCTTATCATCAAACTCTTGCCCAACCTCGAATTCACCATCTGCAGAGAAGCGAGTAGAAGTTGTACAACCTTTCCATGATTCATCAAATCCCGCAGGGAGCTCATAAACTTTAGTGTAGTGGCTAGATGGTGCATTGCCACTTACGAGATCACCACCATCTTCATCTGAATCTGTTAGTGTGTCATGGTTCACATTTTCATCTGCATCGTCGTCATTGCACTGTGAATCCAGAAACGTTGCATCACTATTCACGTATCTTCCATTCTCCTGTGTAACCATATTCATCACAACTGGAACACTTGTGGATGGGCAAGACAATGGCGGGTGGCCAGGTTGTATGGGCAACACCGCCACTTCTTCAACATATATCTCCATGGTATGCATATCAAGATTCTCGATTACAGTCCACATTCCTGTAACGGCGTTGATGTGTAATTTTCTCGCACTTAAAAATGATGTAGTAAAGTGGTTGAAAGTACGAGTATCGTCTCCACAGGGACGGACAAAAGGGAATTAAAGATTAACTAAATTCAGCGAATAAAACTAAAATAAAATAAAATGCAAGTGTGCGAGATTGATTGATTGAATTAAAATTAAAACTAATGCTAATGAGCGATAAAAATAAAAGATTGGTTTCTTCTCAATTAACGACGAAGGGAACAGGGATTGATTCCGGGGTAACCAGATTTCTGGCTGATCAGGCCTAATCACATGAATTTAATTTAATTGAGCCTAGCTAATCATTACTAAGTTCTTACGCCGCGGGCTCATCATTACTAAGTTCTTACCGCTCTCGCGGCGTAGAGTACAATAATTTAGGGGACCAGGCTGATCTCTCATGCGACAGGATCCTAAATTATTGCCAAGACGAGCGAGCTTACGGCCCCTTAATCGCTACTAATCTCTTAGCGAACGATCAAGTGTGTGTGAATGTGTCCTAGAACAAATTAGATCTCTCTTAATTTATTCTACATGCAATTGTAATTCTAGCTGCAGTCTAGGTTACAAGAGATATCAATTAAATTATCCAAACACAAATTAAACGGCATTCATGCAATTAAACCGACAAGAATCTAGCCATACATCATGATTAACCCCTTCATCAACCCCAAATCCCTAATTAAACTACTCACAATTCATAATTGAAGAATCAACAGAATTGGGATGAATAGAAATAATTGTCATTAATTAAAAAGATAGAACTTACAAAGAATCCCTTAATCTTGAAGAACAAGGCTTGAAAAGCTCTCAAAAATCGAAATAGGGTTTTTCTCTCTAAGCTCGTAAGTCAAAAACAGGCAAAACAGGGGTCTATTTATAGAAAAATCCGAAAACAGGCCGAAAATCAGGCCGCGCGGTCGTCCGCACGCCGTGCGGGTCACCGCGCGGTCACGCGCGCGTTTTTCCGTCTTCCGACTTTCGCTCCGCCCGCGCGGTGGCGGGCGCCGCACTATGCAACCGCGCGGGTACTTCTGGGGGCTGTTTCTGGACCGCGCGGTGTGCGGTTTCGGCCGCGCGGTGTGCGGTTCAGACCCCTCAACTATTTGCTCTCAGAATCGTCCGCGGGGCGTGCGGAACCGCACCGCGGGGCGCGCGGAATGCTCTTGAACCGTTTTCTTGCTATTTCCTTCCCCGTTTGCTCCCGGATACTTCTTTAATCAATCCAAAGGCCGTTTATTCATCAAATCTTCGCCGTGAACCTCCCGGTGGCCTCCAAAACTCTCAAATCTTTCTTAAACGCCTTCAAATCCTTCCCGAATGCCTCTCAAGCGCCGATTGCCGGACTCCAACTTCTTCAAATCAACTCCAATTGTAACGAAACTTGATCCAACGCCTGCTAAACACAACTTGAGCCAAAATTGAGACTTGTAACGCCTTAAAGCTAGGAAAACCATCAAAACCCGATCCCAACACGCATCAAATGCGTGTTTAAATACGGACTTATCAGATTCCCCCACACTTAAGCCTTTGCTTGTCCTCAAGCAAACTAAACAACGGGACTTACGATAATCACCACACGGAATCAAAACAATTAGCATGCACACGTAGTTAAAGGGATATTCACAGAGCAGGCAGACTAAACCAAGAAAATTCTTCCCTAAACTACATCTTTGTACTCTAGCTAAAATATTTGACAAAAGTATTCACAACATCCTCGAAGTAATGACAACATACACAAATAAACTAGTTACCGATCAGAAGGACTTGTGAAGGTGATGGTGAATGGTCAATGGAAAACAAGTAACAGCCCCTTTCTTTGAGAGATTGGAACATTCTTACAAAGACTCAATGTATTCAGGGAATTTCAGGGCTATTCTTAGGATTAAGGAACTCAGTAGGCCACATTTTAGGAACAATCATTTAAACCTATGCAAAGAGTAGACATGGTGTACAACTAAGCTAAACCGTCTTGGCACATTTGTGCTTTGACGTATACTTGAGGTACGCGGAGGACTAAAGCTAATTTTTCAATAGCCTCCAAGTTCATTAATTATGTTTAGTTTTCCTTGTCATGTTGGCACGAGAACGCCGTTTCTTTCGAAAGATACCCAAGTCTCATCTTACGCTTTTTGACCGGGGCTCCCATTCTCTTTTTCGCAAGATAAGAGGTCTAGCTATATTAATTTTTCACCTTACGGATTCTCACTAGACATTACCTCATTCTAATCTCGGCCTCACCAAGGAAAAATAGCAATTAAAGTTCATTAATTTCAAAGTGAATCCATGCCTACAATGCAATCCTCGAAAGTATCATATTCCTAAAAAGTGACTGCTCTTACCCCATTTGGGGCATAGGAACAGTACCAAAAATGGCTCCTACACAAAATTCCCTAAACTTGGCAAATTAATCCCTTAATTCCCTAAACATCGAGACTAAGTCAGAAATATTCACAGGTAAGGAACACAGGCCATTTGGCTATGAAGCTCAATTAATTGGGTAACAAAGAACGGTCAGGCTCAACGTGGCTTCTCCTAAAGGAACTTATTCAGGTCAAATGGTAATTTTGCTAATTCATTCAATGGGTGACTAATGCCTTCATCCTCTCAGTAACTGGAATATAGTGCTAGCACTTTAAGTCTGAACACTTCAAAGATGTTCTAAAAGCATAGTCAAAACGCTAGCCAGCTTCACAAAGACACAATTTAAAGAAAAATTTTCGAAAATTTTGACATGACTTTCCTATGAATATACAACTAACACCTGCGCATGCTAACTCTAACAAATCATATGTGACAATTACTGCCCGAATGCCCAATTCACTCCCCCACACTTAAACTTTGGCATCGCCCTCGATGACCAAAAATGCACAATGCACAAGGGGTAAAGAGGAAAGGGTCACACGTGTTGATTAGCTCAAGACAACAGAAAAGTAACGAGTAAGGAAAGCAGAAACTCCCCTAGGTCTTTGTTTGGTCTCGAACTCTATCAAACCCTCATTCAATCGGCCACTCATCGATCACGTAAGAATAAGAGCTGCAAACACAAACACAATAAAGCCAAGCATTTACAACATAAAGGGTAATAGTGACAGTCAGAGTAATGTAAATGTAATCATAGGGGGTACACAACAATATCATCTAAAATGGGGGTGGGGGTGGGGGTGGGTACTGCTCATCCGGGAACTGCCTGTCCCATCGTGCCTCCAGAGCAGTCATCCTCATGCCCAAAGCAGCAAAACCTGTCGTGACATCCTCCCGCATCTGTGTGAAGAATGCATGCTGCTGCTCGAAGAAATGTTGTTGCTCCTGGTGAAGGCGGGCATATACCGCCTCCTGATGCTGATGCATCCCCTCCCAAGAGTTGGGATACACGTATCCCTGTGGAGGGGGCTCATAGAATGCCTGCGGCTGGTCCTGGTGCACCTCATATCCTCCCATCTGTGGCTCATCATGCTGGACATCATCCCCTCCATCTCCTGCTGCATCATCTGCGTCCTGCTCCTCTTCCTCAGCTCCCTCCTCAGCCTGCGGTGGTTCCTTGCATGTTAAAATAATCTTCTCTAAAGGGGCGTGACATGGCAAAGGCTTCATGCCTTGAAACCTCGATGCGTAGCCCTTGGTCTTCTTGAGTAGGCGTGTAATGTAGGGACCCGCATAAATGCTCTTTATGCGTACCATCTTCTGCCTGTGAAAGAGTCCGGCTACGAGGGCTCCCATGTGTGGCCTCATATCATGGAGCATGCAGTACAAGCACATCAAGTCGGTGGTAGAAACAATGCCCGAGGACTCATACCGTCCGGTAATGGTGGACGTGAGCAAAGCATGGACAACTCTAAAACGGGGCTCACGATCAACATTATGCGGGAAATCGAGGAGCTCCTGAGTTGCGATCGTGGCGTCTGGGAAACCAAGTCTGTTCTGGAGCTGGGTGGCAGTGATAGCAAAATCCTCCCCAAAAGCTCTAAAAGAAATCTCCTTCGCATTGGGGTTCTTGATGGTCTTTGGTGCGTTCATGGTGGCTAAAACCTCGCAAGTGATATCCCAAAAAGTGGGCTCTTGAATGCCAAAGAATAGATGCTTCCACCAATCTTTCTTAATGAGGTCAAATACCTCATCCGCCAAGCCTTCTCTAGCTGCGTTCAGTGGCCCGGGCTTCGGGTGGTAAAGAATGCCCATGGATTTTGTGTAGAGTTTCTCAAAATTTGCCCTTTGCACATCAGTAGCAAATTCCACTTCATAAAGACCAGCCCCGCCTACTTCCCTGGGGACCGCAGGGGGTCGGCTGCTGCTTGCTTCTGCATCATTCCTTGCCTTTTTTGTGACGTGTTTAGTTCTCACCATCTACAAAAAAGAAAGCAACAACCAATTCCAACGGGGCTTCCAATCATTAGGTACACAATGAAAGTCAAGACAAATAGCCCCGTTAGCTTCAACCAATCAAAAACAAAGGTTATCATTTAAACATTCCCAAGTTTAACCAGAATAGTAAAAAATTTGAAATTTTAGTCAAAGAAAAAAACTTTGAATAAAATTCAAATTTTTAACAACACACGGTATAAACGAGGTCATAAGTAAGAAAAAATTATCAAAACATTTTTCCGAGTTAGGGTTCTTCCCAAAAAAAATCATCAAAGTAATCACATTTGAGGGAAGAATTCCCAAATTCACAAATTGGCCAAAATTACCTCAACAATTTGGGATTCATCATCAAAAGGGCTGAATAACACATATAGAACATCTAAAACATGAATGCAAGCCACATATTGAACAAGAAATTCGAAATCCCCACATTTATACACAAGCAAAACTTCAATTCTAGGCACTAACAAAACTAAGCTTAAAAATTAGGGATTCATCATCAAGGAGACTTAATAACAAGCATAGAACACAAATATCATCAATTCTAGCCTTAATTGGAGCATAAAATATGAAATCCCTAATTTTTGTACTTCACAATTTTCGGACCCAAAACCTTGAAAATCGGCCATTAATGGAGAAAATAAGGAAGAAGAAGGAGTTTACCTTGCTTGAGGGGAAAAAAAGGGGGAGAGGTTCGCCGGAAAAAATGGACGGAAAAGAGCTCCTTCGTGGTCTTCGTTCGTCGCACGTCGCAGGTAGGGGGGGGGGGGGGTGGTTATCGCGCAGGGGAAGAAAGAAAGAAAGAGACGCGTTTTATTAATTAGATCCGCACGCCGTGCGGTACCCGCACGGTCCAACCGTGCGGGATGTTCTGCGTGTGTGTTTTCTGTTTTCTGAACCGCACGGTGTGCGGAACCCGCACGGTCCAACCGTGCGGAACGTTCTGAGGCTGTGTTTTTCGTTCTTCTGCACCGCGGGGCGCGCGGATTTATCCGCGGGGTGCGCGGACCCCGCAAAAACTTTTTTTTTTTTGGTTTTTGTGGGTTTTTTAATGAAAAGCAACAAAACTAAACTTAAATAAAAACAAATTAAGCTCGGGTTGCCTCCCGAGAAGCGCTATTTTTAACGTCGTTTGCCCGACGCAACTACGCACTCATCTCTCTAAATTCGTGACAAAGGTCACCTCACGCTCGCGTTCTAGCGGTCCTCCGTAGTATTTCTTCAAGTGATGGCCGTTAACTTTAAAACGACCCTTCTCAGGATGATCAATCTCAACAGTTCCATACGGAAAAACTTCGCTCACTACAAAAGGACCAGACCACCTAGACTTCAACTTTCCTTTAAAAATCTTCATTCGGGGATTGAATAGCAGAACTTGATCCCCTTTGCAGAACTCTTTTCCTTGCTTAATGTGCCGATCATGATAGGCTTTGGTACGCTCCTTACTAATTTTAGAGTTCTCATAGGCCATAAGCCTCCACTCGTCCAACTCGTTGAGCTTCCAAAGTCGCTCACGACCCGCCAAAGACAAATCCTTATTCAGTGTTTTCAAGGCCCAGTATGCCTTATGCTCAATCTCTACCGGAAGGTGGCACGCCTTCCCATAGACCAAGTGAAACGGAGTAGTGCCAATGGGTGTCTTATACGCTGTACGCAGTGCCCACAGCGCATCATCTAGCTTATCAGACCAATCCTTCCTATGGGTTTCAACAGTCTTCTCAAGGATGGTCTTAATGTCCCTATTCGAGTTCTCAACTTGGCCACTAGTTTGAGGGTGATAAGGGACGCCCCCTTTATGAGTGACCCCGTACTTTGCCAGAAGGCGAGTCATCGGGTCATTCCTAAAGTGGGTACCCCTGTCACTTATCAACACTCGTGGCACTCCAAACCTAGAAAATAACTTCTTCAGAAAACGAATCACAACTCGAGCATCATTTGTGGGCAGAGCTTCAGCCTCAACCCACTTAGAGACATAATCCACAGCAACCAGAATGAATTTATTACCTTTAGAACCCGGGAACGGCCCCATGAAGTCAATGCCTCAAACATCAAATACCTCACAAGCCAATATAAAATTCTGGGGCATTTCATCCCTCTTGGTAACCGGCCCGGTGCGTTGACACCTGTCACATTCCTGCACAAACGTTAGAGCATCTTTAAACAAAGTGGGCCAGAAGAAACCGCATTCCAACACCTTACGAGCTGTCCGGTTGAAAGAATAGTGTCCCCCAGTCGGTCCGGAGTGACAATGTTTGAGAATCTCAACTCCTTCACTCAGGGGAACACATCTTCTAACAACCTGATCAGCACAAATACGAAACAAATATGGTTCCTCCCAGAAATAGTACTTCAAATCAGCAAAAAATTTCCTTCGTTGATGAGGTGTATAATCAGAAGGAACAACACCCCCAACAAGATAGTTGGCGATGTCAGAAAACCAAGGTACCTCATCAACGATCCTCAACAGTCTCTCATCAGGAAAAGTACCCTCAATATCTTTCTCACTTAGGGAATCAAGAAAGGGGTTTTCTAACCTACTCAAGTGATCAGCCGCTAAATTCTCAGCCCCTTTCTTATCCCTTATCTCAATATCAAACTCCTGGAGTAGTAATATCCACCGAATCAATCTAGGCTTAGCATCCACTTTTTGCATCAAATATTTAAGAGCAGAATGATCGGTGAATATCACTACCTTAGACAAAATCAAATAAGGACGAAACTTGTCAAGAGCAAACACAACAGCAAGCAATTCTTTCTCGGTGGTAGTGTAGTTTTCTTGGGCACTATCGAGAGTCTTTGAAGCATAAGAAATAGGCTGAAAATGTTTCTCTCGACGCTGCCCAAGAACGGCTCCTACTGCAAAATCACTAGCATCACACATAATCTCAAAAGGCAAAGACCAGTCAGGAGCTACTACCACCGGTGCCTTGACCAGTTTCTCCTTCAAACACTCAAAAGCCTCTAAACACTCCTTTGAGAAGTCAAACGGTGTGTCCTTCTCAAGGAGCTTAGTCATGGGTCGGGCTATCTTAGAAAAGTCCTGGATGAACCTACGGTAAAAACCTGCGTGGCCTAGAAAACTCCTAATGGCACGGACCGAAGTAGGGGGAGGTAGTTTAGAAATCACATCAACTTTAGCCGGATCAACCTCTATCCCCCTACTTGAAATCTTATGCCCTAGGACCACTCCCTCACTAACCATGAAGTGGCACTTCTCCCAGTTAAGTACCAAATTCACCTCTCGACACCTAACCAGGACTTTCTTCAAATTCTCTAAGCACTCATCAAAAGTATCACCATATACAGAAAAGTCATCCATAAAAACCTCCATAAACTTCCCAATGAAATCCCCAAAAATAGCAAGCATGCATCTCATAAAGGTAGCAGGGGCATTACATAATCCAAACGCCATCCTCCGATAAGCAAAGGTACCGAATGGACATGTAAAAGTGGTCTTATCCTGGTCCTCGGGGGCTATGGGGATCTGGAAGTATCCCGACATCCCGTCAAGGAAAGAGTAAAACTTATGCCCTGCTAGCCTCTCTAAAATCTGATCAATGAAGGGGAGGGGGAAGTGGTCTTTCCGGGTGGCGGCATTCAACCTTCGGTAATCAATGCAAACCCGCCATCCGGTGACCGTACGTGTAGCAATCAACTCATCTTTCTCATTCCTAACCACAGTCATCCCCCCTTTCTTGGGAACCACCTGGGTCGGGCTGACCCAAGGGCTGTCTGAAATCGGATAAATAATCCCTACATCTAACAGACGGATGACTTCCTCCCTGACCACCTCCTGCATATTAGGATTCAATCTCCTTTGTGGCTGCACTACCGGTTTAGCATTATCTTCCATCAAAATTTTATGAGTGCAGAAAACAGGACTGATTCCTTTCATGTCAGAAAGTTTCCGGGCTAGAGCTTCCCTTTGTTCACAAAGTAAGACAAGACATGCAGATTTTTGGGATGGCTCAAGCCCGGATGCAAGAATAACAGGGAGGTCAGGACTATCATCTAGAAACGCATACTCAAGGTGGGAGGGAAGAGGCTTTAGATTTAATGGAGAAGGAGTAACAATAGAAGAATCAGTCTGACAGTCTTCCTTCTCCACCTTATCTAAGTCATCTTCCTTCCCCTTCACGTCACTAGCATCACTTGAGTCCTCCTCCCCATCAAGCATAAGACAATCAAAACTGGGGAGGAGCTCAAGATCCTCTGCTGACAAACTATCGTCCAAAAGAAGATCAAAGAAGGCTTCATCAGAAAGCATGTTGGGAATGCAATCCTCCACCAAAGAATCAACCACATCCATGTAAAAACACTCACCACTATCTTGACAGGGCCTCTTCATTATTTTGGACATGTCAAAGGTGGCAGACTCATCCCCAACGCGGAGGACAAGCTTACCGTCTCCAACATCAATAAGTGCACGGGCAGTTGCCAAGAATGGTCTGCCCAAAATCAATGGTACCTCCCGATCCTGATCCATGTCCAAAATAACAAAGTCTACCGGAAAAATAAATTTGTCCACTTTAACCAACACGTCTTCAATAATCCCTTGGGGATATTTGACTGAACGATCAGCAAACTGAATGCACATACGTGTAGGTTTAAGTGGACCGAGTGCAAGCTTTTCATATAAAGCAAGAGGCATCAGATTAATGCTTGCACCCAAATCAGCCAGGGCCCTATCAAAAGTAAGATCTCCTATAAAGCAGGGAATAGTAAAAGAACCTGGATCCTTAAGCTTCTTCGGCAGATCTGTCCGTATCACAGCTGAGCACTCCTCATTAAGCGTCACAGTAGACGCTTCTTCCAGCCTCCTTTTGTTTGTGAGCAAATCCTTCATAAACTTCGCGTACTTCGGCATCTGAGCTAGTGCATCCACGAATGGTAAGTTAATCTGCACTTGTTTCATGAGATGCAGAAACTTCCCAAACTGGTCACTATCGTTCTTCCTAGTCAATCGCGCCGGATAGGGGAGAGGTGGGGTGTAATTCTTGACCTGAACGGACTGTTTTGGTGCAGCCGCCACCTCTCTTCCCTCATCTTTCTTCTTTTCTTCCTCCCGGACAGCCGGTTCAACTTGAACTTCATCGGGCTTCTTTGTTGTGGCAGCAGGTTCCAGCTCTTTTCCGCTCCTCAAGGTCACAGCCTGAACATGTTCTCTGGGATTTGGTTCAGTATTACTAGGGAGGGATCCCTGAGGCCTCTCAGATACAGCCTTAAAGATCTGCCCCAATTGAGTTTCCATGTTATGCATCCTTGCATCAGTCACTTGCATGTATTTCTTGAATGTGTCTTCCAAACTAGAGAATCTTTGCTCAGTCTCTTTTCTAAAACTCCCTTGCGCCGGCTGAGGTGCTTGTTGTTGGCCTTGAGGTACCTGGGGTTGATTAAAGTTTCTTGACTGCTGCTGATTTCCCTGCCCGTATTGCCCTTGCTGCTGCTGTCCGTAGGGCTGATTATAATAGCCCTGTCGCTGATAATACATCGCATCCACTTGCTCTACTCCAGGGGCTGCCGAGTGTGCCATCATTGTGCATTCATGTGGCGAATGGAGTCCCCCACACATAGAACAAGAGGGACTAATAGGAACAGGGGCTACCATATTTACACTGGGCACCGAGAGAGCAAGTTCCGTCTTCTTTTGATTGTCTTCCACTGTAGTAGCAAGCTTCTGAATCAAACTGGTCAAAGCATCTACCCTTGCAGAAAGGGCAGAATTCTCACTGATCTCGTACAATCCCGGGGCCTTCTGGTGAGGTGTGTCCCGAGAGCTGTACCATGAAGCATTATTAGTCACGATCTTCTCCACTAATTCTTCCGCAACCTCAGATGGCAACTGAGGAAAAGCTCCACCTCCCGAAGCATCAAGCATCATCTTTCCTTCATTGTTGAGTCCACTATAGAAACAAGATAGAACCTCACAATCAGTCATCTTGCCTTGAGGGCAAGCTCTTCTCAGCACCTTGAATCTCTTCCACGCCTCAGCTAATGTCTCCAATGAACCTTGCTTGAATTCCTGTAGCTGCTTCTTCAACTTTATGGCCTTTGATGTCGGGAAGTATTCTTTTATGAAGGCCTTGTGCAGCTGATCCCAAGTCTGAATGTGGTGATGTGGATTGCTATCCAACCACCTCTGCGCATCATCCCTCAAAGAGAAAGGGAATAGTAGCATCCGTACCTGATCGTCATCTAGCCCAGGAATCTTGAAAGTCTGGCACATCCTCAGAAATTTGGTAATGTGTGCCACTGGATCTTCCGTAGGGCTCCCTCCGAACTGATTATTTAGGACCATATTGATCACCGCTGGCTTGATCTCGTATCGGGGTGCAGTAATCCCCGGTACCTGAATGCTGTCATACTCTGTGATCTCGGGGGCTAGGAAGTCTGCAATGCTCTCTCCTTGATAGAGTGGATTGTCATGTGGGACATAGTTGTGGTAAGGAGGAGCTTGATATCTCGGCTGATGAACTGGTTGGGGTCGAA
Organism: Cuscuta epithymum; assembly: GCA_945859915.1. NCBI lineage: Eukaryota > Viridiplantae > Streptophyta > Magnoliopsida > Solanales > Convolvulaceae > Cuscuta > Cuscuta epithymum. Next base: position 2,645,883 of record CAMAPF010000024.1, read on the forward strand.
TGGGTTGTGGACGGATGACATTTGGCTGCGGTTGGGGCTGATGGAATTGTTGATATTGGGGTTGGAAGGGCTGATTTTGTGGCTGAGTAGGGGGTGGATTTTGTGTGACTGGCGGTTGGTTCTGTCTGGGCTGAAAAACCGGATTATTTTGCCCTAGACCTTGCATCCCAAAGGTCTGGTTTTGAAAGGTGGGTTCGGGAGCAATAGAAGTGTTTTGAAAGAGCTGATAGAGTGGTGGAAGATTCAGTTGTGGAGTGGACTGATTTTGGTGGAAGAATGGGGTACGGAGATTTTGATACCCCGGATAAGCTCTTGGTGAATTTTCTTGTGAAGACTGGGGAGAGGTATTAACATAAAAATCCAGATTACCAGAAGTGGTTTGGACCTCAGACGTCCCAGCTATTCCAGATGCGGATGGTTGATCCATGGTTGCTTTCTGTTCTCTTAAGGCCTTGCGGTTCTGCTTAGCTAGCTTCTCGATCTCAGGATTAAGAGGGACTAGTGATTCTCCCTTCTTAGAGCGTGTATGCATAAACAGATCTGACCTGCAAGGTTAGTAGACAAAAATCCTACGAAAAACTAAAAACAGGTCGCTAAAATTAATTAACCCTTAAATCCGACACCGTCCCCGGCAACGGCGCCAAAAACTGATGTGTAATTTTCTCGCACTTAAAAATGATGTAGTAAAGTGGTTGAAAGTACGAGTATCGTCTCCACAGGGACGGACAAAAGGGAATTAAAGATTAACTAAATTCAGCGAATAAAACTAAAATAAAATAAAATGCAAGTGTGCGAGATTGATTGATTGAATTAAAATTAAAACTAATGCTAATGAGCGATAAAAATAAAAGATTGGTTTCTTCTCAATTAACGACGAAGGGAACAGGGATTGATTCCGGGGTAACCAGATTTCTGGCTGATCAGGCCTAATCACATGAATTTAATTTAATTGAGCCTAGCTAATCATTACTAAGTTCTTACCGCTCTCGCGGCGTAGAGTACAATAATTTAGGGGACCAGGCTGATCTCTCATGCGACAGGATCCTAAATTATTGCCAAGACGAGCGAGCTTACGGCCCCTTAATCGCTACTAATCTCTTAGCGAACGATCAAGTGTGTGTGAATGTGTCCTAGAACAAATTAGATCTCTCTTAATTTATTCTACATGCAATTGTAATTCTAGCTGCAGTCTAGGTTACAAGAGATATCAATTAAATTATCCAAACACAAATTAAACGGCATTCATGCAATTAAACCGACAAGAATCTAGCCATACATCATGATTAACCCCTTCATCAACCCCAAATCCCTAATTAAACTACTCACAATTCATAATTGAAGAATCAACAGAATTGGGATGAATAGAAATAATTGTCATTAATTAAAAAGATAGAACTTACAAAGAATCCCTTAATCTTGAAGAACAAGGCTTGAAAAGCTCTCAAAAATCGAAATAGGGTTTTTCTCTCTAAGCTCGTAAGTCAAAAACAGGCAAAACAGGGGTCTATTTATAGAAAAATCCGAAAACAGGCCGAAAATCAGGCCGCGCGCGGTCGTCCGCACGCCGTGCGGGTCACCGCGCGGTCACGCGCGCGTTTTTCCGTCTTCCGACTTTCGCTCCGCCCGCGCGGGTGGCGGGCGCCGCACTATGCAACCGCGCGGGTACTTCTGGGGGCTGTTTCTGGACCGCGCGGTGTGCGGTTTCGGCCGCGCGGTGTGCGGTTCAGACCCCTCAACTATTTGCTCTCAGAATCGTCCGCGGGGCGTGCGGAACCGCACCGCGGGGCGCGCGGAATGCTCTTGAACCGTTTTCTTGCTATTTCCTTCCCCGTTTGCTCCCGGATACTTCTTTAATCAATCCAAAGGCCGTTTATTCATCAAATCTTCGCCGTGAACCTCCCGGTGGCCTCCAAAACTCTCAAATCTTTCTTAAACGCCTTCAAATCCTTCCCGAATGCCTCTCAAGCGCCGATTGCCGGACTCCAACTTCTTCAAATCAACTCCAATTGTAACGAAACTTGATCCAACGCCTGCTAAACACAACTTGAGCCAAAATTGAGACTTGTAACGCCTTAAAGCTAGGAAAACCATCAAAAACCGATCCCAACACGCATCAAATGCGTGTTTAAATACGGACTTATCAGGCGTCGTCGTCAGCAAGAGGCATCAGCATGTATGATCCACCATGCATGGGATATTTAACCTTCAAATCCAACTTCTTCATACGATTGATGGATGTGGCGGTATAAATTTTATTCGTTATTTCAGCCAGATCCACCCCACGGGAAACAACAATTATCTTCCGAATCCCTCCTTCATATTGAACTCCGTTTGACTCCTCGATAATATTTCCTCCCCATTGACAAACAATGGAGAAGTTTCTAGACATATTCTACGAAAAAATGTTCCAAAAAAAGTATGACGTGTGCCGCTATTTGAAAATCAACTACAATTACTATAATTGAAACGAAAAGTATTAGATCGTAGATACATAGTAAGATTTCATACCATTAAAGTAGGACAAATAATAATTAACCAGTGAAAAAAATAGAGTAATGAAAAAACAACAAATTAACACATGATTAATTAACACTAGTTAATTAGTTATAGAAAAGCAAAGTCCGTTAATAAACAATTAAACAACAACAACTTCCAGCAAATCAACAGCAATTTTGAGCAAAACAATAACAATTTCAAACAATTTCGAGCAATACCTAAAAAAACCTAGCTTTACCAAAAATGGTGAAACTTGGTATAATTCAAATTTTACAAATTATATAAATTCAATCATTATAACAAGATTAAGAACTTATATATTTCACAACATCAAATACAAAGAAAATAATTAAAAAAACAACTAATTTCGAACACCAAATTAAAAAACCTAGGTTTAGCAAAAATGGTGGAATACCTCTATTCAAACGGTAGAAAGTCGCTAGAATGGAGTACAAACGACCTCGGGTACACCACGACTATTTTCCCTTTGATTTGAGCTTCTTTTGGACGAGAACTGGCCGGAATCGGGGCACCTTCGTTCGTCATCGTCCGTCGGTTGCTGCAGAGTGAGGGCTTCTTCGTTCGTCGCCTGGGAAGGAGAGGATATGTCTACGAATTAATGAGCCGTCACTTCTAGTGGCGGCTTTTGTATTGCAATTGGAAAGCCGCCAGTCGAATTGGCGGCTTTGGTAAAGATAGTTGAAGAAACGCCACTCCAAGTGGCGGCTTTTCTTAACCGTGGTTAACCCAGCAGTATTTTGGGAATTATTCTTAACCCGGCAGTATTTTGGGAATTATTTATTTAATTAGCATTATTCCGGGAAAAAACTCAACTTTACACCACTTTTATAAAATTAATATTTGTACCAGTATAAGGAAATTTATAAATATTTGTGCTCTAGTATCGGTTAATTTTATTTATAACTTGGGTGAGGTTTAGCCCACAATACTTTTCTTTAAATGTTTAGATTTGGTGTATTTCAGGAAGACGTGCCTTCTGTGCTGATGTTTTGGTGCAGATTATACCGTGCGACCGGCGCACCATGAGGATGGTGTGCCTGGTCGCAAAACGGCGATCGTTCCTCCCTCTCCAACTACTTTCGCCTAAACCAACAGTGCTCTCCCAGCCCCTGTCCACCTGCCATCGCCACCTAGCCGCCCCAAACCTTCACAGTGCCCAGCACCTCGCCCATCCACCTGCAGAATTGTTGCCCAACACCATCCCACAACCCCCTTGTGCAATCCCTGCAACTGCCGCATCACACCACCACAACCCCAGCTGCCTCACGCAATCACAGGTCCAGACCATGCCCCAGTATATTCATTTGTGTGTGTGTGTGTATTTTATAATTATATATATGGAGTTACATCTCTGTAAAAACGTTTTACATTTCAATAGCCTAAAGTTACATGTCCCAAATTACATCTAATTTGTTCCCCAAGTTACATTTCAATAAAAGCAGTTTACATTTTAACGAGTTACATGTGAATGAGTGCAATTTACATTTTGATTAACTTGAAGTTACATCTCGAATCACACGAGTTACATCTCATATAACCATGGGTACGGTGCATGGTGCTCACCATGAACCGGTTGCACGGTATAGGCACTGATGTTTTGGTCTAATTTTTCTCATCATTGTATTTTTTATTATTTTTTATAAAACATGACAACTGTTCCCTGACATTTGTTACATTGATTTTAATGATTTGTCTACCAGGTTTAAAATATATAAAAAGAGTTGCAAAGTCAAATGATTACAAGAGTACAACTTTAAATTCATGGGGGTTTTTAAACATATTACTAAATTAAAACTTGTTTACAAAAATATAACTAATAGTTACTACAATATAATGTCATAGTAACTTAAATTTAAAAATTGAACATAAGTTACAATGATTTCATTACTACTTTAGTCATTAGTCACATTTTTGTAAACAATCTTTATTTTAGTCATAAAACATGTAATTATTTCAAATTTTATATCCATAATAGTTATTTTAAATGAAAAAATTAAGCTAAGTACACTTGTATATAGTTTTAAATTCATATCCTTAATGGTTAGAGTAAATTACTTAAATAGGAGTAATAGCAAACTTAATTGCACATTTAGGACTATCAACTAAACACACAGTTCATAGGACCAAATTCAACACAGTTAGACAAAAATACCCCTGGTTTAAACTTTTTTAATCTTAAACTGTAAAATAAAAAAAACTATTGGAACCATAGCGATAGCAGTGTCGCCGCTGGAGCAAGAGCTGCCACCGGATCCAGAATCACCGCCCCTCACCGGCACAACCTACCACCACCATCGCCGGCGATGGCGCAGCCTGTTACCGCCCTCGCCGCTTGTCGCCGCATCGTTGCCGCCCAACCGGCGACGCCATCCGCCGCATACCCCGCCATCAGCCACTGACGCCACCATCCTATCGTTGTCAGTGCGGCCAGTGTTACACCTGGGACCACCACTTTACCTCCTACCACCACCGCCACCGTCACGACTCTAGCTCTGTAAATCTGCCATTAAGTTGGTAGATTTTGCCTTGAAGATTATATCTGCTAGTAAAACTGCATTGATGATAAATTTCCAGATCTGCCATAAAATTGGCAGATTTTTCTTCCATTTACAAAAAATTGTCATAATATTGGCAAAACATAAAGTCCACAACTAAATATCCAAACAAAAATAGAAAAAAAATCACAACAAATTCACCTCAATAATAAATAAGAAGTTGATGATAATAAAATCAGAAAAATCGATTTACAGAATGGGTTTTTTGCCATAATATCTTTGTCAGTGTACATATTTGTCATAAACATGGCAAAATCGTATCCCATCATCCAAAAAATCTGGAAAATTCATTTTTTTAAATCAGAAATTAGAAATTGGAAATACGAAATAGATGTCCAAAACCAACCAATCGAATGTCAAAACTAAAAAAATAGAGCAATGGAAGAAAAATCAGAAAAATCAATTTCAAATCGAAAAAGTAGAACAATAGAAGGAGGAAGAAGATGAAGGAGGAGGAGGAGGAGGAGAAACCTGACCAAACTAGGCGTGCGCGGTGGAGTTGGCGTCGGTGTCGGCTAGGGATGAAGTCGGCGATGAAATCGACATGGAATGTACGGCAGAAGAAATTGATGGATCTCGTGAGAAGAAGGGAAGAGATGAAATGCGCAGGGAGATAAGGTTTTTGGGAGGAGAGAGAATAAGTGTGCTGAAGGGAGATAAGGTTTTTGAAGAAGGGAAGAGGATAGTTAGATCGATCGGCTAACAAATAAGGGATATAATGGAATGAGAAATTTCTTACTCCGTATGTTTTAAAATACGAGCAAAATGGTCTATTTTGGGAAAAAACATACATGGTCCTATTTTAGATTTTCTTCCATGTTTTACTCCTATATGAGGTTATTTTCCATAATGGTTATTTTACATAACTTCATCATGAGATCATTTTGGTATCATGTTTGTCTCAAGTCAGGATAAAGGAGGAGGGTGTTGTTGTAAGCGCATGACGACCAAAAGTATCACTTAGTTACATCACATGACATAAATCAAAATATGAATATCGCTATAGTTAGGTTGTCGCCTGTAAGTGACACATCATTCCTCCGCCTGGGGGTGCCGTCAAATATGTAAGAGTGTGCTACACTTCATCGGTCTTGGTGTGGTGATACGAATGCTAAGGTTGATAGGTTGTCGCTCGGAAGCGACACACCACTTCAATGCCCAGGGGTGGTGTCAAATATGGAAATATATCATGGCGGTCGATGTGGTGTGAAGAAGATAAGACAGTGTGCTGGATTGTGTTACGAGACGTGAAATGTTAGCTCTCTTACGGGAATATCATCTCAAGTATTCGAGGTTATGAGAAGAAGGAATATCAACATTATGTGTGTGCAAGAAACTAAGTCGGTTAGACAAAAGGCACGTGAGATAAATCCTGAAGATTTTAAGTTGTGGTATTTGGGAGAGAGAAGACCAGAAGTGGAGTAAACATTATTGTGACGTGTGATTATGTTGAGGGTGTGGTGGAAGTATTTAGGAAGAACGATCGCATCATGTATGTGGTATGTGCCTATGCACTACAAGTGGATCAGATGAATCAATCACTCAACAATATTGGGAAGATCTTGAGGAAGTGACGTGACGAGTGCCAAGGTGAGAAAAGCTGCTGATAGGAGACGACTGCAACAATTGATCGACCTCTTTTCTCTCTTCTCTTTTTTTGTCTTTTATCTTCTTTATATTTGTATGTTCTTATGCTTTTTTATCTTTGTCTTTCTTGTGCTCCTTTGTCTTTTGTTTTGTATCTTTCTTATTATGTTCTTGTTATGTTAATTTTTAATGTATATTTATCTTTATCTTATACACTTTATCTTACTTTATCTTTTTATTCTTCTTATCTTTATTTGTTTTGCTCCGATATCATGTATCAATTCATGTTAGCCGACCCCAAAATCTTTTGGGAATAAGACTCGAATGTTGTTGTAATGATTATTTTAAATAATCTACGTTGCACTGAAACGCGAAAATAATGAGGAAACGTGAAACGGGAAACATTAATTTTTGCAAAAAAAAAAATCTTGTTTGGAGAGTTTCCAAAGAGTTTCCGAAACGGAAGCATGCTCTTTTTCGAGAATTTCCGTGCTACATAGTTTTACATCTTAAAAGCTCATTACATACAATTAAGTTGCTAATATTTTACTTCAAATTGTTTTGGAAGTGGTTGGTTAAAAAGCTATCAGAATATGGAAGTATCAATCTGTTGATTCAATTGGGTATCAGTTAGCAACCAATTATGATTGTCAAACACTCCGTTGATAGTTTTAATTCTAAACTTTTTAGGAAAAAGTTAAAGTAGAACTAGAAAAGTCAATTTCACAATATTTAACGACACAAGGGGGATGTCCTCAACGTGGATTCTGGAGGATTTTAATGGTGTTTAGAATTTCGTCAGAATATAGGTGTCCTTAATTTGGATTTCTGATGAATCTACGAAAATATTGTTGTTCTCAAACATTACATGCGTGGATTTCTATTATTGTTTATTTGGATTAATTTTAATGAATTTTGGTGGATTTTTACATACAAGACATTCTACCACGAATCTTGTCACCCCTTGAATTTCAAAATCTATTTTTTTTGAGAATAAATCTACAATCTTGTAAAATCCATCAAAATCATAGTCGGGGATACCTCTCTAAGGGGTAGGTCCTGGATTATGACTTTGATGGATTTTAAATGATTATGGATTTTGAAATCCGAGGGGAGTCTACAAGATTGCGGTGGCTTGTTTTTGTATGTAGAAATCCATCAAAATCCATTAAAATCCATCCAAATAAGTAGCAATAGCAATCCACGGAATGTCTGAGGACATTCTTATTTTCATGGATTCCACTTAAATCCAACTCGGGAACACTTGGATTCTGACGGAATTCTAAACTCCATTACAATCCCCCAGAATCCGAATTGGGAACACCCCATAAATGTCGTGAACTCTAAAACCGAGGATTGAAACTATCTCACTCATAATAAATTGACCCATTTGTCATCGGAACTTGATTGTTTACCAATTCGTCGCTGGTGTTTTTTTACCAACCCCAAAATTTTTTATGGTAAACCATCTTCCCTTTTTCTTTTTTATTACCAATTTGGCCCTATTTAGATTTCCTACGTAGTACTATATTTTCTCAATATTATTTTATTTACAATTATAGACATGTCACAAATATTTAAAAAAATAGTGTAAAAAGTTGAAAGAACGACTAAAATAATAGCTAGGGCTTATAGCTGGACAAAAATAGAGCTGCTAATCAATACGGACATAAATAAGACCTATAAGTTTTTAAAAGGCCAAAATACCCTTCTGAAGCTCCGCGTCCAGCAGCTCCAGCGAATCACTCGGTGACCTCTGTCTCTCCCATCGCCTCGTCTCTGCAACTTCGCCGGATGCCAAACCCACCACCATCTTCGAGGCCATCCAGTCGTAGCACAATCTTCGCCGCCTGCCAATCGCCACCATCGCCACTGCCTGCCAATCGCCTCACCATCGCCGCCGCCTGCCAATCGCCCACCACCATCTCCGACGCCATCCAATCGCATCACAATCTCCGACGCCATCCAATCGCATCACAATCTCCGACGCCTGCCAATCGCTTCATCATCGCCGCAACTTGCAATTCGTTCGCCTTCATCAAATTCTTCCTCTTCTTCTCTTCTAATCATCTCTGCTCACCAACGCGATGATGGTCGCTGCTTGTTTTCAGATCTCGGTGGTGTTGAGGACGAGATCGGAAGGACGACGTCGAAGGGATATCCCAACACATTGATAGAGTCTGAGGGTGACGAGCGGCGCTGGGTTGACCGTGATGGGCTCACGCGGTGGTGTGGGGCCGGTGGTGTGCGGCAGATGGAGGCGGGGTGTGTTGGTGCGATGAGATTGTGAAGGCACAACAGGGGCGGGGAAAGGGGGCTGCTGGGTGGTTGGGTGCGTGGCAGGGGCTACTGGTTGGGCATGTCACTATGGTGGGGCAGGGGGCTGGTTGGGCGGGGAAAGGGGGCTGCTGGGTGGCTGGGTGCGTGGCAGGGGCTGCTGGTTGGGCAGGTCACTATGGTGGGGCAGGGGGCTGGTGGGGCAGGGGGCGGGACTGGATTGGACTGCTAGGGTAGCAGCGGGGTTGGTTGGGAAATTCAGGGCATTGACGAGGCTGCCGGATGTCACTATTGGTTAGTCAATGGGGTTGGGTTGGTCACCGGGGTCGGGTTGGTCACTCAGATTGGGGTGGTCTGGGGGCGGATGTCACCGTAGCCGGGATGTTACTAGAGCTGAGTCACTAAGCGTTGGTAACTGTGGCATTGGTCTGGTGTAACTATAAGTGGTAGACGATGGTCATTGTGGCGGTGGTCACTGCACGGGAATCGCTATTAAAATTGATCACCGGGCGAATGTCACTTTGTCAATTAGTCACTGCACATTTGGTCACTGTGATGCAAGTCATTGGTGGGACGTATTAATTTTTGGTCACTGGAAAAATTTTGTAACTATGTCATTAGTAACTGTAACATTGGTCACTGCACATTTGGTCACTGTGACGGGTTACTGTAGCAGGCCAGTGGGTTTGGGCTTAGTAAGGGTGTAACAGTCCCTTAAATATTATTTAGTCTTATTTTTGGAACTTAAAAGAAAAGTCTCTTTTTTGTCCAAATGCTTATAATTAGTATTATTTGAGGACAAACCCCTAAAAAGTTTAAAAAGTACTGGTAATAGAAATTAGACGCACTAGTATTGTACCCGTGCGATGCACGACATATTAATATACGAAATATATATTTTTTTACATTTGAAATTTAAATATGGTAATAATAAGACAAAAATTTACTCTAGATACCTACGGAGATTTGAGGCTATAATTATTTTTTTCTATGTATTACAAAGGTTTGGTCACTTGGCGTACTATAACATACTCCCTCCGTCCCGTTAAGAACTTCCTACTTTGACCTACACACATATTTAAGAAATAAATTTGACTTTACTGTAGAGTACACTGTTTCGACACTGTTTAACATTGTTTTGCACTGTTCGACACTGTTTTGATGTAGGATAACTTTCCATTTAGGAAAATGAGAAGATCATTTTGGGACGGCTAAAAAAGGAAAGCAGAAAGATCTTAGTGGACAGAGGGAGTATATAATTGTTTGTGACAAAAAAATGCGATATTTCTATAATCAATTTCCATGAGAAAAATATTATCATTGTCTCGTGCTAAAATCTATATGACATTCTAGCATATAGAGTCTATGACTAAAGTTATTATTCTCTTCATCCCGCTTAGATTGTCTCATTTTTCCTTTGCGCGAAATCTCATTAAGATTATCTCATTCCAAATTTGGTAAACTTTTTATGGCTCGAAATCAGTTTTACTTTATTATTACTTTACCAATTAAATACCAATGACATAAACACTTTTCTTATTGTCACTATTCTTGTCCTAATGTTAATGCGATGGAGGTGACTCTGATTAAAGTTACTACTATATGTTTTTGCAACGGATTAAAGTTATTACTATATAAAAGTTACTAAACTTAAAGTCACATTAAAAAACAAAACTATTTGTAATCATAAATATGCAATTACTTATACTTATTTCATACACTAATTTCTTATAAATTCTTCAATTAGATGAATATTACTCCAAAACGTACACATTATAAGATTTATGAACATCATTAGTTATTACTCAGCATTCATCGACAACCTTACTACATACGTAAGTGCTATTCCTGTCTGTCTGGCAGGGCCGGAGAGGAGGGTTGACCGGCCACTTTGTTTTGGAGCGGTTTCTGGTGGGTTTTTATACTTAAATTTTTTGAGCATTTTCCTCATGAAATGTAGATTATCTTCACCAAATTTGAGTAAAAAATTCAATCAATAAGGCAGTTAAATGATTTTTAAAAAATAACTGCGCCAAAATGTACATACAAAAAAAACAATTGATCAAAAATGTCACCGCAAACAACCCCAAATTGAGGTGGCCGGACCACCCTCTTGTCCGGCCTGACCGGAAAGGATTAATTCTCATACATACCCATAAGTATTACATATTGGGCTTGAATGCTTGATGAGATCATACTCCGTATGTTTTAATAGGATGAAGGCCATCCACTACCTTAATTATTATATGATGCTTCAATTATCCAGATATGAGATATACGCCCCAATTGTTAATTGCTTCCATCATAGATTTAATTTTTGGATACTTAGAAGTAATAACATACACCGAATACGTTTTTATAATTTTTAAATGATATAACTACGTACGTCTAATGGTGTGGTGCATATCATGTAGAGGTAATTAAATTAAATATCATATGAATTTCCTACATTAGAAAAGAATAATTTAATATTGACATAATTGATTACCTTGCTCTCCTATATTCCAAGATGTGTAAAGAACTACAAATTAATTGAGGAATCACGTGTAAAGAACTACTTGGCGGCCAAACAGTTGTTTTCTAGATGTGTATATGTAATTGATAGATGATGAATGTGGCACACTGGCACCGGTTAGAAATCGATACTTCGTTTCATGCACATAACCGTTTGATAATTAATTGTGGTGGAGGTTTTTGAAAATGTACCCGTAAAGTATGTTTGGTTTCCCTTTTTATATTAGTATAGATTACTAATTTTGCTTCTAAAACAATTCAATTGTGAATAATTGATTGATATATCTAAAAATACCAAATCAAGCAAAAAAAGAGAGTCATAACTCCTTTATGAAGTTCAATAGACTCTAGTGTAAACTCTCGTTAACACTATGATATGATACTCCGTATGTTTTTAAAGTGTAGTTTTGAAGTGAACTTGGTGTGACGTTCAAAAAAATTGAACTCGGAAGTCGGAACTCAGCCCCATTGAAGGCTTTCAAAATATTTGTATGGGAGATTGGGAGCGTTAGGAGGCGGGCATCGACATCATAGTGGCGTGGGCGGGGCGGCGCCGGCTTTGCAGTCAATAGCTTGCCTGAATTCAGGAGGTTAAGGGTTGAATGGTTATGGTTAGAGTGTAGATTTATTTCACTATTGCAATGAGTGACGAAAGAGCGCCAGAATTTGGGGAACTTAGAGAAGGAGATTTTGGCGTGGGAGAAGAAGCAAGAGAAGAATTTGGGGCTAGAAATGAACAAAGAGAAAGGGATGAAAATGAATATGGAAAAGAGGAAGGAAGCTATCTAAGGGAACCGATTTCAGTGTCATACCCGAACAAGCGGGCTAAAGAGATGTTGATTGACCGTCTCAGCGCATTGCCAGATTCGTTACTTATTCATATTCTCTCCAAACTTGGTAGTGAGGAAGCCGCTACTCTTGCTGTGTTATCCAGAAGTTGGCAATATCTTTGGACCGAATTGCCTGCCTTAGACTTTTGGGAGACCCGGAAACCAGTAGATTTTGTGCCTTGGGTTCACAGGACGCTTCTTCTTCGTAGCGGAATTTATTTGGAAAGATTTAGGGTTTGGTTCAGGTACAATAACTGCTTTGCTTCTGATGTAAATGCTTGGGTTCATTTTGCTGTCAAAAATAAGGTGAAAAAATTTGCTTTGTTGCTACAATCAGACGAACACTTTTATAAGCTTCCTCAAGAGTTGTTTTCTAATTCGTCATTGAAATCGTTGTGGTTGCAAAGATGCAGCTTGGCTCCTCATAGAACAATACAGTGGCAATCTTTATCTCATCTGCAGATTGAAAATGTAGAGTTGTGTGATGATGTAATTCAAAAGATATTATTTGGCTGTCCAGTACTGTATGACTTAAATCTGTCAGAATGTTGGGGTTTCAATTATCTGCATGTCAACTCTCAAAGTCTCGCTTCACTTGGTGTATCAGTGTGTGAAGATAAGACGAGTAAACATGTGGTAGAAATCTCAGCACCCTATATTAGGACATTGAATATCGGACTTCATCCTTCAAAAACAAAGATGCAGCTCAACAACATACCATCTGTTGCTGATGCTAATATTGATTTCAGTGTGTGTCATAGCTCTGTGGAAATGATGAATAACACCATGGAACTTCTTGAAAAGATTCAGCATGTCAAAGTGCTCGTACTTGGATGTGGGCTCATTGAGGTGTGCATTCATGCTCTAAGCATTTTTACATCCTTGTGTTACTGAATTCATTTATCTACGTGTCTTAAAGTATGTTTCAACAGGATTCATGGTACAAATACTCTTCGATATGCTAATATGTATAAACATAAGCATGTGAAGCTGCTTGTTTGGCTTTCATCTTCTCACAAGCTACTTCTTTTAATCAAAGAAAACAAAGATTTAAGTGATACATAATATAAGATTAAAAAGGATACCCAATACTATTCACCAGAAATTCCAGCAAAAGAGGAAGTCACCACCCACTTGGTAGGGATCAATACAATAATTGATTCTTAATCAATTAGGCTCAGCAAAGTGGCAAAACATAATTATGAGACTCATGATTTTTTAATTAAATGAACCAAATCCTCCCAATTTGGGATTTTGTTCTAAATTATTATTTTATTTTTTGCTAAATAGAGTTAACTGTGCAAACAATTGCTGCTATGATATTTGACCTTAGTTTTAAATTGCAATGTGTTTCCTCGTTGCTGTAATGCATTTGTCCTTGTTGGGCCAACCCTTGATTTTGTTCCACACTTCACCCGAAAAACGTAAGAGGAAGAACATTTTTTATGCAGTTTCATTCCCTCCCTCACACAGTACAAAATCTTAATAGGTAATCAACTGAATTAAATTTCATCAAAGTTCTCGAGATTAATGTATTCCTCCAAGCCAGCTTAGAGATAATGCTCTAAGTCGGTGAATTCAGATGAGACCATATTGTATTTGTTCTAGCCTGATGAGGTTCCTAGGGTCTCAAATAGTCATTAACTGCTGTAGTTCTAAATTTGCTCCCATTGTGCCATTCTTCATCATTGTCCACCCCCATTTATAGGCATGTTACTATGTACACATATGATACTATTCTAGGTTCTATCAAAGATGGTGGTGCTTGGTTGGCGGCTCCCCCAGTCTAGACAAGATTGTTTGGTAATTGATACATGGAGAGATGGCAATAGCATTCCTGCCATTCTAGGCCTACTTGAATCATCTTCAAAACTAGATACATTGGTCGTACAGTGTTGTGACTCTTATGAGGTATCTAATAATGCCTCTTATGCTTGGGTTGAATATGCATGGCATTCTTTATTTTCTGTATATGTGGTTTTCATCTTAATATATACTCTACTTGTTGTTTCTAACACTTAAATAAACTAGCACTTAAACTTGGGTATTTAATATTTATACTGAAGGTCTACATGATTCGAGGGTAGTCTTAGGTGTTATATGTCAGTCAATGTCCTTATGTTTGTTTAGTCTACAAGAATACAAGATAGTGGCTTGTTAGAAGTGACCAATCTCGAGATTTTGGTGCACATTTTTAGTCTTAATCAGATTGAGTTGCTCATTTGATTATAATTAGAATTGCTGTTTTGGTCAATTTGTTGAAAGAAGTAGTTTAAGGTCTATCATATGAGTTTGCATCTTTTCAATTTGTTGGTGTGGAATGATATAATATAACAATATGAATACTTTTCTTTTGTATGTCAAATTTTATCTAAGAGCCACATATCATATGCATGCATAACATACAAATGACGTTTCAAATTTTGTCTAGCTTAAGGTTCTCTGTTTTGTTCATCTAGGAACCCGTCACGACCTGGGAACCAGTGGTGAGGGATGACCTAGTTTGTGACTTGTTGCATCTGAAGGCAGTTCGTTTTATAGGCTATGCAAATCCATATCTTGCCGGTGAGCCAATGCTAACAGTGGCTCGAATCTTGCTTAAGAGAGCTAGGGCCTTGGAAAAGATGGTGATCGATAAAGGAGAAGATTTGACCAGCTTCCCTTTAGATGTTTCCCAGATAGTTCAAACAGTATTTAGTTATCCAAGGTCCTCAGAAAAAGCCGTAGTCGTTCTCCACGAACATGAATGATCTCACTATCTCAGAAGAAAAAAGTCCATACTCATTATGGGATCGAGTTCATTTGTTTTACTGCTGTATTTTGCTTTAAGCTCAAAACTAATTACTGAGAACTTTAGACCGATTCAGACTCGTATTTATTTATGATATCACAGATTCACAAACTTATTTGGCTTCCAAAAGGCTCCGCTATAGTTGTACTAGTTTAAAGTTTGTCTTTTATATCCATTTACAATAGCTGTCCAAGTATGTTACTGCATTTCTTTACCTTAATACTTCGTACTAGGTATTTCTTTTGGGGGAGGGGGGTCACTTAAGTTGATGCACAAGTGTTTTGGTAATTTTGGCAAGTGGCCTGCGGGTGGCACCGTGGCAGTGGGTTGGTTGCACCGGTGGTGGAATAATAAAGGGTTAGTTTGAGTTTGCACCCTATTTTATTGTGCAAATTGGACTTTGCACCCCGTTGTTAATTTTTTTTTATTCTGAACCCCAGCCTATATGAAAAGACAAAAATGCCCCTTCATTAACAATTTTGTTGGCCTTCAACATATTCTTGGTCGAGGGCATTTTTGTCTTTTCATATGGGGTTAGGGTGCAAAAATAAAGATTTTTAAAAATGAAGTGCAAAGTCAAAGTCCAATTTGAACAATAAATTGGGGTGTAAACTCAAATTATCCCAATAATAAAACGGCAGTGCTCATTGATCTAGGAAGCAAGAGAGGTAACCTGGAAATTGTGGGGTGATCAGGTTATGCTTGGTGATGTAGTGGAGGCGGCTCAATCAACAGGTGGAATTGACCTAGAGCACCACCCTTCCCCAAATGCTCTCTGTCCTCCAAGTGCTCCATGGTTCTTTGCTTCATGCCTCTCTAGAGAAGCTCCAACGGCAGACACCAGTACTTGTCACCTCTTTTTATTTACATTGCAACAAGCCATTTTTTTACTGGTCCAAATATTATCTTATCTTTACTCGTAGGTCCGTTCCATTTGTATTGTCTTGTATCAGATTTGGTAATGTTTGTATATGTTTGAATCGCTCTTACTTTATTTTTACTTTATCAAATTAATAGTAACTATGTAAATTTGAAGCTGTCATTTTATTTATTGTGAACCCCGTCAAATTGCCTTTTATTCCTACCTGTAAACTGTCACTATTTTCTTCTATATACATGATTTGAGTACTATGATGACGAGCCGGTCAATCGGTCCTGAACTTGAACCGGGTCGGGGGTTGGTATCAGGTCTCAATTGTTATGATCATAACAGATACCTAGTTTACAAGCCATTCACTCAATTTTGAGTTCTCAAATTAGTAAAATAAATCTGGATTCCTAGACCTTACTATTCTTGTAGAACTCCACAGTCCGCATTTAGGTGAATTACATTTGTTTCACTTATTTTTTAATTGTTTCTCATGATTTTATATAATCATGTGGTTGACCTCTTATTATGTTTAGACTAATGAATGTTATTTAACCTAGATTTTTTTTTTTATCATTAAAATTAAACAAGCATTTATTTAATATCATTAGGAATCAGATCGTTACAACAAATTTAAAAAGACCAACACTAACAACAACTATCTCTAACCAACTAGCACTATCAATCCTACAGCTAGACTCAGAGACGATCACCCCTGTAAGAGCAATACAAATCGCTAACTACCATGCGTGTGTGACACAGTAACCACTAGCCAAATAGATCCTTCTAACGACATAATATCTACAGAATTGTCAATCATTATTGTAGACCTAAAACTAAAGACATCAACAAAAAACAGAGTAACGTAAAACATAACGCGGAAATAAAACCATGAAAAATTAAATAACTGATAAATTTTCCAAAACCGAGCACCTCGATCGCTCCAAGGCGGCGACTAGGAGGGGGAGGGGACCGCGGATCTGTCTTCTCCCTTGCTTAGCCCTTCACTTCTTCAGGTCTTCTCGTCGCCCGTTCCACATCCACTACCACCACCGCCCTCTACATTTTGATTCGCCAGAAACTAACCCTTTGACCTCCTTCTCAATTGCAGGACTGAGACAACGCTGCTCTAGATCATCCATAGAAGACATGATAATCGTTTCTTGAACCTTGGATTCATTTCTAAAAGTTGCAGCCGCACTCACGCCTCCTTTAAAATTGACTTGCCCAAGCCGAGAAAAGAGATCAGAAAAGCAAAGATGAAATCTTGCCGTTGCTTTGAAATCCAATGGATAATCTGAAAGTCGCCTAAATCCCAAAACCAGAACCAACAATCTAAACTTAAAAAGCACACTAGAAGCCCATAGAAAAAGAGCCGCACAAACAATTGACGGAAGGTAAACCCTACGTGACGGTAAAGTCGCTAGGGAGACAAAATCCTACGCGACGGTTAAGCCAATGGGGAGAAAGAGATAAATTCAATCCGGAATTGGTTTTGCTCAATTGGTCATCTAACCTAGTTTTTATTAAAAGTTGTGTTTTCCTAATAATCAACAAATATTATTTATATGAAATCCCCAAATTTATGCAAATCAACATAATTCATTAATAAAAATTTTATAAATTTTAAAAGAGTTTTTTTCTAGAGTATTACTAATAAAAAGTCGTGTAAAAAATGTGAATTAATAACTTTTAATGATTATAATTATTAATTGTGTTTAAAGTTTACATCATAGTAACTACTACTCCCCCTCCCCCTAATATTGGGACGGAAGATAGTGATGTGATTTTTAAGAAAATAGAATTTTGTGGTTGATAATGAGTTGATAAAGTAGAATAAAGTAAGAATGAATTAGAGTCACACAAATGTTATCAAATATGGTACGGATTAATAATAGAAGAATATCCAAAAAATAGAAAAAAAGGACAATTATAGGGGAACGGAAGGAGTATTATGAAATTATGACTATGATGATGTAAATTATAATACAATTACAATCACTAAAAATTACCTTAATCACATTTTTATTCATCATTCTTCCAATACTAATATGACTAAAAAAATCCGTTAAAAGTCCACCCATATACACCACTTTTCATTTAAGCCAAGCTCTTTCAAAAGATTTCTATGCGAGGCTGGGAGCGTTAGGAGGGAGGGTATCAACTTCATCAGCGGCTATGCAGCAAATAGCTAGCTTGAATTCTTATAGTAAGGGTTGACTGGTTATGATTATGGCGTACGTTTTTTAAGTATTGCAATGAGTGACAATAGAGGGCCAGAATTTGGGGAACTTGGGGAGGGAGATTTTGGCGTGGGAGAAGAAGAAAGGGAAGAATTTGGGGCTATAAATGAAGCAAGAGAAAGGGATGAAAATGAATATGGCCAACAGGAGGGGGTCCATTCCGTGAAAGATCTCAGGGAACCGATTTCAGTGTCATCCTCGAACAAACGAGCTAAAGAGATGTCCATTGATCGTCTCAGCGCATTGCCCAATTCTTTACTCATTCATATTCTCTCCCAACTTGATAGTGGTGAAGCCGCTACTCTTGCTGTGTTATCTCGAAGGTGGCAATATCTTTGGACTGAATTGCCTGCCTTAGACTTTTGGGAGACCCGGAAACCAGTAGATTTTGTGCCTTGGGTTCACAGGACTCTTCTTCTCCGTAGTGGAATTTATTTGGAAAGGTTTAGGGTTTTCTTCAGGTACAATAACTGCTTTGCTTCTGATGTAAATGCTTGGGTTCATTTTGCTGTCAAACATAAGGTGAAAGAACTCGATTTAATGTTACAATCCGAGGAACACTTCTATATGCTTCCTCAAGATTTGTTTTGTAATTCGGGTTTGACATCCTTGTTCCTGGAAAGATGCATTTTGGCTCCTCGTAGAACAATAGAGTGGCAATCTTTGTCTCATCTGCGGATTAAAAGTGTAGAGTTATGTGAGGATGTGATTCAAAATATATTATCTGGTTGTCCAGTTCTGTATTCTTTAAATCTGTCAAGATGTTGGGGATTCAAATTTCTGGAGGTCAACTCTCGAAGTCTTGTTTCACTTGGTGTATCAGTGTGTGGAGATAAAATGAGTAAGCATTTGGTTGAAATCTCAGCACCCTATATTAAGATGTTGGATATCTCACTTCATCCTTCAAGAACAAAGATGCAGCTCAACAACATACCATCTGTTACTGATGCTGATATTAATTACACTGTGCCTCATAGCTCTGTGGAAGTGATGAATAACACCATGGAACTTCTTGAAATGCTTCAGCATGTCAAAGTGTTAGTCCTTGGATATGGTGTCATTGAGGTGTGTGTCGATCCTCTAAGTTTTTTTTGCATCCTTGTGTTACTGAATTCATTTATATATGCTTCCTGATATATGTTTCAACAGGTTTTATGGTACAGTTTCTCTTTGACTTTTGAGTCTGCAATGTAGTGGCTGAATGCTAATTGTGCATGTGAAGGTGCTTGTTTAGTTTTCATCTTCTCCTAAGCTAATTTATTAATCAAAGACAACAAAGATTTAAGTGATTTAAGATAATATGAAGGATATACAATACTATTCACTAGAAATACCCAGACAAAAGAGGGAGTCACACCACTCACTTGGTGGGGACCAAGCCAGGAATTGATTCATAATCAAGTCAGCTCAGGGAAGTGGAGAAAAATAATTATGAAACTCATGATTTTAATAAAATGATCCAAAGCCTCCCAATTTGGGATTTTCTTCTAAACTATTATTCTATTTCTTGCTATCCAAATAGAGTTGACAGAACAAATAATTGCCGCTATAATTTTTCCTTGGTTTTCATTGCCAATTTTCTTACCTGCTTGCAAATCTGAAAAATGTGTTTCCTCATTGCTGTAATGCATTTGTCCCTGTTGGGCCAACCCTTGGGGTTCGTTCCACACTTCTGCAGAAAAAGGGAACAGGAATACATGTGCTACGCAGTTCCATTCCCCCCCTCACGTAGTACCCATTCTTAATAGGTAATCAACCAAATTAAATTTCATCAAGTTCTTGAGATTAATCTATCCCTCCAAGCCAGCTTAGAGATAATGCTATAAATTGGTGTATTGGAATGCGACCATATTGTATTTGTCCTAGCATGATAAGGTTCCCAGGGTCTCAAATAGTCATTAACTGCTTTAGTTCTAAACTTTCTCCCATTATACCATTTTTATCATTATTACCCCCATTTAATGATTTACAGACCCTGCTGCACACATGTAACTGTGTAATTATTTGTACACGTGTCACTATTCTAGGTTCTATCAGAGATGGTGGTGCATGGTTGGCGGCTTCCAGAATCTAAGCAAGATTGTTTGGTAATAGATACATGGAGAGATGGTGATAGCATTCCTGCCATTGTAGGCCTACTTGAATCTTCCTCCAAACTAGACACATTGGTCGTACAGTGTTGTGACTCCTATGAGGTATCTAATAAGGCCTCTCATTCTTGCGTTGAATACGTGTGGCATTGTTATTTTACTTTTCAGTAAATGTGGCTTTTATCGTAATATATACAGTACGTGTTGTTTCTAGCACTACAATAAACTAGCACTTAAACTTGGGGTTATATACTATAGGTCGACATGATTCGAGGGTATTCTTAGTTCTTATATTTCAGTTAATATCCTTATGTTTGTTTAGTCCACAATATAGTGTTATGTTAAAATTGACCAATCTCAAAATTATTGTGTGCTTTTTAGTCTTAATCAGATTGATTTACTCATTTGATCATAATGAAATGTTTTATTCGGGTCAACTTGTTACAATTATGAGTTTGTATCTTTATATTTGGTTGGTGTGGAATGATACAACAATACAAATGCTTTATTTGTATATGTCAAACACTCAGACTTTATCTAAGAGCCCCATATCATATGAATGCATAACCTAGATATGATGTTTAAATTGGGTTTGGCCTAAGGTTCTCTTGTTTTGTTCGTATAGGAATCTGTCACGACTTGGGGACCACCGGTGAAAGATGATCTAGTTTGTGACCTGTTGCATCTAAAGGTGGTGCGTTTTATAGGTTATGCAAATCCATATCTTGCTGGTGAGCCAATGCTAACATTGGCTAGGATTTTGCTTAAGAGAGCTACGGCCTTGGAAAAGATGGTGATCGATAAAGAAGAAGATTTGACCAATTTCCCTTCAGATGTTTCCAAGATAGTTGGAACTGTATTAAGTTACTCAAGATCCTCAGAAAAAGCCATAGTCGTTCTCCACGAATGATCTCAGGCAAAAAGGCCATACTCATTTTCCAATGGAGTTTATTTGTTGACTGTTGTATTCTGGTTTTAAGTTCATTGTTTACAAATTACTCAAGTGTTTTTAACTGTTTTGAACTCTTATTTATTTATTTATAATATCATAGCAAAACTTATTTGGCTATAAAAGTCTCTGTTTAGTACAACTTGTACTAGTGTAAAATTTGTCTTTTAATCCATTTATCAATTGCTGTCTTAGTACGTCACTGCATTTCTTTCATTAAGATGGTGGATAACTTAAATTATTAAAAAGTTTTTAGTAGATTTTTGGGTGATGAGATCTTATACATTTTTGTGCATCATAAATTTACAGACTAAATGATTGCCCACAGAAGAAAAGAAGGCAATGAATTGTAGGATCTTATACATTTTTGTGCATCATCTCCTTTGCAAACTTCCAATAATTCATTCTCTTTTAATTAATAAAAAAAGATCACAAAATATCATTCGTCTTAAAAAAAATCTCAGAAATTTCGTCATAAAGTACTACGGAGTAATTACGTTGTGTAAATTTAAAGTTTTTTTAAAAAAATTAATCATTTTAACCTAAATCATTGAACTTTTAAAGACTGCATATGGAGATTGGAGATTCATCAAGTTTACATCATCCTAGATAAAAAATGAACCCATAAAACACTATAATTTTTCTTTAACTATAAGATATGGTCCAGTCAATGTAAATAAAAAAGAAAGTAATATGGCAAGAAACTGAGAGCTGTATGAGAATTCCACCTCTAGGAAAAAGCGCCCATCTGGAAGCTGTTATGACGGTTAACGACTTCAATAATTAAGAATGATAAAACATAAACATTATAGCACAAAGAACAGATTGTCAAAGGAAATACATACTCTGTGATCTCTACCTCACAACCATACTCA
The DNA here is from genome assembly GCA_945859915.1 of Cuscuta epithymum. Taxonomy (NCBI): domain Eukaryota; kingdom Viridiplantae; phylum Streptophyta; class Magnoliopsida; order Solanales; family Convolvulaceae; genus Cuscuta; species Cuscuta epithymum. The sequence continues at coordinate 2,667,979 of CAMAPF010000024.1, forward strand.
GCTATAGAACCTGTCGCAGAATCAACGATAACCTACATCGTAAACAGAAGGACTAAAAAAAAGCAACATCATCAATACTTATTTTTTCTGGGCTTGCGTGTGAAAAGTGCTTTTCCCCTTTCCATTACACAAAAAACACTTATTTTACCAAACACTATCAACTTTTACTTTTCAAAATCACTTTTTTCTCAAACACTATCAACTTTTCCTACTAATCACTTTTTTCTACATCTCTAAAAGTGCTTTTTTTTAAGCAGAAGCAGTTGCAAACACTCCAATAATTAAGAATGATTAAGCATAAACTAATGAGTAACTGAAGCAACATCATCAATACTTATACAAGATTATGTGGGGACAGGTGTTATACCATTCCCATTCTATGATTTCCTTCCATTATCCTTCTCACCTGTTTGAATATATATACTCCCTCCGTTTCTATTTGGTTGACACACTTTCCTTTTTTGGACGTTTCAAAATGAATGCCACACTTCTTTATTTCCTTATTTGGTAAACAAATCTTTACCTAAACAGTGCAAAACAGTGCAAAACAGTGCCAAACAGTGCCAAACAGTGCCAAGCAGTGTTCAAACAGTGCCAAACAGTGTACTCTACAGTAAAATTTACCCCTCAATAACTTTTTTCCCTTAAATCTTGACAAGTCAAACTGTGTCAACCAAATAGAAACGGAGGGAGTATATATATATATATATATATATATATATATATATATATATATATATATATATATATATATATAGTAATATAGGGATGAGTTCAAGTAAAAAGTAGTCTTCCCATGAAAAGTGAGAACAAATCTTGGCCTTTAATCACTTGCAAATGGATGGACTAGATGAAATTTAATCACAATACACGTTGTCAAAAAAGTGCAAACGTTTATAATATAAAGTGGATAGATAATGAACAAAAGTGTACTCATAAGTGATAAAAAGATTGTTAATTTGCTTTTAATTTGTGCAGATTTTATTATGTACCGTAATGCACCTTTTGGCTCTACATTTGCACTTTTTGAAATTCCTCGTACACATTTGTTACAATAATTTCATTCAAAGATCATCATAATTACCAAAATGCCACCACGTTTCCAACTTAAAATTTGATCTCTTCCATCCATTTTTTCACATCAATGGCCAAAATTAGTTCTTATTTTTCATCTTGGAACCACTTTTTATTTGATCCAAAGTCTATATATATATATATATATATATATATATATATATCTATATAGGGTAAGGTTCAAGTGAGAAGAACCCTTTGGGTGAGAAATGAGAATGAATCTCAGCCATTGGATTTGACTAAGTTGCAGTAAAAGACACTTCATGATGCACTGAAATATGCAATCTAGCACGGTGGCATTTCTGTAAATACTTCTGAAAAATCCGTATTACACGTGTCTAGTGCAACATGAAGCTATTTCGGTGCAACGCCGTCAAATATTAGTGCAACATCAAACAGTTTTAGTACAACATGTGCAAAATTTAAATATTACTGCAACATAAAGCCAATTTTAGTGCAACTTCGTAAATCCAATGGCTGAGATTCATTCTCATTTCTCACATTAGATGCATTTCTCACCTGAACCAATATATATATATATATATATATATATAAAAATGAGTTCAGTAAGAGATCTGTATGAAAGTGCCATGATGATTACACCCAAGCCCAACACAATAAGAAAAGCATGAGTAGATTCAAATCACTCTTAAGGGAGTGTTTGCAATTGCTTCAACTTTAAAAAAGTGATTTTTTAAAGTGATTTTGGGAAAAGTGATTAATAGTAAAAGTTGGTAGTGTTTGAGAAAAAAGTGATTCTGAAAAAGTAAAAGTTGGTAGTGTTTGGTAAAATAAGTACTCTTTGTGTAATAGAAAAAGTGAGAAGCAGTTTAAAGCACCCTTCTACCTGCTTCCAGCTTTTAGCTTTTAAGTGATTAATTTAAGCAGAAGTTGTCATTTGAAAACACTCTTTTCAACTTTTTTTAAGCCAAAAACTGAAAAGTGCTTTTTTAAGCAACCCCAAACACTCCTTAAAACAAGTGGAAAAAGTAGTAGGAAAAGATGCACATTTCATTAATAGCAAAACTCTTTAACACCACGTATTTAGAACAGTTTAGCAGGCAATCAACCACTGTTATTTCGACAGAAACATGACTCAATATAACTTCTAGTTTCCATAAGTTTTTAATATAATATATGACAACTATTATTAAACCGAACGACCAAAATGACTATTGTTTTCAAAGCACTCCATAAATGCTACTCCATATTTATCAAGTGGCAACTATATATCACAAAAGTGAAAAGGTCTTTAAATACTGAACTCACCATAAGTCTATAACGTGGCTAAAAATTGTTGAGGTGAAACTTCTCGCAAGGTAGAAGACCATCTTTTATAGAAAGAGGTAACACCTAACAACATACCAGAAGGTTGCAACAAGCTTTGTGTCAGAATTGAAGTGACAAATTCCAGTTTGAAAGTAAACAAAAAACAAAATCAATTTTGAACTATAAGAGAAATAAGCTCTAAGAACACCAATTAAACCGAAATAAATTTAAATTAAATGCATTGAATTTCGAACATCCAAGGCAATAGTGGCTTGCTGTATCTGGACTTTGTGAAATTTGAATGTTATTGTACTCCAAACCTACAATAATGACCGTAGTGATCTTGCTTTGAAGTAACTGTACCCTGAATATGTGAATATTGAATGATATCATTAAAGTTTGTTACATAATTTGCACACAGTTATATAAAAAGTCAGACCCTTAATCACACATGAAGAGCCACAAATTACTTTGATATTAGTGAGTGTGAAGTTCACTGTAAGGGTGTTTTAAAGGCGATAAAAAAACTTGTTTGAACTATATGGGAAACTTTTTTTCAATAACACCTTTAAAACCGGAAAATATAAACACTTTGAATGTGAAGCTCAAAGAAATTATGAACAATTGTAAGTATGTTCTTATTTGGTCGCCCATTCGTTGGAACCATTTGAAATACAGTGTTCTCGTTTTCGAAAACAATGTTATCAATTCTTAGGAACCATTTTGAACAAGCGTCTTGATACTACATATACCGAAGCACGTCCCTAACAGCTAAATATTCCATAGATATGAAAACATTATATTAGGGAGTTCCTAGATTAATTTTGGAAAATAGGAAGTTCCAAAAACTGAGTTTTCCTTACTAAAGGTGTCACTTATATATTTGTAAACCTGATTACCTGAACTTTTAAAATTCTAATCAACAATATAATAAGAATAAAATGTGAAACACAAAGCATCACCAGAGAGGATAAAAAAGGACTTAATTACAGTCAAACTAATTAATTTGTATATCAGTGGCACATAAAAGTGATTTGCTTTGTTTTAAATGTAAAATGTGTGTAATTATAATGTTTGGTTCGTTATTTCAAGAAATTGATGTGCATTGAAGGTTGCAAAGAAAAAGTTTTCATAGGAAAGTTCTTTTTAAAATTTTACTTAGAATACAATATATGACTTTTATTTTAAGTCATTGTTAAACTGTTAAAGCAAGTCAAATTGTGTATGCCTTTTTTTCCATGCATGTCATGTGATAAATAATAACATATCGTAAGCAATTAGCATGCAAAAGCAAGATGAGATACATTTTAGAATTGAACGTGAAAGTATGAGTGTGTTCTGCAAGGTTCACGTGTTATTTAAACGCAAGAGTTCATTCTACACGTACATTGTAGACGACTTGGTTTAGGCATTTTTGTCGAACATGGACATCCAAAAATTAAATGGTTGTCAAAAACGACTTGGTTTCTAATTAATGTGTAAACAAGGTAAATTGGGAAAGGAGGCCAGATGATTAATAAGCTTGTACGTATGGAGGTATCAACATCGACGAGAGAATTAGCAATTACAGAATTAATTCCATTGAGTGAGTCGGGAGATTGAATTAATACCTTGGATTATCAGAAGGGTAGTGTGGCAAAGGAGATGCATGGTGTAGCGTGTAATCCCGCCTAAAACATTTAGGGTATTTTAATTTTGTAAAATGCGTTTATTATTTATCGTTATCATCATCATCCCATCTGCGGAAACTCTGTTTCATCTATCTTTTCTAATGTTTGAGAAGTTCCTTTCTATACGGCTGGAGAGTTCTTCCTTCTACACCCTAAAAATGTTCGTCATCAACACCAAACGCATAGAGGTCGACAAGGAGACAATTAAATTGTTCACTTCATTGGGTATTGTTGAACTCCTAGGAGTTGTATTCAAGGGTGCGAAGGATTCAAAGGTGGCCGTGGTTCATTCGGGCATTAAGAGGATTTGAAGGTGGCTGTGGTGGATTCGTGCATTACTCAATAGAGGTGCAAGGCTGACAGAAGTACTGAAACAACCACAAAATGCACCACTGGCAATTGAAACTCAGATCGGTAGGTATGGAGGTCTTTCCCTATTGTTAGACTACAATCATCTGGCCTGTGAAAAGGAAGCTAGGTCTTTCTGGGGTGTGAGATTTCCGCCCGCTTTCTGAATGAGATAGTATTGGCTTACTTGCCTGACCGAAAGTCTCCATATATGGTAGAAATGGATCTCAATGAGGAGGTACAACTATTAGAATTCAGTTTTGTACTAGGACATCTAATTATTTTACGTTTTGTTGTTTTACTGCTGCTAAAAGTAATGATTATCTACTAAAAAAATGTTTGACTCAGTTTCCTTAATCTACTCAACTAATTTCACCATGAAAGCCTTAGTGGGTTTCCTGATCGGAGTAAATTTACAGACACACATATATCTCTGCAACATACTTAGCAGTCAAATTGCTCATTCCTACACTAAGCCATGGCATTTTTAGAGAAGCCACAATTTACTGCCATCATTTTTAATCTGTGTATCAAGTTTTGTATACATAATTGTTTTATGTGACCACCTTGGCTAATGGACATATATGGTGGTGAACTAAAATGTAATTTTTCTTTTTTATTTTTTTTCCTCCCTTCTTGCATTATGAGTCATCTAACTACAAATATAATAGTTCTGGGAATGAGTTGTTTGCCTCAGTTGTTAGAAGTTTTTTTTTTTTGCTGCATATGATCTATGTTTAATTTATAAGTGGATTGTTATCAGTTGCTAGAAGAGTATACAGATTATAAAAGCAATACCAAAACTCTGAAAATAACTAATATGATCTCTGTTTAATTAAGCAAATGCACTCTCATTCTTGCTGATTCATAGCATGTGTGGATGATGTAAAAAGCAACTCTAAAGAGGAATTAAATGATATGGTGTGGTTTGGTGCACAGATAGTATGTGTAATCTTATGTGTTACCTTTATCCTTCATGCGTCCAAGTTACAACCTGAATGACTGAATCAGTGCATTGACGTTTTGTTAAGTGTTAACACGAGCTCTACATCCAAATATGTTCAATACTTTTCATGTTCCTGCATAACCTGAATTTCTTGAGTTTTTTTTATCCTAGCAACCACACTATTTCAATTCTCCACCAATTCTTTTATTTGGTTGCAGCAGTTATCATATCTTTTCTAGACACTACTTAGTATATTAGTATGCTCTTTTCAGGTCAAAAGAGTTCTGAAATGCATAAGATTAAACTCAATCATATCTAAAACTCCCTATATTGTCAATTTTCCTATTCGTTTTAGGTCTGTCTATTCTCCTCTGTTGGTGTGAATAATAATTGTCCCGAGATTCCCTTTTTGTTTTGACCAATAAGTTTACTTCTTGAGGTAGATTGACAATTTTAAAATTTATTTTAAATGTTAATTATAGCATATCATGAAATATAATACTACGTATATAAACAAAAACTACTGTATTTATTTAGTGCCGCTACTTGGTTGCAGAAACCTAACAAGCACCAAAACTTCAAGTATGCACAGGACAACATAAAATTTCAGAATTTGGCAAAGTTAGTACTCGGTATAATTGAATTACATTTTTAGTGCAAAAGGGGAATATTATTTAGTAGAAATGGTAATTAGGTTCTAAACTACTTTTTTCTTTTGGATTGATAAGGTTGTTATTATTGCAACTTATGTTTGATTATTGGATCTTTAGCAGTGCTTTTCCACATGGAGTGTGTGCCCAACTCATGTTGCGTTGGGTCTAACAAAAAAGTGTAGTGCAATACACAATTGTACATCATAGGAAGGACATATTACAACATAATTTATTACTTAACAATGAAAATTAGTCTATCTTTCATTACTTATTCCTTTAAAATTATTTTAACACGCTACACCAACTATGGCTATCTTCGTTAAAAAAAATGATGAATTTTTTAGCATAGGATAAAAAAATAGTCTGGTGAATCTTTTAAGTAAATGTGATTCACTTCTAATATTTCTTTTCTTTATTGCTTATTGTTTTGTTGAAGTGTTTTGATACTTTTTCATTTCATGCCAAAAAATATAGTGATGGAAATAAGCGAGAATGCAATTTTTTTGTCTATAATGCAGTAAAAGATTATGAAACTTTGACAGATTGAATAAAATGAAGAGTTTTGCGAATCTTATGTGTGTACTTATTACAGAGTACTAATATGTTTTGATTTACTTTTAGTAACTATATAGAGAATATAATGATTTCATAAAGTTTGATTTAATCATTTCTTTCATGGAATTCTGAAGTCAATCACTTCGGGTAGAGCTTCAAAAATTATTGGCCATTCTTGGATCGCAGGTTGGGAAACCTGATTCATAGCATTTGTGGAGACTAGAGACAAACCGTAGCAATAGGATGTGGTAGGGGCACAAGCAGAGTTTGCATATTATAATCCAGGCTAAGATTCAGAACAATGGAGAAGAGACAATTTGTTATATATCCAATTATTTTGCCTTCTTGAGCTGAGATTTGGTAATGGATATATAATAATTTTATTATATTTAGTTCCGTGCTATATTCAACATATTCCTATTTCTTTTTCATGATAGTAATATGTATTATTTTCCTTTTCTTTTTAGTTACAAATTTGCAATATCTTGAATTTTTCACTATTCTCATGCTCTACTATAATTACATTTTATTCAATGGCAGGGGCACAATTTATTTTTGATAAAATGGGAAACAGTACTAGCAGACCTGATATCTCAGAGGATAATAATGAAGATTAGTGGTATTTTAAAATGTACTACGAAGTGATTTTAGGAGTGGCATAATGGAGATTTAGGAAAGGATAATATGAAGCATGCTAAAACAGGCTTTAACAATATTCAAGATTGGTTTTTAATTTAAAAGTGACTAATCTCCAAAAGTGAGTAAAAAATTTATGTCTACGTTTGAACTTATTAGTTCTATATAATAGGTGTGAGTAGACCGATTTTTCAGCCCTAAACTAATCATTTTTTGGTGGAATTGTTTGAGATCTTTTTGTGTGAATTTCTTTGATGAAAATTCATGAGCATATTCTTTATGTAGTGTAGATCATGTTCATAAATTCAAGTTTAAAATTCAATCTAGAAATTTGTTAAATTAAATACATTATTGAAAAAAACCACTACCTCTGTCCTCAATCTAGAATTATGTGATTGATAAAGAGTTGATAAAGTGAGAACAAAGTAAGAATGAATTAGAGCCACGCAAATGAATTAAAGTAAAAAACTTTGAATACAATAAGAATAATCCTATTGGTCACTTTTTGTCTAGGGCATCAAAACTGCTAGAGACGGCACTGTCCTTGTGCCAATCCCTCGCTATCAGTTGAGATACGTCCACCGGTAAAATTATTTCATTGGTAAGAGCCGAACCAACAACCTCTCATTTGTATATGAAGGCAAGAACCACTGATCTACTATGCTCTGATTTTTATTTAAATGAGATGGGCCCCACCAATAATTGAAATCCCATTTTTATTTAAAATTGATATAACCTTTTTATTTGTGCTCTGATTTTTATAAAAAATATATCAAAATTCATAACTTTTTATTACCTTTCATATGACCACAAATTATATTATACACCCGGGTGTACATGTACACCCGGTTTTTAAATGACGTGGCATGCTGAATCATCTGTTCGCTCTCAGTTGCTTTAATTTCTTATTCCGCCGTCATCGCATATAAGCCAGGAGCAAGGCTTCGGAAAATCAAATTCGGTAGTCCTGTTCAAATCTGGATATCAAAGTCACGCACTCACGCCGCCATGATAGTTCGTTTTACACAAGCAGAGCAAAATAATAAACACATACGTTTCCTACATATTTGGTTTTCTATAACTTTTTAATTTTGTGTTTTTGATTTTATGTTTTTCGTTACTTTTGTATTTTTACTTTCTTTTACTTTGTCTTTTTTCTTTTATTTCATTTAATTTCTTTATTTGTTGTTTCCTTCTTTTTTTGCTTTATATATTACTCCGTAAATACCGAGCATGTTAGAAATGAGTTTTATTTTAAACTCAAATGGGTAAAATGCCTAAATAAAATGAACATACACAAACGAGCTTTTGATTTTTTGAAAACTCATTTTGTAAATTACCATTTAGTACATCTGTTATGCTCATTTTAAAATGTTATATCAATGCATATTACTCCAACCTCCGTTATTGAGTATTAGAATCGTGTGTTTGAGTATCATGATTTGTGGTCTCATCTTGTAAGTTACATATGCTCATTTGTATAGGTTTGATGCTCATTAAAAATTCATTAATGCTCATTTAATAGAAATCATGATTTTCATTAATTTCAATAGAGGGGGTTTGATGCTTAATGAAAATTTCGTGATGCTCAACTAACAAAGCAACTAACAAATTCATTAATACTCATTGTGTAAGTTACGTATGTTCATCTGATACTGATCATATGCTCATTTTATAAAGTTGCATATGCTCATTTGTACAGGCATGATGCTCATTAAGAATTCATTAATGCTCATTTAATAGAAATCATGATTTTCATTAATTTCAATAGAGGGGGTTTGATGCTTAATGAAAATGTCGTGATGCCAACTCACAAAACAACTAACAAATTCATTAATACTCATTTTGTAAGTTAAGTATGCTCATCTAATACTCATCATATGCACATTTTATAAATGACATGTAAAAAGTTCATATTTCAAAAGTATCATGATACTCAATATTATACTTTTAATACTCAACAGAATAAGTGTAATGCTCAGTAAAAGTTCATGAATGTTCATTTGACAAAAACCGTGATTTTCATCTCAAAAGAAGAGGTTTGATGCTCAATGAAAATGTCGTGACATTCAAGTAATAAATCTTACGATTTTCATATTAATGCGCATTTTGTAAGTTGTATATGCTCATTTGATACTAATGTTATGTTCATTTGTAAAATGTCATATAAACGCATATTTCAAAAGTATCATATCACATTAAAGTCGTATATTAAAATTCATAGGAATTGCATGTTTATACATAAAATTTAACAAGTTTCTATTAAAGAAAAAATAACAAAAAAATGAATTAGAAGTTGTGAAACAGAGACCACGATTCTGAATATTAGACTCCTAATACTCAACATAATAAGTATGATGCCCATTAAAAGTGCGTTATTGCTCATTTAGCAGAAACTATAATTTTCATCTCAAAAGAGAAGTTTTGATGCTCAATGAAAGTGTCGTGATACTCAACTAACAAACCTGACAATTTTCATATCAATGCGCATTGGTAAGTTAATTTGCTTATATAAAACGAAGTACTTTTGAAATATGCATTAGTATGACATTTTACAAATGAGCATAACATCAGTACCAAATGAGCATACATAACTTACAAAGTGCACATTGATATGAAAAACACAAGGTTTGTGAATCTAATGTGAAATAGTATTTTAAACCAAATGCATTGATATGACATTTAGAAAATGAGCATAAGATCAGTACCAGATGAGCATTAAAACACTTTCGATGAGCATCATGCTTATTTAGTTGAGTATTAGGAACTTAACAATGTGAATCTAATGACATATGCAACTTTTAAAATTTGCATGAGTATGAGATTTTAAAAATGAGCATAATATGATTGCAAATTGAACAAATGTAACTTACAAAATGAGTATTGATATGAAAATCATAATTTTTTAAGTTTGTCTTCGAGACATTTTTATTGAGCATCAAATCTTCTCTATTGAGTATTGAAAACATGCAGTTGGGTATTATGGTATGTGCTCCTATATCTATAACCATCTCTTACATGAATCTAAAAAATAAACAGAAACATTTAATACTATTTTATTTTAAAAGTAAACTGAAACATTTAATTGTATTTTATTTTATACATTAATTGAATATAATATTAAAGTAGAAGTTTTCTAAAAACAAAAGAACAAACAAAAAACAAAAAAAAAGAATAAACAAATGAAAAGAAAAAAAGGAACGTAAGAAGTGGAAGTGAAATAAGGACAAAAAAACGTACGAAGTGGAAAAGTAAAGACTAAAGATGTGCAGGAGTGGAGCCGTAATTGAAAATTAAAAGCGAGTTGCTCCCGCGCCCCAGCCTATCAAAGTTGCAAACTTGCAACTAATTGCAAAAATACGGGATGTATACGTACATACGGGTGTACCATATATAAAAATAAAAATAAAAAATTCTTTAAAATCGCAATGAACGACAAAAGAGTGCCAGAATTTAGGGAAGAGCAGGGAGATAGAAATGAAGTAAGAGCAGGGGATGAAAATGAATATATGGCGAAGAGGAAAGGAGCCATTTAGTGAACAATGTCAGGGAAGCAATTTCAGCGTCATCCTCAAACAAACGGGTTAAAGAGATGAGGATTGATCGTCTTAGCGCATTGCCAGATTCCTTGCTTATTCATATTCTCTCCCAACTTAGTATGGATGAAGCCGCTAGTCTCTCGGTGTTGTCCAGAAGGTGGCAATTTCTGTGGACCGAATTGCCTAGCCTAGACTTTTGGGGACATCCGAAAGGAGTAGATTTTGTGCCTTGGGTTCACAGGGCCCTTCTTCTTCGTCTTCTTCGTGGTGCAACTTGTTTGGAAAGTTTTAGGGTTCTATTTAGGTACAATAACTACTTTGCTTCGGATGTAAATGCTTGGGTTCAATTTGCTATCAAAAGTAAGGTGAAAGAGCTTACTTTATTGCTAAAATCCGATGAACACTTCTATATGCTTCCTCAAACGTTGTTTTCTAATTCGTCTTTGACATCATTGTGGTTGGAAAGATGCACTGTGGCTCCTCATAGAACAATTGAGTGGCAATCTTTGTCTCATCTGCAGATTGAAGATGTAGAGTTGCGAGATGATGTAGTTCAAAAGATATTATCTGGTTGTCCAGTTCTGGATAGTTTACGTCTGACAGAATGTTGGGGATTCAATTTTCTGGAGGTCAACTCTCGAAGTCTTGCCTCACTTGGTGTATCAGTGCACGAAGATAAGATGAGTAAACAGTTGGTAGAAATCTCAGCACCCTATATCAGGACATTGAATATCGGATTTCATCTTTCAAGAACAAAGATGCAGCTGAGCAACATACCATCTGTTGTTGATGCTAATATTGATTTCAGCGTGTCTCGTAGCTCTGTGGATGTGATGAATAACAGCATGGAACTTCTTGAAAAGCTTCAGCATGTCAAAGTGCTCTTACTTGGATGTGGTTTCATTGAGGTGTGTCGTTAAGCTAAACTGGTGCAATTATTTAATAAGGGACAGTGGATTTGGGTACTAAATTCAGTTTTGCTTAATGATACTGCAATTATTTACATGGTGCAATTATTTAATAACGGAGGTAGTATGAAGCACATTATTTTAAATTAAATAACCAAAGCTTCATATTTTTAGTTATTTAAATAGAGTAAACTGTACAAGTAATGCTATAATCTTCTTTGGATCCCCAATCCTTTCTCCCTTCTTGCTAATCCTAAAGATTTGTGAGAAATGCTATAGGTACCCCCAAAATGGGGTACCCATTCTTACCCCGGCCTAATTTGTGGCCACAAATGGGGCAACGCATTTAAGTGGGGCACCACTTAAATGTGTTAGCCCATTTGTGGCCACACATTAAGTCGAGGTAAGAATGGGGTACCCCATTTTGGTTGCTGTGGTGCCTTTGTTCTTGTCAAGACCGCCCTTGTTTCGTTCAACACTTTAGCAGAATAAGGGAAGAGGAAGAACATGTGCTCTGCAGTTTCATTACTAGAGAGAATTCCCTAAATAGGAGTAAAAACATTTCAAAATTCCAAAATAGGAGTATCATGTTTTTTATTCCAGAGTAATCTGCCAAGTTTGGAAGAAAATGTCATGTTTAAAAGCCTTGTAATGCCAAACTTGGCAGAAATTTACTCCTATTTAGGGAATAAAAACATGATACTCCTAGTTCGGAATTTGAAAACGTTTTTACTCCTATTTAGGTCAATTTCTGAAATAAATTTCATCAAAGCTCTTGGCATTAATATATTCCTCCAAGCGAGTTAAGACTTTAGAGATAGAGCTAAAATCTGGTTTATTCAGATGAGACCATATTGTCCTTGTCCTAGGGTGATAAGGTTCCTTTCTCTCATATAGTCATAAATTGTTGTTTTTCTATTTTCTAAACTTTTTACCATGTCGCCCCCATCTTTCTACTCTGCTTTAAGCATGTTACTATGTATACATAATTACATATGTTACAATTTTAGGTTATATCAAACATGGTGGTGCATGGTTGGCGGCTTCCACAATCTCGGCAAGACAATTTGGTAATAGATACATGGAGAGATAGCAATAGCATTCCTGCCATTGTAGGCCTGCTCGAATCTTCTACGAAACTGAACACATTGGTCATACAGTGCTGTGACTCTTGTGAGGTATCTAATAGTGCCTCTCATTCTTGGCTTGAATCTATATAACATTCTTTTCTGTAATTGTGGCTTTCATTCAAATATAGTGTATTTGCTGCTTCTAACACTACGATAAATTAACACTTAGGATGTTTTTACTTGAATCGTAATTTGTCTCAGATTAGAACAGACCAAACTTGGATAGTTATAAAAATACAAAGAAACCAGACCAGACCAGCAAATTACAGTCTAAGTAAAAACATCCTTAAACTTGGGGTTTTATATTGAAGGACAGCATGATTGGAGGGTAGTCTTAGGTCTTGCATGTGAGTTTATATCCTTATGATTGTTCTGTCCACAAGATAGTGGCTTGTTAAAGGTTACCGATTTCGAAATTCGCGTGCACTTGATCATATTGAAGAGTTCTATTCAGGTCAACTTCTTAGAAGTAGTTTAAGGTTTTGCATGTGTGTATTTATCTTTACATTTTGTTGATGTGGAATGATTTAACAATATGATACTTTTGTTTGTTATGTCGAACTTTATCTAAGAGCCCCATATTATATGAATGCATAACATAGAAATGATGTTTCAAGTTTGGTTTGGCCTAAGTTTCTCTTATTTTGTTCATCTAGGAATCTGTCACGGCCCAAGGACCAGTGGCGAGGGATGATTTAGTTTGTGATTTGTTGCATTTGAAGGTTGTTCATTTCGTAGGCTATGCAAATCCTTATCTTGCCGGCGAGCCAATGCTAACGGTGGCTCGAATCTTGCTTAAGAGAGCTACGGCTTTGGAGAAGATGGTGATCGATTATGACAAAGATTTGACTAATTTCCCTTCAGATGTTCCCCAGATAGTTCAAACGGTGCTTAGTTATCCAAGATCTTCTGAAAAAGCCATAGTTGTTCTCCACGAATGATCTCAGGAAAAAAGACCATACTCATTCTCCAATGAAGTTCATTTGTTTACTGCTGCATTTTGGTTTAAAGTTCAAGATTTTAAAACTACTTCATAGTTTTATACTGACCTGAACTCTTATTTATTTTGATTGTCTTAAAAAACTTAGTTGGTTATAAAAGACTGCCATAATTGTGCTAGTTTTAACCTTGTCGTTTAATTCGTTAACAAATACTACGTAGCTTTCTAAGTATGCTGTTACTGTATTTCTTTCTTTAAGACTGAATAACGTAATATTAATTAGGTTCTAATAGCTTTTTGGGTGGTTGGATCTTATATATTTATATTATATGCATCATTTATTTATAGACTGAATGAACAGAGGGAATTGACCGCCCTCTCTCCTCCAAGTGCTTCATTCTTTAATCGTTTATACCTCTCCAAAGAAAAAAGATCAAGTACTTGTCACACCTTTTTCTTTTGCAACATTCAAATAAAATGTGTTTTTAAAATGATAAAAAAAGATCACAAAATGTCATTGGTCATCAAAAAAATCTTAGAAGTGTGTATAATACGTAGTATTGACTATTATTGAATCTATTGATATGTTCACGTTAGGTACATTTAAAGTCTCATTCCCAAACCACTAAACATGGTCCTTTCAAAAAAAACCACTAAACATGGTATTACAAAAATAAAGCATTTTATTTATAAAAATATGTCAAAGAGTTGATGTAAATAGTAAATTATCTTAAATTTTTATCAAAATAGCCTAGAGAAGAATACTTGTCATGAAACTATCCCCTTTTTCAAATGATTGAAATTACGTAAAATCCATGAACAAAGTGGTGTCGTTTAAGTTAAAATGGAACAAATTAATTTATTTGGAAGTGAATTCAAATGCTACTTTAATTTGAAACGGATTTAGCCGAGTTTGAATGAGGTTGAATGAGCCGGGTTCAGTCTGGTTTGACATGCCCGACCATGTTTGAAGTTCAAATAACTAAATAAGTTTGAGGTCGATCAAGTTTGAAGGTCTACAAGGTGTGACATGTTCGATCAAGGTTGAAATATGTTCAAATTTTCTACCATCCCTTTTTTTTAAAAAGGGATGGTAGAAAAATTCTTCTTTATTGTCCCTTAAATTTTTACTATTTTCATTTAAAATTTATTAAAGTAAAAAGCTTATATAGGTATAACCTAAACTCGTGATAGTGTAATGACTTTCTGATGTAGAAGTTTTTAAAATGGAGAAGAATAATGTATATATGATACAAGTTATTGGTGAAGTTATGTATGTATCGAGATTGAACATGTTTATTTTTTATGATTACCTTAATAATATCAACCTTTTAAATGTAGTATGATATTAAAAAATTGGAGGCATTTTGAAATTTGCCTACTTTGTAATTAACAATCATGAATAAGTTGTTTACTATCCAAACAAACAATTGGTTGTTTCAATTTGGCCATGAAAGCTACGGAGTAGTGAGTACAACATTCTGTAACTGTAATGATAAAAACATACTACGTATCATACATAGTTAATGACGAGTATGTATATAGCAGTGACACATACATTTATACTCCGTATATAATTATGTTTTTATATATTGTTTTCGTAGTTCACTTGCTCTAAAAGAATCCAACAACTCATAAATATCACGGAGTGTTATTATTCTTAAAATAAGAGAATAAATAAGAGAAAATATAGCTATATAAGGCTATAAGCTTGGGGCAAAAAAATTAAAGCAAAAAAATGTACTCAGCTGCCGGGAGTTGAACCCGGATTCGAATGCTCAAATTGCCAATGCTACAGCTGAACTGGACAAATAACTTGTTACATGAAGCGCTATTATATATTATATATAACGACTTTGTTACTCCATATTTTATTATTCCGACCATATACGTAGTACTCCGTATCTTTATATATAAGTTCTATATATATAAATATACAGATAGATACTATGGTTGGAAATCACATAAATTATTTTCCCTTCAATGAAATAGTCATTAGTGAAACATTAAACGAACTCTTATAATTAATATGTGTAAGAATATTAATTAAAATAGTATAAGAAAAAAATAGGTACAAAAATAACAATATCAATGTTATTCTACATGTATGATTAATCTCACATATGAAATACTTAAGAATGATTAACTTTTTGGACCTAACCGACAATCGGAATTTAGCCGTTAGTGCTTAGGGAATTGTGTTAGCGGATAATTGATATCAAATTTAATTGGAGGATTTGGCTGACGGACTAAGTTGACGGGTTGTGAAACAATGTTTGATAAATTAGATTAGGAGTGGGCATATCGATTTTCGGTTGGTTCTTATCGGTTTCGGTCTGTTCGGTGTTGGTATGGTTTGGTTCGGTTTAGTTTGGTTTGAAGTTGTTAATTTTTAATAATATATACGTGAAGGTTTTATTGAATTTATTTAGTTCAATTCAGTTTTGTTCGGTTACATCGGTTTCAGTTTTGTTTGGTTTACATCGGTTTTAATATACTATCAAACTCAAATCAAATTGCATATGGTCCGGTTTTGGTTCTATTTAGTATAATTTGGTACGGTTCGGTTTGGTTCGGTCACAAACAATTCGTGGATCAGTTCTCATTGTTTTTAGCTCTGGAATCACTGAATTCTAATTCAATTAATGGTAATTTTGTTTTTAGCTCTGGAATCACTGGATTCTAATTCAATTAATGGTAATTATTTTTACCATTCTAATTCAATTGTTCATTCAGTTACACATCACGGCCGGGTAGATTTATTTAGGGATCATTATATTCGTGAAAAAAGCTTTATTAGGACCAATGTTCTAAAAGGCGCTAGGCGCTAGTCGGGCGCCACCCCAGCGTCTAGTGGCTAGGCGGCTAGACGGGCGCCTAGTCGGGGACTAGTCGGAGACATAGAAATTGCATTTTTATCTATATTTTTGCATAAATATGATAAGTAATATTGTATTTTTGTGTGTATAAAATACATATATACATATACATAAACAAACATGAAAGATAGAATTATCACATTTAATCATATGTAGTATATGATAACTAATCACTTAACTTCATTGTGTTATAAATATAAATAATGATAAAATTTAAGAATATATACAAACGTGTATAGTTTTATCTTAATTTACAACTTCATTTCTTTATATCCATGGGTAAAGTTAAAATACGTATATCACTTGGAAATTAAAATTAAAATGTAAAGTAATGTTCAACAAATCTAGACGGTCTAGGCGGCCGATTAGGCGCTCTAGGCGGGCAACTAGGCGCTATAGGCGAGCGACTAATTCACCTAGGCGGCAAACCAATTAGTCAGAGCGCCTAGACGAAAATCGGGGCGTCCGGCCACCGCCTAGCGCCTAGGCGGGGACTAATCGGGCGCCTAGAACGATTTTTAGAACAGAGATTAGGACCTAATGTTCTCTTCTTAAAGGGTTAGTTGCATGACATTTATCTGATTTGTGTTTGACAAAATTTGAGTAACATCGTTCTTTGTGCTGATACTTTGCCTAACTTTTTTTATTCTTACCGACTTTTTTTAGTCTGCACGTTAAATATTGCCTCGGATGCATAAATTCTTTTGTTCATGAGTTAAAAAAGAACACAAAATTTCCGAAATTGGTGAAATCTTTTTGTTGGGGAAAACACGACCCCCGACCTCTTCCAGGATCACCAGCTCAAAGGACTCTTGTACATTTACCCACCCACTCGTAACACAAAGATTCAATCTAACAATATCACTTTGTATTATACAATTGAAATATACAAGAGATATTTTACAAGTAAACGGGTAGCTCACATCA
The DNA here is from genome assembly GCA_945859915.1 of Cuscuta epithymum. Classification (NCBI taxonomy): domain Eukaryota; kingdom Viridiplantae; phylum Streptophyta; class Magnoliopsida; order Solanales; family Convolvulaceae; genus Cuscuta; species Cuscuta epithymum. Next base: position 2,685,453 of record CAMAPF010000024.1, read on the forward strand.
CTCTTTGTATGCGACTACTTCGCTCTCACATCTTTCTCTAGAGGAGGCCTTCACTTACTCTATAGCCCTCCTCAAGGATCTCTCTCTCATCACTTGAGGAGGCTCTCTCTAGCCTCTCACTTTAGGACCTCTTCACAGCTCTCACTCTAGACGTTCACTCTTAGGAATGAAGAGTGTCACCCCTATTTATATTACTCTTCTCAAAGTTTCTCTAGAACTTTCTATACATCACTACATTTCTAGATTCTTCCAAGAACTATCCACAAGCTTTTCTAATCTTCTAGAAGGATCTAGAGAACTCCACACTGCTCCAGAATGTTCTAGAGAAGCTTTGAGAAGAATAGTATAAATAGGGGTGACACTCTTCATTCCTAAGAGTGAGCCTCTAGAGTAAGAGCCATGAGGAGGTCCTAGAGTGAGAGGCTAGAGAGAGCCTCCTCAAGTGATGAGAGAGAGATCCTTGAGGAGGGCTATTGAGTAAGTGAAGGCCTCCTCTAGAGAGGGATGTGAGAGTGAAGTAGTCTCATACAAAGAGTGATGTGAGCTACCCGTTTACTTGTAAAATATCTCTTGTACATTTCAATTGTATAATACAAAGTGATATTGTTAGATTGAATCTTTGTGTTACGAGTGGGTGGGTAAATGTACAAGAGTCTTTTGAGCTGGTGATCCTGGAAGAGGTCGGGGGTCGTGTTTTCCCAACACTTTTAAACATGAAGTAATATTTTGGGTAATTTAGAGTTCAAATCTCGTGTGTCACATCCTTTCTCTCTCTTTTTTTTTTGTTTCATTCTTTGAATTTGTCATTTATAAGAGGTGTTTATTGACTATTTATAATTACAAAAACAGAACCTATTAATTACTCCACATGGTAGATTTGAAAAGGCGAGATAGAATTTCTCAACTCCATTCATAATGACTAATTAGTAATAGCCAAATAAAAAGAAAGGACTCTTAAGAAAGTTGAATATATGGAAGTTATGTTGAGGCGTTGAGCTACTTGATACTAATGTAGCCTTGTAGCTTTGCTTTCCACCTCAGTTTTTTCTAGCTAATCCAATTTCCAGCAATGTGATGGTCCAATGGTTAGCTACAACCCTTGCCTCTTGAATAGGCCCCACAAATCAATCAATATTGAAATATACATTTTGAATGAATTTCATTGTTAATATAATAAAAATAATATTTGTTTTTAAATATTTTTAAATCGATCAATTTGACAAGCAAACATAAACAAACTTCTGGCAGATTGAACAAGTTGGTCATCAACTATGACTTTGACCAAACATTAATCCAACGCCCAACATTAAGCAGACGAGGGTGAAAATGCATATTATTAAAATTAGTACAAAAATATGTATTTTGTTAAGTAACAAAATAAGGAATACAAAATTTGCTCGAAAATATTATATATGAAAAATATCAACTTTAACTTAAGTATTTTATGAAAAATCATTGGGTTGCACTTCTTTAATTAACAGTAATATTGAAACCCTTTTAAACATTACCGTTGCTGACTTTCTCTTTAATTAGATTTGTATATTAATTATAATAAATAAATTAAATAAATTTGGGGGTTACCATTTTAGTTCAATTTTCTCTCCTTTCTAGCATTTAGCTTGTTTTGGCTAATTAGCTTGTCCAAGCTAGAAGGTAAATATACTCCAATGGTAGGCTACTAGCTTGAATATTTTAAAAAATTGCAAGCAAGTCCTTGGGAGGAACCATTGGAGATGCTTATAAGGATTAGAAGCAATTTAAATTGTATGAAAACAACTTCGGGTCAATTTTGGAGTCGGATTTTGGATGGGATAACTTTTGAGGGCCAAGTCGCACATATCTAAACGTTTTTTTTTTTTTAATGAAAAGGGAACTTTATTAAAAGGAGCAATAGAAAAAGTACAAGCAAATAAAGCAAACAAAAAGGAAATAACGAACAAGCAAAGAAGCACCCAACCCGAAGTGTAATAATAAGAACCCTCCCTAAATATCCTGAACCCTCCCTAAGAATCTCGATCCTTGAATCTTCAAAGTCCCGCACGCGATTGAGATCTAGTCCTCATGAGATGAGATCGCTGGTTCTTCTTTTTGTACATTCTTTGTTGAGTATTTAAATTTTGTGTGGGCAAGCAATTTTCTCGTGTGACTAGCAAAGCTTTATTACAGATAACCTCATTTGCATCAGAATCCCATAGATCCTCCATTGTCGATGTAGGAACCCTCTTCTCGTTTTCTGAGACATGACCGAGAAATTCATCCCCCGAGTGAGGAGAGCACATTCCTCCAAGATCTCTCTCACAATCAAAAGCTTCATAAAGGTTACCTGTAGGGCTTGCATAATTCCAACTAGAATCCATTTGGCCACTTGTAATACCCAAAGTTCCAAAATCCGGAACTCCCTTATTTTGATCAGCTTGCTTCACATCAGTCTCTGTTCTAGAAGATATCCCTTCATCCCTGGTCCTTAAAGTAGCAATGTTATCCAAAGCTGATGCTAGAATTCTCTCAAATTCATAAAGAAGAAAATGAGAGAGTGAATCCACCCCCTTGGTCAAAGTATTTTGAAAGAATTCTTTAAGATTTTCCGATGAGTCAGACTCTAAGATACATTCATTGCTATGAACATCACCACTAGAAACCAGATCATATTTAAAAGAATCTAAATGCTCAAAATCAACATGTAGCAATGTGCTCGATATGGAGGTTTCTATTTCAGCATGAGATTTATCCCCATCATAGGGCAGAAAGTCCAAATCAAAGTTATTAGAACACACATCCTCTGAAAAAGTCTTACTTGAGGCTTGTTCAATCGCTAGAGTTTCACTAGCAAGTGTGTCCATCATTGAAATTGCCCTTGTTATGCCTGCAATAAATCGATTAATCCCATGTCCATTTCGTCCCTCAGGAATAAATAAAGAGTCGTTTCCTTTCTTAATAATTTGGATAAAACCTCCAAAGAAGTTTGAATCATACAGAATGATGAAGGAATTTTCCAGCTTCAACCTAGTGCAAAATCCATTGCCAACAATCTTGGGAATGGAATCCTTTAACTGAATAACCCTAGCCAAATCAAGATCTATAACAGATGTAATTCCAAGCTTCATTTCAGATATGCGAACTGAAGTATGATCAACAATTGTAAAACGAAAAGTTTTACTTTCATTGAAAACCTCAAACTGATTTTTGGCAAAATCTGCTAGTCGAACAGAATTACCCAAGCCAGCGTTTTCCAGAAACCCTTGCCTCTTGCCCTGAAAGCCTTTGTAACCCCTCTGTCGATGGTGTGCAGACTTACTCAACATACGAGGTCGAGGAAACCGACCATGGCCTCCAGCAGACTCGCCTCTGCCGCTGAGTTGCCGCGTCTGCTTGCCGGAAAAGAGACGTTCCCCTGACTGGAGCCTTGTCTGATTGCCATAGATCTGCTCTCTTCGCCGGTTGCCACTATAGCAGAACGGACACTGCTGCAGCAGATTGGCCCTGACGCGATGATGTCTTGTGCCCTGGAAGCTTCTCGAGCACATATCTAAACGTATTTTTACAATTTTGTAAAGAGATATTATCCCAAATAGGACTAAAACGCTAGGTTTGAAAATTCCAAAATAGAACTTCCATGTTTTTATTTCTAAAATAAGACTAATTACTGACATGTTTTGACAGTATCAGACTTCAAACATGGCAGTATTTTCCAACCTTGGCAGTAGTTACTCCTATTTTGGGAATAAAAAACATGACAGTCCTATTTTGGAATTTCCAAACTGTTTTAGTCCTATTTCAGGAACTTTCCCTTTTGTAAAAGTTGGCAGAATAACAATTAACTTCGTGTGTTAATTTTATAGATGGACTCCTCTAAATCCTTCCCCTTTAAAACCTAACTCCCATAACATAGCCTCCCAACGGCAATCTTACTGAGGTAAATGAAGCCAATACTGAACTAGCATAGCAAACCAATGCTAAACCCAGCAGCTCAAAGGTGGAGGAGCAAGTCTAGGCATTCTTATTTGGCACACCCTCATAACCTCATTGGGTGAAAAAAGCTATATGTGTGATCATCATCTAATCACTACAAAAAATCCGCGTTATAGTCACGGACTTAGTCACGGATTGTAGTGTTAAAAATCCGTGACTAACTCATTTAGTCACGGACATAGTCACGGCCAAAATCCGAGACTTCTCAGGCGTGACTAACTTTAGTCACGGACCCTAGTCCGTGACTAACGTTAGTCACGGACTCGTCACGGCCTATTTCCGTGACTACAGTGTCACCGGAATACTCTTCCGATCAGCCAAATTAAATTTAGTCACGGATGTCGTCCGTGACTACAAATTCAAAATTCAAATTTTCAAATTAGTCACGGACATAATCCGTGACTAAAATATCAAAAATTCAAAATTTCAAATTCAAAATTTTAAATTTTCAGACTACGAATTCAAATTTTCAAATTAGTCACGGTCAGAATCCGTGACTAGTTATTTTTATTTTAAAAAAAATAATTTTATTTTATTTTCGAAAAAAGAATACCGGACTAGGTTAGTCACGGAATCAGTCCGTGACTATTTTATTTTAATTTTAAAAAAAAATTAATAGTTCTGAAAAGAATTTTTACAATTTACTTTTTAAAAATTGTAATACGTTTTTTAATTATTTTGAAAAACAGAAATAAATGCTACATAAATTCACTCAGACACATTAAAAGAAAATTGAAAATTCATGCATAAACAATTTAATAGAAAGGAAATTCACACACATTTAAATCAAAAAATATATTATTACAGTCATTCATAATAATGAAAGTCACTTGAGTCTTGGGGCTGCTCGGGCTCTTCGGGCTCTTCGGGCCGGGTGCCTCCTTGGGTGCCTCCGCGGCTGGCTCCTCCGCGGCTGGTTCTTCCTCGGCTGGATCCTCCGCGGCTGCCTACGGGTGTCTGAAACATGTTGTTCCAAGACTGATCATGAAATGATCCATAGGAGGGCATGTTAAACCCGGAGTTGGAATGGAAGTTGCCCATTTGCGGAATTTGAGGAGTCATTTCAGGAGGTCTCACATACGGCGGAGGCCGATAGGCGGCGTTGAACATATTCATTTGCCATTCCATCATCTCAAGCCGGACTCTTGTTTCTTCATCCTTCTGGCATTGCTCCTCTAATTGTCGTTGCAATTCGGCAATCCGAGGATCCTCACCACGCCGCGAACTAGAAGAAGAAGAGCCGTCGCGGTTGAGCAAAATCCGTTGGCCTTCGGCACCCAAGCAAGGAACCCGGCCTTTGTAAACCCCAGCTGCCTCCAGAATCGCCTCATCATCCTCATCAGAAGCGAGGTCATCCTCTTCCGTCAAGCCAAGCTCGGCACGCTTATTTTCAACAGTTGAGTTATACTTCGTCTTCATGTACAAGATAAATTCAAGTTAGGAACTTTTTATTTAGAAGTAAAAGAGCACAAGTGTATTTCTTACTTCGATTTCAGCGATGCGAGGGGAAAGGTCGGCTTCCGAATCGTCCCCGCCCTTCATCCAACAGTGCTTTAACACCTTCAGATACGAGACCCTCTTTTTCTCGGGTCCCGCCTACATGGTTCCAACCGATTTAAAATCCAAAACTAATTGTAAACATGAAGGATTGTCTATATTTATTTTTTGAATTAGAACTTACAAGAGTTTTTTTATGCTGAGGAAGAGGTTTACGGCCCCCATGCCATTGGGTCTCCAAAGCCTTTTCACACATCCGGTTTTTCTTACCGGCTGCGCTTCGTTGCGCAAACTTCGGATCCGTGGACCAATGGTTAACAAGATTGGCCCACACATCATCGGCAATCCATGCGGGCTTCTTTATGTCTTTTCAATAGCGTTTAAAAGAACTTACCATCCAAGACGAAACTCTTGCATTATACGCTTTAAGGATGGCGGGACCATCCGCTTCAAGCCATCGGTGTTGGGACTTTATTTAAAAAAATAAAATTAGTTTATTATTTATCAAATTTTAAGTTACTACGTTTGAATCAAGAAAATTCATTTATTTTTACCTTAAACAAGTTCCACCAAAGTTCGCGGACCTCGCGTCTACTTCAGTGTAGGAAATCCAAGTACCCCTAAAATGTCCTTTGATGATGGCCTTGATCCGATTTAGGACATCTTGATCGCTTTAAAAAATTTGTTATATTTTTTTAATAGATTTTGATTAAATTATTTGACATTATACAAATTATTTGATATTAGAAAAAGTTCATAATTACTTACGAAGCAATCTGCTCAGCTGTCACCCAATGAGCGGTATCATTATTGCGCTCCGCTGATGTCTGGGGGGTGTAGTTCGGGCGAGCACGAGATGTGGATTGTTCATTACTCATCTAAAATTTATTAATTCATATCTTTAAATGTTAGTGTGATTATTATAATAGAACAATGATTTAAAATGTTTTATTAATTAAAAATTTTTATGACATATTAAACTATGTTCAAGTTTAATATGGGGGGTGGTAGTTTTTTAATTTGACTAATGTAACATTGAAATAATACATTTTGGGAGGTAACATGTTAAACTTTTTGGGAAGTTTACATGAGGGGACATATTTTATTTTTATATTATAGGTATTTTGTAGGTCTATCATTTTGGTAAACTTTTTATACATTTTTATATTTTTTATAACTTCATTATATGTAAAAACAGTATGAACAGTTTATAAAACGGTCTTTACAGTGTACATATTTTTGTTTTATAACAGTTTTTGTATAAAACTGTTTTTATAAAACTGTTTTTATAACACTGTTTTTTAAATGAATTTTCAAAAAAAACAGTTTCATAAAACAGTTTTTAAATAACAGTTTTTTGTAAACAGTTTTAAAAAATCAGTTTTATAAATAACATTTTTAATAAACAGATTTTCATAAAAAAGTTTATAAACAGTTTCATAAATCAGTTTTATAAAACTGTTTTATAACAAATTATTTTATGAAGATCTGTTTCATAAAAATAGCCATTTTGTAAATATCATTTTTAATAAACAGTTTTTCACCAAAAAGATTATAAACAGTTTTATAAAACAGTTTATAAAAACAGTTTTCTAAAAATCAGTTTTGTAAAACTGTTTTATAAAAAACAGTTTTATAAAGATCAGTTTTATAAAGATAGCCATATTTAGTCAGTTATTTTTTTATAAAACAGTTTTATGAAACATTTTCCGAATAGTAAATTTTTTAGACAAACAGTTTCAGTTTAAAACAATTATTTTTCTATAAATTTTTTAGACAATCACATTTTTAAAACAGTTTTACCATTAATTTTCCGAAAATATTTTAATTCATTTTCTGCAAACAGATTATTTAAACATGTTAAACTTTTAGTTTAACATGAGGGAGCAAATTTTTAAGACATATATATAAACAAAAAACGAATAGTAGCATCCTATAATATAATCATGCATATTAAACTAAAAACGAATAATATAGTCATTCATATAAAAACGATTTAACATGCATATTGAAACGATTTAACCTACATGTAATATAAAAAATAATTTAACATCCATATATATTGAAACGAATAATATAATCAAAGATAAAAAACGAATGATATAATCATTCATATTAAAAAAACGGTTTAACAAGCATCTTGAAGCAATTTAACATACATATACTTTGACAAACAAATAATATAACATGCATAATGAAACGAATAATTTAATCATACATATAAAAAATGATTTGACATACATATAGCATAAAAAAAACGATTTAACATGCATATATACTGAAACGAATAATATAATCATACATATTGAAGATTTAAATATGAATTTAACTACATACATCATGCACTTGGGTATGTTCGAAAAATAACAACAAAACATGCGTGTTTTAACATTTTAAAACAATTAAAATTTATTATTAAAATACAAAAAAATAAAAAAGTAGACACATAACCTTAACCGGATTGCAGAGGAAGGCGGTGGAAGGCGGCGGACGGTAGAGAACGGCGGCGTCGGAGATGGCGGCGTCGAAGGCGGCGGCGTTAGAGGCGGCGGCGTTGGAGACAGCTGCGGCGGCCTAGGAGCGAGTAAGAAGAACAGGGTAAGAAGAAGGAGGAAGGAGGAATAGGGAAGCGTAAGAGGGAAAAAAAACCTAAGTCCAGTTTATATATTATCTTTTAGTCACGGGCGTAGTCACGGACTAGTCCGTGACTAAACCCTTCGTATACCCGTTGTCAGCCAGTCAGCCACGCGGAAGGCGAGGTGGCAGAGCCGCCGTTGACCACTTTAGTCACTGACATATCCGAGACTACGTCCGTGACTATTTTTAAATTTTGAATTTAGTCACGGACGTAGTCTCGGATATGTCCATGACTAAAGTGGTCAACGGCGGCTCTGACACCTCGCCTCCCGCGTGGCTGACAACGGCTATTTTCTGACCAAGATATGTTATATGGCAAAAAAAATGGCTAATCAGGAACCAATTGACTGGGAAATGATGTACAAAGTATATGGAATGAGCAAAAAAATTGTATCGGATACTTTGTCGTGCACAAGAATGTACAGAGTATATGGAACCGATAAACGCAGAAGAAAAATTGTGTCGATGCTTTGTCGTGCACAAGAATGTACAGAGTATATGTACAGAGTATGTGGAACCGAAAAATTGTGTAATAAATAAATTCATGTTAGTTGTTAATTAAAATATTTAAATATTGTAATAAATTTAATAAATAATGATGAGGTGATTATTTTTTAAATTTCACAATTTTCGAAATAATTAATTCGAAATTTTTCAAATTAATACGAAATATTTAATCAATTTTCAAATTTCAAATTTGAGAAATCATTTAGGATTTTCAATTCACATATAATAATGATGAAGAATAGAAACCAAATATTTGAATTCAAAAATTTGAAATTACAACAACATAATTAATCACTATCAGAATCGCTATTTTCTATATATACAACATCTTCATCTGTAACAGAACCGTCTACCCATTCTCCTTCTGCCTCATATTGAGCGTTTTGTTGTTCTTCATACATCTGAACAATTTCGCGCTCAGATGGAGGTGTTTGGTCTGGAAGGTGTGTTTCAGGCACGACTTCAACACGCCCGCCATATGGATCACTTAACTGGATGTCATAGTTGACCATCTCAACAATAGGCGGAGGTTGGAAAAATTGTTGCTGGAAAGCGTCTAAATCAACGTCCTTGTGTTGAGATTGTGATACAATTTTGTTCGGACGGACAGTACATGCACACTCCCAAGGATTCTGTGTTTGCCTGGTTGAAGGGTATGATGCATAGTAAACCTGTGCTGCTTGTTGAGCAAGTATAAAAGGTTCGTTTTTCTGATACACGCGAGAGTGGTTGACGTCAATCATATTATACATTGAATTTTTTCTCACCCCGCGTGTCGGATCGACCCAGTTGCAACGGAACAGAACGCATGTCAGTTTCTGCATACCAGAAGGCATTTCAAGTTCGATAATCTCATGCAAGATACCAAAAAAATTGGTTTCCGAGTTATCATAACCGATGGTTTGCACACATAACCCGCTGTTTGTTGTTTGTCGGTCCTGTCCATAATCGTCTGTGTGATAGGTGTAACCGTTTATGACATATGACCGCCAAACTTTGACATTGGAACCAGGACCCATGCTAATGATACTAACAGAGGGTCTTCAATCCCACGGTAAGCGATCTGTAAATTAAAAACATGATAACATTGGGTAATTATTAAAAATTAATTAGTTAATAATATATATAATGTGTATATATATACCTGTTGCTGGTACCATCTTGCAAAATCAGCATCCACCCTTGCATCGATTTCATAATCAGGATATGCGGATATAGAAGCTCTAAATTCACTGTGATGCAAAACATCAATATATTATAAATTAACTACCTTAAAGATATATTGCAAATATAACTACCAATTTCACTTACTTATAAAATGGTAGAATTTCTGGACAATTCATTAAGATGTAAGTATGTGCAATTTTGTACTCTTCGCCCAAGATGAAACGGCTAGTCGCAGCTCCTTTACCTCTACCTGGGTAATTGAAAATGGAAACTACATTGTCATACAAATCCTCGCCGATGTCATCGTTCCGGGCAGGTCTCTTTCTTCTGGTGATGACTTCTCGCTCAAAGTAAAAAGATGAGAACGTTGAGATTTCTTGTTGAATATATGCGTGACAAATTGAAGCCTCAACGTGTGTCTTGTTGTTCACCTTCTTTTTCAAGTCTCCCAAAAATCTGAAATGTAAAATATAAAGTTGTAAACTAACTATCAAGTGTTCGTATGAAAATAAATAATCAAAGATAAAGAAATTGTGACTGACCTTTCAAATCTGTACATCCAACGATAGAAAACGGGCCCAGCATTCAAAGCCTCGTACGGAAGATGTATTATAAGATGTTCCATTGCATCGAAAAAGGACGGAGGCATTATTTTTTCCAAATTACACATCAGAATGGGAACAGTGTCTTCTAGTCTCCGTAGGGCTGTTGCATCCAAAACGCTGGAACAAATGGACTGAAACAACAAACTGATTTCAGTAATACATGACCAGACGTCTTCCGGGAGCACCTCTTTAAGTGCAATCGGCAGAAGTCTTTGCATTATTACATGAGCATCGTGAGTTTTCATGCTCGCAGTCGTGGTGAGTTTTTTGATGTCCACGCATCTGGATAAGTTGGAGCAGTAGCCATCTGGAAACTTCAGAGACACAAGCCACTGTAATATAGATGCCTTTTGTGCTTCCGTGACTTGGTAGACTGCTTTTGGGATTTTGTTACCTTCATGTTCTGGATCAACAGAAAGTTCGGGTCTGTCACACCATATTGACATATCTTTTCTAGATGCAAGACCGTCTTTCGTTTTCCCTTTGAAATCCATCACTGTGTTAAATATATTGTCAAAGACGTTCTTCTCAGTGTGCATGACATCTATATTGTGACGAATGAGAAGGTCTTTCCAGTATGGTAACTCCCAAAATATACTTTTTTTTGTCCACTTATGGGTATCACAATACTCATATGGATCCTCATGGGGCTCGTGCACAGCCGTAGGAATACGTCGAACCCGGTCAAAAATTTGTGAACCACTCAATCTCGGGGGTGGGGGGTCTCGTACCACTCTACCTCTAATGAAAGACTTTCTGTCCTTTCGGTATCGGTGGACTGCCGGGAGAAACTTGCGGTGACAGTCAAAGTAACTTGGTTTTCTGCTGTAGTTTAGCCAATTCGCACCTGATTTCTCCATGCATATCGGACATCCCATAAGACCGTGTGTGCTCCATCCAGAAAGCATACCATACGCAGGGAAGTCGCTAATGGTCCAAATGATGGCAGCTTTCATGGTGAACATCTGATCTGTTGAAACATCATAAGTTCGTGTCCCAACGGTCCAAAGTTGTTTCATCTCCTCGATAAGGGGTTGGAGATAAATGTCTATCCTTTTTCCAGGATCATTAGGACCCGGACAAATTAAAGTAAAAAAGATGAAATGACTTTGCATGCACATGTCGGGAGGGAGATTGTAAGGAGTTAACATGACTGGCCAACAGGAATAGTTCTTCCCAAACCTTCCAAAAGGAGCAAATCCGTCTGAACACAATCCCAGGCGCACATTTCGTGCTTCCATTGCAAATTGAGGATGGCAACGGTCAAAGTGTCTCCAAGCTTCACAGTCTGAAGGGTGAGACATCATACCCTCTTTGGTTTCGTGTTGAACATGCCATGTCATGTGTTTTGCAGTAGCATTTGAAGCATACATTCTTTGAAGTCGTGGACCTATTGGGAGGTAATACAATTTAGATAATGCAGACCTATTTCGTGATTTTCTTTTACTTTGACGAACAGGTTTGTATCTGTCTCCTCCACAGAACTTGCAGATCTCAAGTGTCTCATCATCCTTCCAGAACAGCATACATCCCTTAGGGCACGCATCAATTTCTATGTGAGGAAGCCCCAACTTAGATATTAATTGTTTCATGTTGTAATATGAATCAGGGAGGCTGTGGTCACGCGGTAGCATTCCTCCAACTGACTGCAACACTCTAGACATGCAAGTTTCAGGGAGACTGTATTCAGCCTTTATGTTCATGAACTCTGTAACGGCTGACAGCTGAGAGTATCCCTCACAATCAGCATACAGAGGTTGATCAGCAGCTTTTAAAACATCTTGAAATCTCTCAGCTAAATCCTCATCCACATAAGGCTGATACCCGGACCCGGAGGCTTCAGCAGGATCGTTAAATTGTTGTGGGGGGTTAAACTGAGACAACGGGACACCGTATCCGTCATATACCATTTGTTGATCCCATCTCATATCAGCATATTCTCCCCACCCACTCATCTGGTCAGGGACGTTACGAGACGAACCCACTGTTTGTGGTAAAAGAGATGGATCATAAGCTTCGCCATGACAAGTCCAATTATAATAATTGGGAACAAAACCGTCCGCGTACAAATCCCAACCAACAGCGTCTTGGTCTTTAAATTGCATATTTTTACACTTTGAACATGGACATCTGATATTATCACCACTCATATAATCCGGGTGTTCAAGTGCAAATTTAATAAACTCCGCAATTCCATCAAGAAAATTTGTTTTCATTCCGTACAACTCCGCATTTTTATCATACATCCAACTTCTATTTTGCCTATACATTATGCCTGAATATTATAAAAAAAATATATTGGTTATAAATTACAAATTATAGACATTAACAACATATGTATAGTAGGAGCATTATTAATATATTCAATTTTACGAAAAAAATAACTTTCAATTAATAATATTAATTAACTAGAACTAATACGATAATATGATGTCATTAATCATTTAAATCATACACTAATTATATTTACGAAATAAATGTTTATTAAGAGACATATATAATAATTCAAATAATTCACAAAATTAAATGAATTAAGTTACAAAATTATTACGAAATTAATAAATTAGTAAATATTTACGAAAATATTTACGAAATTAATAATAAATGTTTACTTTAATTATATTCAATAATTAGTGATTCAATAACACAAATTTAATAACAAATAACGTAATTGTATCCTAATTTATATAACACTAATTTATATAACACTAAATCCTAATTCTAAAAAGAAATCATAATTTATAAAATGCAATAAATTACTAAATATTTAACTAATTTACGTAATTCTAACTAAATACAACATCATGCACTAAGTAAACTAATTTTAACTAATTTATTTCGTTAATAAATTAACAAGAAATCATAATTTATAAAATGCAATAAATTACTAAAAATTTAACTAATTTACGTAATTCTAACTAAATATATAACATCATGCACCAAGTTAACTAATTGTAACTAATTTATTTTGTTAATTAATTAACAAGAAATCATAATTTATAAAATGCAATAAATTACTAAAAATTTAACTAATTTACGTAATTCTAACTAAATATATAACATCATGCACCAAGTTAAATAATTTTAACTAATTTATTTCGTTAATTAATATAAAATGCAATAAATTACTACAAATTTAACTAATTTACGTAATTCTAACTAAATATATAACATCATGTACCAAGTTAAATAATTTTAACTAATTTATTTCGTTAATATAAAATGCAATAAATTACTACAAATTTAACTAATTTACGTAATTCTAACTAAATATATAACATCATGCACCAAGTTAAATAATTTTAACTAATTTATTTCGTTAATATAAAATGCAATAAATTACTACAAATTTAACTAATTTACGTAATTCTAACTAAATACAATATCATGCACTAAGTTAACTAATTTTAACTAATTTATTTCGTTAATTAATTAACAACAAATCATAATTTATAAAATGCAATAAATTACTAAATATTTAACTAATTTACGTAATTCTAAGTAAATATTCAGCCAAATTTGAACTAATTTATTTCGTTAATTAATTAACCACCTTTTTTAAACCCATTTTAAGTAAATAAAACCTAAAATTTACCTACTATTATCATAAATTTAACTATTTTAGCTAATTAATTCAACTTTATGCTAACTTATTTACCTAATATTAAAAATTAATTCTTGATAATAAAACATAAGTAAAATGACATACCTTATCTGCATAAACAGAGAAAATGACAGAAGATAGACTACATCCGCTTAATCTTTCAGACAGATACTGTATTATATATATTAGGAATGAGTTGGTGTGATTCAACTGAATGAGTATGGCCATCCATATATAAAAAAATTAGTCACGGATTTAGTCACGGATTAATCCGTGACTAAAGTTTTCCGTACAAATTACCAGTCCGAATTAAATAAGGACCGTTGAAAAATTAAATTTCCCTTTTAGTCACGGTATTAGTCACGGATATGTCCGTGACTAATAGCCGGAGTAAAATAAAATCAACCGGATAAGGAATTCCGGTCACCGGAGGAGCTTAGTCACGACGTTTGTCCGTGACTAAGTTTAGTCACGGACTTAGTCACGGCAAAATCCGTGACTAACATTATTTTTAAAAATCCGTGACTAGTCCGTGACTACAACCGTGACTACTTAGTCACGGACAGAATCCGTGACTAAAATCCGTGACTAAACGCGTGTTTTTTTGTAGTGAATGAATGTGTGCCAAATGAGAATATCTGCCTATAATATACTAGTAACATTATTGTTTCCCTGGACTTTGATATCAATAATGATTTCTACCTCTCTAATTCAACAATACAGAAATCATGGAGTGGTCAAATTTATTCTATTTAGTTCGAGTTTCATTACTCGACAGTTATGACCAGATGATGTGTATTCAAATAAAGTGTCTTCTTGACTTCTTGTCTCCTACTTTTCTTCCTGTTTCCCATAAAACCCATTGCATGCAGATTGATTATATTGGAAAATGTGTTGTAAATTGCATTAAATGATCATTTTGGGGCAATTTTTTGAGTGAGGTCCACGTCTGATTTGGATCGGGTCAAAGTAGTTTCGGATTGTCTTTGCTTAGGGCTACAATTCGATATATGGTACGCTCAAAACGGATAACGGGTGAATGAGAAATTGATTCTCGAAGTTCACTCGTTGAAATGGAGAAAATTAGGAAAATGATGGTATTAACTACACGTATAGGAAAAGGGAATAATTCTTCTTGCTATTGATCGAATGAAGAGTTACATATATACAGCTCATAGTCAACTAAGTTTCCTATATGTAAGGAAAGAAAATAAACTCAATAAATACACAAGTTATTTACTATAATTACATCAATCATGGACTAGACTTTTGCCTCAAGACAAAAACGTCTGTAGACTAGCCGGGCGTACAATACCTCCTCTAGGTGGGCTATGAGGATCCCGAATACCCATCTTGGATAATAAGTATGTGAATTGTCGTTGACCGAGGGCCTTATGAGAACGTCAGCAAGTTGTTCGGAGGTGGACCGGTGAGACGTTAGCATAGCTCCGGAACTAATATGGTCCCGCAAGAAGTGACAATCAATTTCAATATGTTTGGTGCGCTCGTGATAAACTGGGTTAGAAGCAATGTGAAGTGCTGCCTGATTGTCACAAAATAAACGCATGAGGTGAGAATGATCAACCGCAAGTGACGAAAGCAGACTCTTAAGCCATAGCAACTCGCAGGTAAGAAGTGCCATGGACCGATATTCTGCTTCTGCCGAGGATCTGGAAACAGTATTTTGTTTCTTGGTCCGCCAAGAAATAGGAGAAGAACCCATCATGACAAAATATCCAGAAATCGAGCGTCGTGGAGTCGGGCAGCTGGCCCAATCCGTATCACAAAAACCTGTTAGAGATAATGCGGCATCACGTTGTAAAAGAATTCCTTGTCCTGGGTGTGCCTTAAGGTACCGTAACACACGGAGGACAGCTTCCCAGTGTGCAACACGAGGGTACTGCATGAATTGTGAAAGAATATGCACGGAGTAGCAAATATCGGGTCGAGTGAGGGTGAGGTAAATAAGTTTCCCAACTAACCGGCGATATTGTTCAGGATTCTCGTAAAACGGGCCATCATCCAGTTGAAGGCCATGGTTTTGAACCATAGGAAAGGATGCAGGTTTGGCGCCCAACAAACCTGTTTCAGATAAAATATCCAGAACATATTTACACTGGCACAAAAATATGCCAGTTGGGTTGCATGCCACCTCAATACCAAGAAAATATTTCATAGAGCCTAAATCCTTAACTGGAAAATGCGTACTCAAGTAAGTCTTAAAATGAAGAATTAGCTCATGAACATTTCCCGTGATTAATAAGTCATCCACATAAATCAAAATACAAAGTATTTTCCCAGATGCACGAAAAGTGAATAAGGAATGATCAGCACCAGATTGGATAAAGCGACATACAAAGTATTTTCTCAGGAACGAAGGGCCTGTGTGAGTTTAGAAAACCAGCAACTGGGTGCTTGGCGCAACCCGTAGAGAGATTTAATTAAGCGACATACTTTACCGAGATGAGAGGCCGAATAACCAGGTGGGAAATGCATATATACCTCTTCTCCCAAGTCACCATGCAAGAATGCATTGTCAACATCCATCTGATGTAGATCCCAGTCGCGTGCGGCTGCAACAGATAAAATAGTGCGAACGGTCACCATTTTAGCGACGGGGGGCAAAAGTCTCATGATAATCGATGTCATGGATTTGGCGATTGCCACACACCACCAGACGACGATGAGCTTACTGAATCCAAGAACGAGTGCCGAAACACACTCTACATGGTAAAATAAGTGCTTTTGGTGTATAAAAATGAGAAAAGCACTTTTGACACGAAAGCCGAGAAAAGTAAAAAATTGATAGTGTTTGGTAAATAAGTGTTTTTTTAAGCCAAAAGCTGAGAAGTGTTTTTTTTAAGTTCTTGCAAACCAACCCTAAAAAAACCTCAATTGAGAGTATCATATGTTACCAAATATTCTCTACATTAATGTATTGAATTATACCTAACTTTCTGAGATTGCTCTAAAACATTCATGTCTTTTTCGTTCAAGTAAAAAATGAGTGGTTTTGCTTATTTTTCTCTCCTCTACACATTTTTTAACCATACAATTTTTATTTTTTGTATTTCACATATAATACAAACTTGTCAATGTTCAATTGAACATAGGGGATACAGTAAAGTCAACTTGTAAGAGTTTTGGCAAGATAATTTTACAATTTTTTATCAAATGTTTTCATTTGGCACTATAGAAAAACAATTGTTTTGTCACGGAGTTTGTTAGGAACAATAGTGTAACATATCCCTCACAAACGGTTTTGTTAGGGATTCTGTTAGGGAACCTATTCCTGACATTAGTGGCTTGACAAAAGTGTTGTTAAGGATAAGTAATCTGTGACGATGAAAATAAAAATAAATTAAAAATGAAATAAAAGTAAAATTAGAATAGCATTAGACTATCTAGGTCGAAAAAGCCTTGAATTGCTTGGGAAAGTATCAAGGATGTCTTTATTAGGCTAATCGCAACCCTCCGTGCCAATAAATCTAATTTTCCACCAGTTTATACGTATTTATCCAATCAATTCAGTTTTTTCCTGCAACTCAGCACCGTCAATATATTCACTCAGGAATTTTTTATTTTATGAATCCTTACTTTTATTATTATACAACAATTATTTGTCATTCTTTTTCTTATGCATAATTATGATTTAAAATATCAAACATATCGATGTAGAAATTTGTAAATTTGGAGTTCAAATTTTTTATTGCTACTTCTAACCTATTTTTGAAAAAAAATAACCGAATCTTAAATTCTTAATATCAGCTTTTGGATCTCTAAGATTTTGGACCTAAAAAATTTCAAACAGATTTTTTATATTTTATATAAGTCATATTGGTGTCATATGAAAGTTAATTAAAAAATATGAACTTTGATATATTTTTATATAAAAAATAAGATTATAAATAAAAAAGTTATATCCTTTTAAAGAAAATTGGGATATTTATATTCTTAGGCTCATGCTTGTGGAACTCCTGCGCATAGAAGAGGTTGTTGCCGCAGCTCTCATCTCTCCGTAAAAAGGAGACCTAATTGCCACTTTCACCTGAAATAAATGGATTGAAGCAAATTAAGGGGTGAAAACCACAAAATTAATTTTTGACTCTCCGGGTTGCAACCAGCCTTACAGAGAAAGGTACTTTTGGAATGATTTGGAAAAAGTGATTATTTGTAAAAGTTGATAGTGTTTGAGAAAAAAATGATTTTGAAAAGTGCTTTTGGTGTATAAAAATGGGAAAAGCACTTTTGACACGAAAGCCGAGAAAAGTAAAAAATTGATAGTGTTTGGTAAATAAGTGTTTTTTTAAGCCAAAAGTTGAGAAGTGTTTTTTTTTAAGTTCTTGCAAACCAACCCTAAAAAAACCTCAATTGAGAGTATCATATGTTACCAAATATTCTCTACATTAATGTATTGAATTATACCTAACTTTCTGAGATTGCTCTAAAACATTCATGTCTTTTTCGTTCAAGTAAAAAATGAGTGGTTTTGCTTATTTTTCTCTCCCTCCAAGTGTGTGTTTATATAGAAAAGTCAAGAGATCAATGAATGCTTCTATTCTGTCAACCACTCCAGATTTACTAAAAGCATAAAGTGAACAGATAAGTTTAGACAATTAGTAAATAATTTGACAGTCCAATTTGCTAAAAACATGGTGAAACAATTACAACGACTAGTCAAACCCTCCAAACTAAGTACCTGAGCTTAGGCTATGGAACAGTTGTAGATGAAAGCAGGGGCGGACCCAGGAAGTTTGTATTGGGAGGGCGGTAACTAAAACAAAATATTTTTTGGGAGGGCGAAAATTATTTTTTATTATATATATACACTAAAAATTTTATTGTTGGGGGGCGACCGCCCCCTGGGTCTGTACTACGGTCCGCCCCTGGATGAAAGGCGTAGGATGCACAAAAATGAATAATAACCGATGACATTTTTTATGTATCAAAACACCAGGAAATTACCTTGAAGTAAATGTCAAATGAACAAGTAACATCTTCTTCTCAAGCTACTCCGATGATATGAGAAGTAGAGTCAAATATATTTCAAAATTTTAAATACCAACTGGGAAAAAGTGTTGTTTTCTTACCGTCACAACCTGCATTCTTCCGATTGGAATCAATGTGGACTGAAGAGAACTTCTTCTTGCGTCCTCCTAGCAACGGCGTTAAGTAAATTGGTGTGACTACGGCTAATTGTCAGCAGAGATTTTATTGGGAGATACTTCGTATCACGAAGGAGGCTTTTTGCGGGAGAATTTCTGGGGAGAGAAAAACAGTTAGTCGTACATTCACGAAGAACATATCAGGAACACCATTAAAAACACTTTTTATTCTTAAATAATATTAAGAAAGAATGGCATGGAAATAACCCGTACACTTTTGAAAGACAAATATATGACCCTTTTAGGATTGTACAAAAAAGTGTTTAAACCCCAATTCCCAAATTCAACTCCCGATCGTCTTATCTCTTTATACCTGCATCTCCAGTTTATACATGTGTCTCCAGATCTTCTTCAGATCGTCGTTCACCTTCGCCGGCGGCTTGCAGTGTCGCAGCAACACACCATTCGCCGTCTCCTCCGCTCACCGGTCACCTCCACCACTGCTTATGGACACACCGCCACCAGTTGCTTCGATATGGCCGCCGTCGTCGCCTTTCTGCACCGCAATAGCTATGCCGCTTTTTCAAATACTCACTTAATCTTCTTCATCTTCTGTCTTTTCACCTATGTTTATGAGTTTCATTGGAATGGACAAATCTTGTAACCAGTTGTTGGGGAAGTCGTTGGGGCAGGGGTAGGGAAGACGGAAGGGCAAGGGCGGAGGTTGGGAAAGGGGAGTGACAGATCGCAACGGCCCTCGGGATTAGGGCGGTGGAGAGGAAGGCTGGAATGGGTAGATTGGAGCGGCGACGGTTGTGTGTGGTGGGGTAGTGGCGGTGACAGGGGTGGGGGCTGGTGAGGCAGGCTGCCGGAGAGGGGCAGCTGGGGAGTGGTGGTGGCCGACGGTGCGAGGTGTTGTGGCTTGTGGTGACTGGCAATGGTGGTGTCACTGTGACGGAGCCACCCTGTCACTATGGTGGCGTCATTATGACAGCGACATGGGCGGTGGCCGCAGTGACACGGGCGGTAACGGCAGTGACATTTGACAGTGACATTAAAACAGGATAGTAACATTAAAATCTGGGAATGACATTAATATCACCTTCTTGATCACTTTTTTGCCCTTTTTTAAAAGTGATCACTTTTTTTATAGTTGGTTCAAAATTAGTAATATCAAGGACATAATCCCTAATATTAACCCAGTGGTAATATCTTTGGCTAACAGTTCTCTAATAGTAATATTCTTGGAAAATTTTCAATTGGTAAATTAAGTGATTTTTTTATCAAAATGGCCTAGAGAAGGATACTTATCGTGAGACTATCTATTTTTTCATTGAAATTACTTAAAACCCGAAAAAAGTTGTGACGTTTAAGTCAAGATGGAAATAATTAATTTGGAAGTGAATTTGTATAATACTTTTGACAGGGATGTTTTTTTGGCATGTTAATTAGGTCACTAGTTGTAGTGACCTAATTATGGGCCCACTTTTCATTGGGCCCACTTTTCATTGGGCCCATATATTTATGGGCCCACTTTTCATTGGGCCCATATATTTATAACACACTAGTTGTAGTATTTTTAGGTCACTAATATTAATTAATTAATTATACAATGTAATAGTGTATTAAGTATACTATTGCATATGAATATGGGTTGCAACTAAATTCATATATACTCCACTACTTCGCATAATAATGCTCTCATAAATTTAAAAACATTATATAATCAAGTAGAGATTAATTATTTGAAAGGGGAAAATTACTACCGATAATTCATTAATTGCATTATTTAATGAGAATTCAATTGATTTGAGTATAATAAAAATTTAGATTGACACATTTTCAGTTTTTTTATTAAAGCGGGGCCTCAAATTTGCATTTTGAACCGGGACCTCCAAATTCATTAGACGAACCTGACTTTTGAATGGGTTTAATTGAGTTTGAACGAGCTAGGTTGATCATATCACATCTGTCCAATCTAGTTTGACATGTTCAACCAAGTTTGAAGTTCTAACATGTTTCAGGTCGATCAAGTATGAAGGTATTCAAGGTGTGACACGTTCAATCGAGATTGATATAAAACATGGATGGTCAAATTGTCTACCACCTCTTTACAAAATATGAGAAGAAAAATTCAAATAAGTTCCTCTACTTTTTCCAATCCATCCTTTAAGCCAAAAATTGTAGAGTCATACATGACTCCTATGGAGTTATACACCCTATGTGACATCACCAGACATTTTTTTAGTTTACACCACCTTACTAAAAAATGTGTGACGACGGTCACATAGGTCATATGACTTCATAGAAGAGTTATATATGACTCCTTAAAACTTATTTTCTTTAAGCTTTTGTACTAAAAAAAATATAGTATAAGTGCGTTTATTTTGAAAATTTGATTAATTTGTCCAATTAAGGATGTTTTTACTTGGACTGTAATCCGTTCAAGACCAGACCAGACCAAAACAGACTAGATCAAATCAGACCAGATCAGGCTAGACTAGATCAACATATTATAGGCCAAGTAAAAACATCCTGACTAGTTTTGTCCATTGTGAAAACTTTCAGAATGTCAAAGACAATAATTTTGAAAATTTGAAATTATTTGTATAACCTACATCTATTTAAAATAATTACACTTTTTTATATTTTACCTTTATTTTTTCAGTTTTCTGATTTGTATGCTTATAATTTTTATGTTTCTAAATTATTTGTCTATTTTTTTGCATTCATACTATTTTTATATTATTACTATATTATTTTTCCAATTTATATAAAATATATAAAAAGCTCTGATTTGTTTTTTTAAAATAACCTCCTACACCCTTTTCAGGTACGTAGGCGGCTGGGCGCTACTGGGGGTGGATGGCATTAACGTCGTAGACCATTAGGGCGGAGTCAATAGCTCGCCTGAATTCTTAGATTACGGTGTAGATTCTTTTTTCAATTATCACAATGAGAGAATTTGGGGAACTAGGGGCGTAAACTATATTATACACCCGGGTGTACATGTACACCCAGTTTTTAAATGACGTGGCAGATGATTCTCTCATTCATTTGCTGTGCGTGATTCTTTTTCAATTCTGCCGTCCCTCTCATCGATCACTCCCAGTTGCTTTTATTAATTTCAAGTTTTCAACCGTCATTGTCTTTCATTTTTTTAGCCGCCGTCCCTGCTTTACTTTCGTTTTACATTTGTTGTCTTTTTTACTTTACTTTTACGTTACTTTTGCTTTAGTTACTTTACTTTTTTTGTCTTTTCTTTTTTCCTTTTTTCTTTTCGTTTCTTTTATTTCTTGTTTCTTTCTTTTTGTTCTTTATATATTAATACCGATATTAAAAATGAGTTTTATTTGAATTTTTGAAAACTCATTTTGTAAATTATGTACGAAGTATGTCCATTTAGTACCTTTGTTATGCTCATTTTAAAATGTTTATCAATGCATATTTCAAAGGCTTAAATATGTTTTTAGTCCTTGCAAATATGACACATTTTGTTTTAGGTCCCTGCAAAATAAACTTTTTGTTTTTTATCTATAATAAACGTTTTTCTCTTTTGTCTTTCTTGTTCTTCTTTTCTTGCTTTTATGTTTTTCCTTCTTTAGTTCTTTCTTTTTCTTAATTTTTTTTAATCTTTATTCAATTATAAAATATTTTAGATATTAATGTTTTGTTTTGCTATATCTCATTTTGTAATTTACGTATGCTCATTTAATATTCGTTTTATGCTCATTTTAAAATGTCATATCAATACACAAATGAATATTGAATACATAT
Source organism: Cuscuta epithymum (assembly GCA_945859915.1). Taxonomy (NCBI): domain Eukaryota; kingdom Viridiplantae; phylum Streptophyta; class Magnoliopsida; order Solanales; family Convolvulaceae; genus Cuscuta; species Cuscuta epithymum. Next base: position 2,708,321 of record CAMAPF010000024.1, read on the forward strand.
TGAGCACAATAGAAATGAGTTTTATGTTAAATTCAAATGAGTGTAACGTCCAAAATGAATGAGCACACAAAAATGCGTTTTTAAATTTTTTTGATACTCATTTCGTAAGTTATGTATGCTCATTTGGTAGTAATGGTGTGCTCATTTGAAAATTCCATATCAATATTGCATATTTTAAAATTATTATACTACATTAAATTCGCATATTGTTTTAAATTGAAATCGATTATAGACATAATTTCAGAAATCTTTTTTAAACAAATAAAAAAATTACATTAGAAAATTTGAAGCAGATTTCACGATACTCATTTTAGGCTCCTAGCCTCCTATTACTCAAAACAATAGGCATGATGCTCACCAAACTTGCATTAATGCTCATTCCATACAAATCGCGATTTTCATCTCAATAGCAGAGGTTTGATGCTCAATGAAATGTCTTGATGCATATTCCAAAAGTTTAATATTAAATTAGACTCGTATATTGGAATTCATAGGAATCTATTATAGATATAATTTTAAAAAATTATATAAAAGAAAAAATAAGAAAAAGAAAGTGAAACAGCAGTTATGAAGAAGAGTTTATGCTGCTCAACCATACTCAACATAATAGGTTTGTTGCTCATTAAAAGTTCATTAATGCTCATTTAGCAGAAACCGTGAATTTCATCTCAATAGAGGATGTGTGATGCTCAATTAAAATCGTTATCTTGAACTCATTTAGTAAGTTATGTATGTCCATTTAGTATCTTTGTTATGCTGATTTTAAATAACAAAGCAACTAACAAATTCATTAATACTCATTTTGTATGTTACGTATGCTCATCTGGTAGAGATCTTATGCTCATTGTCTAAATGTCATATCGATGCATTTTTTAAAGTACTATTTTACATTAATTCACATATTGAAATTCACAGGACTTGATTATAAATATATATAATTTAATAAGATTTTATAAAAGAAAAAATAACAAAAAGAAAGTGAATTAGAAGTTATGAAGTGGAGATCACAATTCTCAATATTAGACTCCTAATACTCAACAGAATGGATATGATGCTCATTAAACGTTTATTATTGCTCATTCACTAGAAACCGTGAATTTCATCTCAATAGCGGATGTTTGATGCTCAAATATCAAATGTGAATATATAAAACGTGAAATGAGTATCAAAAAGTTCAAAATGAGCATTACGCCAATATGCATGGATATGACATTTAAGTTGTCTCGTGTAATGCTCATTTTAAAATTTACGAAATGAGCATAGAAAAAATTTAAAAGCTCATTTAAAATCTCGAATACGCTTAAATATCAATTTGTGTATTCAGTATGCTCAACAGAATAGGTCTGGTGCTCACTAAAAGTTCATTATTACTCATTCTCCAGAAGTCGTGATTTTCATCTCACTAACACTATATAAAAAAAAATATAAACATATTTATATAAAGTAATAGTATGATTCATAGATCAAATAAATACTTCAAAAATATGAATTAGTCTTTTAATATAGTAATAATGAGCAAAAGCAAAAGAATAGTTAATATTATAATTACTATAATAATACGCAGTATGAAACTATATAGGATAAGTAAGATAAATGAACCGATTATTTCAACAAGACAAGTTAGTGAGATGGTTCGAAGGTCGAATATCCTACTTCAGATCGCGGGATTACGTACATCCGGGTGTACTATATAGGCTCTCAACTAGGGGAGGGAGATTTTGCGGTGGGAGAAGAATCAACTCAATCAAGAGAAGAATTTGGGAATAGAATCAACTCAATTTCAGCGTCATTTTCGAACAAAAGGGCTAAAGAGATGTTGATTGATCGTCTTAGCGCTTTGCCAGATTCCTTGCTTATTCATATTCTCTCTCAACTTGGTATGGATAAAGCCGCTACTCTCTCGGTGTTGTCTAGAAGGTGGCAATTTCTCTGGACCGAATTGCCTAGTCTATACTTTCGAGGACATCGGAAAACAGTAGATTTTGTGCCTTGGGTTCACAGGGCCCTTCTTCTTCGTCTTCTTCGTGGTGCAATTTGTTTGGAAAGTTTTAGGGTTGTATTCAGGTACAATAACGACTTTGCTTCGGATGTAAATGCTTGGGTTCATTTTGCTATCAAAAGTAAGGTGAAAGATCTTACTTTATTGCTAAGATCCGATGAACACTTCTATACGCTTCCTCAAGCATTGTTTTCTCATTCGTCTTTGACATCATTGTGGTTGCAAAGATGTACTGTGGTTCCTCATAGAACAATAGAGTGGCAATCTTTGTCTCGTCTCCAGATTGAAGATGTAGAGTTGCGAGATGATGTAGTTCAAAATATATTATCTGGTTGTCCAGTTCTGTATAGTTTTAATCTGTCGGAGTGTTGGGGATTCAATTTTCTGGAGGTCAACTCTCGAAGTCTTGCCTCACTTGGTGTATCAGTGGGTGAAGATAAGATGAGTAAACACTTGGTAAAAATCTCAACACCCTATATCAAGACATTGAATATCGGATTTCATTTTTCAAGAACAAAGGTGCAGCTCAGCAACATAGCATCGGTTGTTGAAGCTAATATTGATTTCAGTGTGTCTCGTAGCTCTGTGGAAGTGATGAGTAACACCATGGAACTTCTTGAAAAGCTTCAGCATGTCAAAGAGCTCGTACTTGGATGTGGTTTCATTGAGGTGAGTAATTAAGCTAAACTGGTGCAATTATTTAATAATGGATAGTAGATGTGGGTTCTAAATTTAGTTTATCCTAATGATACTTAGGATATTGCAAAATTTAACATGGTGCAATTATATAATAACGGAGGTCGTATGAAGCACATGTTTTAAATTAAATAACCAAAGCTTCTCAATTTGAGTTTTTGTTCTAAATTGTTTTCCTGTTTTTAGTTATTCAAATATAGCGGGTGTTTGGAACCTATTCTACTTTTGCTTCTTTTTTAAAGCAGAAGCATAATCAGAATCAATTTTCAGAAGCTGGTCACCCCCAACTTCTAAAAAAACTGATTCTAGGAGTAAATTTGAGTAACAGAATCACTTGTGCACTTTCATCCAAACACTCCAGTTTTTGCTTCTGTTTCTTGAAGGAGCAGAAGCATTTTTAAGAATCAGATCCAAATACCCCCATAGTAAACTGCAAGTAACTGCTATACTCTTCTCGTGGTTTGGATCACCAATCATTTTTTCTCTTCTTGCTAATCCTAAAAATGTGTTTCCTCGTTGTTCTAGTGTCTTTGTTCATGTCGAGCCAGCCCTTGGTTTCATTCCAGACTTCAGCAGAATAAGGGAAGGGGAAGAACATGTGCTCTGCAGTTTCATTCCCTCCCTCACTTAGTACATAATCTTAATCCACAATCAACCGAAATAAATTTCAGCAAAGCTCTTGGCATTAATATATTCATCCGAGCTACTTTAGACTTTAGAGATAAAGCTAAAATTTGGTTTATTCAGATGAGACCATGGTGTCCTTGTCTTAGGCTGATAAGGTTACAGGGTTACTTTGTCTCAAATAGTCACAAACTGCTTTTTTTTTCTAAAGTTTCTACCACTTCGCCCCCATCTGTCTACTCTGTTGTAAGCATGTAATTATGTATACATATGTTACAATTTTAGGTTATATCAAAGATGGTGGTGCATGGTTGGCAGCTTCCACAATCTCGGCAAGACAGTTTGGTAATAGATACATGGAGAGATAGCAATAGCATTCCTGCCATTGTAGGCCTGCTCGAATCTTCTACGAAACTGAACACATTGGTCATACAGTGCTGTGACTCTTGTGAGGTATCTAATAGTGCCTCTCATTCTTGCCTTGAATCTGTATAGCATTCTTCTCTGTAAATGTGGCTTTCGTTCAAATATACTTTACTTGTGGCTTCTAACACTACGATAAACTAGCACTTAAACTCGGGGTTGTATAATTAAGGACAACGTGATTGGAGGGTAATCTTAGATCTTATATGTGAGTTTATATCCTTATGATTGTTCTGTCCACAAGATAGTGGCTTGTTAGAGGTTACCAATTTTGAAATTCGTGTGCACTTGATCATATTGAAGAGTTCTATTCAGGTCAACTTCTTAAAAGTAGTTTAAGGTCTTGCATGTGTGTTTTTATCTTTACATTTTGTTGATGTGGAATGATTTAACATGTCAAACTTTATCTAAGAGCCCTATATTGTATGAATGCATAACATAGAAATGATGTTTCAAATTTGGGTTGGCCTAAGTTTCTCTTATTTTGTTCATCTAGGAATCTGTCACGACCTGGGGACCAGTGGCTAGGGACGATTTAGTTTGTGATTTGTTGCATCTGAAGGTGGTTCATTTCTTAGGCTATGCAAATCCTTATCTTGCCGGTGAGCCAATGCTAACAGTGGCCCGAATCTTGCTTAAGAGAGCTACGACCTTGGAGAAGATGGTGATCGATTATGATAAAGATTTGACCGATTTCCCTTCAGATGTTCCCCAGATAGTTCAAACGGTGCTCGGTTATCCAAGATCTTCTGAAAAAGCCATAGTTGTTCTCCATGAATGATCTCCAGAAAAAAGACCGTACTCATTCTCCAATGGAGTTCATTTGTTGACTGCTGTATTTTGGTTTAAAGTTCAAATTTTTTAAATTACTTAATAGTTTTAAACTGACTCGAACTCTTATTTATTTTAATGTCTTAGCAAACTTAGTTGGCTATAAAAGACTCCATCATAATTGTACTAGTTTAAACCTTCTCCTTTAATCCGTTAAGAAGTAGCTGTCTAACTGTCTAAGTATGCTGTTACTGTTTCTTTCTTTAAGTCTTTAAGACTGAATAACGTAATAATACGTATTAATCAGTTCCTAATAATTTTTTGGGTGGTTGGATCTTATATATTTATATTAAACGCATCATACATTTACAGACTGAATGGACATGGGGAATTGACTGTTCTTTCTCTTCCAAGTGCTGCATTCATTAATCGTTTATACCTCTCCAAAGAAGAAAAAATCAAGTACTTGTCGCTGTCGCCCCTTTTTCTTTTGCAACATTCCAATAAATCGAGCTTTTTTAAGTGATAAAAAAAGATCACAAAATGTCATTGGCCATCAAAAAAATCTTAGTGTGTATAATACGTAGTATTGATACATTGCAGAAAAAGATTGACGTCATATTGTTAAAGTAACTGAAGTGAAGGCGTGAAGCATATTGGAATCTGCAACGTAATCACAGATGGATTGCACAAACCTTGCAGTCATAGAGTATTAACGTTATGTACATTTAAAATTAATTATTTTAAACTAAATCATTGACTTTTTAAAGTCTCATTCCCAAACCACTGAACATAGTATTGTAAAAAATAAGCATTTTATTTATAAAAATACGTCAAAGAGTTGATGAAAATAGTAAAGTGTCTGAATTTTTTGTATCAAAATGGCCTAGAGAAGAATACTTGTTAATTGTTATGAAACAATCCTGGTATTCCCAATTTTCAAATGATTGAAATTAGTTAAAACCCTTGAACAAAGTGGTGACATTTAAGTTAAAACAGAAAAAGTTAATTTGGAAGTGAATTCAAATCCTACTTTGAAACGGGTTTAGCTGAGTTGGAATGAGGTTAAATGAGTCAGGTTCAATCTGGTTTGACATGTTCGACCAAATTTGATTTTAAACAAGTCTGAGGTCGTCCAAGTTTGAAGGGATACAAGGTGTGATATGTTCGATTGAGGTTGATGTCAAATATGGTCAAAATTTCTACCACCCCTTTTGGAAAAAAAATGTATGATAGAAAATTGTTGAAATAATTGTGACATTTGACTTTTCAAATTACAAACGTATAACCTTTTTCTCCTTTTCCAAATATGTGACTCAGGCTTCTCCGCACGTCTCTCTCCGCGATCCGCAAGACGCATCTCTATGTTGGCTCAAATCCCTACGCACAGCACAGGCCATGGCGTGGTCTTGCTTCATTTCTGCACAAGGTCGAGGCGCCTCTTCTCTTCGCACGGCCATGGCACCTTCTCTCCGCCGGTCCGCCTGTCTCAGCCTCGCCGTCCCTCCGCTGCATCTCCGTCGGTCCGAACCTCGAGTTAAGGATGTGCTTCGCCGATCTTCCTTTATTCTTCTTCTCCTCCTTTCTTGACCGCAAATCATCGCGATTTCAGATCTGAGTTCGTAGCTGGGGCGGGGCTTGACAGTAGGGCGTGTCTTGAGTGGCTATGTTGTGACGTTGTTGGGTGGGGGTGGGGCTGGGGTGCGTCCTTGCTGGGCGGGGCTGGAAAGGGTACTGGGGCATAGGTTGGGGCGGGGCTGGTGGAGGGGACTGGTCATGTCGGAGCCCATGGTGATGTTAACTGGTCGGAGAAGCCTGGGGAGGAAAGGAGTGTGGCAGACCAGCAGGGTAGTTGGCGGTGTTGGGTGATGGCCTGGTTGGGGTCGGCGGTGCAGGGGGCTGAGATAGTTGGGCAGGGGGCTGGGAAGGTTGGGGAGGGGAAGGGGGAACTGGGATGGTTGGGGAGGGGACTGGTAAGGTCAGGTCGGGGTTGGCGGGTGGTGCACTGACAATGGTGTGGGGTGAGCAGTGGCTGTGACGGTGGTGTCGGGCAGTTTAATGGCAGGGGTGGACGGCGGCAACCACTAACCGGGGGCAGCAATCACTGGCTGAGGGGCGGCAATTGTAACACCGTCCCCAAATATATTTACCTTTATGTAAATTATGTATTGAACAAGGCGTGTCTAGTAATGAATTTACGAGGTTGTAAATTTTTGTTATTTCTTTTGCGTGAAGAGTAAATTCCACGCGGGGCCCACACTCGGAGCGGTGGTAACCCGATAACACGAGACCACATGTTATATTCATCTTGGTCTAGATAATAGTTACATGGTGGTGGATATTCATAATGGGCCATGAAAAAGGCATTGGGTTGACCGGTTTGTCAAACAGGGCCCAATTACCAGTACCGGCAATTTTTCAGATAACAGTCCGAAATGAATTTCGGAGACTTTTAAATTAAAGTTGGGGAATGTATATTCATTCTTAAGACCCATAATTGTTATGGACATTTAATATATTTTATTTGACCCGATAAAATAAAATATAATTAAAACAGTCCGAGAAATACGACTTTCGGGGTCGATTGTACACACCGGGACACAAAGGGATGACCTCCCACATGTGTGGGGGCCACCCCACGGTTTTGTCAACCCTTGGAGACTTGATTGAGTGCAAATGGGGCTGAAAACCCTTGAAGGGATGGGGGAGACCATCTTGACACCTAAGGGACCCCTCTCACACGCATATGGCTAATATGCCAAAAAGGAGAACCCACCCCATTTCCCTCATCACCCAACTTCGACCAAGACACCAAGGAGAGAGAGAGAGAGAGCTCTGAAAACCTCCATCTCCATTGTTGAAGAAAGCTCCAAGAGCAAGGAACTCAAGGAAGAAGAAGGAGTTGCAAAAGTAGAGGAAAACCTTGGGAAGAAAGGTAAGAAGCTCTTGAACAACCTTTCTCTTACCTTTTGATTGTCATATGAGTTATAGATCATATGAAATACCCTTGGGGTAGTTCCACACATTAAGAGTGTAGAATGAAGGGTTGAAAGATGGTTCTAAGTCCAAGGACGGACTTAGAGACCGCAGAGACCGGCTCGCCGGAAAATGACCTTTTAGAGGTTATTTGTATTAATTTGGGTTTTGTAATGATAAAACCTTGTTAGGCCCTTGTCGAAGGTGATTTAAGAACTTTCACGAAGTTGAAAGAGTCGCCGGAGTTGTCGCCGGAGTTGTCGCCGGAGTTCGTCAAGGTTCGCCGGAGTTTCATCGGAGTTCAACCAAGAAGGGTAGAACTTCATAACGCTCATTCGAGGTGAGTGGACGGCTTAATGTCTTATAACTCTTGGGTTAAGTATGAGATTACCTAAATAAATGTTATAAGTATTCATAATGATGTTTAAAAGAGTTTAAGCATGTGATTAGCCAAGGTGATTAGGCTTATGTGAATGAAACTACATGATTATGCATGTGGGAAGTAGAAAATGTATATAAAAACATATATGATGTTTTGGATGACCAAAATGGCATTTATTGGTTGTTTTAGACATAATACAGGTTGTATAAAAATTTCGGATCAAACGGATCACGTTTCAGGGGTCAACGGGCCGTTGACCCAAAACTCCGAACATACCCGGCGCCGGGTATAGGGCATACCCGGGGCCGGGTAAGCTGCTGCCTCCATATTACGTTTTCGCCGAAAACGCGAATCGGAGCCCGGTTCGAAGGGGGGTTGATCCCGTACAACCTATGTGTGTATATTGTGCATGGAATTGCATGGAATATGATAGTTAAATGTCAAGGTTGATATTTATTGATTTAATTCTAAGACTTGGTTTAGTCTTTAGTAATAATATGATATAGACACTATCTACCGTGATATGTGGTAAGTCATAGGTCGGGTGGAGTACCCAGGGATCGGGCGTGTATCCTCAAAACTCAGTTACAGGGTGGAGTACCCAAGGATCGGGCGGTTATCCTCAAAACTCGGTTATATAGGGTGGAGTACCCAAGGATCGGGCGGTTATCCTCAAAACTCGTTATATAGGGTGGAGTACCCAAGGATCGGGCGGTTATCCTCAAAACTCGGTTATAGGGTGGAGTACCCAAGGATCGGGCGTGTATCCTCAAAACTCATAGATTACATTTAATAATCTAGGACCGGGTGGTGTCCCTATGGTAATTTACTTGAACAAGGAGGAGTTCTATACACTCATAGGTATATGGGTGGGTTGGGATTTAAGTCAAGAACATTGGCTTCTATTATTTTCCCAAATAAACAATGACCTACGGGTCGGGTATTTCCAAGTGTATATATACTAGTATGTATTTCAAAACTTGGGGGAAGGACTATACGTATATGTATCACCTTATGTTTGGGTCTTATACTTGAAATGTTAGTTATTCTACATTTAGCTTGCTACTCGCTCGGTACTTGTACTGACCCCTTCGGGGGGGCCCACCATTTCAGGTTGAAGCTCAAGTTGCTATTCTCACCTTGCTTGGTGAAGTGATCAAAAGGGAGACGTGGTTCGTGCTTCCTTTATTGTTTTCAAATTATAAACTATGCTCATGGATATCTTGTAATAAATACAATTGTTTTGGGCCTGCGTGCCTACGTTTTGGCCATGTGTGGCTCACGATTGAATATTGAATATTTCCGCTATTCGTTCAATCCTAATATGTGATGTTGTTATGTATGTTTACTTACTGAGTATGGTATGGACTATGTTCATGGACGCCTTGTTTGACTAAGTTACGTCGACTCGCGGGTGACGTCATTTAGTCATACGGCGGTTGTACACGCGCTCAGATGCGGTCTGGGGCGTGACAGCAATCACTGCCCCAGAGACGGTAGTGACTGGACGGTGGCGGCGGCCGTCACTGGCTGGGGGCGATGGCAATCACCCGGGGGGCGGTGGCACCCACTAGCCGGGGTGGGGGAGGCAGTCACTCGTCGGTGGAGTGGCGACAGTCATTGATCGGGGTGCGGTGGCAGTCACCATGGTGGGTAGACGACAGTCACTATTGTCGGAGTCACTGTGGCCGCGGGGCGGTAGTCACTGCCCCAGTGACGGTAGTGACTGGACGGTGGCGGCAGCCGTCACTGGCTGGGGGCGATGGCAATACTCCAGGGGCGGTGGCACCCACTAGCCAGGGTGGGGGAGGCAGTCACTTGTCGGTGGAGTGGCGGTAATCATTGATCGGGGTGCGGTGGCAGTCACTATGGCGAGTAGACGACAGTCACTGTGGTCGGAGTCACTGTGGCGGCGGGTCACTGTGGCGGAGGGTCACTGTGGTGGAGGGTCACTGTGGGGGCGGGTCACTATGGCAGTGGGTCACTGTGACGACGAAGTCACTTTGACTGGAGTCAATTTGCACTGCAGGGTTTAATTGTGAAAAGGTCATATTTTTAGAATTTTGAAAAAGATGTCACATTTTTATCTTTTGTCTGTTTTTTTAGTAATATTGGAATAAAAAGGCCAAAATTGTTTCTTTAATGTCTCTTAATTTTTACTATTTTCATTTTGCAATTTATTAAAGTAAAAGACTTATATATGTATAACCTAAACTCGCGATAGTGTGTTGACTTTCCACAAGGCACAAACAATAAGTTTATTATGAATATATCGAGATTGAGACTGTTTATTACTTAAGAGTACCTGAATAATATTGGGCCTTTTTATTCAAATATTACAATTAATTAATGGATTTCCAATAAAGAGGGTTAAGTTTCAAAAAGTCAAAAATATGACTGCCAGCTGTTATGCACTAAACCGTTGCACACTAATCCATTTAACACCACCTAAACTAAAAAGGCCATTAATGAATTTAATACTGAAAAATAGGAAACAGATTCTTTTGCTGTCCACAACAACGGTCGTACCAACGGCGCTGCCAGCAGTCATGCCGCACCACCGCCCAGTGACTTTGCTCCGGTCATAGTGATCATAGCTCAGTGACTTGCTCTGGCTATAGTGACAGTCGCTCAGTGACTTGCTTCGCCATAACGACCGTCGCTCAGTGACTTGCTCCACCATAGTGACCGTCACTCAATGACCAACGGCCAACTCCGGTCACTGAATCTGGTCCCTATCCGGTGACTACAGCCCAACTCTGGTCACTGTCCAGTGACTTCCGCCCAACTCGGTCAGTAACACCGTCGACCGCTAGTGTCACCCAATGACCGCCACCACCTAGCGCTGCCCTGCCCCCATCAGCCCCAACCCAATCCGGTCCTCTCCCCAGCCCAAGGCCAATGCCAGATCTATTCCCCTCCCTGCGCCATTCTGCTTTGAGAACCACCTCCCTAGCTCCGGGCCGGCGGCGGCGGAGAATGACCAGCCCTCCTTATACCGCTGCCCCCATCCAGCAAATACACCCAACGCAGCCTAGCCAGCCCCGCCACGACCCCACCATCCCTACCACCGCCCTAGCATAACCATAGCCGCCATCAGTGGCGGACCCAGAAAGTCGGAGCCATGGGGTCCCCACCCTTGTGTACAAGGGCGGAGCCAGACTTGAGTGCAAGGGAGGGCCACAATATAACACATGTAGAAAAATACTACGTATAACTTAGGGTGGACAAAAATTACCGAAAATATGATGCCCGTGTCGAATTTTTAGTCATAAAGTGTACTTTCTAGTGTCCAACTTCTAATATTGCATAGTTATATTAGTTACAAGAGCAAAATAACAAGATAGTAATTTTACTATAAAATATAATAGCAACGGTCATAGCCGAAAGTTACGAGATTAAAAATGCAAATCTTTCTATACAATATAAATATATTGTACTAATATGAAATGATACACCAATACTAATATTCATGTATAAAATTCACATGATTAAGGGATTAAAAAAAGTGCCAAAACCATGTCATTTTTGTCTTATTTAATTAAAATCGTTTTAAAAAAACAAAAGATGTACTCCGTATCTAGGGGGGATCGAACTTGGGACCTCACGTGAAATAGAAAGCCTAAAACCTACGATTACTCCATTCTACTGCAACGGCCTCTTGCTTCTAGGGTCGTTTTTATTGTATATATACATTTCCCAATTAATTTATATAAAATATATATAATATATAGGTAATTTTTTCGAAGTCGACGGGGTCCCGGGACCCCGTGGGACCCTTAGTGGGTCCGCCTCTGGCCGCCATCCCAGATCTAGATCTCAAAATCGTCTCTTCGCCCCATCGATTAGGTAAATGTCCCTTCGATAGACTTCCCACGATTGGAAAGAAATTGAAGAAGGAGAAGAGGATTGGTGTGGGTAGGGAGATGGAAACGGAAGGAGACGGCCGACGATGATGCCATGGGAGGTCTTCCGAGCTCCCCTTCCGAGAAGATGATGCGAAGCAGATGCCATTCACAGGAATGATGATGTCGGATCTGTGTTTTAGATCTCCACATGATAAGAAGCAGATGATGCGAAACAGATGATACGAAGGAGATATGGAGATGTGCTCTTTCTTAGATGGTCCGTATGTTTTAATAACAATTGTCATATTTTAGGGAAATAGAAAAAAGGTTATACTTTTGGGATTGAATAGTCTAATAGTAATATACAGGCCATTGTTTCATAATATTGATCATTTTAAACGTAATTTGGTATTAAAAAAATTGGAGGCCATTTTAGAATTTTGCCTACTTTGTTGTCGTTGATAAGTTGTTTACTATCCACAAGGCACAAACAATTGGTTGTTTCAATTTGGCCATAAAAGCTACTACGTACAACATTGTATAAAAAAACATATCATACATAGTTAATTATTTATACAACAGTGAATCAGTGATACATGACTTTATACTCCTTATTTAGTTATGTTTTTATATTGTTTTCGTAGTTCACTTACTCTAAAAGAATCCAACAATTCATAAATATTAAAATACTATATTTCAAGCCCGTGTGATGCACGGGTAGTACATAATTTAGTTAATTTTGAATATGATTTTTTTGGAATCAAATATAATGTGATGCAAAAGAAAAATAAATTCAGTCTAAATATAGAGTTCGTTTGATGATACTAAAATAGGTGGAATAAGCTTATTTTATTGAAACTGATTAAAGCTGATTTAATGGGCTGAATAGACGGAATCTCCTGAATCATGAACAAAATTAAAATATATTCCATTTGTAAAATAAAGAAAAAATTATATAAATATGACAGAAAAAATATGAAGTGTTAATACAATTGCAAATCTGTGGCTTAGAATTTTAATCATGATTTCAACATTGAGTTTAGAAGAGTAAAATATTATGGAGTATATTTTAGGAAATGGGACACAATTATTAAATTTTTTATATAAAATAATTTTGAAGACAAAATAAATAGCAAAACAAAGATATTTCATTCGTCAATAGAATGTAACAAAAATAAAAAGAATAAAAATAATCAAATAATTTTTACTCCATGCTTATAAAAGGTACTCCGTATAAATTGTAGTCTAAGTGTAGGTTGGTTATTAATTGTTGTGTTCCAATAATTATCAATTACGTAAAAGATTTTTGAAAAAGTTACCAAATAAGGTTGATTTTTATCATACAACTTTTTGTTTCCATATCAATATGCATTAAAAAATAGAATCTAATAGAATAAATAAAAATATATGATGGGAGACATGTCAAGATTATGTGACGCTTTGTATGCTCTTAAAAAGCTCCTCTTTTATATATTTATATTGATTACGGAGTATTACCTTCGTCCCACTAAGATTGGGACAAGAGAAGGCGGTACAATTATTAAGAAAAATAGGTTTGTGTGGTTGATATTAAATTGATAAAGTAAGAATAAAGTAAGAATGATTTAGAGCCACACAAACTTTACCAAATGTGGTATGGGACTATTTTAGTGGGATTTCCCGAAAAGGTAAAACGAGACAATTTTAGCGGGATGGGGGGAGTATTATTTTTCTGAAAATAAGAGAATAAATAAGAGAAGATATTATCACTTCACACTTTCCTTTTTCGTCCGTAACAAAAAAATCTTCTCACTTCTAAATCTTCCCATCATACCATCAATAATTCTAAAAATAATACACCATTACAACTACTTTTTTTGGATTTATCCTACATTACATCACATTATTCAACTATCTTCCCATCATACTCTCAATAATTCATATCCTCTTTCACTATTCTTAATTTACCTACTTTTGAAACGGGAAGATTTTTAAGTTACGGAGGTAGTTATATAAAACCTGGGGCCAAAATAGAAAGTCAAAAAAAATACTCAGCTGCCGGGGGTCGAACCCGGATGAGGAAATCAATTAGCCAATGCTACAGCTGAACCAAACAAGCAAGTTGTAACACAATGCGCTATGTTTGGATATAGAACGCGTTTGATATTCCATTGCCCAGTTGCAAAAAATATACTCCGTAGTCAATAGTCAATACTCAATACCACTTCTCGCAATTCAATCGGTTCGTATTAGGGCTGGATCCGAAAAACCGAAAACCGAAAACCGAATCAAATTAAACCGAAACGCGACCAAATAAACCGAACCGCTAAAAAACCGAAACCGAATGTAAAAAACCGAACCGAAACGTAGTAGTTTGGTTCGGTTTTGGTTTTTACCCTTCAAAACCGAACCGAACCGAACAAACCGAACGAAAATAAAGTATGAAATTTTATTTGTTAAATGTAAGCATTAATCTTAATATCATCAATAATCTTTGAATTTCTTGTGCTAGAGAAATAATGTTTGTGCTATGTTTAGTTTAGTTTAGTTCACAAATGCATTTACACATTCATTGCCCATAATAATGTAGCTAGCTATATTGATCTATTATGTATTCTATGGATGTATGTTGCAATTTATTGCATGATTATATGTTTTTACTAGCTATTAGTAGTAATTAACTTTTATTTTTATGTAACCTAATTTTTTTGTAACTTAAATTCTTTAAATTGATAAAACAAATAAATATTCATCTCACTCTCAAAAAAAAAAATTAAATAAATATTCATCTCAACTATATCACATAGGACGTATATGTATTCATAAATGTTTTTTAAACTAGTCACAAATAATGTAAATTAAGAATATATATACACTTTTATCTCTCTCGCATACTCATATAATTCAAGACATATTTATTTATTATTATTTTCTTTATTTGTTCAAGTATGCTTGCATTTTTATTTAATATGTTTGATCCCTCTAACTTTTATATCAATTTAAATCAAACGACAATTTTTTTTAGTAAAAAACCGAAAAAACCGAACCGAAACAAACCGAACCGATCAAACCGTGGTTCCATGTTTTGGAGTGTAAAACCGAACCGAAACCGAACCGAACTTTTACTTTGATTCCGTATTTGGTCTTAGGTCAAAACCGAACCGAAAGAACCGAACCCACCCCTAGTTCGTATAGCATGGGATCTATCCCAGAGCATCATGCTCCACATGTCTATATTAACTGTTTTTTTTTCAGGAGCATGAATGAGTAACTTGAGAAATGTAACTCACATTATTGATCAATGTAAATCAAGTCATTCGAAGTGTAACTTGTCACATACATAGTACTCCCTCCGTCCCTAATAAGTTTGCCGAGTTTGACCGGCACGAGCATTAATAAAGTAAAAATTGTGTGGTTGAGGTTTGTGCAGAGGAGAGAGAATTAACTGGAACCACAAATTCTTTACTTAAATGGGAAAGCGGCAAAGTCAATGGGACATCCAAAAAAGGAAAGTTGGCAAAGTTATAATGGACGGAGGAAGTATAAGAAATAAAAATATTGATTTCAATGTAAACAATGAAAAAAAAAGAATCTAATTGCACAATTGCTTTAGGTATATTGTGAATATGTTTTGTTTTTACTTTTTAATATCATGACCATAGAAAATGGTTTTTTTTAAATCATTTTTTGTTTCAATAAGCAAGAGTCAATTTCTTGATGTAACTCATGTTATTACAAATGTAACTCGCGTTGATGGTCAATATAACTTGTTGGAAAACTGAACAATGGGTTACACATCATGACCGGGAATTTTATTTGAGGATTAGATTCGTGAAAAAGCTTTCATAGAGCATCTCCAATTCTCTAAATGAAGCCAATACTGAACAAACCAGTACTCGGGATGTGGAATGTATCTAAATTAGCATAGCAAACCAATGCTGAATCCAGCAGCTCAAAGGTGGAGGGGTAAGGCCAGGCCTCTAGGGAGACATAAAAATGTACACTATAGTGCATTATATGGAGGCATTCTTATTTGGCACACTCTCATAACCTCATTGGGTGAAAAGAGCTAGATGTGTGATCATCATCCAATGAATGTGTGCCAAATGAGAATATCTGCCTATATAATAATAAACTTATAATGTTTCCCTGGACTTTCATATCAATGACTCTTACCTCTCTAATTCAATAATAAAGAAATCATGGACATCGGTCAAATTTATTCTATTTAGTCGAGTTTCATGACTTGACATTTATGACCAGAAGATGTGTATTCCCAAAAAAAAAAGTGTCTTCTTGTCTCCTACTTTTCTCCAAGTTTACCATAAAACCCCTTGCATGCAGATTGATTCTTGAAAGACCATCTGCTGCATTTCAGCTATGCGTTCTTTAGCCTCCTCTGGTTGACAATGATGAGCCTACTGAGTCCAAGAACGAGTGCCCATGTTTTAGCAGAAATCTTTTCTTTTATCATCAGGAGCAATGCAGAACTTAGCACCGTCTTCAAGATTTGAGCTTGTAATCCCTTGAAGAAACCGAGAATCCCTTCATTTCTAAGGATAGAGCCAGCAACACCAAGCAGTGTTTTGCATGGTTTTCGTTTGGATTTCTTATTATCCCCTCCATCATTCGTGTCTGCGGCTTGAATCATAACTTTGCACCTGATTGCAGTTTCAGGAGTTTTTTTAAATATTAGCTTTTCATATGGTTGAACAAATGAACATAAGAAAGGGTCATCAAGCTTGCAGACGCACCTAATGGCTGGGAAAGTAATGATGGTGGCAATGCTCTTTGAGAGTGCACCTAATAAAAATGCAGAGAATGCAGAAAGGGCTAATGGGGATGATGAACCCTTCTTCCCATTTGATGTGTGTTGGTCTTTCAGCAGATGTTGTTTGAGTTGATCAAAAACTGTGTACTGCATGAGATGGCATGACATGAGATCTAGATTTGGCTCATTGATTAACTAGTTAAAACACATGAAGAGTTGATAATGCAATATAAATTCTTTACAAGTTCATAGAGATTGTCAGAAATCCATCATTTAGGGGCTTGTTTGGCATCAATTTCTGTTTTCTGCTTTATGTTTTTTTGAAAACTAAACTCACGCTTATTATGAAAAGCAAATTAAGTTTTTATTGGCAATTTTTAAAATTAACATTATTACTAATTTAGAAAAAGTTTGAATAATTTTAAATTCATTGCATAACCTATACCATATTAATATATTATGATTATTATCATATACTATCTCTGTCCCACTATGATTTGCACATGTGGAAGTGCACGATTTTATAGAAAATTGGAATATGTGGTTGATATTGAATGTGTAAAGTGTGAATAAGTATTAGTGAATTTGAACTACACAAATGATACCAAATATTTGGACACGTGGAAGTGACATGCTTATACAGAGAAGTGGAATATGCGGTTGATAATGAGTTTGTGGAGTGTGAATAAGTATTAATGAATTTGAACTACACAAATAGTACCAAATATGATGTGACAAACTTTGCAAGACACCATCACGAGGGAGTAACTCTTAAAATGGCTAGATAAAAAATCATTATACAACCTATATCTTACATTAAATAACTATTAAAATTGTAAGACGATACCTAACACGCCGCAGTTTATTTCTTCATAAAATATGTTGACAGAAAGGCAAACAGACCTGAATAGCAGGGTTGGATGTCAATAAAAGCGATATTCCAAGACCATCAAATGCTTCGATCAAGCTGCCCTCAGTGAGAGTTTTCCAAAGGCTCTTGGACTTCCCAAAGGCACTAGTTTGCATCCTTAATGATGCAGTATCCAGTGGCTACAAAACATATAATTACCATCAAGATCCTTTTAGTTGAGCGTGAGAGTGAGCATATTAGAGGAGACTCTTTCATGTGATCTGTAGACATGCTAGGCACTAGATGTACTTCAAATTGTGTCATGATGCAAAAGGAAAATATATTCAGAAAACATTTTATTCTATATTAAAAAATTAAACATTATGATTCTTAATTAAGCTAAACTGAATTGTTGGTTATGCAAACTCAAGCATCATTCTTATGAACCTACTTTCTCTAAGCACTGCACCCATCCATCCACACCATCTGTTTTCAGAAAATTGTGATACATTTAAGAGTTAAAGTAGGTTTCAATTAAAACCCAGGATTTCATTACCACTTACACATGCAAATTGCAAAGACTCAAAAACACATAAAGAGAGCCACGCTAAACAGTTACACTCAAATCATCAAGACATTGAAAAATATAATACTCCTACCGCAATTAAAGTAGAAGCAACTCATTTATGTTCTTTTGAGTAGTTTCCCTAGCTGCAATGAGGTCTAATATTGGACCAGTAGCATAAAATTTAATATCAAATTACATAATTGTCTAGAATAATTTAACTACATAGGTCCGTGCACGAAAATAGGGGCAAAGCTTAAACATTATATTTTTTAGATTAAAACCAAGGTTGAATATCAGTATCGAAGGAAATAACGGAGTTTAACTTTAATGAGAATAGCTGAATATTTTTAATATCATTGAAAAATTAAACATAACGAAAATATTGAAAATGCCAAAAATGACATGGATAGGGGTGTAAAGGGATATTAGAGCGTTGGGGCTTAAGTGCTTAACAAGATTATGGCACATGACAAGAAAGGTGGGAAAACAGTTTCGGTTGATGAGCTTGGTAGGTTTTCTGTTGGTTCATGTAGCCGAGCTCATCGATTTCGGATAAAGGCATGCTGATTGTTAGGGCTGTAGTTATCAATGTATCAATACTTGATCAATATCAAACATTCTTGTGTTTTGAACCTCCAAAAAAGGAAATACCACAAAAACATCCATCAAAATCAGGGATGTGTCCATCCATGGTCGAAACCTTCAAAAGAAGGAATAATGAGATGGAATTCAAAAAGGCATCAACATATGTCTCTTTCACATGCATAAAAATAAGGAGAGTAATGAGTTAAGATAGTAGCTTTGTAATCAAAGAAAAAACATTTTAAAATAACAATCTTACTTGAGTCACAATGGCAGTACAAGCCCCAGCAGCAGCAGCAATAATCAGATTGGCTTTTGTTCCGATGGATCTACCACCACTTCTTACCAAATAGAGTCTCTTAAAGTAACTATACCCATAGAAATAAACAAACTGGGAAATGAACGAATGCAGATTCTTCGTTCCAAGACCTTGGTACAATGAAAGGAACCGACCCTTTGATAATGCCTCCAAAAGAACATCTGATATATTCCTGCAAAGGGCATAAGAAACCTTGTTTTTGACTTGCAGAAATATGTAAATAAGTTCTGTTTTACCAAAAGAATAACTCAGGTCTACACTGTTAAGATATAAAGCCCATGGATCTAGATTGACTCCAGTTCAAGTGACTTAAGCAACAAGAGATGTATGGCAGGCTACATGCCTTTGTCCCTTTGAGATGGAGTTGAAGTGTGCAGATTACCGCACAAGGTAATACCAGCACGCTATTTCTTTATGCAGCAAATGATGAATGGTAAATTGGTAGATGAACAGGCACCTAAAACCATGAAAGCTTTGAGCAGTATCATGATAAAAAGAGCTGTGGGTTGTCTGCTACGCATTAACTAGTGAATGAGTGAACGTATTACAAGAAAATACTACATTCTCTTAGAAAAAAAAACTTTTCTGTTCAAAAGTATGAAGTGTTCACAATATATACATATTTGAAAAACATCACACAACTGAATGGTACATTTCGTTGGAGGTTTACGCTAGCAGATGAGGTATCATGTTTTGGTTCAAAGCATATGTAATTCCTCCATAGGAAGACCTCAAAATAATACCTTAAAACAAGTGTAAACTTTATAATAAGGAATAATTGCGCAAGCATATAGTGATGTAAATTTTATATATGCACCAGTAAACCAAATATAATAGCTAAACTATATAAAACAAAATAAAGATCAATAACAATTGCATCTTTGTTTCAAGCTGAAGCTTGTCAACATGATAAAGACTTCAATTTTCGAAATATGGTTCAAATCTAACTTAACCTCCATAGCCGACAGAAAGTCCAATTCTTAGCATTTTATGGCGGCTAGCAAATAAAAAACTCAAGAAAACAAACAAAGAGGAATGTTTACTAAAAAAAGTTAATCTCTTTGAACAGCAATATCCTCTAATAAAACATAATTAATGATCGGACGCAAAAGCAAAACAACTAGAGCAGAGAAAACATAAAAGATGACCTGTATTTTCGCTGACCATGAGATTGAAGCTCGGCTTGGTACTTGGTTTTACAGGTATCGAGTGGATACAAGATGGTGGTGCTGACTACAGCTCCAATGGCTCCGGAGGTGGCCTCCGCTATAGATTCCAAATCACCTCCCATCCCTCTTTTTTCTCACTTCGAAGCCAAACAGCAGTGATTCAGACTTCAAAGCGGAAATTCCAATGTAAGAGTCGGTCACCTGAGACGTTTAATATACGCGGGTCATTCACACGCCTGTAAAGTACTGTCTAATCTCACGTTGACGATTTATAAACGCCACCGGGAAGGGATCGCGTCAAACGACACGATTGATGTAGGGGGTGTATTGTATTAGGATTTAGGGTGTGTTTGCGATTGCTTCAACTTTAAAAAAGTGATTTTTTAAAGTGATTTTGGGAAAAGTGATTAATAGTAAAAGTTGATAGTGTTTGAGAAAAAAAGTGATTCTGAAAAAGTAAAAGTTGGTAGTGTTTGGTAAAATAAGTACTTTTTGTGTAATAGAAAAAATGAGAAGCAATTTAAAGCACTCTTCTACCTGCTTCCAGCTTTTAGCTTTTAAGTGATTAATTTAAGCAGAAGCTATCATTTGAAAACACTATTTTCAACTTTTTTTAAGCCAAAAGCTGAAAAGCGCTTTTTTTAATCAACCCCAAACACTCCTTTAGTGGAAAAATGAGAAAATGCCACAAATAGTACCACACTATTGTGGCACGCTATGTAGCACCGATACCGGTACGCGGAAACGCGGAAACGCGGAAACGGGTACGGGGATACGTCAAAACCAAAAAAAGTAGGATACGGATACGGGGCCATATTTATAAATATTAAAAGTTATGGGGGTGTATTTACAAATATTAAAAGTTATACGAGTCTATTTATAAATATTAAAAATAGATTTTTTTTAATATATATATATATATATATACATACATACATACATACATACATATAATATCCTATGATGTCTACTCATTCATTGCATTGAAACATTTTCCTTTTTCAAGATACTTAGTAATAAATTCATAATATTTCTCATATACACTAGTGCATCTCGAAATATAAATATAGTCAATAAGTCATTAATTTAAAATGAGAAATAAGTCAAACAACTACAATCTTAAAATTAAAAGTGCAAGTATCCAATTCGGAGTATGAGTTAATGACTTAATTTGGATATAGCCATACAGGCCCATTATTTGATTACCAAGTAAAATGTAGTTTTAGATTTTCATTTTTTGAGAATTTTATTAAGTAAATTTTGGGGTTTTTTTTTTTAAAAAGTTGATACGGGTATCCGTCAGGATACGAGTATCGGAAACTTTCAAAAAATTACAAAAAAAAAAATGGAAACTTTTTAAAAATTGCAGATACGGCCCGTGAACGTACGGTACGGGTATCCTAGAGTATCGGATACTGGAACGTATCGGATACGCCGATACGCTACCCTAGCGAAGTATCCGTGCTTGATAGGTGGCACGACCACATTTAGTCCCAGACTTTATATTTGCTCAAATTTAATCCTCCACTTATAGGTACACACCAACTTTAGTCCTATTTTGTATGGGCAGTTTACCATCCGTTAATTAAGACGCACTAGCGTCGGCCAACATTGGGTTTTAGAATGATTAACCCAATGTGTTCGTTTGGGAGATGCTCCTTTCTCAACACGATGAATTTCTTTCCTCAAAAAACAAAATTATTCTTGATGAATTTCTTTCCTCATTCTTGGACTAAAGCACTCTTCTATTTGTTCTTCATAATTAAAGCTTGATATTTGAATTACTCTACCCACTTCGAATATCTGCAAACAGCAAACTATGGCTTCCATCGCAGCGTCGACGGCTGCCGCCTCTCTTAGCAAACCTCTCAACTCCGGCTGCGCACCCCCCTTCAAGACTGTTGCTTCTTCTCATTCTCAAAAAAGAAGCAGACGGCTCCACCCAAGAAGCCCAAATAAAACCTTTTCCCGCAAAGAAGAGCTTTCCAAGCAGGATTGTAAACAAACCGAATCGAGTCGAACAATGTGATTTTGTATTTGTATTTGTTTATTTTTTTCTGAATACGAATCTGGATTCGAATATTAAACGAATATTAATTTCAATTTGTATTCGTATTTGTTTAACAATACAAATAGTTTACTAATAGTTAACTATTAGTCAAATATCACTTTAAACAACTTTTTCTATATTTCTTATTTTATAAATGTATGCTATAACTTAATATGCTTTTTCAGAATTTAATTTGTAGCATTTTATTTTTCATTAAAATTTAATGAATTGATGCATTTTTAGGTTGTGCAAAATATATTAAATGAATCAATTTTATGATTACTATAAATATATTTCAATTTTTTTGAAATAAACACTAACCCACAAATATTAGAAATTATATCTATAATGTTGAAATACGTTGATATATATCCTTAGTCTTTTCCTTGCATTTGGAGGCCGCTTGGTAATACCTAAATCGGTTGTATAGACTGATTTTGCTGAAATTTATGAAGTTCGCGTTGGAGTGGTTGGATTGGCTGATTCTGCTGATTTATGAAAAAAACTATATTTAAAATACGTAGTATATTTTATTAATAAAATAAAAAAAATGGAAAAATAGATAAAATGATCATCTACAATAACTTCAGCCAATACAACTAGAAAAGTAACTCTAACCATATTTTTTGTTATTACTACATAATTCAACGTGCGAAATCAAAAATTATATGTTTGGTGAAAAAATGCTGATAAGTTTAATAAGCCAAAATATTTAAAGATTATGTTGAAAGATGAATTCGTAAATTAATTGGAAGATGAATTCGTAAATTAATTGGAACAGATGAACGTTGGGTATTTTGCAGGCAACTTAATAATAACTTTACAAGTTTTTTCCACTTTTGGTCCTCCGACTATTATGTCAGTGATACTTTGAATACTCGACTTTGATTTTTTCCATTTTTAGTACTTGACTATTGCGCTAGAGACACTTTTGGTACTCGTTTTTGCAAATTTCCATATTTAGTCCTTCAACTTTCAATAAAGTGACATTTTTTGTCCTTCAACTATTATAATAGTGACATTTTTAGTCCTTCACTTATTGTGTCAAAATCACAATGGGAGGACTAAAAGTATCAACTTGACAATACTCAGGGACTAAATGTGGGAAACCTTGAAGTCGGGGATTAAAAGTGTCTCTAGCACACTAGTAGAGGACTAAAAATGAAAAAATTAGATGTCGAGTACCAAAAATGTCATTGACATAATAGTCGGGGACTAAAAATGGCAAAAACTCTAACTTTACCATAGTTCCCTCTTAATTGACGGAGGTAGACGGTCAGAGTGTGTTGGGACTAAAGTTGGTAGAGTAATGAAACTTGGGGGTTTATTATGGTGATATAGAAAGAGCAGGACTGCATTGGGTATTGTTTCCATAGTCTAGGACTGTTTTTGGCATTTTCTCTGGAAAAATTTTAAAAGTCGGATTTTAAAAGTTTAGGTGTATTCAATGTGGACTTTTAAAAGTCCACAAAAGTCTAGGTGTATTCAATGCGGACTTTTAAAAGTTTATAAAAGTCTAGGCGTATTCAAATTTCCGTTCATTCTTATTGACTTCTAAAATCATGGATTCTCGTGGACTTTTAACTCATTTTTAGTGCAAAAATTCTCTGCAATTGTCTCTTCTCCTCACCAAAGATTTCCGTGGACTTTTCTTATATCGGTTCTTCATCCCGTCCCACCCCATTCCTCCCCACCCTCCTAGGGATGGACCGGGCCAGACCCGGTTTCTGTTCCGAGTCGGGCCCGGCCGGGCTTGGAATTTTTTGGATAAGGCCCGGGACCAGCCCGGGAGTCTACTGGTATCGGGCCGGGCCAGTTCCGGGTTGGGCCGGGCTGGTTCATTTTTTTCGGTTTTCTTATATATTCCAACCCTCACCCCCCAAACCCCTCCAAAACATCCAGCCTACCTACCATAGGCCCAACCCCCCCCCCCCAAAAAAAAAGAAAACAAATAAGGCCCGGGCTGGTCCCCAAATATGCAGTTCCGGAACCGCCCCAATTAATCCCCCCGGGTCGGGCCTAGGCCCGGTACCAGTACCGATCCAACGGGCCGGGTCGGGCCCGCACAGTGGCGGGCCGGGTCCCGGGCCAGTCAGACCGGCCTCAGGCCAAGCCTACTCCCCCCCTCCCCCAACTCTACTCTTCTTTAGCCAATCCACACCTTCTTTTTTAATCTTTCTTTTTTTTCTTCTTCAACCCAGCTCACCCACCCCTCTCCTTCCGTTCTTCTTCTTCTTCTTTAGCTTGCCGTCCCCAGTCCACCCCCCTCGATTCAGTAATCCTATATTGATTCGATTCTAGAAGTTTATAGAAGAACCGATATAAGAATCGATAGTATTTTATTAATGCAATTCTGATACATCATCAATTAACCATTAAGAAAATAAATATTTTAACTATCACTTTCTTTCATCGTTAAATCGCTTAACACATAAAAATATAATTTCAAATTAATAAATATATAACCATAAATACATATACAATTTTTTACAAGATAGAGGTTAAAAGAAAACAATCACCAAGTAGAAAAGCTCGATTGCATTTATGCTTGTACCACATGTAGCAATGAGTGTAACGCTTGTGTAACGATTAATGTTCTTAATCATTAATAAAATGGCCAAAATTCTCGAGCATTCTTGAAACTTTGAGTTTTTTTTTTAATAAAAATAAATTTGAATTCTTATGCTTCATTTATTTTTGTAGAACTTTGTGTTGCTATATCAATTACATTTTTTCATTTATTTATTTATTTATTTATTTATTTATTTATTTATTTATTTATTTATTTATTTATTTATTTAGTTATTTATTTATTTATTTATTTATTTATTTATTTATTTATTTACTTACTTATTTATTTATTTATTTATTTATTTATTTATGTATTTATTTATTTATTTATTTATGTATTTATTTATTTATTTATTTTTGTAGTTATTTATTTATTTATTTATTTAATTAATTATTTATTTATTTGTTTATTTACTTACTTATTTATTTCTTATCGTACTCCGTATTATATAGAGGAAATCACTCACGGTAGGACTAAAACATAGCATTATTCTTAAAGTATGATTAAATGTTTGGTTTTTCTTAAATGGGAATAAATATTACATATTCACCCCTAACTTAATTAATTAATTAATATAATTAATTGTCCCTAGTTCCCTTTCACAACCAAAGCCATTTTGTTGGTGACGCGTCAGTCCGATGACGACAGCGTGGAACTCCGGTGATGGATGCGGACAGGTCACAGACATATCGGTAGCGACAATCTAGGTGAAAATTTTGACAACCAGCAGTGGCGGTCCGCATTTAAAAGTCTATGGACTTTTTGAAAGTCAATAAACTTATCCATGGATTTAAAAGTCCATAGAATTCATTAATAAAAAAGTCTATGGATTTAAAAGTCCATTGACTTTTTTAAAAGTCCATGGATTAAAAAAAGTCCACAACAATTTATATTGAATACACCCCCCGTAGAGTTCAATCAGTTTATTTTTTACAATTCCACCAAAACAGTAAAACAATTCATGGCAGTTCGAAATGGATTCTGCTTCTATTTTTTTTTTCGCTAGAATTAGAGGGTGTTTGGATCGATTTTTAAAATTGTTTCTGCGAGCAGAAACAGAAGTTGTAGTGTTTGAGCGAATGTGCAGAAGTACTTTTGATGTTCTAATTTACTTTTAAAATCGGTTTTTTTAGAAATTGAAAGAGACCCGCTTGAAAAAAAGAAGCAGATTCTGCTTCTGCTTCTTTTTGTCTCATGACCCGCCTTATGCAGGTGGGTCCGCCCCGCAATAACCTAATAGCTAGTGCACATGTCTATTTGCATGAAATTATTATAGCTTTCATTTTATATAAACTTTATCTCCAAAAATTATAAAAACAAATACAATAAATCAAAGTCAAAAACAATAAAAAGTTTCAAATATAAAATGATTTATACTTCAATAGTTAACTACTCCGTATTTCTTTATGAATAAATTAATATATAAAGGCTAAATATAAAAAAAAAAAAAAAAACTTTGGCAATTAACTTTTCATCTTGTTCAAAATGTAAACCAATAAATTGTGATTTATCATTTATCTTTGATTGTTTATGTCTATGGGGTACAACATAGAAGTATGTTAAATTTAGTTTATGCTTGCAATTAATGTTGAGGTCTAAACTATGAACATTAGAGGATAAACATATATAGTAAGGGCATCCTCATCCACGAGTTTATTTGAAGATTAATTGGATGACTTGTAAGATTATTTTAAAGATTATCATTGTGAGTTAGAGATTATTCAGTGAGATTATTGAAAAAGAAAATCCGGTATCAAGATTTCAATCCCGGATTATTTTAGATTGTAGTTAAATTACATTTAATGCATGTCCGGAAAAAACAGATTATTTGAGTATTATTGTTGATGAAGAATTTTAAACTTTGAGATTATTTAAAATTTATTAAATAAATGTGATGTGACAATGATGTGTAATAAAAAAAATCGTTTATTTAGAGAGCATGAATGGAGATGCTCTAACGAGAATAGAAATTTATTCGGTCTTATATGATATGGTTGTGATGTCTTGATATTCAACGGAGTTTTCGGTAGATGAATGTAAGCCGTAACGGAACTTACACGTAACAAAAACCACGTTCTCACTGCCTTAACCGGAGTTGGAATATATTAGCGACATCGTATTCATAATTATTGGGAAAGAACTAATATTAAATCCTATTAAAGCATTTGGGTGAATCCCGATTGCCTTAGTAATTCTCATTCCTGAAAAGTTACATCATTTATAATTTAGGCGGGAATACTGTAGCAATTTGATCCATTAATTGCTATAAAATTTATTGTTTTGTTTAATAAAAAATAAACTGCACAATTATTTATTAACATGGGAACTGAAATTGGGCAGACAATTTAGAAGCAATTGATTATCTTTTCAAGGTTCTATAGAATGCAATAAAATATGACAGTTGGAAGTTGTTCCAGAGTTTTTTATGTTCTCAAGGTAGAATACGAAGTTGGCTTTTCAAATACCAAGTGGCCATGTTTGAGATGAATAGATACATCTCATATATTCTAGCTAGATGCATTAAAGACTACATATTAAACCCTTTACTTTTTGAATTTCGATGGCTGCTTATAAAATCTATTCCACCATCACATGAATCTTTCTAAGTGTTCCCGCATTCAAACGCCTGCACAAAAGAAAAACTATTCCACTCAAGGATGAGTTTCTTCACAAAAAATGGTATGTCGATTTTTTTACACGATTGGTTATATACTATATTCATGAAAATATACATTCTTTTTAATGAAGATTAGATTTATTGCCGATCATCCACAATTTCAAACTGATGTATTTCTATGTTATTTGAAGATGGCTCATTTCTAATGGGTCAGAGGGCATGGATAGGAGAGACTCATTTAGCTAGCTCTCCTTTATATAAACATCAAGCAAGAGAAGGTATGTATCTTTTAAAATTAAATTAAAATCAGTTTACTAAACAGAAGATTTGAGAGTTTTACTTTTAACATTTCATACTTTCTCTATGTTTCATTTTTGTGAAGAACATTTCACACTTAGCTTCTTGAAGAAGAGTGTATGGTTTTATAGCATTCAAACGTCTGCACAAAAGAAAAACTATTCCATACATTTCATACTTTCTCTATGTATATGGTTTTATAGCATTTTAAGGTAGAGTATAATCTCTCTACATAAATGTTCATTTTATAAATGTTGTTGATGAACAATTATCTCTATTCTCATTTAAACTTTGCATAACTAACGATTTATGTAAAAAGCTATTGCAAGGAGTGAGTTGTATATGTAGAAGCTCACCCATTTAACCATTTAAGGCGGCTAATTACAAATTTACAGTAAACCGGGAGTACATTATTTCTAAACTTAAAGTAGGAATGAGTTTTACATGGCTTACTGAGGGTAAGAAAATGTATTATGAGGTGATTTTTCTACTTCTTTGTTGTTTTTACCTAAAACAAGACAGCTACCAAAGCACATTCCCACACTTTCTGGATTTTGGTTTCATGTGTATAAGCTATGATACACATAACTAAACACTTTTTGTGCTAAAGATTGATGTGAAATAAAAGAGAAAGTTGTCTATCTTTAACAATATAGTGACAGATAAATAAAACACCCAACAACTATAGCACAACACATTACTACATTTTGGTACTCATGCATTTATAAAATTAAAAACATTGGAGAGAAACTAATTTTTGAATTTCAACACATTTAAAATGACTATTTATAAAAAAAAATACAGTGCTTGAATAGGGTAAATTCTTAGTAAAATAAATTAGGAGAAACCTATAAAAAAAACATTGGAGATAATTGATTGTTTTAATTACACCTATAAAAAATTATCATTATTGATGTTTGATTTCGCTAAAAAATGAGTAAGTAAAAATTAGAGATTATTTATACTTTTCATTTTGTAAACAGGTGAGCTTTTGCATTCTTCCTGGAGGAGAAGTGTGATTCCTGTAATAAATTCCATAACTTAACATTTATGCTTTATTAACAAAACCAATGTGTCAAATACGAAATGAGTGAATGTGAATCTGTTGTATGAGCAAATACCTGTTATTCTTGATTCGTGTCTTTTAAGGTGTTATCAACTACTCCGTATAGTATTATGCCTCGTGTGCTGTTTTGAAATCACATAAAACATACAATGTAGTATTAAACATAAATGATACTACTTACATAATAACTACGGAACAGTGAGAAAAAATAACAAATGGTGTTTGTAATCAAATCAAACATGCTTGAGAAACAAGGTTTTAAGAATGACACAATACACTCATACTCGAAATTGTTGTCATGACTCATGCAGGTAATTTATATTAATTTTTTGAAAATCAAATAAATATTTCATTGTAGCATTTTAACAAACACCTTATGGGAATAGAGATTAATTACAACATACAGGGGCAGATCTGCCAGGGGGGCCGGTGCCCCTGCTTCGTACGTACTGGGTATAGGAGGGTTTGGGTCGCGGTTGGGGAGGGCCGCCGGGCGGGTCCATAATTTCCGGCAGGGAGCCAAGCAGGGATTAGCGTTGCAGGCGTCTGTCTTGAGGTTAGGGACGAACGAGTGAGGAATGTGGGATTTTGTATTTTTTAAATGGGGACGACGTCGATTTGTTGGTGGCCAGCAAAAAAAAAACAATTCATGGCCGGTTGGGCCATGTGTTTAGGCCCAATAGTCTAAATCCCCAAACCATGCAATCAGACCAAAGCAAGCTAGGAGCAGTAGTAGGTACCGCATCCTGCATCCCCGAATCCCAATCGGCAAGCAGCAGAGCAATCAACCACGCTGCCTCACCGGACTGTCAAGTCTCCGTCTGGCGTCCGGCGTCTTCTCTTCCCAAATCCCAATCGTTTTGTCTTTCTTAATTAAATTAAATATTTCATATTTCATTATTGAAGTTTTACGATTCATAAATATGATCTGAAAAATATGCACATATGTAGTGCAAACTTGTTAATGATTTATTGTGTTTTGCTATCTGTCTTCCAAAAAATTCTGCTACTTACCTTTTTGGATGTCCCAAAAAATCTTCTCACTTTCCTTTTTGGAAGTCCAAAAATATATTTTCATTTTCCTTTTTGAAAAGGTTTGTGTGGTTACCTTAAAAAAAATTCAGGACGGATGGGGTATTTTTTTTAACCCGGAGGGAGTATATTACAATGGTTGTAATTAAGTATTATTGTTATTAAATTATTAATTTATAATAGTTTGAATTATTTATTTTTTCCGGAACATGAGGACCATATATTGGTACGATCGTGCCCCTGCTTCCAGGATTTTCTAGTTCCGCCACTGACAACATAGAGGGAAAATTTTGAATTGGGAATGCCGTATATACATAATGAAACCTTTTACTCAAATAAACATTACCTCCATAAATTAAACATAACATCAGGATAACAAAGTAAAATATTAACAAATAGGAAAATTTATTACCATAGGTGGCAGTTTCTGAATGAAAGAGCAAACAAAGCATGGTGGGGGCTTCGATAATTTTCATTAGCGATGGTGGGATCAAAATATCAGTAGTCATTTTCGGTGGTAGGAACGCCAACGTGATCTAGCGGTAGTGGCAGCTTAGTTTGCATTGCAGCTGAAACATAGCTAAGATAGTGGTGAAAGAGGGCAAACGGTGGACATTTTGATGAGGGGAGTTCTGGACGGGTATGCGGCTGCTTAAAATTAAGCGTAGTTTAACAGTCGGAGCACTAATATTTTGTGCTATTAATTAATCAACCATTAACAATTAGACGTGTGAGACATGATATATCGGAACAAAACATGCTTTTGTTATTATTATTTCAACATTTTGGTTGTATGTGTGAGACTTAAGCCCAATAGAAATAATGAATACAAAAATGTGTATGTTCTCTGCATGAATTTTGTTATGGTATAAAATTTCAATACTTAGCAAAACATATATTAGAATATTACATATTGTGTAGTATATAAGTTGGATTTGGAAACTGTGCATTTTTTGAAAATAAAATGTGCACTATTATGAATAAAAAATCCATTGACATTTTTGTAAATAAAGATCACTTTTTATGTCTTTGAAAATGTGTTATGTTAACCTTATTCTGTAACTCCATGAAGCTGAAAAATCAGTCAATCTAGCCACCTAAATCAAAACTTCATAAATATCAACGAATTCAAATGATCGAGTCAATTTCAATGTTATTAAACGAGTTCTAAATTATAGTACATGTTTTATTGGTATTGTTCAAAAACTTATTTTTTTCATATTAAAAATTTATTTTCCCGTGCATCGCACGGGTACGAAACTAGTTTTGAAAACAACAGATCACATCAAGGGCGTAATTCTTCTTCTAGCTTATGTCATGGGTAAGCTCTCTACCTATTGCACTGCTGGGCTTCAATTTAATGTATTTAAATACAATCGCAAGTGGCCTGATTGTTGTTGAATATGTGTAGTGGGTTATATATACAATCATTACAGTGCAATGTTGAAATAGTCTCTGCATAAATTTAATGCAAATGCTACGTCTATTCTTTTAAAAGCATGCCCCAGTGATTATTTTAAATATAGTGTAGTTCTTAGGAGATTAAAATATTTAATTATTTCTCCGTATTAATTTCAAGCACCATACAATATTAAGGAATTATAATCAACCTTATACTCTTTTATTATAAATTACAAGTGATATAATATAATAATGTCTTCTTCACACTCGGAACTTGATAATGATAGTTCGTCGGCTGATTGTGATGCATTCTCTTTGACCAAAAAACTATTTGATGAACAATCAAAAGAAGATGATAGGAGTTTAAAAATGAGCCGCAATTTGATTCATACCGCTACCATCCATGTTTTTGTGATAGTTTCAACAATGTCAAGAGATAAGAAGTGTGGCCATGGAGGCACATCAAACAGCAGACGTTATATTCACCGGCCATGGAGGCACATCAAACAACAGACGTTATATTCACCGCGATAGAAAGGCACGTCACGAGGTAATTATTAAAGAATATTTCAAAGGTGAGCAATCAAAGTACACAACAAAACATTTTTGCAGAAGATTTCGTATGGATGTGGAATTATCGACTCACATTTTGGAAGCATTCGAAAAAAGAGACACTTACTTCTCTTTAAAGTTTGATGCCATGGGAAAAGATGGATTAAGTCCTTTACATAAAACGATAACTGTAGTAAGAATGCTGCTTATGGTTGTCCGACTGATCTTTTGGATGAATATGTTCAAATTGGAGAAAGCATTTCAATTGAAAATCTTAAGCATTTCTGTGATGCTGCGATAAGCGTTTTTAAACAAGAATATTTGAGAAAACCAAACAAAAAAGATATTTCGAGATTGCTTCAAGAAGCAAAAGAACGTGGTTTCCCTAGTATGTAAGGGAGTCTTGATTGTATGCATTGGCATTGGAAGAATTGTCCAACCGCTTGACATGGCACACATACAAATGGTTTTAATCGAGTTCCAACTCTAATATTAGAGATTGTAGCTTCAAAAAATTTGTGGATTTGGTATGCATTCTTTGGTATGCCTGGTACTAATAATGACATCACGATATTAGATAGATCTCCACTATTTGATGATATTATTAACAGTGTTACACCACCATGCAGCTATGTAGTGCAGGGTCACCGTTATGATATGGGGTATTATCTGACTGATGGAATTTACCCACCGTATGCCACGTTAATGCATGCAGTCTATTTCTCAGCCTTCTTCTATTAAAAAGAACATATTTTCCGAGCGCCAAGAAGCCACAAGGAAGGACATGGAGCGTGCTTTTGGAGTTTTGCAGAGTAGATGGCATATTGTTAGAGGTAATGCACGTATGTGGAAAGAAAAAGATTTGGAGAAGTTAATGAAAACTTGTATCATTTTGCATAATATGATCATTGAGAGTGAATGTAGTCAAGGAATGAATCCTGAAAATTGGAAACCTCCATTGGGGAATGAAAGACTAAAAAATGTAGAATTGGAGCATGATTACAATTTTATTGTCTCCAGAATGATCAGAAGAATGAAACAAGTTCACGACAAGAGAGTGCATAGAGACTTATGGTGGACAACAAGCAAGTTGATATTAAAATAGATGTTTTAATAAGAAAATCTTATGATAGACATTAGTTTTTAAATAAATTATTTTTCCTCACTATTATTAGTAAAAGTAACTCTAGAAAAAGGTAGAAAAACATTCAATTACCAAAAAGACCATTACTTTTCCATTCCTTTATAATTTGAGATTGATACATCTCAAATGTCTCTCTCATGCAAAAGGGAAGCTTATTGACATCTTGATTTAGAATACATTGTTGTTCTTTTCACTTTTGAGCTTTCTCCTTTAACTGTTAATCTTTCTCTTTTAGCTCCAACTCTTTTGCATTACCTTTTCTCGTAGCTCAAAGTCCTTTAAGCCCTTTTCCCTCTTCATCTTGAGCTCTTCCTCACAAATATATACAAACCCGTTTTTCCAACATAGTTTGTAACTTATTTAAAGCGTTGGCTACACATTTTTATCATCATTCAACCTCTTTTTGTTCTTTAGTATCATTTCTTCCTTCAGGACGTTCAATATCACTGCATTTACTAGCACTAGTAGCGTCTACATTAATGATGGGATGTTGGTTTTCATTACCTGGACTCACTGGTGGAGTTGGGACTCGGGTATCACCACTTGCATTGGTATCATTTTGCTTGGAGAAATCTTTGATCCTAGTAACTTCCTTTAAGCACCATTTTTGAATTTGTTTTCATGATCTCCCAACAATGTTCATATTTGAAACATTGACCATTAATATCTTCGTACATGCGCATTGCCTCTCACCTCTACAAATAAAAAGTTTGTTCTTGGGCATAGATACACATATTAACACACACTAACACACACTTGTATCATAGTCTAAAGAAGGTAGATTGTAATATTTAAAATGAAATGAGAAAAAAAATAACAACACAAATAGAAATTACCATATCTTCTTGGCTTGCTCCACTCTTTGGATTCCTTTGTAGTCGTTCATATAAAGCATGAAATTTTTTCACGGTACGTACAGTCTTACTCCTACGAGATTGTAAGCCATTTGTTGTGCGAGACTCATCAAAAGTTCCATATTCTGTCTCCAAACTTGGAAGATTCGATTCCACATATTAGCAATTTTTTATTGTTACCGACATCAACAGAAATATATAGCCATGCCTTTGTCAGTTCTACATCTTCATCTTTGCTCCAATTTTTGTTGCCTCCTACTGTCTGAGAGATACTTGTATTTTGTATGACCTTGTTACTTTAGTCTGATGCTCTACTCATTTTAGCAACATGACTCTCTTCAATAGAGAGTTTGAAAGATCTGGAAAAGGATGTCCATACCAAAGGGTGAGTGAGCACGAGGAAATGAAGGATGCATCATATAATGTGGATTAAAAGTCATCTTTGATGGACCAAATTGGTTAGATGGGAACACTGATTAATGCGGGTTGATATGTGAAGCGCTACCATGCTGAGAAGTGAGATCAGTTACTTCAGTGTCTTTCTAAAGATGTCCGTTGTAAGAAAATGGTTGCGATGTTGACTCCATCTGTGTAAAAATTAATATTTCAATAGGACAAGAAACCTAGGTATTTGAAGTTTAAAACTGATCGAAAAGTGACACCGTAATTGATACGTAATTTAAACGTCGGTATGGGAACACTGATTAATGCGGGTTAATATGTGAAGCGCTGCCATGCTGAGAAGTGAGATCAGTTACTTCAGTGTCTTTCTGAAGATGTTCGTTGTAAGAAAATGGTGGCGATGTTGACTCCATATGTGTAAAAATTAATATTTCGATAGGATAATAAATCTAGGTATTTGAAGTTTAAAACTGATCGAAAAGTGACACCGTAATTGATACGTAATTTATCCAGAAACATTGTACATTAGAGAGAACCTCCAACAACATGTATTCATGTTCTATGCAATGAAAAAATATCTATTTTAGAACATCATGTAAGATTTTAAGAAAACCAAACATATGATTAATCATGAAGTATCATAAGAACAGAAAACAATACCATGCATTCTAAAGAGATACATCATACATGTTGGACTTAACATCATTTGATAGCATATAATAGAGTAGATTAAATGAAACAACTACATCATCATTCCATTTCAATGATATTCATCCTTATACGCTCCGTAATCCTAATTCAGAGCTAGTATATTTTAAAACCAATCTCTGCTAACTAGTTCATATTTCTGAAAAAATCTCTTCTAGGGTACTAGACATGTTCGGGCACCAACCTCCACTAAGATCCCATCTAGACCCTACCAATGGAAGCCTAAGCATTGTATCCATTAAAATTATGTAGTATCCTACCAGGAAAAGGTTCTCTTTTCATCTTTATGATCACAACTATGTTGTTTTCTCTAAATGGACCTTTTGAACTTTTGTATAGAAAAAGTTTAGGTTAGCAGGCATGTCCATTTATTTCAGGCATATATTTGGTTAATATTTTAAGGTATATTACTGAAGGAATATAACATCAAAAAAACTTAAAAGCTTAACAAGGAAAAAATAGAAGTTTGAATTAATTTAAAGAACATAGATATAGAGTACAACTCGTTTTATAGACCCCTTTTAAAGATAAGCCTAATCAGCTAGATAAGGATATACCCGAAGGTGTGGTGTTGAAAACTGCAGGGCCAAAATATGAAATTATTACATGTGTATGCATAATCCCACATTCAATTTTTTATATTCCAATTCAAGACAAAGACTGTCTATTTGAAACTCTGCATGCTAATAGTTTAAAGATGTCTTGCACTCGTGCCAAAACATTCTACTTAAATCAAATTATGTGGTATAACCTTCTTTTTTAGTCATGCTGAAAATTCTTTCATATTTTTTAACTTGTCCAGTCTAATACAAGTTCACATATTGTATCCCTGCTAAACATCGACTAGAAAGTTGAAAAGGGAGAAACCTAGATGGCAGGAACACTAGCCCACCTCAAATTTGGTATGAGTTTAGCGCTCTAGCTCTAGCGCATGGGGCGGCGATTCAGATTATACCTATCTGCCATCAATCTCTATCCAAATAGATGAAGTTTTATGAACTCCACAAAAACAAACTGATATGCCTATAACTGATCATCAGTTTCGAATAGTTATTTAACAATCTAACATCACATAAAATGTAGTAAAATATGGTGATTTTTTTTTTTCAAAATATAACTCTAAAATTACAAGAAAACTACACAGAGAAGGAAGATTACATGAAATTTACAGAAGTTTAATTTATTGATAATATAGATTGCAATTCATCATCGCTCAGAACTCAATCAAGTGGAGAAGGTTAAAAATACCTGGAAGCCTTCAGACTTTCACGCAGGTGCGAAGAGAAGATGTCAAGAGTAGAGACGTAGAGCAAGTGCGGAGAAAAAAGTACGGAAAAGGAGTTTGATGAGCCTTTTATTAGAGCGTATAGTTTTGAGATTTGGCGGAAATATTTTCTGTTGCCACCAAGAACTTCGATGAATTTTGGCTGAGTCAAACTGTTTGATAGCCTTGCTGAAAGTAGGAAGAGTAGTGGAGGGCGTGCATTTTTTTTCCGTTCCAACTCAGCAGCGCAGGCTACATAGACATTTCCATTGGAGCTAGCAAATTAACCCAAAAGTTCATTTATCTGATGTGGCCATTCATCCTTGAGCAATCCATTGTCCCACTACGGATGCTCTAAGAGACATGGCTAGACTCAAGGGAAGGTTGAAACGAATGCTCGGTTAGTTGGAGACTCTTATCTGGATCTCATAGTATGAGATATTAAACATTTGCTTCGGTCCGAAGCTTGTATGATGGTTACACAATGTACAATCCACAAATCGTGTAACTCATGGTTTAGGTAGCCCTGCCCTTTCCATGATGGATGGTAGCAAGTTTTATGATTCGGCTCCTTGTATTCTTAGCCAATTGACTAATGACTCTTTGGATGAATATAGCTTGATGATTTCCTTTTAAAAAGAAGAAGAGAGAAGCTGCGATGGGGAAATCCTAGCCGCTTTTTTTTTTCTTTCTTCTCTTCTTTCAATCCTTTTTTACCACAAATCCACAATCATGGAAAAAAAAATCGTTTAATCAACATTTTTAGTTTTATCTACATGTTTATTTCCTAACGTTATTTAGAGGTGTTATTTTTTGTGGTGGAGTATCTCCTGTCATGTGTATATTCCCGACATCTTCAGTCGAGTGTCATTGTGGGCTAGTAAGAGGTTTGTACTAACTTTTTCATTAATTAGCAACTTGGATATCTTGTGCATCAATATTGAGACCAATCGCCCTCTCCTTAACCACCACCGAACCAAGAAGATGAGATTTCATGAATTGCTCCATTTTCTGTGTGCGATGAATTGAAACAAATTCTGCACTTAGCTACTTACCGATGGCTGGCAAAGTAGGGAAGTTTAATACTACCCCCGTTCCGAAAAGAAGTTTCTACTTTTCTTTTATGGATGTCCCAAAAAGAATTTTTCATAAATAGAAGGAAATCACTTTGAAGCAAAAAGTCTCAACTATCCTTATTTTTCATCTACTTTTTGGTTGATTTGACATAAAACAAAAGTATACTTGTAAATTCAAAACAGAACTCTATCTTACATAAACATGTGTGTAGGTCAAATTAGGAATTTCATTTTGGGAGGGAGGGAGTAGTTCCTTTTCAGTGGCTAGTCAAACCAGACTCATTTCGAGTAACATGAGCAACCACACACTCACACTACGGTACTAATCTACATGGTTGTAGGATTAACGAACATGAGCGTATTTATAAAGTTTTTTTTGTTCTTTGTCACACACTAGTGTAACATTAAACACAATGATGATAATGTTTAAACTTTTGATTGTTATGTTCCTTTTTAATCTTATCAATGATAATTAAATTATTTTATTTCAAAAATGTCTATATTCACAATGTATTTTCGCAATATAAGATTAAATGCCTTTAATCTTATCAAAGGCTTTTGCAAAACTGATACCATATTTTCTAAATGATTTTTTTAAAATGATTTTCTCAAAAAGTTTTTCACAATGAAATTCAAAAGTTTTCTTAAAAATAGGAAACATAAATTGACAATGAAAATGTCTATTTTTGAAAGGGAAA
This sequence comes from Cuscuta epithymum, assembly GCA_945859915.1. Taxonomy (NCBI): domain Eukaryota; kingdom Viridiplantae; phylum Streptophyta; class Magnoliopsida; order Solanales; family Convolvulaceae; genus Cuscuta; species Cuscuta epithymum. The sequence goes on from CAMAPF010000024.1 coordinate 2,746,011, forward strand.
ACTGTCTAATAGGGCCTCGAACTTTCATAAAAAGGTCAATTAAGTCCTTCTATAGAAGGTTCTGTCCGGCCGCCGCGATTTGGGACAGTTCCCGGTGGAATTTTTGATGAAATTTTTTGAACATCTTATTCACCAAGTCTAGTTTACTCATTCCAAATTTCAGCTAAAAATGCAATCGGGAACACATTCAAATTAATTCTTGAAGATAACTGCGCATTTTTGCGTTCTCGAATTAATTTGAATGCGCTACCGATTAAATTTGTAGCTGAAATTTGGTATGAGTAAACTAGGCTTGATGAATAAGATGCTCAAAAAAATTTATCAAAAAATTCCACCGGGAACCGCCCCAAATCGCGACGACCGGACAAAGTCTCCTATAGAAGGACTTAATTGATTTTTATATGAAAATTTGAATACCTATTTGACAGTTTTCTCTTTTTGAAATTCAATCGGTCCTTATTAGGTTACACTAGGCATTTTTCTTTAATTTTGAGCCGTGAGATCAGAATCTAAGGTCACAATTCTCTCTGTTTTCCCCTCCTCCAAATTTCCCAAAACCCTCTCGATTGCTACTCTTCTCCGAGCTTCCACCCCCTTTTACGCAGCCATTTTATAATACCTCTCGTCTTCTCAAAAGCTCATAATCTGCACACGCATGCATAGAATATAATATGAAATAATCTCCATACACATCAGGGTTTAGTGCTTACATACGCTGAGATATAAGGAAAAGGATTTTGATTCGTTTTGGTGAGGTGAGGAGTTAGAAAGCTAGAGTGGATGGCAGGAGGTGGTTCGTCTGATGCGAAGGGGAATATTTCCGGCGTCCGTATCGTGGTCGCCGGTGATCCAAGAACGGGGAAGTCCAGTTTAATTCTGACAGCTGCCACTGAATCATTTCCCCAGAACATACCCCCTGTACTGCCTCCTACAAGGCTCCCAGATGACATATTCCCTGATAGAGTTCCTGTTACCATCATCGATACCTCGTCTAGGTCCTCATATCTATTTCCTTAAATACAATTAAATTTGACTTTCCTGAGTGCATTTTGTATGTTTTTGTATGTGTGTATGCAAGAATAAACTTTTGTTGCAGTGCACATTCTTGCAAACTTGCACCAAGATTCTTACTCAGATAGTCATGCCATATATTTTATTTCATCTGAGGATAGGAAAGATCCCGTGTGATTTTGCTATTTGAATGATAGTCTAAGTAGGCAGTTGATCCGTTGTTGAAGGGCAAGGACCCAAACAGAAAACCTTTATGAGCGTAGATGATATTCTAAGGTAGTTCCAATTGCATGTATGATGGAGTGGCCACTCAACTATAACAGGATACAGAAGAATGAAGAAGGGCTGAAGGGATGCATATCTTAATGAGATCATTGCAGGCTTAGCTGTAGGATTTTAAGTGTTTAAATTTTGAGCTTGAGAATATGATGGGATAAAGCAAAGATTCATTATTTTTTGGCTTGAGAATATGATGGAATAAAGCAAAATGACTCTCCATGCAATTTTGGGCGCGATTTTCATTATGGGTCATCCGGAAACAGTCTCTTTGTGCTTTAGTACAGGGGTAAGACTGCGTACATCCGACCCCCCCTTACCTCACCGTAGGTGGGAGCCTTTGCGGCACTGGGGTAAATGATGATTGATGATTGATTGAAATTTTGAGCTTACTTGACATATACCATGCACAGACTTCTGCCCTTGAAATCTTTTATACTAAAAAACTGAAAAAGTGAAAAGCATGTAGAAGCTAGTATATAGTTCTAAAGGAATGTTCAGTGTTTAGATTACAATTTGATGTCACTTTCCTAGTATATAGAACTATTATTGATAATTCATCATCATTATTACTCTAGTGCCGCAAAGGCTCCCGCCTAAGGTGGGTTAAGGGGGAGGGTAGGATGTACGTAGCCTTACCCCTGTACTAAAGCACATAGAGATTGTTTCCGGAACTATTATTGATAATTAAAGAAATTAAATGGAACTGATTCATCATCTTACACAATGCACACAATGATAGCCATGCATACTTGCCTACCCAAATCAGATTATTTTTTTAACTGTGATAGATACATAATAAAGAATTTAAAGATAAGACGTAAACCTCTATCATGTTATGCAATGCCTGCAAGGATCATATACACTTTGCATTGGCTGCAATATACCACAAGACATTTAGTACTTTTGCGGATTATGGTAAAACGAAGGAATGCTAATGAGGAATATACAGGGAATATTAGTTAGAAGCATTTGACAGTTTAACATAAATATCAAGTTTTAAAACATACTTGGTGTGTTGCAAGGAAAGCACTTACACTAGGAAATGAAGCTGTGGCATGCCATTTGATCACACTATTTGTTTTTCCTACAAAGATTCTGACTTTTACCTTTATTCAAGCTACAAAATTTAATCATTCAATTTTAAGGTGCGATCAATAGTTGAATACCACCAAACAAGGAGAGGGTCTTTAATTTGAACAAATTTTAAAATTTGATGATAGGCCATTTCTGAATTTTATTAAAATATTACGTAGTAATATTCTATTAATTTAGGAGTGTTTTAAATGGTATATTATGAAATTAAAATATGTGAACATATAGAATGTATATACTATATAAATATTTCTATCATTTGCAATGGAGCCAAAGACTCACCATTTCTTGGCTTGGGAATATGATGACATAAAGCAAAATGACTCACTAAACTGACTGCGCATCTTTGTACGAAGCAACAGCCAGTCCATGCAATTTTCGATGCGATTTTCACTATGCGTCACCCGGAAACAGTCTCTCTGTGCTTAAAGTGTAATTCTAAATACGTTCCAGGATTACTGCTATTAATATTAACTGAAACAGAATGCCGCTACTAATAGGAAACAACTGCAATCTTAACAATATAATAAAATTTATAATTTTAGCAATAATAAAACACTCCTATAATAATATGATAATAAGTAATCTTCTGTCCTTTTGGATGGCCCTAATAGGAGACAAACTCACATTATGTTTCCTATTGCTCCACATTTTTTTACGTAACGGATGGTACTAAAGATTTTCCAAATGAGTCGTTATCCTTTTGAGTTGCTATTCTTACCCCTAATCTTAGCCCATGAATGAGAAAATGTTTTCTGCATTCTATGGGGGGTAAAAAGGTTTTAAATTGACAGTTGTCAGCTTACCATTTGAATTACTATGTCTAATCAATTTCCTAAGTTGATTGTTTGTGGTATCTTATGTTGTACAGTCCAGACAACAGGAGTACAGTTTTTGAAGAGATGAAGAGAGCTGATGCAGTCGTACTAACATATGCATGTGATAGGCCTGCTACTCTTGATCGGTTGAGCACATACTGGCTACCTGAACTTCGTAGATTAGAGGTTTGTTCCCTTTGGGATAAATATTAGACCCTCACATGTACTTCGTTCTGATCTTGTAAGCAACTGCTGTATAGCTAAAAAAGCTGCATCTCAAAAAAGGCCCCTTTTAAGGAAAATTTGTGTTTATCATTCACTATTCCTGAAAACAGGGTTTGTGTAGACTTTCCAGTCATGTCACTAAGGGGTCGTTAGATCCAACTATCCAAGGTTTTGTGTCTGCATGTGTGAAGATCACATTGATAAGCTCTATGTTTTTTTTTGTAAATAGCTTTTTGATTTAGTTTTGGACTGAAAAGTCCATTTTTTCTTGGTTTAGACTTAAGACTTTGCATTTAGAGGATAAAGGATGAGAATAAATTTTAGAATAATAATTTTAGAAAATACCAATTCTATAGTCTATACTCCACAGTTTTTTATGTAATTGTGAAGCAGGTGAGGCTGTCGTCTTAGAAATTCCAAAGCTAGACACATGGGCATTTTGGGGATTCACATGGCAATCACCTGCCCCGTCCCCTTCTGCCCTCATACAGACCTTCTTCTGTGCTTCTGGACATAATTCAATAGTTCTCCGTTACATACTTTCATCCTCATAATGGCCTTAGTTATGTACTTGTGTTTTGTGGCAGGTCAAGGCCCCTGTAATTGTTGTGGGTTGCATGCTTGACAAGAGAGCTGACCAGCAAGCTATTAGTTTGGAGCAGGTCATGTTGCCCATAATGCAACAATTCAGGGAGATTGAAACATGTATTGAGTGCTCCGCATACAAACTAATTCAGGTAATTTGTGAATCCATTTATTTCAAACTTAGTCAGGATACTGTGTAATAACAGCCAACTTCCCATTTTTATGCATTATGCTACCTCCCCCAAAAATTGTCCGTTCTAATACTAAAGATGCTTTGGGATGGTGGGAGTAGTTTTCACTTTTCAAGATACTTTGGATTGTATGATGTGATTCTTAGAGCTCTACAATTTATGTTGTCATCATCTCTTTGATAGAAAGGTTGCAAATGTATTGCTAGAGACTCTAGCCTAGAGTAGTTCTAATATCCTCATCCCCATAACCTGAAATCAATGATCTACTTGAAGGTTGCTGAGGTTTTCTACTATGGGCAAAAGACTGTTCTGCACCCAACTGCTCCACTTTTTGATCAGGAAGCACAAACTTTAAGACCAAGATGTGTTAGAGCTTTAAAACGTATTTTCATTCTCTGCGACCATGATAGGGATGGTGCCCTTAGTGATGCCGAGTTGAATAATTTTCAGGTTCTATATTTTACCCTTTTCCTGTGTATGGCTTGCGTGCTTAATAATAAATAATAAAGTTTAAGACTTGGAGCTCAAGTATTTTACTTTTGTTGGTTGATGTTAATGTGAAAACCAAATTTCTTAGGTCAAATGCTTCAATGCTCCACTCCAACCATCAGAAATAATGGGGGTTAAGAAAGTAGTTCAAGAGAAACTGCCTGAAGGAGTCAACAGTCGTGGTCTTACGTTGACAGGGTTTCTCTTTCTCCATGCCCTGTTTATTGAAAAGGGGCGTTTGGAGACAACTTGGACTGTTCTACGGAAATTTGGATACAATAATGATATCAAACTTAACGAGGATCAACTTCCTTCTCCAGTCAAGAAGCACCCAGACCAGGCACGTTGTTTGTTGTGTTTTGATTGGGCTCGATTTTTTGCATATGTTTTTCTTCATTCTGAATCTATACATTGTAATTTACTATCCTATTTATTAGGTTTCCGGCCTTGCATACTACTTTTGTTGTTCCATTGACTTAAATTCCTTCTGCAGCGATACAATCAGATCTAGATTCAAGAGTTCAACTTTCACATGGGATGTCCTTTTAGCTGCTATAATTCACATTTGTTTGCAGTGTTTTTGCTTGAATGCTATTCAACAGCCTCCTTAGAACAAAATGAACTCCAATTTGTTTATTTATAAATGTAGTTACCTGCCCAGAGCCATGCTATAGCCTATATATTAGTATTGCTTGCATATTTGAATCCCAAAATGTTTTGGTGATATCACTATTGTGTTATATACAGCTGAATAGTTTGCATGGCAACTAAGCATACTTTTTTGGTGTATCTGTTCTAAATGCTATTATTATTATTTGCTAGAGCGTGGAGCTGACAGATGAGGCCGTAGAATTCCTCAAAAATGTTTTTGTCTCATTTGACCTTGATGAAGTATGGTTTCTCTCCACCTTAGTTTTCGATTGTATATATATATTTTAAATATGAGACTAAACATGTTTACAATCTACATTTCTTAGTTTTGGTTTGATTTTGATTTTCCATCAGGATGGAGCTCTTCGATCTAATGATCTTGATAATCTGTTTTCGGTGGCACCTGAGAAGTAATGTTAACTTCCATTTCTTTTGTTCTCTTATAAATGGCATGCAAGGTATTTTTTTTCGTGTAGTTATGTAGGCAATGAAAATTGTTTGGGCAGTGACCATTGAATATTTATTTCCCACACGCTACCTTTCTCGTACACTTACCTGTCCGTGTTTGCACATGTACACCCACCCAGTACACCCCCCCACACATTCACTTGAAGGTAAAGTATCAAATTCAGCTGTAGCACAGTGATGGGACTCTTCAAAAGTTTTGCGCTCCTTTTATTTTATCAAACTCATACTGATTTCCACTTTATCATCTGTGTATCAGTCCCTGGAGTGAAGCTCCATACAAGGATGCTGCTGAGAAGGATGCTTTGAGAGGACTCTCACTCGATGGGTTTCTTTCACTGGTGTGTATAATAGATGATGATTATGAGTGCATTGATATTACTTGCCATCGTCGTTTCCCAAAGTGCAGGTTGATAATAATGATTATGAGTATCTAACCATATTGAGTCATACATAATAATGAGGTGTTGTAATGATACGTGCAATGGTGTTGCAACTCTCATGGAAATATGGAATCCATTGTTAATTGATTACTCAGATAGTCAAATCACAGATTGCACTTGAAGCATAGTCAAGTTGGTTTTATATACGAATTATTGACTTTATTGTGGATCTGTGAACTTGATTTCCAAAGTTGCAACCCTTATATTTTTCTTTCATTCTGTGGCAGAGAGTTGATGCATGATAGAAATAAAACTAAATTCAGTTTCTAGCTGATTCTTTCCTGCGTTGTCTATGCTTGTGATTACTTTTGTTTTCACGATGATATATATTTTTTTGTCTGTTTTCGTTTGTGATTATATTTAATGGGTATTTTATTATTTAAGAATGCCTCACTGATTTTTGTTAGTTATCAATGGAGGGAACTTTATTTGCTCACTGACATGAGAATTTGAGTAGCCAAGTAATTGTTGATTTACTGAGAAACTTTTGAACTTTACAATTCTGACAAGTTGTTATGCACAATATAGTGGAGCCTCATGACACTTATTGATCCAATGGCTGCTGTGGAAAATATTATATACCTTGGATATGCTGGTGACCCTTCATCTGCCATCCGTGTCACTCGAAGAAGACGCTTAGATCGGAAAAAGCAGCAGTCAGATAGAAATGTGTACCAGTGTTTTGTTTTTGGTCCGAAAGGAGCCGGAAAATCTGCAATTTTGAATTCTTTCGTCGGAAGGTTTGTGCGCGTGCGTGAATTCTTTTATTGGAAACTGTATTTTTTTATGTTACTTTCCCCAAAAAACTTGATTATCCCTTCTACTGCAGGCCTTTTTCTGAGGAATATGAATCAAATGCTGATGAAAAATACACAGTTAATGTTGTGCGTCTACCTGGGGTAACTGCACTTTGTCCCTTTGTTAACCTGAAAGGCAAAATGGGTTGGTATAGTGATATCTGAAACAAAATTTATGGATGTGGGTTATCAGACTGCTTTCTTTTATTCTTTTGATCTTTTCACACTTATGAAGTAATTACATAGAAAATGGGGCGAGGGAAACATGATGAATATGACTTCTTACTCATAATTACTTATGAGTATATGACTTAAGTTGAAAGAGACAAGTCCGATAAATTGTCTTAAATTCTTCTTATGTGCTCTTACAAATCACAGGGTGGAAAGAAAACTCTGGTATTGCGCGAGATTCCCGAAGATGGAGTCAAGAAGCTTCTCTCTGAAAAAGATGCTTTAGCAGCTTGTGATGTGGCAATATTTGTCCATGATAGGTGTCTTGAGCTTGTTTTGCTTGCATTATTATTGACTGTTCTGTACACACATACACACACACAAACATATCAATCAACATAAACACCACTGTTGTTAACCCAGATAGCTGGGTTGTCAAAAAAAATCCCAGATAGCTGCCAACCCTGAAAATGTTGCAGGGGATACCGCATATCAGAACGACTAATATTCAGTTAATATATATGCTTAATACACGAGTATATGTATGCACATAACTAGTTACACGCCACGTAGATAACAAATCCAAAAAATGATAAATATATTACTCAAAGTCTTATACCTCATGACATTAATAATTATTGAAATACCAATAAAAGCCATTAGTGTTCCTGAACAAAATAAATGAATAATTAACATGGCTTACTTCTAAACATTAAAATTAGAACTTAAGCTCATATAATTCTTGATAAATTAGCAGTCATCAATCTCACTATTCTAAATCAAGGTTGTTGGGATGACTTGATCTTCCCTAACTCGGAGCTGTACAGGGCCTTTAGCTCACCTATCGTCTTGAACTAACCTATTGGGGCTCAAGGCGACGCCCCTGACTTTTACGTTGTATATTATATTTGGTCTTGGTTTTCTTTTTTGAGCTATTTTTAGTAGGGTCATTTTTAACATCCTTTTAGGGTTTCGTAGAGTTTTTTACTTTTTGCTCCAAAAACCTACTTTACCCCTTAAAAACTTCTAAAAGCCAAAGTTATCTCCAAATCTCTTTAATACTAGTCTAGCACATATGATGCCATGTAAAATATAGTGACGCGATTGCGCCCGCTACAGCTGTTACTCTTTCTGCTACAGCGCCCACTGCCCACTAGGGGTGCTATAGCCAACCGCTCCGCTACAGGCAATCTGATAGAGTCTACTCCCGCTCTGCAACGCTACGCCGCTATTGCATGCTATTGATATCACTGACACACATTCTATTTCAAGCAAGTTAAAATTGTTGATATCCCTTAATGAAAGGGAATTACAGAAAATAGTAAGGCACTGTCCAACCCAACTATTTGATGGGGGCCCAAACTAACCTGAGTCCCATTGTCAAACTAGTTTAATAACACTGCTTATCTTCTAGTTTTCTCTTTTATTTTCTTCTCTGGATATTTTGACATTTACTCTCATATTCATCTTTCCAAATTTCTGTTTCGAGCAATTAAAATAGATTAGTAGTTTTTCCCTTGATTGCCATGTGTTAGATGCTTTCTTATTCAATTTATTGGTGATTGTTAGTTCTTATGAGCCCTCGTGGAAGAAAGCATCTGAACTACTTGTAGATGTTGCTAGTAATGGGGAGGCAACAGGCTATGAAATCCCTTCTCTCATTGTGGCAGCTAAAGATGATTTGGATCCGTATTTGACTGAAATACAAGACTCAACAAGGGTATGCTCTATCATTGTAGACCTGCTTTATTAGCTGCGGACTTTGGAGATTATTTTGCAGACAGCAGCCAAATAGCGCCTAGGCGACAATCTAAGCTGATTTTCTTACGAGTTACAACAATGTAATGGAGTTTGGTTGAGCTTATTAGGCAATGACAAATTTGAAAATTGTCTATAGTCTATGAACCATTTCTAGATTAACTCGATTTGATCACTGGAGAAGTGTTTAAAACTTTAAATTCAGATATCAGTAATATTTTCTGCGAGTTATCAGCTTATTCATGTGTCATGGTAACAAGATTCAACCCTGCATTATTTTGTAGTAGAATCATGAAGTAGTTGCTATTTCTGAAGTTGTGATGTACTTTTAACAGGTTAGTCAGGATATGGGGATAGAAGCTCCTATACCAATTAGTTCGAAGCTTGGGGATTTTAGTAATCTGTTCCAAAGGATTGTTAATGCAGCAGAGCGGCCGCATCTGAGCATTCCAGAAACCGAGGCTGGCAGAAGCAGGAAACAGTATCACCGTCTTATCAACCGCTCACTTATGTTTGTTTCAGGTATGATATTCAATCTTGAATAAGTACTTACCTTCCATGATCCTTTTTTTGTAATTAACCTAACCTAGTAGCACAAACAGCCTGTGCAACACAGACGTGCATACATGTACATACATATGCATCAACACACACATACATGTACATACGTTTACACGCATGTGTGTGTGAATGTGCTTGTGCATATATGCATTTATTGGATAGGCTTTGGTCCAAATAAAATTAAAATAGTGGGAATGAGTCTAGTGCACTGGATCTTAAATACATGTTTGATAAAAAACTGATGTCATTTTTGTTAATAAAAAGGGTCGTTTTTCATGATTACGCTGAGGATATCTTCGCGTGCTCGCCCTCTTTACATGCCATAGTGCCATACTGGCATCTTCCATATACTGAAAATACTCGTATGCTATCCCACAAATTGCAATACTGAAAATACTTGAGTGCAGCATGGTTGCACCAGAATAGCACCTTTGGCATTTTTCACGGGAAGCGCCTTTCACACAACACAACACCCCCACCTTATTTGTAATGTATGTGTATATATGAATATGGAACATGGATAATTAGTTGTCCCATAATTGCACTGTTGGCGTGCCTCATTTCACATAATCTCAGTTGATTACTCTAGTTTTATTTATTATGAAAAATTAAATATCTGGATATTGCAGTCGGGGCCGCAGTCGCAGTTGTGGGCCTTGCGACATACCGTGTTTATGCTGCCAGGAAGAGCAGCAACTCTAGTTGAATAAAAGGTGTTGGTGAGGCAGACAAACAACTTCAATCATGCTGGTGTTCTTTACCCCTACTTGGTGTGGAACTTTCATAATCTTTTCTTGAATTATTTCTATGTACAATTAGCCCTTTTTCTAGTAGCCTTCAGTTTGCATTTTTGAGCTCTTCTTAGTAAGGTGGTCCTGCAGATAGAAGAATGTATTGGTGAAAGTAATGCATGTTTGTGCTATAAAAAGGATTTAGGCAAATCTGTTCCCTTCTCATGAAAAAGTGAAAAACTAACTACTCGTTTCCTAGTAGTTAAATTTCACTCGCCAAGTAGGAGTGCGATCACCAGGAAAACTGATTTTCTTATTTGGTAAGCATTAGAAAATGGAAAGGGATACTGAGGTTAAGACCAAAACACCCTTGTGATTTTTGAACAAGTATGATATAAATAATAAAATTCGGACCCTCCCTGCATTTCCTTGCTGAAGTTTGAACCGCTCTTTTGTCCAATTGCATTGATATTTTTTCTTGTTACAAATATTCGATATACTTTTTTCCCTTTGATTATCTTTTGCCACCACGCTACACTCCCCATTTGAGAGTTCAAATATATTGATGTGCCTCATTCGAGAACTTGTAGTTGTACATTAATTTTTCCTTTCTGAAAGCCAGACTTTCCTAAGAAAACATTTTGGATTCTAGCGTGATACATCACCATACACGACGCTAAGCTTAAAATTTTCAATTTAGGATGTCAATGTTGTGTGTAGTTATCAGAAACAGATGACGGGGCGGTGGGACGGCGGGTGGTGGTGGTGGCAGTTGTTCCCTTAACCAGTTCACCTCCTGTTTTTGTTTAATTTACTTCGAGCGGACCCAGCTGTTGAGTTTAATCCAACACGATATAGTAAATATATGTATAAATGTGTATGAACAAGCTATTTTTACGTGGAAACCCGGAAAGGGAGAAAACCACGGGACTTTTTAGGCTAATGTCCAAGCCCTCTCTTTCTCATTAGGACTCTCCTCACCATTACATAGTACATTTTGAGCTCCCATTAATGGAGTCTTGTAAGCTATTCTAGAGGAAGAAGGAAGAAGAAGAAGATCCATAATTTGGAGGCTAAACTCCCTATTTATAGACAAAGGGGAAAGGGTGCTCTCCACCCTAATGGGCCAAACGGGCCAATATTGGGCCTAATGGGCCAAAATGGGCCTATCTGCTCGGGCTCCGTACTGGGTAATGTCTTGGGCTCCTGAACAGTAATAGGCCGGGATAATATATCCCAACACAAGTCCCCCAGTTTCTTGAGTAGTGAGCGTGCGAATCTGCTCGAGAAAGTATACTCTTGCCCGCGCTCTTCCTCTGTCTTACTGGAAACTGTGTCTTCACATAATCATCATATATGAGTGAGTGTCTGCACTCCTGAACGTAATCTACCAGTGAGGCACCCCCCTTCCTGACAGGGTCGGGCGAAGGGTGCTCCTCCACGGGTACACTCCGCCTAAATGCATCAGGCGGGAGCAAAGGACTCTGACTCGAGCTTTCCAGTCGGAGAAGCTTAAAGGTCCATACATCCATGAACCGACGTCGCGGTACTGTCAAAACATGATGCACGTGTGTATGTATGAATGTATGAGGTATGATGCATGAATGTATGTATGCATGTAATGTATGTATGTAATGTATGAGAGAGGGAATGCAAGATGTGATAGAAGCAGTAGCTCTCATCGATAACCCGGGCCTGTCAGCGCCGAGAAGCAGACGTGCTGCGTAAGACGGGTCCCCCATCCGAGATGGCATGGGCGGAGCCGAAGGTGGACTAGACATGATGCCGCCGAGGGGCCAATCATGCTGCATACGACGGGTCCCCCATCCGAGACGGCATGGGCGGAGCCGGAGGTGAACTAGACATGATGCCGCCGAGGGGCCAATCGAGCTGTATAAGAGATGTTCGTCGCCATCCTGGAAGGGATGGGCGAGCCGAACACGAGCCATACACGATGGCGCTGGGGCGCTGATCGTGCTGCATATGAGACGTTCGTCGCCATCCTGGAGGGGATGCGTGATCCGAACGTGAAAGAGACACGATGGCGCTGAGGGGCCGATCGTGCTGCATAAGACGGTCGTCGCCATCCCGGAGGGAATGTGCGAGCCGAACCGTGAAGCCAGGTACGATGGCGCTGAGGGGCCGATCGCACTGCATAAGACGTTCGTCGCCATCCTGGAAGAGATACGCGATCCGAACGTGAAAGAGACACGATGGCGCTGAGAGGCCGATCGTGCTGCATATGAGACGTTCGTCGCCATCCGGGAGGGGATGCGTGATCCGAACGTGAAAGAGACACGATGGCGCTGAGGGGCCGATCGTGCTGCATAAGACGGTCGTCGCCATCCCGGAGGGAATGTGCGAGCCGAACCGTGAAGCCAGGTACGATGGCGCTGAGGGGGCCGATCGCACTGCATAAGACGTTCGTCGCCATCCTGGAAGAGATACGCGATCCGAACGTGAAAGAGACACGATGGCGCTGAGGGGCCGATCGTGCTGCATATGAGACGTTCGTCGCCATCCGGGAGGGGATGCGTGATCCGAACGTGAAAGAGACACGATGGCGCTGAGGGGCCGATCGTGCTGCATATGAGACGTTCGTCGCCATCCGGGAGGGGATGCGTGATCCGAACGTGAAAGAGACACGATGGCGCTGAGGGGCCGATCGTGCTGCATAAGACGGTCGTCGCCATCCCGGAGGGAATGTGCGAGCCGAACCGTGAAGCCAGGTACGATGGCGCTGAGGGCCGATCGCACTGCATAAGACGTTCGTCGCCATCCTGGAGGGAATGTGCGAGCCGAACCGTGAAGCCAGGTACGATGGCGCTGAGGGGCCGATCGTACTGCAGCAGACGTTCGTCGCCATCCTGGAAGAGATGCGCGATCCGAACGTGAAAGAGACACGATGGCGCTGAGAGGCCGATCGTGCTGCATAAGACGGTCGTCGCCATCCTGGAGGGAATGGTCGAGCCGAACCGTGAAGCCAGGTACGATGGCGCTGAGGGGCCGATCGTACTGCAGCAGACGTTCGTCGCCATCCTGGAAGAGATGCGCGATCCGAACGTGAAAGAGACACGATGGCGCTGAGAGGCCGATCGTGCTGCATAAGACGGTCGTCGCCATCCTGGAGGGAATGGTCGAGCCGAACCGTGAAGCCAGGTACGATGGCGCTGAGGGGCCGATCGTACTGCAGCAGACGTTCGTCGCCATCCTGGAAGAGATGCGCAATCCGAACGTGAAAGAGACACGATGGCGCTGAGAGGCCGATCGTGCTGCATAAGACGGTCGTCGCCATCCTGGAGGGAATGGTCGAGCCGAACCGTGAAGCCAGGTACGATGGCGCTGAGGGGCCGATCGTACTGCAGCAGACGTTCGTCGCCATCCTGGAAGAGATGCGCGATCCGAACGTGAAAGAGACACGATGGCGCTGAGAGGCCAATCGTGCTGCATGAGACGGTCGTCGCCATCCTGGAGGGAATGGTCGAGCCGAACCGTGAAGCCAGGTACGATGGCGCTGAGGGGCCGATCGTACTGCAGCAGACGTTCGTCGCCATCCTGGAAGAGATGCGCGATCCGAACGTGAAAGAGACACGATGGCGCTGAGAGGCCGATCGTGCTGCATAAGACGGTCGTCGCCATCCTGGAGGGAATGGTCGAGCCGAACCGTGAAGCCAGGTACGATGGCGCTGAGGGGCCGATCGTACTGCAGCAGACGTTCGTCGCCATCCTGGAAGAGATGCGCGATCCGAACGTGAAAGAGACACGATGGCGCTGAGAGGCCAATCGTGCTGCATGAGACGGTCGTCGCCATCCTGGAGGGAATGGTCGAGCCGAACCGTGAAGCCAGGTACGATGGCGCTGAGGGGCCGATCGCACTGCAGAAGACGTTCGTCGCCATCCTGGAAGAGATGCGCGATCCGAACGTGAAAGAGACACGATGGCGCTGAGAGGCCGATCGTGCTGCATAAAAATGGTGATGATCATCTCATGGCCCCCGGCCTGTCGGTGAGTGATAATCGTCTCACGGCCCTCGGCCGTGCTGGTGATGTGTCAAGTCTCTCTCCTGATTGGCTGTGAGAAGCCGATCGTCTGCCAGGACTCCATCCGGGAAGGAATGGTGAGCCTGAAATAAATCTGGGTGATGTCCCTCCTATCTGACCTGAGGAGCTAGTCTTCGTTCGTCTACCGTATCCGTGGTCCTATGTACGGACCGCTAAGCAGTGTACACTCGGCACGCACAGACTCCGGTAAAGAACTGGTTCATCGTGTCTGATCCATGGAGCTGGTCTTCGTTCGTCTACCGTATCCGTGGTCCTATGTACGGACCGCTAAGCAAGGTACACTCGGCACGCACAGACTCCGGTAAAGAACTCGGTCTTTGTTCTTCCCAAGTTTCGTGAGTACTGGTCTCCTGGTTTCGCAGGAGACGTTCGTCATCCCAACTATGAGAAGGAACAGGTTTATCCACGTCGGGATTCTCTATTCTTCGTTCGTCCCTGTCGTGGTCCTACTAATCTTCTTACTTCGAAGAAGACGTTCAGTCATCCAACGATCGCAAGGAGGAACAGGTTTATCCACGTCGGGATTCCCTATTCTTCGTTCGTCCCTGTCGTGGTCCTACTAATCTTCTTTACTTCGAAGAAGACGTTCGGTCATCCAACGATCGCAAGGAGGAACAGGTTTATCCACGTCGGGATTCCCTATTCTTCGTTCGTCCCTGTCGTGGTCCTACTAATCTTCTTACTTCGAAGAAGACGTTCGGTCATCCAACGATCGCAAGGAGGAACCGGTTTATCCACGTCGGGATTCCCTGCTTCGTCGTCCCATGCTCGTGGCCCTACTAGCCTTCTGCTCTGGCAGAAGGTGTTCGTCGAACCACGGGTCATGGGAGGAACTGGTTTATCTTGCCGAGGTTCCCTTTGGTACGTCTAGCCCCCCCCACGTTCCTACTAGCCTCCGCGTCGGGAGACGTTCGTCATACGCGGCGAAGGAAGATCAGGCATACCTCGTCAAGACTCCCTCTCTCATAGGAGCTTCTCTCTCCCCTTCTCCCCATCTTTTTTTTTTTTTTTTTTTTGAGGGAGGAAAATACGTTCGTCGGTTTCCAAGAATGACCACAAGTGATGTCACACGTAATGGTGGTGGGATACCAAAATGAAGCAGATGACGAGGCGATGGAAATGCTGGTCGTCATGCGAAGGCGACGGTCACCCTCCTGGAGGGGAGGGGTGAGCCCGATTGCTAACTCAAGAAGGTCGGCATCGGGAGCCGATATATAATGATCATAATGTCGCTGAGCAGTCGGTCCTGATAAGGAGATGACAATAGTGTCCGATCAAGCCGATATATCCAAGCAACGGCTCTCATCCACGCAGCGCGGGGATGAAACCGGTCTTCAAAAGATAAATATGTCGTGCCAGGAGGCCGAACATAACATGATAGTGTCGGCAGTAAGAGGCCGACCTGAAAGAATCAAGCAATGGTCCTCGTCCGCGAGGGGCAGGGACAAGGCCGGTCTTCAAAAGATAAACACGCCGTGCCGGGAGGCCAGTCGTGATATAATAACATCGACAATGAGAGGCCGATCTGAGAAAACAAGCAACGGCCGTCATCCGCGCGGAGCGGGGATGAAACCGGTCTTCAAATATGGAAAGAACGCCGAGCCGGGAGGCCGGTCGTGATATAACGGTGTCGGCAATGAGAGGCCGATATGAGAAAACAAGCAACGGTCCTCATCCGTGCAGTGCGGGGACGAGGCCGGTCTTCAAATAAGATAAACACGCCGTGCCAAGAGGCCGGTCGTGATATAATGACGTCGGCAATGAGAGGCCGATCAAGTGTATCCGTGCAACGGCTCTCATCCGCGCAGCGCGGGGATGATACCGGTCTTCAGGTGATAAACACGCCGTACCGTGAGGTCGGTCGTGATGTAAGGATGGTCCCACGACCCTCGGCCGTAGTGGTCTCCTCTAGGCCACCGACTCCTGGTGTGGAGATGCTCGTATCACGGCTCTCAGCCGTGATGGTTTCCTCTTGGCCCTCGGCCTCTGGATGATGGATGATCGTCTCACGGTTCTTCGCCGTGGCAGTTCCCTCTAGACCCTCGGCCTCTAGGTGTTCTTCCTAGGCCATCGGTCTCTGGGGTGGAGATGCTCGTCCCACGGTCCTCAGCCGTGATGGTCTCCTCTTTAGCCAGCCCTGCACGTCTTCAAGACTCGGGCCGAGCGTCTTCTAATCATTTCGCTCCAGCGCGCCGAGTGGCTTCAGCTACGCAATAAGCATGATAACGGGCCGCACGGCCCGACAATAAATATGCACACATAACCACCTGCATGGCCTTCTCTCTAACACCCACGATTACCGGCCTATGGGTCATCGTGACCCTCGGCCCGGCTCATCGTGCGGGGTTAATGGACGTAGCAGCTCGCGGCGGGGCCAATTAGCAGCCCGCCGGACGTCACATAGAAATATTCATCGGTCTGTGAGTTTTCAAACTCAGACCCAAGTTGGTCGCACCGCCCTCGGAAACACGAGGCCGAGCGCTTTGGTGCCCTCGGGGCCCCCACAGGCCATGTTTGGCAATAGTCACTTCGTGCCTAATGGCGTAGATGGTACTAGGGTACGATCGTCGCTTGAGCACTTGGTGCCGTGCGGACTAATGCGTAACCCCCCAAATTAAAACGCGTCATCGGGGCACTACCCTCTGGAGACGCTCAGATCGCTAATCAAAGCCGATCGAGAGTGGGCTAATCGAACCCACCAACAATTAAATATTTAATAAAAAAGTTGGCTGAACTGATTATCACTAGAGCTTCGCTCTGCATTATTTAATTCGGGACATTTTATCCCTAATAAATAATAATGATATAACCGGTAATAGCAATGATACTTTCCTATCAAAGGCCATTCAAGTATACTCCGTTCGCTAATTAAAGCCGATCGGGAGCGGCCTAAGGGCTCACAACAATCAGTCATTTAATTTAAATGACGGTGAAGCTAATTATCACTTAGAGCATCGCTCGGCATTATTTAATTTCGGGAAGTCTTATTCCCTATTAAATAATGGTGATAAAAAATACTAGCAATACTAATATTTGAACAATTAATGTACCAATATTGAAGTATGGGTATGGGTACTTAACTGAATAGGCTCGGCCAGACTGATATCTTGCAGTAGTGAAGATTGAGCTCATTTCCCCAATTTTGACCCGGTCAAAGTTCCTCCAAAGAAAATTGGCTCTCCACTGCCTGGCCCTTATCTCTCGGACGTGGTCTGCTGAGCACCAAGGCATCTGGTTGATGTGCAGTACCCCATATCCTCTGGAAAGCTGGCTGAAGCAACGGTTCACCAACCCAAGGCCAAACGTCGGAGGTATCGACATCTGGCTGGAGGTTGAGCTGAGACGGAGAAAGGGTCGGCGTCAGGCGATGGCGCTGCAGCGGCAGTAGAGAGGCGAGCCAGGACCGGCGAAGAAGCAGAGCGTCTGCGGCGGAGGAGTGGCTGTCAGGGTCCGATTTTCTTTCTCCGCCATCTCCCCTGAGTACTACTCCGCCCCTGCAGATCGTCAAGAACCACTGGGTTCGTGGGGACTGGTTTAAACGGACCTGGGAGTTGCCAGTGATGGGTGCGGCACCGGGCGAGTCCCGAGGAACGGTGAACTCTCCGGCCGGCGGCGGCGGCGGCGGACCATCAGCGGTGCAACGAAACCTGGGTCGTCGTGGTGATCTTCTACCGTATTCAGCGAACTCCAGCAGGACAGTCAGCTCCAGACGATACACGGCCGCAGGAGGTGACAGACGCTTCCAGCTTAAATCAGGGAGAAACCCAGATTCTTCCATTTTTCCTCCCTTCTTCCTCCTTGCTTGGTCGATTGGGCAGGTACTGCTGGCAGCCATATTACTGCCTCAGATCCGGGGCTTCCCAAGACCGCGGTTCCAGATTTTTTCTTCTTCTTGCTGAAATCAGTGCATTCTCGTATGAAATTTGTGTAGAACACATGAATCTTTTTTGACAGATTCCCACAGACGGCGCCAGTGTTGAGTTTAATCCAACACGATATAGTAAATATATGTATAAATGTGTATGAACAAGCTATTTTTACGTGGAAACCCGGAAAGGGAGAAAACCACGGGACTTTTTAGGCTAATGTCCAAGCCGTCTCTTTCTCATTAGGACTCTCCTCACCATTACATAATACATTTTGAGCTCCCATTAATGGAGTCTTGTAAGCTATTCTAGA
This sequence comes from Cuscuta epithymum, assembly GCA_945859915.1. NCBI lineage: Eukaryota > Viridiplantae > Streptophyta > Magnoliopsida > Solanales > Convolvulaceae > Cuscuta > Cuscuta epithymum. Next base: position 2,764,518 of record CAMAPF010000024.1, read on the forward strand.
GGAAGAAGGAAGAAGAAGAAGATCCATAATTTGGAGGCTAAACTCCCTATTTATAGACAAAGGGGAAAGAGTGCTCTCCACCCTAATGGGCCAAACGGGCCAATATTGGGCCTAATGGGCCAAAATGGGCCTATCTGCTCGAGCTCCGTACTGGGTAATGTCTTGGGCTCCTGAACAGTAATAGGCCGGGATAATATATCCCAACACCAGCAAACCCTGAATTAGCTTTACATGTTCCTTTGACGAGAAATTTCAAGAGTTGTAATGATTGTGGTTTATTTTGAAAGAAAAAGACGAGTACCAGAGTGGAATTTTTCAACAGCCATAATATCGGAAATTAACTGTGTTTATATGGTTTGAATATGTGATTTTGTAGTTGTTAAGGAAGTCATTTTTTACATTTATTTAAGCAAAAATAAGAGCGCTAATGATGGAAGAAATGTAAAGAAGTAACATAATTGCTATTGAAATAACACGCTAATGAAAATTAAAGCAGAAAATTAAATGAGCTGCAATTGGATAAGAATCCCTCCCTTTGACACCAGTCATCAAAGCCTACAAGTTGCAACAATATTGAAGATACCAGTTGAAAACCACCCATCCAAAAAAATAACAATCGTGACAAATTATCTCTTTGAAGAAGCAATGGCAAACTTCCAAGTTAAATCTACTCCCGATCTCGGCTCCAAGTCGAGGGCTTCATTTGAGCTCAATTTAAGTAGTCGTTTTGGAGTTGGGATTACTTAATACTTAGTTGAGCAAACGGCTCACAATCTCAAATCTCAATCATATTCTGAAGATTCATCTGAATGAGACTTGAATCATATCACAACCCGTCATTTTTACACACACACACATTAATGCACACACATATTGTAGATAATGTGTAGATAAAGAAGATTACAATAAGATTACTGGTTTAATCACTTTAATATGCTTCAAAGCCACTGGGTTAGATGTGGACCTGGTCCGGTTTGGTTCCGGTCGGGGACCGCCCGGTCCCCGGGAAATTTTATGGAGCCCGGGCAGGGGCGGATGTACGTATTGAGTAATGGGGGCACATGCCCCCAATAAAAATTAACTACTGAGCTAAATATATGTATATGAAAACTTTTTTTTGGTAGAAGAAATAGATTTGCCCCCATTAAAAAGTTTATGTTGCCCCCAATAATAATATGGAGTATATAATATTAATACAAGATGGATCATGATGATTCATGATATGTATAGCCGTGCTTTACGCATTTTAATGATAAATAGTTAAACGGACTAAATATAAATTAAAGGGATGTAAATTGATACATATGAAACTCAATTAAACATTTCATGAGCAAGATGTTAATGGTACAACAAATAAAAATAGTTTTTGTCAATAGTTTGGTCAGTTTCCATAATCGTAAATATAAAATACCATACCAATTAAAAATGATTTTCTGTTTAGTAATAGTTTATTTGGTTATGACCGGTTATTTAGGTAATATTTGTAAATGTCAATGTCAGCAAATATTTTATGGGAAATTACCCTAAATAGAAGTATATATGTTTTGATAATACAAAATAGAATGCCGATGTTTTTCTTTCAAAAATAGGAGTCGTTACTGCCACAATTGAAAAATATTGTCATAGTTGAAAAGTATTGTCATGGTTGAAAATTACTACCATTACTGATACGATACTACGGAGTCGTGAATATTGTCATGTTCTTGCAACTATTTGATAATAATGACTACAAAATAGCAGTAAATATTGTCATGTTACTCCTATTTCGGAAAGAAAAACATAGCAATCTTATATTGAAATTCCAAAATCTTTACTTTTTGATCTAATATTCTAAAAAAAAAATTGACACACAATAAATAAAACATTACTAATAGAGCTCAGATTAGATTAGCTATAGTTTTTTCGTTAACTTTTTTTATAGAAAATGCGCCCCCAATACATATTATTTCTGGATCCGCCACTGAGCCCGGGATTGGCCCTCAGAGCCGGCTATAGGGCCAGTTGCCCCAGGCAGCCTTGGGTCTCAAATTCCCATAGGGTCTCAAAATATAAAAAAGATATTAGTAGTATGACTGCTAGTATTAGAAACAGCTCAAGCAGATCGGCAATTCCTTATGCCCTTGTCACCTCACAAACCCAAACCGGAAAACAAACTTTCCGCCCACAGCGGCCGCCTTCCAATATCAACGATTTCTCAAGGGGGAATTCTAATTAAATAAAGCCCCTAAAATACTATTCACAGCCTCCAACTATAAGAAATTATTATTTTATCCTTGCATCTCTTATGTGAAGTCGCTGAACATAAGCTTTCTGCGAACTACTATCTCCCTGTGAAGCTTTCATCTCCTTGCAAAAAGTGTTGGTTTCTGCTCAATCACCCAAAAATATCGTCCACCATTATTGGTAGTTTTAAGGTGCATCCAGTTCATGGAATATCCATTTATGCCTAAATGAATCCAAGGTCAGTTCCTCTTGGACTACAAGCCGCTACTCTTCTTCTAGTCGGGATTGGCTTCACCATTTTCTTGGGATGAGGGAAGCAATTCAATGTGGTTCAATCCGTTGTTTTACTGATTTTAAGCATGTCTGTAGCTCCCGGAGAACTAGTCAGCGAGATAGTCACGATAGGGCTGTAAAAGGTTAAACTAGGAATATTTAATAATTGCGGCTGTAAAAAGTAAAATTGGGGCTGTATTTAGAATTACCCTTTCTCAAGGGCATTGACGTGGCGACGCCACCCAGCAAGTGCAAAATTTCTGTCCGACAACCGCTTACTTCTTTTCACCATTTGATTTTGAACTCTATTCTTCTATTTCTCTCATTACTTTGTGCGTACTTATGGATGTTTGTAATTACTTGTTGATTGCTTTCCTTTATAGCCTGATACATTTCAAGTTTGATTATAATTAAAAAGCCTTTTTATGTTTTCAATTGCGTCTACATGTCTAAAAATAAAAAGAGTAAAGCGGTGAAGCTTTTTAATTTGCTTATGCCGATTTTGAGAAGGCCCTTTTTATTTACTTCATATGTGTTTCCAAGGCTACTGTGAAGGTTTGTACTAAATCAGTATATATGAAACAATTTATAAATTATTGGGTTATATGAGCATATTGCTTCTTGGTGTTCTAGATTGGCAATTTAACTAATTTCGTATAATTGCATTATGATAATAACATGAAATAGTTTTGTGTTGTCCTTGGTAATTTTGCACTTAAAAATCAAGAAAAATAAGCCAATAGGGTTTCATGAAGTACAAGTTACTGTACACTTTGCATATCATTATAAATCGGGAAAAGAGGCAAATAAGCCCTCGAACTACTCAAAAAAGTGCAAATAAGCCCTTTTATAGAAGGCTTCGTTTGTCTATCGTCATTTGGGGAGGTTCCCGGTGGAATTATTTGATGAAATTTTTTGAGCATCTTATTCAATAAGTCTAGTTTAGTCATACCGAATTTCAACTAAAAAATCAATCGGGAAGATAGTCAAATGAATTTTTGAAGATAACTGCGCAGTTAAACAACGCAGTGTAGTTCCGAAAGTCATTTGAGTGCCTTCCCGGTTGAATTTTTAGCTGAAATTTGGTATGGATAAACTAGACTTAATGAAGAAGATGTTCAAAAAAATTCATCAAAAAATTCCACCGAGAACCTCCCCAAATGACGATGATCGGACAGAACCTCCTACAAAAGGGCTTATATGCACTTTTTTTATTAGTTCGAGGGCTTATTTGCCCCTTTTCCCTTATAAATCTGATTTGTAAATATAAACATTTTTCGTCTAGGGCCTCCAATTTGTTCAAGCTGCCCTTGTCGGCCCACTGTGATCTGGTTACGGCTCCCCCCACCTCCTTTTTCAAATTACTTATTAATAATAGTGTGAAAATGCCAAAAGAAAAACTCATTTGAGTGCATAACATTTGAATAATTAGCACATTTAAAATTATTGTTCCAATAATGAAAAATTATTGTTCCAATTTGACAAATTGAAGGACATGACATATACAACAAATTTCAAATAATTACAAATATTACAACGGTAGGCATAGTCTTATTCAATATGGAAATAGTGCATACCATTTAATAATACACAAACACAATACAAATATGTCATGCCATAATCATAGTCTTATTCAATAACAAAATAGTGCATAACATTTAAATGATAAACACAAACACAATACAAATATGTTATGCCATAGTCGCTGCCTTCGTGTTTTCCATTGTACACATAAAACATGTTGTTTGACATGTTCTTATAGGTAGCGTAGTAAATTAACATTTCCTCCATAACAGATATGAAAGAATTGGAGATAAAATGATAAACACTTATAAGAGAGCAGTCGTGTAGAATGGTCAACCGTCACCATTGGGGTGCTAGTTGGCTCCAAAGAGCCGTTGGGTTGCCAGTCAATAGGAAAATAAGAGTGTTATTTAGACAATAATTAAATAAGATAATTAAATAAGAGGGTCATCGATGATAAGTGTGATGTTATAAATATATTATTTTTAACATTTGATGATTAATTTATCATTTAAAAGTGTTGTTTTTTCTAAAATAGAAATGTGAAATTTTATATGAGATGTCCAAAAAAAGTGGGAACCTTAAATCGAATAGGGCTCGGTCGCATTTTTTGGCACCCGGGACCGGGTAATACGAACCGGGGTTCCCGGTTCCGGTCCACCCGGGACCGGAAAACCGGTCTCCCAACCGGTCTCAAGACCAGTGCGGATCATGCCGGTCCCAATCCAGGGCCGGTGACCCACTGTGTTAGATTTATTTTACATTCCATCTAAAATAGTGTGTTGATTGCCTACTCAGAATAGCAGATACAAAATGGTATTATAGTCCATCAGCACATCTAATTACAATTCTCATTGCACAATCAATATTTTAGCTAAATATTTCCTGAAACCGGAAGTTCTAACCCGCGGCGGGTTGACCGGGCGTTCCGGTTTCTCGAGCAGCGCACAGTAGCTGATGAAGGTGTCAACACTGACATGCAGCCTGAACTGAAGAGCAGTCAAAAACTTCATCTCCAGCTTGTTCAGTTCTGAGTTTGAGATCCCTCCAACCTTTGCGTAGTATCCATTATTATAACAGCTACAGAAGAAGTGACATAGAAGATCGTTAATTTGATATGATGTCAAATATGTATCCACTAGTCTAGTCATATTTTGCTGCGACAATAGGTGGTGGTGGGTTGACTTGAGAGTGGCCTGGCTAGCCCCACTCGTACATGCACTTTGTGTTTGCCATAATTCTATAATATTGTTCGGGCCCGAGCCCGAACCGCCGGTGGCCGGTTCCGGTTCCGGTTCCGGGCCAAACCGGGCCGGGCCAAACCGGTCTTTTTTTTTTTTTGATTTTGGTTCTCCTATTTAACCCCCTACCCCTCCCCCTCAACTCCAAACCACCTCAAATGGCCCAAAATACCTAATCCAATCCAAAACTTAAAAATTTTTCAAAAAAAAAAAATTAAAATCCGGCCCGGCCCGGGCCCGAACCGGCCGGGCCGGTTCACCTAAAGCAGGGCCCGAGCCCGGACCGCCCATCACCCGGGCCGGGCCAAACCAAACCGACGGACCCACCGGGCCCCGGGCCGGGCCAAACAGTAACCGGGCCGGGCCGCCCGGCCCGAGTCCACCCCTAGTTTTGTATATCGGAACGAGGGACAGAGTCTGGGCGCTGGATCAGTACTAAGAATATTTTTGTGGAAAAAATTACACAAAACTTTTTTACCTTAAAAATTAAGACGTTTTTTAAATTTGGATGAATTAGGTCTAGGTTGGTTCCCTCTAACTCCGCACCTATTCGGAACTCTTCAAATTTGTGCACGATTATTGATCTAAATGAGGATGTTTTTTATTAGACTTTTTACTCCATATTTTATGATAGATCATATACTTCTGACAAATGTAAAATACATATAGAATACATGTTTACTAGTATCATTCAAATGAGGTCGGACCCGATCAGTTGAGTTTGAGACCAATTTAGAAAAAAAATCATGTTTATTACGGAGTATCATTTTGTGACTTGTGGTTGCTCTTTTTAATGAAATAAAACAAAATGTCTAGAAAAAACGGTTTTGGACTTTTGGTTGGCCTATGACAAAATTTGTTTGATTATGATAATTAAGAAATACCTTTCAAAAAAATTACCATAATAAAAACCTAAAATAAAAATAATGGAGCAGAAAATTGGGAATGGTTCCAAACTAGCACCAGTACACTTCTTTTCTGTATCGATATTCACTTCTCTTGTTTCCATTACCATTTACCAATAATTCCAATATTTGGGAACTTTTTCAAATTCTAAAGGACCATTTTCTTTTGCTTTCCTTTCTCAGTCTCACTTTTCACCTTCACTTTGACAAAGTTTCTTTTCCTACCGAAATTTGCGGGAATGATTTGAAAAGGGTACGGTACGGTGCGCCACATCGACCCAACTTTTATTGATACACCAATGCCACTTATACATAGTATTTGTAAGTCACATTTTACACGTTTGTCAAATTGTTTGTATATAAACAATTTAACTGATATTTTGGGAAGAAAATTATTTTTTGCACAGGTAAAATCCAAAATTGTTTGTATCACAAACATTTTTTTTTGTCTATGCAAAAAATGATTTTCTTCACAAAATACCAGTCAAATTGTTTGTATACAGACAATTTGATCGGCGTGTAAAATGTCAATAGCATCGAAATGAAATAAATTCAAACTCGTGATATCCTTTGAAACGTAACAGTGATGCTATTGAATCACAAAACACTTGACTGGTGAATTAATCTTTAAGACATGGATTTCATCGTTAAACGTGTAAATAATTTGGGAAATTGATTTTCATATTTTATGTTTACATATAATATTTTGATTTGTGTCATAACTTAAAATAAATTTTACACTAATAACATCTCTAATGCAACACTATGAATGATGTATAGGATCATACTGTATATAACATGAGTGACATAGAAACACAAAACTTTTTGTGCTAATGTGCTACTCCCTCGGTATCTATTTATTTGACTCACTTTCTCTTTTGGGACGTATCAAAATAAATGTCTCATTTCCCTTTTTGGAAATAAACTCACCCAAAAAGCAGCTACAGTACCGCTACAGTACCAAAAACCTTCTACTTTACATATATTTGCCTTAAACTACGTGAAAAAACATACGGGTCAATTAAATTGATACGGAGGGAGTACTACGTATCTTAAAAGTTTAGTCAAAAAGTCTAATAAGTAATAATCAGAATAAGTGAAAGAGATTGCAAACAGAAGTTTACCCATCGTCGAGGAACTTGGCGGCCAACATGATGGAGGTAATCAGAAGGCGGTGAACGTTAAGTGACGTCAGCACGGCGCCGGTCCGAGCAACGAACCGGTCCAGGTAAACGTAAGCAACCACGAAACAGGCCGGGCTGCAGTTGGAGTACCTGAAGATCCGGTCCACGTACTGACCCACGCTCATGGAAGGAGCCCGGCTGCCATGGAAAACCGTGACGTCAGCAGAAACAGAGGACCCACCCCTCTGCTTCTCATTCTTCTTCATCGTCTTCTCCAGAACTGACCCCAGAACCGACACGATCTTTGGGGGTCCCACGCTGTTCTTGTCGTTTTCTGCTAGGCCCAGGCCCAGCAGGTTTGCGTATTCGCCTGTTGCGGAAATGCGGGTTGTTATGCTTTCCTTCTCGCCTTCATGAAGGCTCAGAGCTTGAGCTCCTCCTCCCATGGCGGAAGGGGTTATTTTTCTGTGCTGTTTGTACTGTTGTGGGGAATTTTAGTTCTTTGGTGCTTTTTGTTTGTTGTTTTGATTGCTTTTGATTTAAGGAGGAATTTTGGCTGTATTTCACGTTCGAGAATTGGAAAAAGTGGGACATCATTTTGTCTCCCCAATTGACCCTATAGGACGTGCCACTCTGCTACCTACAATCATTTTTCACCCAAGGAAAATGATCTCTCAAATTTGGTATCACATACTACCTCCGTCCCAAAAAGAGTTACAAATTTGACTTTTCTTAATCAAACAGTCTCGTTTTATTAACTTAATTAGGATGTCAATTTTTAATTATATTGTAATTTGGAGTTTACAACTTTGAAGAGATTTTAATGTAGTTTTTGAATATGTAAATTTTAATTATTAAAAATTGAATTAATTATCCATATGGAGGGTTGACTTTTATTATTGGTTGACCAAAAATTGTTGACTTTGCAAAACAAATTGGGACGGAGGGAGTATCATTTCTTCTTCCAAGAAATGAATTTTTCGACATTCAATTTTGAATAATCATATTTTTAATATGAATTTATTTTGAATATGAAAATTATATGAAATGTTTCTTATTCAAAATATATTCATAAATAATATAAAGTATGAGAGATTGTCGAAAACGGACGGTTGCTGAAGAGGTTCAAACAGCGATCTAATCCATTAGATTTCTTCACTTCGAGCGGTTGATGTACGTCTAAAGCCTAAATGCCAACGCCCGCCTTACAAGTTTTATTATATCCGAAATACAAGATTTAATCCCTTTTGTCTGTAGATTAGCTACTAGTTTTTTTATATTTCTTTCTTAGTTTTTCATGATGTTCTTGAAGAAGAAAGCTCATTTCTTCCAGTTGTTTGATGTTTAGGTAATATTTCATTTATATTTTTACGCCCTTTTACATTCAAAACACTGTAATCTTGATTAATATGAGTATTAGAGGCTAAGGCCTAATGCTAAGGTTCGGGATAAACCTCTATGCACATTTGTTCTTGATATTTGTTCTAAGTCAATATATTATGATTTATTTTTCTTAAATTTAAGTAGACATCCATTTTAGGCAATATAAAAGTATAACCGCATTTGATATGAAGTAGTAACGTTAAAATATCAATTGATACTAAAAGAGTAATTCACATTGTTGGGATATTAGGGCTCAACCCAATAACCCGGCCAAGAATATCCTTAAAGCCCAAAGAAGCAGCGGAGCCCAATGAATACCAGGGAATTCTCGAACGGGTTTTCACCGGTCGGGAATGAACCGTTCAGTAGCTCCCAAATGGGTTAGATTCAGTACTTGACAAATAACAAACATCACCCTTGGTTGCTAATTACGTTAGCCTAAAGAGCCGACCGAGGAGGCCTTGCAAGTGGCAATGGCGCATTTAATGATAGAGTATGGGCACTCAAGTGGAGGCATGAGTGTTGCAAGTGTCAAAGGGATCAGCCAGTCAGAGTCGGCCAAGTTATCCATCCCACCTACCACTTCTAGTATAAATAGTGGTATTTATTTCATTGTAAGAGGTTAACATTTTTATACTCACTAAAGGGATTAAATCCTGTATTAGCATTTTGGAAATTGGAACTTCACTCTAGTCTTTGTATTAGCAACTGGACCGTACTCCCGTTCAGCCATTTCCCTGTAATTCGCATAATTACGTTAATACAATTGGGCTATTGAGTCATCTAATTTGTTGATTCACTATCTTGATTATTTCTATTGGAGAAGCACTTTTTGGTATACAAAGGTTTATGCTGAGCCTTTGAATCTAGACGAATTAACCTCAATACACATTTTACCCTTTTTAGAATTAAATCTATATATACAACTACATTGCATAATATCTAGAGGTTTATATATTTTCAATTAATGGGACAATATAGTTTGTTCTCTATAAAAAAATATACAAAGTATTGAGGATAAAAATACACCCAGTCTTGTATTGTGCGTGTGTGTTATATTAATATTCAACGGAGTTACTCTAGATGAATGTGAGTAATAACGGAACTTACACTAGGGAAAACCACACTCACACTACCTTAATCGGAGTCATAAGATTTGACAAAGTTGCCTCGGTCATTTTATCTTGATAGAACAACGTTTTCCCGTGAAGTTGCCTCGGGATTTTTTACTACATCGGTACTTACATATACTTGCAAGTTTAGTCCGACTAAAAACACTAAAATTTTAAAATTAATACTAAGCAAGTGTTAGTTTATACAACTTTTTTACCTATTCATTGAACTGTTTTTAAATTTTGAACTGTTCTTTATACAACTGTTAGTTTTGTGCTAGTGTTCGAAATTGATAGGAATACATGATTTGATTATGAAATTACATTTGATGATTTCACTTCATCTATCGGCTGAGCAAGAAATGAGTTTAAGTAATATTTGTTTTTAAATAATTGTGAGTTTTATATATTTGATGAATTATAGAAGTCTTTTCTTTATTATTAAATTTTGTATTATTTTTATTATGCATTTGAGTTCTCATAGAATTTGTTTCTACAATTTTTATAGAAGAGGCCGCAATAGATTCTCGCCCCTGTACTCGTCTGAAATACTCAGTTTTCCTCTAAATTAAAAAGGCTCCAATTCATCCTGAACTAAAAAATACTCACACAAAGAAATTACCTCTCTTTAAGGTTCCCAAATGTGTGTGTGTGTGTATATATATATATACTCTTCCGGTCAGGTATACCTGACCGGAGCCCCGTCCGGCCTCCTCCATTTGGGGGCCTTCCCGGTGGTATTTTTTGCTCAAATTTTTTGTGTAGGTTCCTCATCAAGTCTAGTTCATCCATACCAAATTTCAGCCAAAAATTCAATCGGGAAGGTCGTCAAATGATTTTTGCAAGTTAACTGGTCCGGACCAGTTAACTTGCAAAAATCATTTGACGACCTTCCCGATTGAGTTTTTGGCTGAAATTTGGTATGGATGAACTAGACTTGATGAGAAACCTACACAAAAAATTTGAGCAAAAAATACCACCGGGAAGGCCCCCAAATGGAGGAGGCCGGACGGGGGGGGGGGGGGGGGGGTCCGGCCTGGCCGGACCTGAATAGTTGTGTGTGTGTGTGTGTGTATATATATATATATATATCAATTACATTCTACTTTTTATGTTGGTTCACCCCCTAAAATTTAACATTGATGTCGTCGGTGAGAACTATAGACAAATAGCCAAACACCGGGACTATAGCATCTATAAACCAACAACCTCATCCAAACCGATTGGAGGTGGAAATATGGTACCTTCAGAAGAAAGAACACCCACTAAAAAACAAACAGGGTTGTCCAATGAATTTAGAGGTCCTGATTCCAAATGTAAATTTAAGGCCCCACGTATGCATAAAAATAAATTCACAAGTTTCAGGCGACCTTGTCGCCTTTAAAGCAAAATTATCCATCACATTCTTGTACTCAATCTTCAAGTATGTTGTTATTGTTAATAATTATAGGTTGATTGCACTCAATTTAAGACTATAGTAGCTGAGCAGGGTAAAACTAAAAGGATTGTGTGTGAAATAAAGGTATTTAAATAAAGAAGTGCAGTATTTTTTTAGTAAAGTGTTCATATAACCTTTCGTAGAATATGCTTCCAAATACATGTACTAATGTTTCCCCTTCATCTTTACTTTGGTATCAAATAAAGATGATGTTTAATTGTTGTTCTAGAGAAATTGAATCTCGTTGTTTCTTCCAAATACATTCTACTATTATTTTCTTCTCTATGTTTGGCTTGCCTTTTTCCCATCATTTGCAATGGAGCCAAATATTCACTATTTTTTGGCTTGAGAATATGATGGAACAAAGCAAAATGACTCATTAAACTGTCTGCGCTTCTTTGTTATGGAGCAATAGTCAGTCTATGCAATTTAGGACGCAATTTTCACTATGGGTCATACGGAAAATAGTCTCTCTGTGCAGCTGCGCTTTAGCACAGGGGTAAGACTGCGTACATCCCCTTACCCTACCGTAGGTGGGTTTGTGGCAATGGGGTAATGCTGATGATGTTTGGCTTGCCTTCTATTGAGAAACATACATTGAAGCTAGCATTACAATCTTCTCAATTTACTATGATTTTGATTAAACCCAAAGTTCATTGATAAGGGAAAACATGTGAGTGGGGCGTGTAGTATTGTGGGTGTGAGAGTATGATCGACTAAATCTTGAAATTGCACTTCACAAGTTAACAATTTTTTCTCCCGTTTCGGTTTGTATTACATTTTCCCTCATAGTTGGTCTAATACGATTGTTGCAGATTATCCCATATTCCTCTAATGAACACGTCAACAAATGTCTCTCTTAAGATATGAAAATAACTACCATGTTTATATTAAGTATTTATTTTTTACATGGCAACTAGTTCAAATGTCAATACTATTAGTCCCAATGCTACGTGTAATTATACACGAGTAGTGACTGAATAAACATAGTTGTTTTTATTTTCTATCCTTCAATTTTCTAGTTTTGTGGAAAGAGGAGAATTATTGAACCTGCTAAACACCACAAAGGAGTCCAAACTTTTCACTTTTTACACCCTCATATTCGTGACTTGTGTTTCTGAATTGATCATGCAAGTTGTTGTACTTTTTATGATGATTGTTGAAGTTCAATAATTGAATATAAGGTATTTTAGATGAAGTGGCCCAACTCAGCTAGTTGTTGTCTCGCTCTCTCATACGTGAGGTTGCGGGTTCAGTCATGTTCGAAACTCCATTGAGGGAGATTCAATCATGTTTACCCCAGGTTCCCCAGTCGCCTCCACTTAACCCCTCGAAAAAAAAAAACAGGTGTTTTAGATGAACTGTGTATATCTAATGTTTTTTATAATGTATATGGAATCAACAATAAAAGGGTACAACTATAAAGGGGTGTTGCATCACATTGAAATGCATACTTTTACTCTCTAATCTCTATACATTATTGTGTTCCTACATTAAAATGAGTCTAGTTTAAGTTACCGTATCAAGAAAAAATATGGAAGATGATATGTAAAAATTGTTAAAATATTTATTTCTTCTTTTGAAAAATTGAACCCTTTTTTGCCATCTTATATTTCTTAAAAGTTGGACACATTACATTTATATCTCTACGAAAATATATACTTTGCGTAAATGTTATTCAAAATGAATTACATTGGGAATTTGTTTATTCGCACAATGAGTGGAGAAAAGATTAGTTCTTTATCAATCAAAATAAAATAATCCGTATTCAAGAGCATTGGTGGACACATAATTTTCTTATTTATAAGGAAGTCATAGAAATGACAAATTGTGTATGTCACAAATCAAAATGATTTTGCCATTACATTGGGTGATATATAACAAAATGATTGAGAAAAAGAATATTCATTTTAAAAGTGATAATGGGTTCGCTTATTTAACATATGTTTTAATCAAAATAGTTTGGGATTAGAAAGTTTCTTTTAATGGATGTCAACATAATGTTTATTTCATATCTTGATAATGTCAAATTTGGAAGAGTAATTATTGTATTTTCTCTAATTAAATATGAGTAATTATCGTCATTCTTGAAAAATATGGTCAATTATGACATTAATATTGACATATTAAAGTCTATATGTTAAAAATATGACAAATTTTAGTGTGACAGTAAATCATTCTTATTTAGGAAAACATGTTTTACTCATGTTTTTAAACTTAGGCATTGTTTTACTCTTATTTAAAAAAAAATCTGGTCAATTGAACTTATAACAAACTATTGTCGATCCTCAATGTATAGATTAATTTGTATTTTCTATATCAAACACATATTGAATATGTCGGTACTAAAAGACGCATAAATATATGTCAAAAATTGTGTTATGTAACACATTGTTCTACTCTTATCTCATATTCCTCTAATGAACTCGTCCACCGATCTCTCCGTTAAGATATGAAAATAATTACAATGTTTGTATTAAGTATTTTTTTTACTTGACAATCTATTTAAATGTCAATAACCATTAGTTGCAATGCTACACATAATTAGACACAAGTAGTGATTGAATAACCATAGTTGTTAAAAAAGGCGCTAGTCTGGACGCCAACCCAGCGCCTATCGCCTAACCGATAAAGAATGGTGAAATTCAAGGTTCTTAGAGATCTTATGGCTTCATTATGGCGTCCGGGAAAAGGAGTCTCGAACAAAGAGATCAATGACAAAAGGTATCTTGTTCACTTTTTATCATATACAGAGTAGTTGATATGCAGCGTGTGTAGGGAAAGTGGTCAGTGGTTGTTTGAACAGAATCTCTTTATTCTTAGGGCGGTTATGCCGTGGGATATACCACTTAAGATTCCTCCAAATGAAGCTAAATTTTGAGGGCATGTGCATAATTTGTCATATGGCTATATGACTTTAGGAGTGCTAGGAGATGAGGATTGGTAATTTTGTTGGAAAGTTTATCATTTTTTACGAAAGTCAATTTAAAGGAACTTGGGAAGCCTATATGAGATTAGTGTTTGTATGGAGATAGGGAAACCTCTAAAGGTGGGTACAACTCTTAGGAAAGGGCAGGGTGTTGGACACTAGGTGAACTATAAATATGAAAAACTACCCAACTTTTGCTTTATATGCGGAGTTATTGGCCATGCTGAGAAATTTTTCCTTTTGACATATGAGTGTGAAAAAGAAGTGTTAAAGAAATCCTTTGGGATGAGGCTTCGAGCTAGCGGAGGGGGACATCCCCACCCTTAAGGGGGTATTAAGTGGTTGTTTCAAGAGGGATCTTCACCAGGTATGGGTATGAAGAAACAAGAAAATAAGCAGGGCAGAGAGGGTGGAATGGCTGGGCAAACAGAGGCAGGAACATAATTGGGTCATCACTGTAGCTAATTTTGGGAAGAATATGACAGAGAATGTAGGATCAGCTAGTACGGAGGAGGTTCATGGAGACCAAAGCGTAGGAGCCTGTGGGAGAAACAGGAGCACGAGGATTCGAGTGGAGATAACATGGCTCTGGATGAGCCAAAAAACGGGGAAGAGGCAGGTCCTGGACACCAAGCCCGTCGAGAGTTCTAAGGAAGCTTTATGGCAAGGAAGGACAGGTGGGGCTTCTCGTGGTTCTGGGGATGCAACTAAAGTTTAATACTCCCTCTGTATTTTTTTGTTTGCTACAATAGGTGTTCACATTTTTTAAGAGTGAAATAGTAGGGGTAATGAATGGTGTAGAAAAAGTATGAGAGATAGTGGAAAAGAATGAAAGAGGAGATAAAAAGTAAGGTAAGTGTAGTTAAGTATTTTTAAAGGAAAAACTTACCAAAAAGGGAAAGTGTAGCAAATTTCTGAATACATCCAAAAAGGTAAGTGTAGCAAACAAAAAAATACGGAGGAAGTAATATTACTTTTATTATTGTCGTTTATTTTGGTCAGACTGTTTTTGCTTTCGTATTTTATTTTTCGTTATGTCATACTCTTGTATTAGGATTGGGTGATGACATGTCTGTTTTGACCACTTTTGGCTCAGTTATTCCCGTCATAGGATGAGTGAGTCATATTGCTCTCTGGAAGGTGATTGACTCTAAGTATAGTTTGAGGGCTGGCGGTCAGGAGTGGTCCTTTTATCTGTTTGTTCCCTATCTGAATGTTGTGATATCAATATAAACTACCTTCTTCTAAAAACCAATCAAGGGCAAATGGGCAATGGATGATAACCTTATTGAGTATTGGGCTCTCTTCCTATGTGTAGAAAACCCCAATTTGTGCATGTCCGCTTGTGCTAATGGAGAAGGGTCAGATTAGGAAATACTCCGTAGCACATGAGTGAACTTGCAATTGGTTAATTTGCGGGTTTGACTAACGCAATAAGTTAAAAGGTTGCAAAAAATCTTTGATAATTTAATTGTTTAGACATAACAATTGGTAGGCAATATTCTATTCCAGAACGTAAATCCAAAATGTTGCTTTTGCAGCGTTTCTATTTCAGGGGTTCCGTTCAAAAACACTATGACCGAACAACTATTTAAAAAATGACGCTCTCACTTATTGAAAACTTTTAAAAAGGTCAAACCATTATTCTTTTTTGTGCAACACTATTTTCCGAAAACCCATTTTGTCTTCTCAAAAGGGCTCCAAAACTTCACCAATACTAAAAACTTGCACTAAGCTTATAAAAAACCGCTATGTTTTTTTCCATGTCCATGTCCTTAAACTTATCTATTTCTGTGTCATTAAAGCTCTAAAACTTGCACTAATAACAAAACATCGTTTGATTCTTTTTTACAATGCATTTCAAATTAGTGTAGCTAACAAAAAACGAAAAAATGCAAATGTAAAAGGTCAATTATTATTATGCACAATGTCCTTAAACTTATCAATTTTTGTGTCACTAAAGCTCTAAAACTTTCACTAATAACAAAACATCTTTTGATTTTTTTTGACAATGCATATCAAATTAGTGTAGCTAACAAAAAACAAAAAAATGCAAAAGTAAAAGGTCAATTATTATTATGTACAACAATTAAACTGGTGAGCTTATCTCTTGGCCTTAATTGTTTAAATTAATATCAAGAAATATTGTTTTAAAGAATTAAAGACCAAGAGAAAGCTCACAAGAGTATATCAACATAATTGCTGACGGCCAATGCAAACAACAATCTTAGGAGCCGTCTTATATAAAACTTCAATAGTTTTGTAGTTTTAGGTGTGGGAAAAATCTAGAAACTAGGAGGAAAAATTATAAGCGCTATCCTTTCCGTACTTCCGCCAATGGAGTCGTGTTCGAGGCCTTCATAGTGGTGGACCCGGTCCGGTCTGACCGGTTTGGGAACCGGCCCGGCCCGGCCCGCTAATGTGCTGGCCCGGCCCGGCCCGGCCCGGCCCGCTAATGTGCTAGACCGGCCCGCCCGGTTGACCGGTCCTGGTTCCGGGCCTAGGCCCGACCCGGGGTTATATGCACATGAAATCTTGTCTAATTTGGTAGGTGGGTAAGGACTAAGGAGTTAGTTGAATGTGCCTAATTCATTGTAAACTTGTGGTCCACCACTAGGCCTTCATCCTTGAAGAAGCTGGCGGCGGAAATATTGAAATGAATTCCATTCCTGTTAAAAGTACTCTATACTTCCTAAATTAGGGTATTTTTTTTTCATATCACCCAATCTATGAGCTACGTCACCATGTTATTGAATTTGAGTGTGTTTTACATAGTATATAAAATCTGTCACTAGCAAGAGTTGAAACCACGACATTTCAACTTTGTATTGGGGCAAGAACCGCTGAGCTAAGGTATGAACTTCAAAGCCCTAAATTCCCAAGTTCTACATTCGTAAATTGATTGCTTGTTAGTTTATCTGTTATTGATTAATTTGTTAAATTTAAAACCATTAGTTCCTAAAGCTATTATGATTAGTTTTTGAAATTCACTTTGATTGATTAACTTGTGCAACTGAAGTTCCCAAATTCATAAAGACTAGTATTGTACCCGTGCGTTGCACGGGACAATAATACCCCTCCCAGTCCATAAAATTTGACCAAATTTGATTGCCATGCATATTGATAAAAAAAAATTGGGTAATATGAGATTTATGCATGTAAGAGATCGAAAGACTACTTCAAAATGAATTTTTAGGGACAAATAAAAAATGAATTGGCCAAGTTTTGTGAGATCAGGGATTTGTATGTTTTAACTAATTATTTGCATTGGAAGTAGTTATAAAGATATGCTTATTTTGAATGACTATTAGGAAAAAAGATCCAATGATCAAGTGTCTTACTGATGAGTTGATGTGAAGAAATACTCATTACGTATGGAGTATAAAAATCATACGGACTACATTAAAAGATAAAACAGCACATGATAGTTATAATCAGTGGTGTAACTAAAGCAATACTATCCCAGTTTCGAAATAAACATTCCACTTTCCTTTTCGGTCCGTCCTTACAAAAAAAATCTTCTTTTCTTATTTAGTAAACAAAACGGTGCAAATCAGTGTAAAACAATGTTAAAAAGTATCAAACAGTGTCAAACATTACCATTTTATTATATTGTGTGTAATGTGAAAGAGATACTTTTGAATAGGAACATAGGGAATATATTGACTTGGATCGGCACAAAGAGTTTTTTTAAAATCTTTTTACACACACCCTTTTACACTAATAATTTAAACAAAATTAAAATTTAGTGAGAGCTTAAGTTAGCACTCCCAACTATGTTGGTACGCCCCTACAGGTTATAATTATTGTAAGGGTCGAACTTACACAAAAGCATCCACAGATTCTATACAAAAGCAATAAAAAAAACTAATTCTAATATATACTACGTGATACTGTAATACGGAGTACTTGCTACATTAAGGATGTTTTTACTTGGACTGTAATTTGCTGGTCTGGTCTGGTCTGATCTGGTCTGGTCTGGTCTGGTCTGAACTGGTCTGGTCTGGTCTGGTAAGGTCTGGTTTATTTGTATTTTTATAACTATCCAAGTCTGGTCTGGTCTGAACTGGTCTGGTCTGGTCTGAACTGGTCTGGTCTGGTCTGGTCTGGGACAAATTACAGTCCAAGTAAAAACATCCTAACTTTAGTTGCACATTTTTTAAAATAATTGTAGCCATGTTTGAAAATATCTGTGAAGAGGCGTTAATAAACAGTAGAGCCATCAACGTTAATTCCACTCTTCGGTAGAACTAATACATATCTTTGTGGAAGCGAGCTCTACCGTTCATCTTCGACACCCCATGAAAATTAAGTGTGTACCTGTAATTCTGTAAATTTATGAAGATACGTACATCTATCTCAAACTACCTTTGATATCTTTTTTTTTGCATGGTACTTCTATTCTCATGGACAATCAAAGCTTTCAAACCCCCACCCACATATGTTAGAATTATTCACTCATTGATAAACGGATGAAATCATACAAGTGCGAACGTGATTGTAAAAGTATCCAAAACAATCATGCATGGCCTGAACAAATAATTGTTTTAAAGGAGTAAAAGTGTAAAACCGTAAAGGCATGTACTTAAAACTTGAATGACCGATTTGGAAAGTCCGTGATAGACTAATAATTCCTTCCCAACATTTACCAAGCCTATAAATCACGAAGCACCGGTTAATTCCCAACATTTACTTAAATGACCGATTTAGAAAGTATGTGTTGCATCATATCGGCAGAACGTTAATTAATGAACGGTTACAACCTTATGGTGGGAATGGTTATTGTCTTGGTTTCCCTTTTTATATTAGTATAGATATTATGTTAGTAAGTTTATAATTTATAGGTTAGTGTATACATGCTGTATGTTTGTAATTTTTGCAATCAATTGATAGCATGGTACTAAAGCTTTAAAGAGCTGAGTTTTTTCCTCATATTATGTCTTATATATTGTGTTCATTACTGTTCTATATGCGGACAGATTTTTCAAATTAATGGAATCACCTTTGATTTGATAAATATACTTAGTGTGTTTTAATACCGCACTCCCCCAACGAAAGTCCTGGACCAAACTATCAAAAGTTAAACAAAAAAACTGTTTGTACCCACTCTTATACACACTATTGTACCCACCATGTCTGTGAGGAGTATTTTTTTGTCTGTGGATCCTGGTCACAGACAAAATATGTCTATGCAAATTATTTTGTCTGTGAATCGGATTCACAGACAAAAAAAAAACTCCTCACAGACATGGTGGGTATAAGGTGAGTATAAAAGTGTGTACAAGAAGAAGCTCTCAAAGTTAAATGCCTTCGGTATGATGTTTAGGCCTGTCAATGGGTCGGGTCCGGGCCGGAACGTAGTATTCCAGACCCGGACCCGCTAAGTTAATTATGGACCCAGACCCGTCCCGTTTACCCGGCGGGTCTAAAAATTTGGACCCGGACCCAGACCCAACGGGTCTCGGAACCGGGTCGGGTAGACCCGCCAAGTATGATACCGCTATAAATTTTGTGAAAATAACAAGACCTCTATGTGAAATGTAAAGAAAGGTGTGCAAACTAAAAAGCAAAATATATCCTCACTTTTTTTAAAAAAATCAAGGTTTATCATGTTATTACTTTTATCCAATAAAGTATTGGTTCTTGCGTATAACTTAACAATCTGTGTCGCTTTTTCTCGTACATAGAGCTCATAGCATAAACTTCAAATTAAGTCACAAAAAATGTCTTGGACTATTGAGAGTATAAAAACATATTGTATGGAGTGTATGATAATGATATAATAATATTAATAATACACATTTATCACTATGAATAAACGGTCAAAATGGGTATTAATTTAATACACACACTAATAGGTATGTATTAGTGTGTGTATTTTCAATTGAAGAATTACAACTAATAATTTTATGTATTATTATAATTATGTATATGTGTGTGTGTGTATAGTTTGTAATTTTTTACTTGAAGTGTTATAATTAATTACTTTATGTATTAGAGTGTTTGTATACAAATAAGAAATTTTAAACGGGTCCGGGTCCTTAACAGGTCGGAATCATATGTACCGTACTCGACCCGTTTGTTAAATATACTAACGGGTCCGGATCCAGGTCCGGGTCCGGGTAAACAGAATAAAATATAGACCCATACCCGTTAAAAATAACCGGGTCCGGGTCGGGTCCGGGTCTAGACCCGACCCATTGACAGGCCTAATGATGTTCTTGCTGTAGTGTATGTTTGGATTGTGGTGGTTTATGATTTTCTATGTGCTCTCTGTATACAAATAATACAATTATATACATGTATCCTATCAGTGCATAAATGTGCTATTTGGATCTCCATATCTGGTGATGTTTTTTACGCTTTTCTCCGGTTTTCTATTTGAGATCTCCATAATTGTGCTATTTAAGTCGCATTCACAGATTTATGCTTTTCTGCTTCATTTTCTTCTTGACTCTTCTTTTTTGTTGCAGTTACATTATCTTGAATTCAAATTTCTGAGATAAATGTTGAAAAAATTCCATTGACCCAAAAGTTGTGCCTGTATGCTAATGTATTTCTATTTTGTTAGAAATGTATGCAAAAGTGCTCACAGTATCAATATGCAGTCCTATTCCGACAAAGTTTCCACCTTCAGCAAATTTTATTGCTCCTTGCAATCAATCAGAAGGTTTGGTTGGTTCTTCAGGACTGAAATATGGGTATCAGAATTTATTCAAAAAAATACCTGGATTACAAAGGAGTTCACGAAATCGGTGTGGTCATGTGGTGGTAAATGTTACACGTGAAACGTCAAAAGGGGAATATGGTAATGATGATCGATTTTACATGAGGAGGTGTATAGAGCTCGCTAGGAAGGCAGTTGGGTTCACAAGCCCTAATCCTATGGTTGGTTGTGTTATTGTTAAAGATGGAAGCATTGTGGGTGAAGGGTTTCACCCTAAAGCTGGTCAGCCTCATGCTGAGGTGATTGTAATTCTTCTCTGTCCTCCTCCCTGCATGCTTCTTTGGATGTTATAAAATGTTTTGCTTACTTCCATCCGTATTTTTTTATTTTTTTACAATGAAAATAACTTGATGGTTTTTAGCTGCAAATTTGAGTATTCGAACTATTTTTTGTTATTTAGAATACAGATGTAGATTTGAACATTAACTTTATTTAGAAAAGTGATGATGTAGAAGGCATGTCTTCAAATTAGGAAACAAAGAAGTCATGGTTATTCAGCTTGTTGAAAGTTGCGATTGTATCTTGAACTCTAAGAAAGCAGGCTCATCAAGGGAGCTGAGTTTAAAGAGTGTTTTGTTTTTATTACTAAATTTCTGATGCAGGTGGATATCATAATTTAAAAAACAAAAAATCATAGGTTTTTGCACTGAGAGATGCTGGGAGTATGGCAGAAGGTGCAACTGCATATGTGAGCTTAGAACCTTGTAACCATTATGGTAGGACTCCACCATGCACCGAAGCACTGATCAAGGCCAAAGTGAAGAGGGTGGTTGTTGGGATGGTGGACCCAAATCCTATTGTGACTTCAAAAGGGTTGGGTAGACTAATTGATGCAGGAATTGAAGTGACCATAGGTGTTGAGGAACAACTTTGTCAGAAGCTTAATGAGGCCTTCATACATCGAATGTTGACAGGGAAGCCCTTTGTTACCCTAAGGTAATGATACACATTTAACATTTGATTTGCCCTTTTTAAGGCTTTAAATGTGCTTCTTTTACCCCAACAAAATTACTGCCATTTGTTTGAGGGACCTATAAAAAGTCGTTTTTATCCTTGTAATTTAATTAGTTTCTTTTCAGTCCCTCACAGTCAACTTTGCAGGAAGTACCAAGTGGTTGAATAACAGATAATAATTTTTCGCTTAAAACTGTTTTTAGTCCCTGCAAAAGTGCAAATGTTACACCTTTTGTTTTAAAGGACTGCAGTTTCTCTTTTTATTTATCATTTATGAGATGTTTGCTATTTTCCTTGCGGCCCATCCCAAATTTTGTGGCTATCTTCATTGAGTTATTTTTATGTGGCCTGCATTTCCAACTTTAATGAACTTTTGGAGAGTGGAGGCTAATAGTGGAGTTAAAGCTATCTGAAAGTAAAATATAAGTATTTAACAAAATCACATGATAAAGAATGACAGAAAACTTTTTAGGCACGTGTGTTTTATTCTCAAACAGAGGTTGCTAGAGAGTCAACAAGTGACTCCAAGAAAACCACTGGAATTTTAAAGATGAAAGACATTTTTCAAAGGTACCTAAAACAAAAACTCTATATTTGCAAAGACGCAAATCATATTTAAACCTTCCTTTTTACTGACAAGGGCATAAAAGGAAAAACAGTTGGCACTCGGGCTAGGAAACTCCCTGCACGTTTTGCAGACTACATCATGCCTTAATTTTAGTTGTTCCTTCCTATTTTATCTCCTATACTTTAGCATGTACGTGTGATTGTGTGTTACTTCTTAACTTGCTGCGTATGTAATATAGCAGTATATATATATATATATATCTGCTAGAAAAAACACATCTGGGTGATTAGTAATTAATTCCAGAATTTCTATACTCTTCTTTACTTGTTCTTGGGAGTTTTGTGCTTGACTCGAACTAAGGATTTCCTGTACAACTTCGTTTTGTATCACTGGTGCTTTCATTGAGAGACCATGGTGGGAACATCTGACACACCCTTCGATCTAAATTCGCTGCAGCAAATGCTTGACAGGTTTCGAACCCAAATCTGTGAGCAGATGGCTTATCAGGAACCCCGAATTCAGTGTCAACTGGGAGAACAAATAACTTCCCTCACAGCAAACCATGGAGGCACGATTGCAGAGTATTCGAGGGAGGGAGCAGACCTTTAATTCCCCGGGGAGGCCCCCTGACGGCTTCATGATAGGAGAATCAAGTTCTCCACTTCGTTCCGACCCATCTGACCCGCCTTATACAGGAGGACATCCATTGCCTCGCCCTTCTACCATGCGGCTTGACATACCCAAATTCGACGGAGAAGAGCCGCAACAATGGATATTTAGCATTCAAGAGTATTTTGATTTCCACAGAACCCCAGAAGACCAGAGGCTACAAATAGCTGGATTTTGCTTAGAGAAGGATGCCGCTGAACGGTATCGTTGGACAAAACGCAACAACCTTATATATGGGTGGCACGATTTCTTAGAAAAGATACAACAACGGTTCGGTACCCAACACTTTGAAGATCACCGAGCCGAATTGGCGAAATTAACACAGAAGGGGTCGGTGGCAGATTTTCAAACTGAATTTGAACGGCTAATGAACAAGGTAACCGGCATTCCGGAGAGCTTGCTGATCTCTTTCTTTGTGGGCGGGCTAAAATCCGGGTTGAAACGAGAGTTGCTGATTGCCAAACCTCAAACGCTTTTGGAGACCTTTATGTTGGCTAAGGCTTACGAAGCAAAACATGATGAAAACCTGAAAGAGTACCGCACTACATCGAAAGGATGGAGTCCCAAGAATACATCAACCATGCCTGAGAATAGAACATGGAATACTGGAGGCCATGGGTCCAACTCTGCTCCTAATTCCACAAACACAAAAGGTATTCTGCCCACACCAACTCTTGTTAATCAACTGAGCACTGACAACATTCCAGTAAGAAGGATGAGCGCCACAGAGGTTCAAGCACGACGAGAGAAGGGTTTGTGCTTCTACTGTGACAAAAAATACTCCCCTGGTCATAAATGTAGGAGTAAATTCAACCTTCTAATAGCTGCACCTGACCACGAAGATGATGGAGCTCGAAGTTCTGAACTAGAATCAGACGAAATTGAAGTGGACGAGATAGCAGGGGATATCTCAGCCTTGAACTCACTTTGTGGTCATGGTAACCCTCGTTCGTTGCGAATTTGGGGAAACATAAACAATCAAAATTTCTTGGTCATGATTGACAGCGGGAGCACTCACAATTTCATCAAGCCATCCGCCGTTGAAACACTAAAGTTGCCCGTACACCTTGTTAAACCGTTAAAGGTTTATATTGGCAATGGTGACACGCTTCTATGCCAATACTACTGCCCAAACGTTGTTATGAACTTGCAAGGTACCCGCTTTGAGATGGAATTGTATGTCCTTTCCATTGTCGGGCCTGATTTGGTCCTAGGCATTCACTGGTTACAAAGTCTAGGAACTGTGGCACATGATTACTCCAACTTAACCATGAAATTCAAACACGAAGGGAAGATGGTTACATTGCGGGGAGAGACGTGCATAGACATTCAACCGGTTTCCTTTTCACAGTTAGAAGCTGAGGTTGACTCCAACAAAGTTGACTGTGTTTTTGCTATATATCAGCTCAATGGAGAACCTGCTTCCATGACCCCAGACGCACCTCAGCCACACCAATTACCTCTTACTCCTAATCTGCCAGAGCCCTTCAAACAATTGTTGGTTGAATTTTCCGAATTGTTTGATTCCCCTAAATCACTTCCTCCAAAACGGCCCTTCGATTATCGTATATATCTTCTACCTAACACTAAACCTATCGATGTACGGCCCTATCGCTACCCTCACTTTCAGAAAAGTGAAATGGAACGTTTGGTGAAAGAAATGTTGACACGAGGTATCATTCGTCCTAGTCGCAGCCCGTTTTCATCCCCTGTACTCCTTGTTCGAAAGAAAGATGGAACTTATCGCTTTTGTGTGGACTACCGGGCACTTAATGCAGTGACAATCCGAGACAATTTCCCTATTCCAACAGCAGATGAATTGTTTGATGAACTGGGTGGAGCAATTGTGTTCACTAAATTGGATTTACGGGCAGGATACCACCAGATTCGGGTTCAAGCACGTGACATCCATAAGACAGCATTTCGCACTCATGATGGGCATTATGAGTTCTTGGTTATGCCGTTTGGATTGACCAACGCACCTGCCACCTTTCAAGCAACCATGAATACAGTACTTGCTACTTTTCGTCGAAAGTTTGTCACTGTTTTCTTTGATGACATTCTGATTTACAGCAAGTCCCTCGAAGAGCACTTGGAGCACCTACGCCAGGTTCTTTCATTCTTACTGAGTCACCAATTTTATTTGAACTTAGCGAAATGTTTTTTTTGCCAAGACTCCACAGAGTATCTTGGACACATCATCACCAAAGAAGGGATCCGTGTTGACCCAAATAAATTGGAGGCTGTTGTCTCTTGGCCGACACCAAAAACAGTGCGACAACTCCGAGGCTTTCTCGGGTTGGCAGGATACTACAGACGTTTTATAAAAGGCTACGCTACCATTGCCGCTCCCTTGACCGACTTATTGCGAAGGGACCAGTTCAAGTGGTCTGATAGTGCTAATGAGGCTTTCTAGGAGCTCAAAAACTCACTAACAACAGCTCCAGTATTATGTTTGCCCAACTTTGGATTGGTTTTCGTCGTGGAGACAGATGCATCTAATGTCGGTATTGGAGCAGTTCTCATGCAACAAGAACACCCACTCTCTTATTTCAGCAAAAAGGTGGGGCCAAAATTGCAGCACTCCTCTACATATATACGGGAGCTTTATGCTATCACAGAAGCTGTACGTAAGTGGCGCCAGTATCTACTCGGAAATTCTTTCATCATACGCACAGATCATAAAAGTCTGAAGGAGCTTTTTCATCAAGTCCTCTTGACACCAGAGCAAAACAAATATGTCAATAAGCTGTTGGGATTTGATTTTCAGATTGAATACAAACCGGGCAAGGATAACACTGCTGCTGATGCTCTATCTCGTGTCCACGAACAGCCCAGTTGTTTGATGATTGCTTCAAGACCGGTGCCGGAGTTTTTGGAGCTATTACGTGAAGAAAATACCACCCTCGAGGATATGTGCAAACTGCATGCTGAGTATGATGCGGGAAACCTTAGTCCAGCGTATACACGAAATAACGGCATACTACTATACAAAGCGAGGTATTATCTCAGTCCCAATTCATCACTAATTGACAGTTTACTTCATGATTTCCACTCTTCCAAAGCTGTTGGGCATGTTGGTATTAAACGCACATTGGTGAAACTCGCTGCAAATTTTTACTGGCCCAAAATGCGTGACACGGTGGAAAAGTATGTAGCTTCATGTCTCACATGCCAACAAACGAAGTATCTCACCAAAGCACCCGCTGGACTCTTACAACCTCTCCTAGTTCCCGAACAAGTCTGGAATGAGCTGACTATGGATTTTATTGTTGGGCTGCCACCATCACACGGGTTTTCTGCTATTATGGTGGTAGTTGATCGGCTCACGAAAATTTCTCATTTCGGTGCACTCCCTGCAAAGTTCAACGCCATCCGGGTTGCACATTTATTTGTTGATACTGTTGTTAAGTTGCATGGCTTCCCGAGCATCATCATTTCAGATCGAGATCCTCTCTTTCTTAGCCAGTTTTGGGAAAAGTTATCTGAGTTGAGCGGGTCTAAGCTGAAGCATAGTACTGCATATCACCCTCAGACGGACGGTCAATCCGAAGTGGTTAACAGGGGCCTTGAGCAGTATCTACGTGCATTTGCCATGGAAAAACCTACCGCTTGGGTTGAGTTCCTCAGTTGGGCTGAATTTTGTTACAACACAAGCTACAATGACAGTATCAAGATGACTCCTTTCCAGGCTCTATATGGTCGCACTCCTCCAGTGATACCTCGTTACACTGCCAACTCCACTAATATTCATGCTCTTGATGCCTTGCTAACTGAACGAGATGCAATTCTACAGTTCTTGAAGCAGTCTTTACAACATGCACAGAATCGTATGGTCCAAAGGGCTAACAAACACCGTCGGGAAGTTGAATTCCAGCCTGGTGATTTGGTACTCTTGAAACTGCAGCCTTTCCGCCAAAACTCTGTCGCCCAAAGGTGCTCTCACAAACTGTCCAAACGTTATTTTGGCCCTTTCAAAGTGCTGAAACGCGTAGGTCTGGTGTCCTACAAGTTACAGCTTCCCCCAGAGGCTCGCATTCATCCAGTATTCCATGTGTCTCTACTCCGACCATTCATCGGTTCTGAGAAGGACTTCACTCCTATCCTACCGGCCGACTTGACTGAAGAAACCAAACAACCTCCTCTCATGATATGTGACTCCCGTAACATTATCCGCAATGGACGCTTGGTGTCTCAAGTTCTGGTACACTGGCCAGGAAGCTCACAGGATGATGTTTCTTGGGTTGATACCGATACGGTTAAGGCAGTATATCCTGTCCTACACCTTGAGGACAAGGTGACTTCTGAAGCGGGGGAGAGTGATACACCCATAGAAACTGACAAGGGCATAAAAGGAAAAACAGTTGGCACTCGGGCTAGGAAACTCCCTGCACGTTTTGCAGACTACATCATGCCTTAATTTTAGTTGTTCCTTCCTATTTTATCTCCTATACTTTAGCATGTACGTGTGATTGTGTGTTACTTCTTAACTTGCTGCGTATGTAATATAGCATTATATATATATATCTGCTAGAAAAAACACATCTGGGTGATTAGTAATTAATTCCAGAATTTCTATACTCTTCTTTACTTGTTCTTGGGAGTTTTGTCCTTGACTCGAACTAAGGATTTCCTGTACAACTTCGTTTTGTATCACTTGAACTATAGTAGGCAGAAATAATCTTCATCTCTGTCTTCCTGCAGATACTCCATCTCACTTGATGGACATCTTTTGGATGAGGTAGGGAGGGAAGGCAGTGAATCAGGCGGTTACTACTCAAAACTGCTGCAAGAAAATGATGCAGTCATACATTCTTCCACCAGGTTGTTAGCGGAGAGTTGCCACCCTCTGGTTCCTTCATCTAGAGAACCTGGAGCAAATCAACCACTTCACATTTTGTTATCTGTCCCTCCAATGCAAAAAACGATCACAATCACCGAGAAAGATGGAGTACTCGCTCTGGATATGACGAATTTAAGATCAATACTTGAGGAATGCGAACATCGAGGGCTATGTAGTGTTATGGTGGATGTAAGATGTGATTCCTCTGCTGAATTTGGCCAGTTTTTGAAAGAGGGTTTTGAGCAAAATCTGTTCCAGAAGGCTGTGGTCGAGGTATTACCAGTCTGGGGAGGGTCACACCATTTGAACAGTTTGGGGCAGCTCGGTCTGAAGGTGAAGAGCTTGACATCAATGGTCTCTAGTGACACTGTTCTCCTGGAAGCATATTTTTGATTTCAACATATGTGGATGTAGTAGAGTGAAATTAGTTTTTAAACAATTATTTAAACAATTTAAATAATTGCTTTTAGATTCTAAATATATGTTCTGTTCTGGGATTATTTATTTTTCAATTAAAAACTTTAGTTTTTTTTGCCAATTCTAGAGCACCTTTGAGTAATTTTTACCAGAACAAAAGATTATAGATGTAAAATACGATTGCGTCATTGCGTAGTAGGCAATATTGTGTGAGTAGGTGCAAGGAATATAAAATTTCAGTAGGTAATATTCACTTCTTACAAAAAAAAGTAAAAAAACTAATAGAGTGCATACTTTTTTTATGTAGGGTAAATACCACAACCCACACTTCAAACTAGGCTACATAATTTGAGAGTCCATTAATGTTTAAATAGATCTAAAAAAGTTACCATAAATTATATGTACAATAAATAATGAAACTTGAAAAAAAAAAAATTACTGTTATATTTTTCTCAATTATATAGCATTTCGGTATGAGACAAATATTTAAGCGATAATATTTATTTATTAATAAGAAAAGTAACTTTGACTAACGACTGATATTGACATATTGTGTACATGAAGACATGAAGTGCCTCTTTTCTTTGGTTTAGTGATATCATTGAGTTTTGTTTTCATTAACATTATTTTATGAAGTCATTTCTAATTTCTAAATTCATTTCAATCAAATATATTATTTTGTTCGGGGTGAACCAATGATAGCGACAAGTTTATCAACTATAACAACATCTATTATTAATGGTGTCCTTAGTCATATAATTATACATGGTCACATTATTAATAAATAAAGGGAAAAAGATCAGATAGCCCTTGAACTTACATAAAAAGGTCAAATAAGTCCTTATATAGGAGGCTCTGTCTGGCCGTCGCCATTTGGGGCAGTTCACGGTGGAATTTTTTGATAAAATTTTTTGAGCATCTTATTCATTGAGTCTAATTTACTCATACCAAATTTCAGCTAAAACGTCAATAGAGAAAGCACTGAAATGAATTCTTGAAGATAACTGCGTAGTTAAAAGCACAGTTATCTTCAGGAATTCATTTGAATGCCTTCCCGATTGAATTGTTAGCTGAAATTTGGTATGAGTAAACTAGACTTAATAAATAAGATGCTCAAAAACTTTTTAAAAAAAAAATCCACCGGGAACCGCCCCAAATGGCGACGGCCAAACAGAGCCTCCTATCTAAGGGCTTATTTGACCTTTTTATGTAAGTTTGAGGGCCTATTTGACCCTTTTCCCATAAATAAATTGTAAATTTATTTCCTTAAAATGATGTTATGTTTAGAACGTTGAGTTCAAAATGCGCCGCATGGCTCACATTTGATTTTTATTTTATTTTATTTTTATTGTTTAGTTTAGGGAGAACTACCAAATAAGCTCCCGAACTTACATAAAAATTGCTAACCACCCCTTTTAGAGGAGACTATGTCCGGCTGTCGCCATTTGGAGCAGTTCCCGGTAGAATGTTTTATGAAATTTTTTGAGCATCTTACTCATTAAGTCTAGTTTACGCATACCAAATTTCAGCTAAATATTCAATCGGGAAGGCAACTAAATGAATTTTTCTGAATATTTCAGAAAATTATTTGAGTGCCTTCCCGGATGAATTTTTAGCTGAAATTTGTTATGGGTAAACTATACTTAATGAAGAAAATGCTAAAAAAAATTCCAGCGGAAACCGCCCCAAATGACGACGGCCAGACAGGGCCTCATATAAAATGGGTGATTTGCACTTTTTATGTAAGTTCTCCCTTTAGTTTATGTCCATGTGTTAGTTTAGGCCTTTTAAAACCATATGCATAGAAACATATATCAACTTGCTTTTGCTAGTATTACATTCTCTTATTCGAAGCGTTCAACGAATTGATTGATCCATCAACTTTTTTTTGAAAAGGATTGATCCATGAACTTAACAGGGTAGTCATTTTTACGTCTATAGCTATTTTTGACACGCTTATCCTCTGAGGTGTACTTCTTCATACTTGAATTGCGCAACCGATGTTTCTTGAAAGCAGAGACAATTAATTGAAAACACAAATTTTTCATTTAAAGAAAAATGACAAAGTAACTCTGACAATAAAAATGGTAAGTCTATAAACTTACCTTTTTGACATTAAAACCCCAAGAGAATCGACCGTTACAGCATACTGACAATCAAAACATAAGTATCCGTTGGGCTTCATAAGGCGCGTCAAAACGCGTTGTCGCTTTCTTCCTGAAGCTCAACTCTCTGACTTCCAACTCCGGAGACAAACTCAGTTCCCAGGAGCGGCTTAGAGAGAGAGAGAGTCTGCCAAATCTCAGTTTTGTTTTGTATTTGAAGGAGAACAGAAAATGGTAGCCAGAACTCCTCCAAAGCTTCAGCAGCGGCAAACGGCGGCGGCTCCTCTCAACCCTATTCTCCTCCGTCAAATTCTCAACAAGGTAATTCTCTCCTTCTTTCTGCCCCAACTTTTCCCAATTAATTGAGCTTTGATTTCAATCTTATTCTCATTCCCTTGCTTCTCAACACAGCTAATTCCATTCACTATTGCTTTTTGTTGTAAGAAACTAGCATATTTTTCGATGCAATTTATTAGATTATTTAAGGGATATTCCCAGGAGTAGGATCAATTCCTAGTCAGATTAGCTAAATACGACTACTGAAATTAATATGACTAAACATAAACTACGTAATGAGAATAAAGTAACTTTTATATTTTAAATAAATTACCCAAGACCGTGATTAAAAAAAAAAACAGGACCCAATTTAATACGAATATATATATACTCCATGGTAAATACAACATATTCACATGCCTTGCCATCTTTCATACGGAATATAAGGTATTTATTTATTTATTTAATGTGTTCTTTAACTATTACCAAATACTCCGTAATTATTATTTTGGGAGAATTACTAATAAGGTCATATATATTGGTAAAGAGAAGAAATGTTGGTCTTACCTATGCTAATTTCCTCATTATTTAAATATTTAATTAAAGTAAATGATGGGGTAGGGTAGAATGTTCTGTGTAATTTTCAGGGAAAACTTTCAATGATATTAGAATGTTATACAGCAATAATATTCATTGATGACCAAGTTAGTTTATGAAAAAAGTCAATAGAACAATATTTCCCTCATTCACTGACATATAGCCCCTGCCCTAAGGGTTATGGTTAGTTAGTCCACTCATTTTTTTCCTTGTGAAGGTTGATAAGTGTATGGCTAGTCTGGAAGAGCTGCAGTACACAGTGAAAGGAAGGGGTAAGGGGGTGAGTTCTGGAGTGGGTCTTAGCCCTAGAAGCACCAGAGCCTATTCAAGGACTAGCCATAAGTGTAAAAAGGAATCTCTCAGGTACCTGCAAGTTTCTTGATTTTAGTTCTTCACATATAAGAACATCCAGTTGTCCTGTTTTATTTTTTGAGAAATCTCTTAAGCTGGTGGTGTTTTCTCTCTCTTCACAATCCAAGGATCAGGAATGCTACTTCTAACAAGTCTCCCCAAGGAAAGTTGCCTATAAATGCAGGTATTATAATCTATGGTTAAGCATATAATTCATGATACAGTTAAGTATTCAGTGAAATGGTGGGAAAAGAGAGAAAAAACTTGCTCCAAAAAACTTGCTTTCCCATCACATTTTTAAATTTGCATTTCTCGAGGTAAAACCAAACATTAGAATGTATCCCATCACATTTTTTCCATTCTCTTAGCACTTCCGGGATCCAAACATAGCCCAAAATGCGAAAAAGGATTTATGCATTCCCTTCTTCACATCTGAAAAATGAAGGGGATCATGATTGTTTTTATTTATTTATTACTTATGCAGCAGAGTGGAAGAGAATGTCATTACCCGCAATGCTTCTAGGAGAGACAGTGAATGAAATTCTACAAGCAAGTCAGTTTGCAAGAAAAGTAGTGGAAGCAGCTGCCTCTGATGACAACCCCAAAACTCCTCCACTCACGATTAGGCGAAGCAAGAATCCGATCCCCGAAAACTTCGAGCTTATTGCCCGAAGGAAAAGGGAGAAAGAGGAACATACTAAATTTGTCCCCGCAGGTGTTCCCTCCATTAGGCGTGCCAGATCGCGTATAAACTTCAAGCGTTCTCCTCCTCTGCACAAGAAAGAAGAATGTGAAAAAGAACATTTCTGCAAGTACATAGCCAAAAGGGTGTCTCCTAGGAAGAATAGGCCATGGGCTAGAAAGACTGTTCTTTTCCCCAACCCTTTGTTCCATACATCCCCCCCAACTTCACAACAAAAGCTCAGCAGAAAAACTCAGCTAAAGACACCACCACACAAATTCTTGATCAAGTCTCCCCCTCAGCCGCTTTTTAGCAGATTTCAGGTCAAAATTAGGAGTCCTCCATTGTCTATATCTCCTCCTACAAGAAGAGCTGTAGCTGCTAAGAAGTCTCCACAGATTACTACAGCTGGTAAGCTGAAAAGATTATCATTTTCACCTTCAAGGTTGGCAAACAGGCTGCTGCTAGTATCATCATCACCCTCAAAGATGAGAAGATCATTTTCACCTTCAAGGCTGGCAAACAAACTTGTTTCTCCATTGAGGAGTAGCCGGAAATCTGTACAGGAGGACACTGATGCTATGAAGATGATGATGAGCGGATTGAAACAACACCGATCATGTAGTGCTGCTGCATCGCAAATGCAATTCCCGGCTCGGAGATTGTGAATTGTGGGTGGGCACCTTTTATTTGCATATTGTTTTTCCTATGTCTATACTTCAATTCGATTTGTACAAATTTGTGTTCCATGGCACCTTTCATGTGTTGAATAGAGGGAAGTCCTCACTCAAGGACAATGAAATACTAATTCTTTGTGTATTACTGATTTCTTTTTTGTAAGATGGAGAATGTTGTGTTTGTGTTTCAATGTGTCAAAGCAGCGTAGAACTATTCTTTACTCATAATAATAAAATTGGGAACTGAGCTTTAGAAATCTAGCTTGGTAGCACAGACATCCTCTGAAAAGAGTATGTTTTCATTTTGGAAACTCCACGAACATTTTGATGACTTTCCAAACATTTGTTTTTCACGTTTTCAGTTTCCTCATGATTTTCACGTTACCATTCAACATAGTTGGAAATAAATTGAAGTGTATTAACTATTGTTGTTGTGACATTGAACCTGTGGAGGATGGTCTTTGTTCTAAAGTGTTCATGGGAACCACCCAAAATTAAAAAAAAATGCAAAAATACATGTATAGAATTGATATCAATTTATATCTTGTATTCTTTATGTAATACTAATTTTTTACATTTTACCCTTTTTGTTAATTTTTTGTTACAAAAAATATATATCTTCAATTGTTGAATCAAACAATATAATACTCGTATTACGTTACAACATTTTAATGGTAAAGGAATTTTGAACCCCCAAGACAAGATCCGCCCACCACAATCCTTCTAGACTTGCAATATCACATAATGTCCTCCAATTTTTGGGCGGACTCCTCACTAGCAGCAGAGAAGTTAAAGTCACCCCTCCCCTACGAACTCTTTCCGCTTTACTCCCTCCGTTCCAAAATAAACTACTCCTTTCCTTTTCGGGTTGTCCCTTAAAAATGTCCACTTTCTTTATTTGATAAACAAAATTACGTGAAAATTACGTGAACCGTGTCAAACCGGGTTCACATCGGGTTAAAAATGCCCACTTTCTTAAAAATGCATTGGCATCGGGTTGACAAACCGTGCAAAACGGTGTCAAACAATATCCAAACAGTGTCATTTTCTTAAATTACGTGAAAATCAAACGAAGCGTTTAAAATTGCGATAGAGGGAGTATTATTTTCTGATTAGCCGTTGGTTGGTGGAGGATGATTATTCGCAATGGTGGTGATTACTTTATGACTTATGATGAGAATGGTTTTCATGGCCAATAATGGCAAAGATGAAAATCATAGTCATTGATGATTGGTTATATGTGAAACTGTTGTTTTCCCTTTTGAAAATGAGAACTGTGTTTTCGAGCTTTCTTAAAAATCGGATTACAATTTTCTATTTTGTTCTTAATTTGAAAAACTAATGAAACAACCATTTTTTATTTTTCTAAGTAGGAAGCACGTGAAGTAAACATGTTTGATGTTTTCTGATTTTCAATTTTCCTATACAAAAAGAAATAACTTTTGTAGTTAGTAAACTATCTCTTAGGCATCTCTCCTGAATCAATGAAATTTCTCTTTCTTTCCATGGGTTTCTATACTTTTATTTACGAAGTATTTTTTTTCAACATCATCAACCACAATGTATATATACACGTTGTGCTTAACATTGTGCTGAACTATTGAAATGAGAAGAAAATTGTATTATTTACTACATATTATTTTTATATTTCTCTCATTACCTTTGTGGCATTCACATTTTTGCACAGAATATACTCTTAACATCACATACGATTGCTGAATAAATTACTAAATAACATAAGGCATTGGTATTCAACATGCCTATACATGAAGTTAGATTCCTTGTAGCATCTCTCTGGGACCCATTTTGGTTTGCCCATTCAACACTTAACAAGGTTGAAATGGCTCAAACTAGTTACATTGACTCTAAGGTTAGTTTTAATTGAACCAACTTTCTAAATTGGTTTGGTTTGTTCAAATCTAGTCTGGTCTAATAAATGCTCTATGTATATTTTACAAGTCAGGTGTGAATCAACTCTCGAAATCGGAGAAGAAAAACCGCGACCTGCGGACACGAATGTCGTCCAAAAATCTCTCTCTCAAGAGATACGATTAATTTTTGCTTTCTTCCCGAAACGTTTAATTTTTTTCCGGCGGCAGAAGTGCTCGAACAGAAGCCTACGGAACAGAACACCTCGTTGGTATTCTGGTGGCCTCATGACAGAACCCCTCTTGGGGTCTTCTGTTGGCCTCGGAACAGAACCCCTCTCGGGGTCTTCTGTTGGCCTCGGAACAGAACCCCTCTCGGGGTCTTCTATTGGCCTCGGAACAGAACCCCTCTTGGGGTCTTCTGTTGGCCTCGGAACAGAACCCCTTCTGGGGTGTTCTGGTGGAGGTCTTCTGTCGCGCATCTGAACCGTTACAACAATAAATGCCCAACGTTCTTATCTTTTAATGCAGCGTTAAATGGACAGTTCATGGACGATTCAATGCTCAACGGACTGGTCATTGATGTCCAACGTTCAGGTCCATTAATTCATCATTTTGCACACAACAAATCCTCCTATATAATGGATGGCAGGTGGTTTGCAACAACACACGATCTTATACGTTCATACACGAGCTCACGTATTTCTTCAGCTAAAAACACCTCCAGTCTCTCTGAAAAATTCCTGAGTGTTCAAACTTGTTCTCGTTCGCTGGAACTTTTGTTTGTGTGCTCAAACATTAGTTCGTAGTCATCGTATCCTGAGAAACGATTGTTGCAACGCTCCTAGCACCGTGGGAGGCAACAAATACGTTTTAAGGACATCATGCATAGCACGAGCTTTGACTAATTATGCTTCATCTCCTTTCTTGTTTTTCTCTTGTCATTTTATTTAATTAATTTATTTTAATTAATTTTCTTTATTTTCCGAAACACACCCTACAAATTCATCCCCGGCCAATTTGCTGTCTAGCTTCTTCAGGTGTAGTTTTAGTTCCCAAACAGAATCTCAGAATTGTAAAGACACAAAGAACTATGTAAAGTATGTGTCTAACAAAGTAAT
The DNA here is from genome assembly GCA_945859915.1 of Cuscuta epithymum. Lineage (NCBI taxonomy): Eukaryota > Viridiplantae > Streptophyta > Magnoliopsida > Solanales > Convolvulaceae > Cuscuta > Cuscuta epithymum. The sequence goes on from CAMAPF010000024.1 coordinate 2,800,525, forward strand.
CCCCACACACAGTCACATACAAATAGGGGGTGTTTGGCAAATGACTGATAGGCCATTAACCAAATACCCCCATAGTCTATTGAAGGCCAAAATTTGGCATCCTATATCACAATCTGGAATACCAATAATGACGAGTTAAATTTTATGAACAGTTCACAGACAAAGATGGCCAATGTTTATGAGGCAAGAAATGAATTCCTGTTACTACTTTGCATGACTTTCATCTTCAAAGGACTCCACACCAATTGCTTCTTGGGTAATTCAATAACTGTTGGAAGCTTGGGCCTCCACCATGAACCTGCTGCTTGTTGTGAACAAGGACTCTCCATGACTTTGCTGCAACTTGAACTGACTGGTGTGTCCACCACCAATGTGGCAGCAGCAGCAATTGGTTTCTCCTCTTCCACTAGTGGTGAGAACAACCTTGATGTGCGACGCATTCTTTGTGGGTCCCAGACAAAAGATTGCCGACCCCTTGAACGATAATCATTCTCATGGTGCACTATAGAACTCTTAGCCGGAGTTATCATGCATGATTCTGTGGGGTGCAAGGTTGCCAAAGAAGCTCTTCGCAATGGTTGTTTAACCCGCCTATTTTTAGCTTGAGGTGGGGTGAGTCTAATAGCAAAGGAAACCCTTCTGGCTTTGGAACCAGTGTTTTCTTTCATCTTCGGATCACTCCACAATAGCTTCTTCTGTAAAGCAACGACTGTTGGATGCTTGGGCCTCCACGAACCTGGTTGTTGTGAAGGTGGACTCCCCATGGAATTGCTGCACTTTGGACCCACTGGCGTGGCTTCCACTAATGCAGCAGTTAATGTTGTCTCCTCCTCCTGTGGTGGCGAGAGCACCCTTGATTTGCACCACACTCTTTGCGGGTCCCACACATAAGATTGTCTACCCATTGAACGATGATTATTCCTTGAGCGAACTACGGAGCTCTTACCAGGACTAACGGTGCTGTCAGACTCTTGGGGGAGCAAGGTTGCCAAAGAAGCTCTTCGCATTGGCTGTTTTTTAACCTGTAGGTTTATGGCTTGAGGTAGTGTGGGTTTAATAGCATGGGAAACCCGCCTGGATTTTAGACCAGCGTATGCTTTCATCTTCAAAGGACTCCACACCAATCGCTTCTTTTGTAATGCAACAACTGTTGGAAGCCTGGGACTCCCTAAGGGCTTGCTGCATCTTGATACGACTGGCGGGGCTTCATGCAATACGGAAGCCGCACTTGATTTCTCATCTTCCAGTTTTGGTGAGAGCACCTTTGATGTACGCCACACTCTTTGCGGGTCCCAGACAAAAGATTGCCGACCCATTGAAGGACCATCATTCCTGGGACGAACAGCGGAGTTCTTAGCAGGAACTATCATACCTGATTCTGGAGGCCGCAAGGTTGCCATAGAAGCTCTTCGTGTTGGTTGTTTAACCTGCAGATTTGTAGCTTGAGTTGGGATGGATTTGATAGCATGGGTATCCTGCCTTGCTTTTACGTCTGTGTTGTCTTTGCTAGCCATTATGGCATTTTCTTTGTCCTCATAGACAGTTGGAAGGAGCAAGCTTCGTCTTGGATGAAGGACAGAGGATGGCTGTTGGGGCACTAAGTGGGTGATTTTTTGAAGTGGGAGTCTTGGTCTCAGAGCCAGTGGTGGTTTCCTCTCTGTTCTCGCCGCCATCATCCTAGTCTGGTTGAGAGATGGTAAGGCTGAAGAAGACTGGTTAGAAACTGCAGCCGAAACCCTATTTTCCTGCTTTAGCTTTAGCTGTTTCTTTTTTTCTTCCACTAGTTTCTTCTCAAGATGAAGAACCTGTTGGCATTGTGATTAATATCTAAATCATCTGAATCAAAACTGAATATTGAACAGAAAGGAAATAGCAAGCCCTTATAAACCTTCTGCTGAAGATTCTTGCATGTATGTTCTCTGGCAGAAAGCCGCAATTGCAGAGACTGCACGCTGTCTTGCAATTTCTTCATTTCTCTCTCATCATGTTTGCTTTTTTCTGCCTGTTCAAGCACATAAGCAGAGCATCAGTCATAAGCCCAAAGCACTAAAGATGCCTGCCCTTTAAGTGTCAAATGCTGCGTACCAATTGTTTGTTCTTGGAGATTTCAGTAAGATCAGCTAATTTACGTGCAGGACCATGCTCAACTCCTCTTACACGGCTTGCAAAGTTCAATGAGCAAAGGGTTTCGCCCAAGTCAGCCGAACTGGGACTGATTTGGACAAACATCACCGTTTTGCAATCTGCGCCTGCGGTCGCAGGGATTTCCGAAATAATCTAGTTGAAATAATGACACAGCAAAATCACAGGATAGAGGTTGTTGTGGAGTATGAGAAAATACCTAGAGAGCTCTGCAGTATATGTGTGAGCTTTGAGTTTCTGATTAGTCCACAAGCAACCCAATGTTATACAGGGAAAAGGAGAGGGAAAATGCCAACAAGTGAATAGAACCTCAATGAGTCAATTCAGTAAACGTGTAGTAGTAGGATGGGTTGGGAAGAGAACATACCTATATGGAACATGAGCCATCTTTGCTGCAAGAGCAGAGATTACATCACCAAGTGCAGATAAGGATTTGTTTATAAATTGAGACTCCTTCAACCTTTCACCTTCAGCTTCAATCCTCCCAACCCTCTCACTACCTGCCAAGTCAACCAGCCAGAGGTTGCTCCTTGTCCTCTGTGCATTTACTAAATTCTCCCCAATAACGGTCAATCGCAATAAACTGTTAAAAATAAAAAATAAAAGTTAACTTCGCGTATTTTCTTCTCTGAACCAATAGCCCTTTGCAAACTGGAGAAATGGAGTGAGTAATAACAATAAAAAGTCCATAAAAGCAGTACCAGTGTGACCGACTACTAAGTTCATTAGCACAGGTTGATCCCACGGATCTAGCTCGACTGCCAGATTGGAGAAGTTCCCAGACATCATCTGTACCATACACGGGTATTTCACGAAGTCCTTGAACTTCCTGGGTCCCTTCTGCAGATAGCTTCACTTCCACTCTGCATACATGAGATTTAGTAATTGCTTACGAATACAAGAGCACTAGAAATGTTTCTGGTGCAGAGCAGGAGATATATGCTGGCAGTACAAGACAAGGTAGCAAGCAGTACAAGACAACGCGAAAATTTAAGGGAATGACCGTGGAGCCGAGAAACTTACTTCTTAGCTGGTTGGTTGCACTTCTCAATAAGAAGATCCCTTATTTTATCATTGTACACCTCTAACATGCTGACAAAAAGCTCGAATTTCATGATACTACTTCTCTGCTTAGCTGAGCTAAATAGTTTCTCCAATGTTCGATAGTTGACTCCTCTATTTTCAGGCGTTCCTTCCATTGTGAATGTCTTTCCAGTCCCAGTTTGTCCATACGCAAAAATACAGACATTAAAACCATCCAAAACTGAAGTTACTATTGGCATTGTTTCAGCAAAAACCGCCTCTGCATTGCAAATAGTGTGCAATTATATTAGCATATCATCATGTTATCTTTGAAATAAACCAAAACATTACTTGCTTACTAGAGTTACCTTGACCATCCTCAGGTTTAAAAACATGATCAAACCTGAACTGTTTTCTAGTAGAATCAGAGGACACAATTTGTATCTCATTTTCCTGAGATAAATCAAACTCTACCACAGATGTTGATCCATTTGCAATCTCATTAGGATTTAATGGTCGACACCTGCAGAAGACCCGTATATTTCCTTTCATCTCAATCACTTCATTGTAGAGGCGCTTTCTCTCCGAGCACTCATCAAGATATCTTTTCTTCAACAATTCATGTTGTGTGCCTAGAACCAGTTCAAACTTCAAATCGATGAACATGCCAAACCAAGGGCAAGGGATTTTATACTAGCCAACAGATTTGTGTATTAAAAAAAAGAAGCATACTCAGATCCTTAAGAGCTTCAAAGCTTGGAAAAGGATTTGCAGTGATATCCTTTACTTCATCTCGTAGAGCAGTGTGTACTCTTTTCAAATCCTACAAAGAGCACAAGGGCAGAAGTTATTGCAAAGAAAATTCTAGAAAATAGTTTTCCAATATTCACTTGTAACAAGTAAAGTCAGAAAGTCAAAAAACTTACGTTCAATTTATTGTTCAGGTTTTGAAGAACAGAAACAGTTTGTTCTTGATGTTTCTCATCTACTGAGTCACTGTTCACTTGTATTTCTGCATCAATTTCACAAAATAAAGCCTCTGTAACATATGATTCACAGCAGCTCAAATATAGACTTCCACTACACTGAACTACTGAAATGGTTCAGTATTTCTAAGTTCGACATCAAATCTAAAAACATAGAGCACAGAAATTAAAATTAGCTAACGTGAAAACGAATTTCATCAGATTTAAGTGAAAAATCACCTATTAAATTAATTACATTTGCTATGGAGTATTTCAATTCCTTAGTTCTAGGTTTCGACTGCTGATATTGGCAACAAACTTGCGTACACATAACAAATCCCGAGACATTAGGGCATTATTCAAGGGAAGAGATAAAGGAAGCACAAAGTAGAAGATCGTACAGATTTTTGTAGGAAATCACGAATGAAGGAAATTTCATAAACAGCTCCATATGAAAGGAATATCTAAAACACTGAACAATGAAATTCAAATTAATTTAGAAGAAAAGCATGTTTCCATCTGATAAGAAATAAAGTCTCGAGGAGTACCGCCCATTTGTGGAACGCAAGCGACAGAAATCGGAGTTTCTAATGCACAGGCCATGTCCGGCCGGGAAGAGACTGGAGAGGAAACAGAAAGCTTGAGGAACGCAATCTTCAGAAATCGGATTTCAGAATCACAGGCCAGATGCAGCCGAGGAGGGAGTGAAGAGGAAACGGGAAGCTTGAGGAATTTTCAAAATTTTGAAATTTGGTTGATCTGATTGGCTGTACGCCCGTAACAGATACTTCCTATATATGCCTATATTACGTAGGACTTTTTTGAAAAAAAATACTCCTGAGTACTTCGTAGACGTAGTTTTTTCAGCTTTTACCCTACTACGCGAGGGACATTTTTTGTACCTGCTTTTGAAAATGTTCACATTTAATTCTACGACTTTTATCAAAGTGACATTTTTTATTGTGCAATTATTATAATAATGACATTTTTAATTCTCCAATTATTGTGTCAAATTTTTATTGGAATAACTAAAAGTGTCAATTTTATAATACTCGAGGACTAAATGTGCAAAACATTGAAGTCAAGGTTCAAAGTGTCTCCAGCACAATAGTCGAGGATTAAAAACGGAAAAATTGACAGTCGAGTACCAAAAGTGTCACTGACTCAATAGTCGAGGGACTTAAAATGAAAAAAAGTCTACTTGGATTCACCCAAATTCACTAAAAATATTTTACCGAACAAATTACTCTAACTTATACGTAGTAAAATATTTTAAAAAATTCTTATATTCAGAATGTTTTTACTTGGATTGTTTTCAGCCCCAGATCAAATTAGATCAAACTTGAACATATCAGATCACATCAGATCAAACCAGACTTAAACAAATCAGACCAGACCAACCAGACTTCCAAAATTATAATATGACAAGAAAAGTCAATATGACAAACCTTTTCGTGACGGATGTAGTATGTTATTGATGGGTTATGGAATCCACTATACAGTGAGTGAGGTACTGAGGTAAGAGTATAATACTTCCTCCGTCCCATAAAATAATTCTCACTGGCATTTGGATTGGAGTTTAAGAAGGTGAGAAATTAAGTAGAAATGTATTGTTGTGATTGAGTAAGAAAAATGTAAATGAACGATCGCCACACACAACTTTCCAAAAAAATGTGAACTGTTTTTTACGACGGACCAAAAGCACCCGAAACTATCTGAGGGGTGGAGGTAGACCTGTCAATGGGTCGGGTCCGGGTCGGAACGTAGTGTTCCAGACCCGGACCCGCTAAGTAAATAAAGGACCCGGACCCGACCCGTTTACCCGGCGGGTCTAAAAATTTGGACCCGGACCCGGACCCAACGGGTCTCGGAACCGGGTCGGGTAGACCCGCCAAGAATCATATGCACAAGTGCACCAACATTATATAATTTTTTTGACACAACATTATATAATTTTTTAAAAATAGCAAAACATGTATATGAAATGTAAATCAAAGTGCACAAATTTAAGAGCAACATATATCTTCACTTTTCAAAAAAAAACAAGGTTTATCATAGAAAATTAATACTTTTATTGAATAAAATATCGTTTGTTGTAGATGCGTACAATTCCGTACTTTGTGTCTCTTTCTCTCCCATAGAAAACTCGTATATTAGACTAGAAATTAGGTCACAAAAAGTTCTTTTGGACAAAAAGGATATTATATACTATTATATTATCACTTATACATTAGGTATGTATTAATTTGTATATATTTAATCAAAGAATTAAAACTAATCACTTTATATATATATATATATTAGTTTGTATTTTTATTTGAAGTATTATAACTAATCTCTTTATATATTAGTGTGTATATATACTAATAAGAAATTTTAAACGGGTCCGGGTCCTTAACGGGTCGGAATCATATGTACCATACCCGACCCGTTTATTAAAAGTACTAACGGGTCCGGGTTCGGGTCCGGGTAAACGGAATAAAATAAGGACCCATACCCGTTAAAAACAACCGGGTCCGGGTCGGGTCCGGGTCTAGACCCGACCCATTGACAGGCCTAGGTGGAGGAAGTATATAGTTAGAGAGAAAAACTAAGCCTTGAAATGGACTAACAATATAAAACTCAGTGCGAACTCTTTTCTACATGTAGGAAGTGATATTCATAGTAAGTAGATTATTTGGAGACGAAGAGAGCTTTGTGTTGATGAAGTTGAAGTACATCCAAAAAAACTATTTGTATACACCAAGTCTATACACGCCACATACACGTCACTGGTGAGAGTATTTTTTTTGTTTGTGAATACACTTTCCCAATAACTTTATATTTGGGAAAATGGAAATTAATAATCCAACATTTTAGCAGTCTTCTTACAATAATCTCATTTTTTCGTTATTCAAGAATAATCCAACCTTTGCACCCCATCTTCATTTGCTGGTCCCTGACCAGTTAATGATCTGCTATTCCAAGTTATTTTCTTATCTTTGCAAAGTATTATCTTTGTGAAAGGTGAGATTTATGGTATAATGGTTTGCAGGGATAAGAAAATAACTTGGAATAGCAGGTCATCAACCGGTCAGGAACCAGTGAATGAAGATAAGGTGCAAAGGTTGGATTATTCATGAATAACGAAAAATGTGAGACTATTGTAAAAAGACCGCTAAAAGGTTGGATTATTAGATTCCATTGTTCATATATCTTTTAGAAATTTGATTAATTTTCTTTGAATATCATAAAAAGTTTGTTTATTTCTTTTCAGAAAGGGCCTTAATTCGAGGGGAACATTTTCCCAACTGTTTATGCCAAAATAAACTAATCTAAAATATATATGAAATTGGATTGGGAATCAAGCAATATAGAATCAACTATGGAAGAATTGGTAAAGAAAGGAAATTGATATATGATGATCAAGAAGAAGGATCTTCACAGTATGTTTTTGAATTACAATGTAAAGCCTGAGTGTATGTGTATTCGTAACTGAGTGTCTAGATTACATAGAGCTTGTACTATTTATAAGAGATGCATTTAATGCACTTTTGTCCGTTGACGACATGTTCCGACCGTTACGGCGACATGTTCCGACCGTTACGACCGTTACGGCGACATGTTCCGACTGTTACGACGACATCAATATCGTCATTATGGCATCATAAATTCTGGTCAGCCCTTTGAGTAACCTATGTCATAACTACAATAATTACTCTAAATATATGCATAAAACCGCTCAGATTAATTAGCTTGCATTAATCCTAATAAATGCGTCATTAATTGCCATGGTCAAGCCTTTTTGAATGTAGTCCAAGCTGTCAAATCCGTGTACCAACACCAACAACCACAAATGTAGACTTCGTATGAAAATTGAATTTGATTGGATCATACTGGGCTAAAAAGAGATTGAAGATAAATTTTGCATGACAATAGCAAGTATGACTAGAGTTTCCCCTATTGTAAATGTGTTTAAATCTGCTTTTTAAAACTGTTTTAGAGAGCTAGATATCTGAGTGTTTGATGAAAATGCACAATTATTTCTAAAGGCTCCAAAATGCTTCTAGAAGCAGTTTTTCTAAAACTCAAAAGAGACGACCTGATTCTAATTTTACTGTTTAAAAAAGCAGAAGTAAATCAAATCGAAACACTAAGAAACCGTTTGGCAATAATGTTTTTCGACTTATCAGACTTATCAACCAACATTTTCACCAAACACGTAACTTTTACTTTCGCGTGCTGAATTGTGTAATAAGCAGAAAAAGTAAGGTTGAAGTTACTTTTTCTGGCAATATTGACTGAAGTCACTGTAGATGACCATTTTAGTTATTTTTACATATAATTTTTTCTTTATTTTATTGATAAAACCTATTTTAAAAATAACTTTTTTAAATCAGCAAAATCAATCAGAACTTTATAAATTTCAGCAGAATCAATCAAATCAGCCGATCTTCGTGCTATGAAATGGCCTTTAAAATTACTCCCTCCGTCCCATTTATATTGTCCCGTTTTACCTTTTCGGGAAGTCCCACTTAAATTGTCTCATACCATATTTGGCACAGTTTGTGTGGCTCTAAATCATTTTTACTTTATTCTTACTTTATCGATTAATATCAATCACACAAACCTACTTTTCTTAATAATCGTGTCACCCTCTTCCGGGACAATATAAATGGGACGGAGGTAGTATTCATTTTGCAAGTGAGGGAAGCTTCTACAAGGATAATAACGGTCAGTCAACAGATGATTCGTTCCACTTCATCCACAAGTTCACGCCGCCTCGTGTCGCTGCTAAGCTTGTATTACGTATATATACCAAGTATTTTTTGTTCTTGAAAGTAGCTCGTTTTTTCATCTTCTCAGTTCTCCTTTCATTCTATGGCCGCTTGCTTATATTCATCGTGGTCGTGGTGCTCTCTTTCTGTTCCGAAACCCCCCTCCACCTATCTATCTTCTTCTTCTTCTTCTCCATATCCATTTAATGCTTGTGTGCGTGGTGGGGATTCACAGTCAGGCTGTACAAGAGTCCATGCCAAGTTTGAGAAATTCCAAGGGCAAGAAAATCTCGATCAGGACTTCAGGGAGCCAAATTCCCTAGACTCCCAATCACACCCTAGTCCAGAAGAAGAGGATGACAGGTAAATTTTTCAAGGTTTTTTGTTGTGTTTTGCATAGTTGCCCGTTTAGTAAAGCTTGTATGGCCATGAATGATTCCAGGTCACCCCTAAACTATCAGTTCAATCGAATTGAAGTGTATGGTACATTATCAATCTTCACCAGAAAGTAGATTGCCTGGATTGTAATATGCAAATTCTTAAGCATGTATTCAAAGTTCCAAGAGGTTTGTTGAGAACAAGATGCAATTGAATTGCCAACGCTTAGTTACATTAGTTTAAAATGTGAATGGGATCATCATTGAGTAGAGATATGGCGGTTACATTAGTTGCCCTAGTTTTGCAGCTGACGTTTTACACTTTGTTTGGTACTGATGAATTTAAGTAAACGTTTTTGGGTATTCTTGGTTAAAAAACCGTGCAAACTTAGATGAGCCGAAGACCAATACAAATATGTTATTTAGACAGTTTTTAGGTAATCTAGGTGAATGCTATAAAATGTTGTTTAAATAAAGTTTCTCTAAACCGATGCATGTTTGAGAACTCAAAACTTTTGCCAGCTCGGTTGGAAAATCTCCAAAACATGGTTTTGGAGATTCTCCGAAACCAAGTTTTCTACTAGTTTTTTTGTGGGTTCTCTTAGGCAAACCCATCTTTTTGCAAATTGCAATCAAATTACTTCCCAGGCATTGTGCACAAGTATTTTTTTGCCCACAACTTCTTTTTTGTGACAACTTTTATCTAGTGTATACATTCAAGTTATCTTTTGGAATTTGTGCCAAATGATAAATCTATCTAGATGAGAGGAGGATAAATTATAAATATCAAATATCCTAAAATTTGACTTGACTATAGAGACAAGCTTAATGTGTCGTAAAAGTAGCTTTTCTCACATGATGTCATGTTAAACAATCACATATCTTTGAGAACCAACAGCACTAATGCCCATCATTCAAAATCTCTCTTTAGTGAATGCCATTCTAAAATAGAGCTGATATCAGAACTTTGGAGTCGGTATCAATAGATTAGGCAGATGTTTGATATGGTTGGGCAGTGCTAAATTAACTATTCCTTATGATATAGAGTTGAGAATATATTCTTTTTGTTTATAACAAAAAGTTTCTAACATGACAGTGTACTCAAAGAATTGCCATTAGTTTTTCTTCATGACCTTTTTGCTTTTATGTTCTTCCTAAAGATATCTCCACATCATAAAAATATTATACTGACAAATTTTGCTTTGTTTGATCTAAAATTGTTTACAGTTGTTTACCTAATGATTTGGAGGGTGCCATTCAACAGTCTGGCCATGCAAGTGCAACTTTTGTGTCTTCAGGGGGGATGAGAGCCATAGTATGTGCACCAGTATTTTCATTTTGATGAATTTCATCTGTTTAGTGGAACTGTTGTATAAACCTTTTAACTCTGCCGACATGCCAAAGCATTACTAGTTTACTACCATATGTTTTTCTTTTAAAAGAAGAATGCATAAGTCGTATTTCTCTGTGTAAACAGTATTATAACCATATATGCTGTTTTTCATAGTTTTCTCTTGTTACATGTTAATTTAATAAATTTGGACCCTCAACCATAGTGCACCTGAAATCTGGAAAGTCTAAGTTTGAAATATTACAAGTTCTATCCATATTTTTTATTTGTTACTTCTATGTTCATTCTCAGGTTGAACTTTTAATACCTCAGTTGCAATTTCTTGATAATGAAGGTGCACAAGCTGAACTCTGGGAGCTATCTAAGATATTTTTGAATACGCTGATTCAAGAAACTGGATCACAGGTGACACAGTAGTTTATAATTTAATATTAAACCTAATTTCCTGATGTGAAAATACATTTAATATTTCCACTCACAAATTATATCTAATATGCAACTTGTTATTGTATTTTATCACAAATAAGTGATACTAATGAAGTTTTGTTTTCATTTCAATTGCCGCTCACTTTGTTCGACTTTATAGCTTCTAGTTGTTTTAACTTTTAATTTCTCATTTAGTAAGATCTGAATCTTCTGTTTTTAGAGAGTTAAAGCGATATTTCCAGATGCTGGAGCAGCTGCACTTTTGAAATATCAGTGGCAAGATGCTACTTTTGGTTTTTCTAGGTAACTTAATCAAGCAAATGAGATTCTTTGGTTTGAGTTTACCAGTATTTCCATTATTGATATCAATAAGATTGAGTTTTCTTAATAACTTCCTTTAGTTTCCGCTCATATATTGTCCATAACGTTCACCATTAGCCATAGACCATTGATGCATCTCCTTATTTATTTATACTTGATCTTTTAATAACGTTTTTTGCTATTGAATTGATCTAGTCTTGGTGACCGGAATCCAGTGGATAAGGAAGATAATATTATTGTCATGATTGTCCCGGATTATCAGATGTTGGCATATGTTGAAAGTATTGCCTCAAATCTATCACATGATTTGGTACACACACTCTCCTTCATGTCTCTCTCTTATTCAGTTTTTGTTAATGTTTATATGCCGAACCCTTACTTTTTAGTTTTAATAAATGCATACATTCCCAAATTTTTCCCTTGAATCAACTAGCACCTGAATCCCGTGTAGGTTTTGGAGAAGTTTATCAGGGTCGTTTAACAATTAATATTGTTCATCTTAATTGATTTGACTCTCAATTTCATCTCTAGCATGTTATTGCCCTTCTTAATTAAAAATATGGTTCTGAAGCAGACCAACTCCTAAATAATATGGGGTTTATTTGTTAGTCTAGGCCTCTAATAATGTGGAATCCACGCCTTGTTAGCGAAGATGTTGGTGTCGGATTCAATGTGCGCAGATTAAGGCGCAGCTTCTTAAGGTAACTTTTGAATATATTGATGTCACCATATTAATCATCTTCTTCTTCATCATACCCCAGTGCCGCAAAGGCTCTCACCTACGGTGGGGTAAGGGGGGTTGGATGTACGCAGCCTTACCCCTGTACTAAAGTACAGAGACTAAAGTACAGAGACTGTTTCCGGATGACCCATAGAGAAAATCGCGTCGAAAATTGCATGAACTGACTACTGAATATATTGATGTCACCATATTATATATTGATGTCACCATATTATTTCATCACGTAGAAATATGTAATAGAGCTCAAGCTTTCATTTGGAGAGCAGTGTGTTTGGAGAATTTAGAGAGGTGGTGGTAACTGGTGAGTTTGTGTGGGCAATTGGAGCAGAAGTGCGGTGAAAGAAGTCCATATCCATATTCAAGAATAAAATTATAGGGGAAGTGAATAGTGTAAAAAGATGAAAATGTAGGAGAGAGATGACTAAAATGTAGGAAGTAGAAGATTAAAAGTAAGGGCATTCATGTCTCTTGATGCATTCCTAATTGCCGAAGAAGGAAAATGGAGCAAGACTAGATCATGTAATGAATCTCTGTCTTCACAGACTTTGAACAGAGGGAGCATTTCTTACCATCAATAAGAGCATTGTTATTAAGTAATGAATCTCTGTCTTCATAGACTATTATCTTTGATCATGTTTGCAGAGTGTAATAACTGCATATCTTTATGTCTTTATTAAATGTCAAGATTTATATTGCAGCACCTTCACTGTTGTTTACTCAATGAGACCTTATCCATCTGGTGCTGTTTTTAGATGTTATCCTGGGTAAGGACTAATTATATCTAAATCTTGCAAATAGATTTGGCAAATTTGGTGGCACCTGTTGGTGTCCTGGTGTTTTTGCTGAGTTATAAGTAGTTTGAGAATTAACAAAATCTTATCTACTTCCTCTGTATTTTGCTGCAAGACAGATTGTGGAAGGTGTTCTATGATGATAAGTACCGGCCGAACCGATATCTCCTAGCGCAGGAACAGAATACCCGCCCCACTGCTGATGAACTTGAGGTTAGATGCTCTGAGCCTTCACTTCTGTTAACCCAAGCCTGGTTATCTATTATGATCTTACAGATCATCATGCATTTTGAGGGGCAATATACATTGCTGTTTGTCAAAGTGCTCCACTAATAGATCTCATGCAAATCTCAATGTTAAATATAAAAAGCTACGGAGTAATTAGCAATCAATTTAGCTCAAAGAAGGGCTCAACGGTTTACTGAGGAGATGTTGGCGCCTCACCGAAGAGATGTGAACTGTGTTGTGTGTGTGTGTCAGTGTCACCATATACATCTAAGTTGACTCGTCCCATGATGCTTATGGTGATTTTACAATACTCCCTAAATCCTATTCTATTTTCCACACTTTCCTTTTTAGTCGATCATTGAATAATGTCAACTTTTCTATAAGTCCTGCTAACATGTAGTTATTCCAATTCATCCAATGCTTGTTACAAATGCCTCTTAACTTTTTAAAAAATGGATTAACAGTATGTTCCCCTATGTGATGAATGATATGAATGAGTCATATTTTGCTCTTATACTATAGAAATTAAACTTCATGCCATGGACCACATGTTATCGTTAGGATTAATGTGCAGAACCACTATTATGATAAACATCTGGTTAAGACTTGTAGGACTGAATAAAACACCACTTTCATTTTTATACAAAGCTACTACTAGTATTTTTTTAAACCATATTTGTCAATTAATTTTTCAACATAATATGACTAAGAAACAGAAACTCCTTCACTTGATTTAATGCACTCTTGGAGATGCCCAACTATGAGAGTATTATTGTGTGGCCGCAATAAAAAAATAAGGGTTAAATTCTGAATGACATTCTTGAGACAAGATCAGGAGCACGATCGTCAAGCATCAACCCTATAGACCGTTGTCATTGTCATTTGTGTGTTGCTTTTATCCCACGCCAACACTATCATTGTCATGCAATTCTGCTTGTCTTATGTTTATAAAATATATACATATGCAGATAATATTTGGAGGTGTAGATGAGAAAAAAGAGAAGGGTACATCTCTGTTGGATCAAGCAGCTGGAATCTTCTCTTCCATGATCCGTTTCTTGAAATTAATTTCACGATAAATTAGTGTAATCAAGGAGCTGGCGTTGTCATATTTTCTCCACTAGAGCCATAGCTTGCACAACTTCTTCTCTATCTTGCAGGGCTGCACAAGGGGATGAATTTAAAATAATTTGCATTTATTAGATTTATACACTGTCGACTTTGTGATTTAAGTACTGAGACTCAAGTCCGTGAAGGATAAAAGGTAAACATAATGAAAAATAAAATTAAATGAAAATGTTGAAACATGGTTTGAATTAAGGATCAACGCTTATGGCCTTATGGGTGGTTCGACGTTACCACTTCAACAACAATATCATTTTGTGAATTACGAAGTATTAGATTATTTCATTGTTATATAACTTTATTGGTAAATAGGCTGGATAAAAAGAAAAATAAAATAAAATGAGAAGGCAGAGAAGGGATTCGAACACTGAGCCTACTAAAGGAAATTGATACAAAATCCAATAAGTAAATAATAATATATTTATGATTAAAATAAAGCTTGTTTACAAAAGTGTGGCTGAAGTAGTAATGTAATCATAGTAAATTTTGTTCAATTTTTAAATTTAAGTTACCATGACACTACATTGTAGTAACTATTAGTCATATTTTTGTAAATAAGTTTTATTTTAATAATATTTTTTAAAGTAACTTGTTATATCAAGTTGTAGCAAATGAGGACTATTTTCAGCAGATGGTACTTGTAATAGGGATCACCCAAATTTATCGATAGTTAGAATTATTAATAGTGAATCAATAATAGTTGAAATTAGTATTTTCAATTTTTTCTTGGTAATTTGTATGCAAGCAACTTTGCAATTTGGTCCTACCTTTCTCAATCCCTACAAGAATGTATGTTTTGGCCGCTTGTTTAAAAAGGTTGAATCCCTAACTAGAAAGACCCTCGTGGCTCGGCGCGACAGCCGACAGAGCGTATAAAGGTAGGGGTGGGATCGGTCTGGTCTGGGTCGGGTTTTTGCTAAATCCGGAAATTATCCAGAAAGTCTCGGGTTATGAAAATTAAGGACCAGAACAAAGCCCATTAGATTCGGTCTGAGTCGGGTTTTTGGTAGCCCAGGTTCGGTCCGGGTTCGGGTTGGGCCGGTTAAAGCCCGAACGTGAAATATCTCATTATTCTTTTATATTTTAACACCTATTTTCAAATAAAATTAATCAAAAATACAAACCGCAAATAATAGCACAAATATTAGTCTCCAAAATCACCAACAATTTGAATCCAAAGAAGATAAGTATCTCAATATTTTATTTAAGATGCATATAAATAAATAATATAGGCTTCTTAAAAATATTAAGAAATAAAATTTATAGATAAATATGTGACTAGAGTTGCTATAAATATATTTTCATGGTAATTACGCTAAACAAACTGAACATATTTGTAGTCACTAAAAGTTACAAAATCATTTTTTTATCTACCGTGATTATGATCATATATTAGGAAATATTTATAAATTTATATTCATATATTATATTAATTTTATAGTAAAGCTAATTGTTTCAGGTTTTATCGGTACGGATCGGGTTATAAATATTAAGGCCCGTTAATGAGCCCGGAATTTCGGGTTCGGTCCGGTTTTTTTTTTTTAATTCGGACCGGGTAAAAAGAAAAAAAAAA
This sequence comes from Cuscuta epithymum, assembly GCA_945859915.1. Taxonomy (NCBI): domain Eukaryota; kingdom Viridiplantae; phylum Streptophyta; class Magnoliopsida; order Solanales; family Convolvulaceae; genus Cuscuta; species Cuscuta epithymum. Next base: position 2,816,346 of record CAMAPF010000024.1, read on the forward strand.
ACGGACCGGGATCAATATTCGAGTCGGTCCAGGGTCGGTTTCTGGGTTTCGATTCGGTTTTTCCCACCCCTATATAAAGGGTTGTAAATTATGGTGACCGGCTGACCATAGAAGTTAGACCGGTGTCCGCTGCGCACAATGTTTTGGCCTATGGCATATATAACTTTCACAGTTTCATGTGGAAGATTTGCTCTGTCAATCTTTTTTTACCATCAAATGCTCCAAAGTCATTGACCATCAAATGCTGAAATGCATGCCAAGACGGTGATACTTTTTTGTCTTCTCAAAAGGTCTTTCATACTTTTTCATCTATTGTTTTTTACTTGGAAAAAGGGTCACATAAGCCCTTCTACTAATGCAAAACCATCACTTAAGCCCTTCTACATAATAAAGTATCACTTAGACACTCTTACTATTGAAAAACAATCAATGAGACCATGTGACCTGAAACTAACAGGTAATAGTAGGTAAATGCTTTTTTTTTTTATTCTCCATTCTCCCTTTCCCAGTTGTCCCTTCTCAGTTTCAAAGTGGAGTAGCTCGTTTGTCTACTTTTTTTTTCTTTTGTTTATCCTTTTCTTCATTCTCTCTTTCATTTGTATTTGCATTTCCCTAGATTAATTTATTGTCTTCAGTTTTTCTCTTTTTCGTTTATCATCTCCTTTTTCATTTTTTAATTATTATTCTTCTCCCTTCGAAATACTAAATGTTTAGGGCACACACAAAGGCTAAAATTTGTACAACTTTTATGTACATTTTCAAAATCTTTTGAACTGGACAAGATCGATCAGAAAAAATGATTTACTCATAATAAGTGCATAACACATACGTAAAACGTTTTTAGGCATGGACAAAAATTGTACTCCGTAATTTTTATACACATTTTCTCGATAGACATGCATATTTTTTATGTGACTTAATTTTAAATACATAATTATATTGCGAGTACAAAAGACAAGAAAACTTTCACTAGTATTCTGGAAAAGTGATGGACAAAAAAGTGATGTTATAACTTTTAGTGACTATAATGTATTCAAAGTTTACATCATAGTCACTTTTAATGACTGTAATTGTGTTCAAAATTTGTTAATGTGGTATTTTTCAAAATATTTTTGAAATAATTTACCGGTGCGAATAATTTTGAAATGTGTACAAAACTTGTACTCCCGTCACATAAAACATGGCCAAATTTACTTTTCTTAGTCAACAACAATAAACTTTGAACAATGGTTTAAATTAATATGTTTGTAAAAAAATATAATGTTATACTTTTATGAAGGTATTTCTAAAAAAGAACATTTCCTTATTTTTATATATTTTAAATAGTTTCATTCTTAAAAGATGTAATTTGTCAAACATGGCCATCAGTCAATATAAACTATAAAATTGCATTTTTTAGACTAGTATTGTTTTTCTATCAACTATATTTAGAGACAAAAGATGCCAATGTAAAGGATTTTAAAAATTACCCAAACATTGTATAACTTTTTGACACTGTAAGAAACTACAATGTTAATCGTTTTAAAAGCAAAAGAAATAAACGTTATTAGAGGCCGTTTGGTAACACTGTTTTTCGGCTTATCTAGCTTATCAGCCAACTTTTTCACCAAACACGTGATTTTTGTTTTCACGCGCTGAATTGTGTAATAATAAGCAAAAATAAGGTTGGAGTTACTTTTCTGGTTGTATTGGCTGAGGTTACAGTAGATGACTATTTTAACTATTTTACATATAATTTTTTCATTATTTTAATAATAAAATATATTTTAAATTTTTTTCCCCTTCAATCGGCAGAATAAGCCAATGTAGCTACTTCAGTCATAACTTCATAAATTTTAGCAGAATCAATCGATTTTAATGTTACCAAACGGGCTCTTAATCTGATTTTAACGGTGAAAGCCATATTTCCTTTAAATTAGACAGTAACAGGGAGTAACATTTACTCCCTTGTCCCATTAAACTTGGCCAATGATGATTTGCACGTAGATTAATAAAGTAAAAACTGTGTGATTGATATTTGTACAAAGGACAAAGAAATAACTATAGCCATCTATTTATTACTTTAAAGGGAAATATCAAAGTTTTTTTGGACAACCAAAAAGGAAAAGTTGACCAAGTTTTATGGGATGGATGTAGTATAATACTGAATAGACGGTGAACGAGCCCGGTTTGGTAACCCTGCTTTTCGGCTTATCAGATGTATCAACAAATTTTTTTACCGAACACATAACGTTTGATTTCATGCGCTAAATTGTGTAACAATAAGAAAAAGTAAAGTTGAAATTACTTTTCTGGATGTATTGGTTGAAGTTATTGTAGAGAATCATTTTAACTATTTTTCATATAATGTTTTCTTTATTTTATTAATAAAATATATTTTATATATTTCCCCCTCAAACGGGCCCTACATCTCAATATGAATAATAAATTGTTGATGTTTATTCCTTCAACCCTTGGACCCAACACGTAAGCCCAAAGATTTCGAGTGGAGTGAGTGTGTGGTTATCTAGCCCAACAACTATTAGATGAATCAGGAAACAAGAGTAATAGCAGGCAATGTAAATAGGTATTATTAACTTCGTAATAACTCCCCTAAGTACAATCTACTTGCTAACAAAGGCACGTCGGCCGTTCGTCTTACAAGGCAGTTAGAAATGCTGCGAGTAAGAGTGCTGAAGCTAGTATGCTAAGAATAGAAAGTTGCCAACCCCTTACAATGAAATAAATGCTTCTATTTATACCCGCCAATGGGCAGGTGGCTGTACTGACGTGGCAGCCTGTGGACCGCTGGTGTCCCAACTACCAAATCTTTAGCATTAAATGCACTTCCCGCCAGAATCTAGGTTTCCCGCCGGAATAGTGGGGACGTTCGTCCACCCGGGAAGTGAGTTGGATTCCTCCAAGTGACCCTTGAGGGATATTGGCTGTTCGTCTCCTGGCCTTGATGGATTCTCACCATGTGGGCTGGGTCTCCTCCGATGACTATGGGCTTGCTCAGGAGACGTTCGTCGTCACCCCTGATGGCCCGTGGCTCCGCTCCTTGTCCCTGCTTAGACGTTCGTCGGGATGAGCCGCTGGGCCTGAGTCCTCCAACACCAGACGTTCGTCCATGCTTAAAGTACATGGGCCTGTGGGCTGGCCTAGTTTCTAGCTGGACGGTCGTCTGGCAAAATGGGTTAGTGGGCCGGACCTCGGCTTGGGCCCTTAACCCAACACAAGTCCCCCACTTCTGATGTTCTGAGCATGCGCAGGACATAAGGAAGTATGAACCTCCCCGAAGTAGACGTCCGTACTTTGGCACTCGTGTTCGTTGCATCTTGGCGGAATCGTACGCTCGTGGCCATGGTGCTTGACAGCTGTTGACGGTTCAGGAAACGAGGTGACGGCCGATGTTGCGGCGGCGCATTTTCCCGAGGAGGTGTCATCATTACGTTTCCATCCCACGCACAGCGCGTGGCCGGGGTACGCTCCTCGCCACGTGTCGGCCCCTTGTTGGCTTCGCCATCGGTGTTTTCCCCTTTAAATACCGGGTTTTCCCTCTGAATTAGGGTTCCCAATTTCTGCTCTCTTGCTCCCGATTTTCCGCAGCTCTTCAAGTCTTCTTCTGAATCCGGCTAACCCCTTTGTAAGGTAATTTCCCCCCTCTGCTCCTTTTCTTGTTCTGATTCCTAGCCGAAATGACCTCGATGGAGATTTCGTCAAGCTCTGATTCCGGTTCGTCGGGTTCCTCCTCGGGCTCCTCTTCGGCCGATTTGAGTGCTCGCTCCCCCGGGAAGGCCAGCATTTCCGGGACCTCTGGTTCAGCCACGACGGTGGGGACCATCCGGGCTGATGGTGAGCCGGATAATGTGTCGCAAAGTAGTGGGAGCGACGCCGGGGACGGGGGTGCCGACGGGGCCGTAGATGTTATTGACGCCGTCCCCCTGAACGAGCGCCCCGCCGGTTATGATTCTGCAGACGAGGCCCAATCTGGCTCCGACCTGGAGGTGCACGATTTAGGTATTCCCATGGATGTGCAGAGGCACATTTGCAAGATTAAGAGTGTCTTAGAGCACAGGCAGTCCCTCTCCAGCGTCGCTATGAACAAGATTGCTTCCTTCTTTCCCCATCCGTTCGTCTTTAGCCATAGCGGGGCCGAACATGCCATGCGGCGACGGCCGGGGATGATCATCCTGCATGTGGATTCTGTGGAGGCCGGTCTGCGGTTTCCTCTCCATCCCTTTTACGTGGAGTTCTTCAACTGCTACCAGGTGGTTCCGGCGCAGTTCATGCCCAACTCTTATAGATTTATCTCCGCATTCCTCGTGCGCTGTTCGTCCGCAAAAGCCGTCATATCGCTGGATCTGTTCCACTACTTCTACCGGGTCACCCCGCAGAATTCCGACGGTTACCTGAGTGTGGCCGCTCGTCCGAAGAGGAAGCTATTTGAGCACTATCCTTCCTCCATCCATGATTGGAAAAATAGGCTCTTTTTTCTTAGATATGACGGTCCTCCCCTCCCAATCCGGTGGAACGGCTACCCTCCGAAGATTGAGTCGCCGGCGCTGTCTGCCGGGCTGGAAGTGGAAGTGAAGAAAGTCCTGGAAGGCGGCGTTCGCCCTATAGGGGAATACCTGACCGTCGAGGCACTCTCTGAAGCAGGCATAGGTACCGCCCGTGTTCCTGGATTTCTTCCTCCCTTGGACGCTCGTCTCGGGGCACGGGCGGTCCTGTCCTCTGAGGTGGGTGTTCCTCCCTATCCCTGTTCGTCTTTTCATATTCTTGTATTTCTCTCTTGCAGGTCTCCCCCTTACCGCCGAACAAATGGACAATGCTGAGTGCCTGAGGAACAGGAAGGCGAAGATGGCTGCGGCCAAAGCGGCCAGAGAGGCAGCCGCCCATGGAGCCGGATCATCGGCCTCCGACGCCGCCCGTCGGACTGCAGACGGTGAGCAGCACCTGATTGCCACCCTGCTGAACGAGGGGGCCCTGACTCATCATGCTGAAACTGCTCTCCCCCCGCCGGTCGTTGCCACAAAAGTGGTTCCCAAGAAGGGGGGCGAGAAGGCCCCGGAGAAGAAAACGAAGAGGGGGCGAGACTGTGTTTCCTCCGGCCCCATCGTTGAGGATGTTAGCGGTCTATCCCTGAGCCGGCCGGCTGAGGAGCTTTGGAGGGAGCTTGGGGCTAAAGCTGGCCTCGAACTGCCCCCCCGGTCGTCTTCCGAGGCGACCAGCGCTGCTCTTGCTGCGGCCATCCAGGTATTGTTGCGATTCGACCCATCTTGTCCCCTTGACGCTCGTCGCTTCGCCGTCTAAACTCTGTTTATCCCATTTTTTTCTTTCAGTCAGGGCTGTTGGTGCTGCAGGCCGAGGCTGCCAGGGATGCCGCCCTGCAGGAGGCAAAGATCAAGGCCGAAGCCGCCATACTGAAGGCTCGGGAGGCCGCCCGTCGGGCAGAGGAAGAGGCTGCTTCGGCTAGGGAGGAGCTTCAGTCCCTCCGGGCTGAAACCGGCGCCCAATTGGCCTGCCTGGAGAAGGCCGGCTTCAAGCTCATGCCGGTACTTCCGGCCCCAAAAGATGCCACCCCGGAATGGTGCATCGATGCCTCCGGTTACCGGAATACCGGCGAGTTTATGGAGTCGGCCAAGGACTTCTGCGCCGGGGCTTTTGGTGACGTGTTCTCTCATGCTCTGGGGAAAATTCCGGCGAAGGACCGTCTGAGGTTCGGTGTGCGGCTGATGGAAAGCTCCCCCCTGTCGCGCCAATTCCTCTATGATTCTGCCGATAGCGCCTTCGCCGGTGGCTATAATGAAGGGATCAAGGCCATCCTCCCAATCTTCGAGAAGCTCCTAGGCCCTGGCGTCAACCCAGCCGATCATACGGATGACGATCTGCTGATCGAGGCCCTGGGGAAAATAGGGCGGGACAGACGCCGGGCGGCGGCCATAGCCATGGGGGATATCCCGGAGCCCCCGACCCCTGAGCCCGAGCCTCGGGAGGAGGAACATACTCATGCCAACAGCCGACCGCCGTCCCCCCACATGTGTTGATTTATTTCTTAGCCTAGATTTATTGCAGTACGTAGACTTGTAGTTTCCAGCCGATAGTGCTGAAGAATAAAGATCCACATTTTGCCAAAATTCGTTCCCTTTGTCTCTTGTTGTATGGAAATTCATTCCGTGCCTCGAAATATTCTGCTGCAAAGTAGTTTGTTAGGACGTCCATCCCTGCTCGTCATTTGACTTTGGGCAGGGACGTCTCCTTGCCCCCCTGGCAACAGCATTCTTGACGACGGTCGTCGGAGGCTGTCCAAACAGCATCCTTGCCCCCCCGCGTGAAGTACGTTCGTCGGGGGCTGCCTCAATATTTCCTGACGATGTCCGTGTATGGTTGTATGGAAAGACGTGCGTGCCCTATTGGTAGCATGGACACGACCCTTCTGTGCCCTTCATTGTTGACGCAGTACGGAAAATTCCTCCGATACCTCGATACCGAGGCCGGCCTGCCGTCCACACAGCATTTTTACAATTGGGGGACGTCCGTCGGTAATCGCTTCGATGGTACGGTTCTCAAGTGCGGACATATGGATGTGTTTCACTGGGGAAGCGTCAGGTGGCGACGTTCGTCTACCGTTGCGTGTTGAAATTCGGTGACCGGAAAGACGAGCGTGGCCGGTTGATGAACTGTGCAGACATGGGAAGACGAATGTCTCCACAACCCTCCTGCGGGGACGTCCGTGGCATGGATCCGGATATCTTCGTGGTGGTTACGCGGCGACGAAATCGAGGTGCTTAAATACCGTGGTAGGTACCGGTACCCAGGCACCACGTGTCCCGCTTCGGTTGGTGTGTTCCGGCGGTGCTGCCTATAAGTATTCAGAACCCATGTAATCCACCCATTCTTCTCCTTACGCTGCACAATTGTCTTCTCTCTCTAGGTTTCTCTCAACTCGTACCGGAAGTCCCAATTCCCAAAGGTACCGTTCGTTGCCATGTCTTCTGAAAATCGTTTCGACGATGGATGTTCTTCCGGTGATGACTTGGAATATTATGAGCGGGGAATGCCACCCTGGCCTCCCCGTTATAGCCTCAGCTTCTCGTACGTTCGGCGTCAAGTTCAACGCCTGACGAACGCTGACAAGCGTCTGATCAGCCAATGGTTCTATCCTCCCAGAACCTACGACGATCGGCGTCTGCGCAACCCCATGCGCCATCTGCCCGGCTACGTGGTGGTCCACTTGGATTCGGTGGTAGCCGGGCTGAACTTTCCCCTGCATGGCTTCCACTTGGAACTTTTCAGGGCCCTCGAGATAGTACCCGCGCAGTTCGTCCCTGCCGCTTATCGGATAATCGCTGGCTTCATCATTAGATGCCACAGCGTCGGTGTGACCCCCACCGTGGACCTGCTGCACCATTTCTTCCGGCTGTCCCCATTCGGACGTACGGGGTATTTGACCCTGATAGCCCGTCCGTCCATGGTTCTCTTCTCGAACAATGCCGGGAATCCGGACGGATGGGAAGAGCGTTTCTTTCTAGCCGGGGTAGGCTCACCGATGCCATTCTCCGACCGGTGGAATGCTTACCCGGTGAAGACGATCCCGCCGCCCATGACGGACGAGGAGCTCGGGTATGCCAAGCGCATAGCCGGACTTGGCATCCAGAATCTCCGATCGCTGGTGGCCGAGCCCTTTAAAGCTCAGGCTGGGTTAGGTGCGTCCGTTTGTACTTGTATTGTTTTGACATCTCTTCGCTGTTATGGCTCTGAACGTCTTGGTTCCTTTTGTGCAGGAGTTTTCCCATCCACGTCCGTCATGAGCCGGATCAATACCGCTTCATCTGCCGCCGGTCGTGATCACAAGGGGCGCGACCATCCCGGAAAGCCGCTCGTCCCCAAGGTTGAGCCCCGGGTGACCAGGGCACGGGCCGATGAAACTTCGGGGGCCGGCGCCCCCAAGAGGCCGCGTGTGGAGGGCACTTCCTCCAAGGCCATCATCTTGGCCGATGATTCTGATGGGGAGCCCGGAAGCCCCCTTAAGCGGAAACCCACTTCCCGGGCCCATCTCCGTGCTTCTCCTCCGCGGAATTCCGACGTCCGTCGTCTTCGGGACGATGATGCCCAAGCTGCCAAGGGTTCTGACGACGCTCGTCCAAACTCTCCCCCAGGAGCCAGTGAGTCTTCTCTTGGCCTGATCGAGTTCTCTGGGGTTGGGCCCCGCAAGGAGTCAATGATGCTCTTTGGTCAAACGGCGTCCTCTATATGGTGCGGCCTGAATCTCAAGGTCCCGCAGGACTTCGCTGCTCAGGAGGCTCCTGAAGATCTGTTGGAGTGCGGCCAGAGCACGCTGGACAAGGCTGGGCTCTACTTCCATAGGGCTCGGATGGCTTTCGAGCGCCAGGGCAGGGAGATGGCCAGAGTACGGGCCGAATGTGATGCCCTTCTGAGGAGTGCAAAAGGCAGGGCTGGCACCCTTCAAGAGAAGGCCGAGGCCTATGACAAGCTTGTTCAGGAGAATGCCTCTCAGAAGGAGCTTCTCAAGAAGCAGGAGGCCGAGCTCGTGGATCTCCGCAGCCGGATGTGGGCCGTAGAGCAGGCCAAGGTGGAGCTTCGCCAGACGGGCATGGACAACCATGTCCCTATTTATGAGGCCGATGTTGCCAAAATCAAGGAGTCTGGTTCCATTGCCTTCCAGAGGTCCAAAGCTTACACTGGTGCCATCCACACCATGGCCATGAAATTCCTCCCGAGGCTCGTCGGAGAATTTCTGGCCACCTGCCCGGACGCCTACCTGGACGGGGTCAAATTGCTCCAGGCCACCCCCACCGGACGGCGTTTCCTTAATGACCTTGCCGATGATACTTATCGCAAGGGTATGGTCGGGCTCGTAGCGGAGAATCTCCCCACGTTCGAGCGTCATTTCGGGGCTCCTTTCGATCCGGAGGCGGCTGGCTTCGACATCCTGATGGCTGATGCCCATGCGGGAGCCCTTGAGCTGCTGAGAGAGCAGGCGGAAGCCAAAGCCAGTGAAGAATGCAAGCAGGCTCTTTCCAAAGTTCCAGCTCCGGACGTTGATCAAAAGTGATTTCCCGTTCATGACCTTGTAATTGCACAACTTTTCCATTATTTTCACTATCTTGTGATTTCCCGGCCGATAGTGCCGAAGAATAAAAATCATTCTTTGCTCCATGCTCGTCTGGCTCTTTTTTTTTTTTTTTTTTTTTTTTTTTTTTTTTTTTTTTTTTTTTTTTTTTTTTTTTTTTTTTTTTTTTTTGGAGTCTTTTAGTCTTCGTTCGTCCTTGGTCCCTGGTCCCACCGGCGTCCCCACTTCGAGGAGACGTTCGGTGTCCGCCGACATCACAAGGAGGAACAGGTTTATCTACATCGAGATTCCCCCCTTTTTTCGTTCGTCCGTGGTCCTTTAGCCTTACCGACGTCTCTTGCTTCGACGAGGACGCTAGGTACCCAAAGAACTCGCAGGGACGAACAGGTCTACCCTCACGGGTCCCCGACTTTGTTATCCCACGTCCATCGATCCATGGTCATTTGTGGGATAAACAGGTTTATCTTGGCAGGCTCCCTTGGTTCGTCTAGCCCCCCCCGCGTCTCTACTAACCTCTACATCGAGAGGCGTTCGTCTTCGGCGGTTGGAGAAGATCTGGCACACCCGGACAAGATTCCCTTCTTCATAGGAGCTACCCTCCTCTTCTCCCCATCTTTATTTTTTTTTTTTTTTTTTTTTTTTTTTTTTTTTTTTTTTTTTTTTTTTTTTTTTTTTTTTTTTTTTTTGAGGGAGGCAATCATAGTCTTCGTTCGTCATTGGTCCTACCGACGTTCTTACATCGAAGAGACGTTCGGTATCCGCGGACATCACAATGAGGAACAGGTATATCTGCATCGAGATTCCCTTCTGCTTCGTTCGTCCTTGGTCCGTGGTCCTACCGGCGTCCCTACTTCGAGGAGACGTTCGGTATCCGTAGACATCTCAAGGAAGAACAGGTTTATCTGCATCGAGATTCCCTTCTTGTACGGTTGTTGGCGAGAACAGAAGTGATGAAAAACAGGGGGCCTTATTATTGACGACGTCCGGTCATTTTACATTCAGTGGGAACAATACAAGGACAACGGCCTCTAACTATTGATAGAACTTCTTCAGGTGTTCTACGTTCCACACCCCGGCATGGTTCCCCTCCAGGGTACGGAGGAGGAACGTCCCCTGGTTGTATCTTCTGATGACCCGGTAAGGTCCTTCCCAGTTCTTCGCCATTTTGCCACCTTCGAGTGGCTTGCTCTTCTCTCTTTTCCTGAGTACGAGGTCCCCGGCCTCTATTTCGCGGAATTTCACGGCCTTGTTGAAGTATCTCTGGGTGGCCCTGTGATACTCTTCCATGCGACGAGCCGCTAGGTCCCTCCGTTCCTCAATGAAATGGAGCTCTGCTCGTAGGTTGGTCTCGTTGTCTCCCGGCTGGAAGTGCTTGGTGCGATGTGTAGGTACCAACACCTCCGTCGGCACCTTAGCTTGGAAGCCATAAGCCAAGGCGAAAGGGGTTTCCCCGGTCGCCGTTCTTGGCGTCGTCCTGTACGTCCACAAGACATAATGCAACTGCTCCGGCCAGGTGGAGGTGTAGTCTTCCAACTTCTTCTTGATCCCATCCATGATGGTCCGGTTCATGTTCTCCACTTGGCCGTTGGCTTGCGGGTAGGCCACCGAAGCCTTAGAGTGCCTGATGCCCCACTTTGCCAAGTATGCTTCAAAGCCTTTGCCGACAAACTGCCGACCGTTGTCTGTGATGATCTGCTCCGGGATCCCGAAGCGGCAAATGATGTTCTGCCAGACGAACTTCTGGCACTGGAATTCAGTGATGGAGGCCAATGGTTCGGCCTCGACCCACTTCGTGAAATAGTCAACCGCCACAATGACGAACTTCCTTCCACCAGCAGCCGTTGGCAGAGGACCCAGCAGGTCTACGCCCCACCTAGCAAATGGCAGCGCGATGGTCATCGGGGTGTAGAAACTTGCTGGTCGGCCAGGGACAGGTGCATACTGCTGGCATACTGCGCACTTCCGCGTGTGGTTGAAGCAATCTTGCTGTATGGTCGGCCAGTAATAGCCCTGCAGGATGATTTTCCTGGCCAAGGTTCGGGGGCCCTGGTGGCTGGAGCAGATCCCTTCATGTATTTCCTCGATTACTGCCGCCGCCAGGCTCGGCGGGAGGCATCTGAGGTACGGTCCGCCGAACGTCTTCTTGTAAAGTTGCCCGTCAATAAGTTCAAAGTTAGGGGCACGCCTCTTTATCCACGCGGCCCTCCCTGTACTGTCATCACCTTCAGGCTCGGGGAGTGTCCCATCTCTGAGATAATCTGCTATCTCCTTTGCCCAGTTAGGTTCGGCAATGGAGATAACCTCCACCTGGATGACGTCCGTCGCCGGTGCTGGGAATATCTCCTGCCTGACGAAGCCTCTGATGTGTCGGGGGATGCTTGATGTCGGGTCATCGGTTGGGGGGTTGCTTAGTTTTGACAGAATGTCCGCCTCTGTATTCTCCACCCGCGATACCTGCTCAAGCACCACCTGCTCAAATTGCGCGGTCTGTTCCTCCGCCAGCTCTTTGTAGACCTTCATTCTCTCCTCCCTGGTTTCTGCAGTGCCGGTCATCTGGGTTACTACCAGCTGGCTGTCCATTCTCACCTTCAGACGAGCTGCTCCGAGGGCTTTCGCGCATTTCAGCCCTGCGATAAGTGCCTCGTACTCAGCCTCGTTGTTGGTGACCTTGAACTCAAACTTCATGGAGTAGTAGGCTTTGAAACCTTCGGGGGAAGTGATCACTGCTCCTCCGCCGCAGCCCCGCGCACTCGAGGCCCCATCGGTGTACATCTCCCACCAATCGTCAAAGTCATTGTTGTCATGGGTTCTGTCCTCGGTGCGCGCGGTGCACTCCGCAATGAAGTCCGCCAGAGCCTGCCCTTTGATCGTCGGCCTCGGCTTGAAGTCCACGTCATACTGGCCGATCATCAAGGACCACTTGGTTATCCTTCCGCTTGCCATTGGGTTCCTGAGGACTGTGGCGAGGGGCTGAGTTGTGTAGATAGTCACCGGATGTGCCTGGAAATACGGCGCCAGGCGCTTGATGGATGCAATCAAGGCGAGGATCGTCTTTTCCATCAGTGTGTACCTTGTCTCGGGGCCGTTCAGCGCCTTACTTACAAAGTATATTGGCCGCTGAACGCCTTCGGATTCCTTTAGCAGCACGGCGCTTACGGCCAGCTCGGCCACCGCCAAATACATATACAATCTCTCCCCGGGATCCGCCTTGGTGAGGACGAGCGGAGAGGAGAGATATGCCTTGAAATCCTCGAAAGCAGCCTGACACTCCGGGGTCCATTGGAAGGGGTTGGCCTTCTTCATGATCTGGAAGAAAGGGATCGCCTTATCGGCGAGCTTGGATAAGAATCTGCTCAGGGCTGCCAGACGCCCGGTGAGTCGCTGTACGTCTTTTAGGTTCTTTGGGGCCTCCATGTCCATAATTGCCTTCACCTTCTCCGGGTTAGGCTCGATCCCCCGCTCGCTCATCATGTAGCCGAGGAATCTGCCGCCCTTGACGGCGAAGGCACACTTTTTTGGATTGAGCCTCATGCTGGCCCTCTCCATGATGCTGAAGATTCTCTCCATGTCCTGGACATGGTCCTCCTTTTTCTTGCTTTAGATTAGGATGTCATCCACATAAGCTTCCATCGTCTTTCCAAGCACGTCTTTGAATAACATCCCAATCATCCTCTGGAAAGTAGCCATGGCGTTCCTCAGGCCGAATGGCATGACGATGTAGCAATACACGCCGTCCGCCGTGACGAACGCCGTTTTTTCGGCATCATCGGGATGCATGAACACCTGATGGTAGCCTCTGAATGCGTCCATGAAGCTGAGCAGCTCGCAGCCCGCTGTCTCATCCACCAGCAAGTCGATCCTCGGTACAGGATAAGGGTCCATCGGACAAGCTTTATTGAGGTCCGAGTAATCGACGCACATCCGCCAAGTGTCGCCCTTCGGGGCTAGTACCACGTTGGCCAACCACTCCACGTGGATGACCGGCCGGATGTGTTTAATGCTGAGGAGAGTTGCTGTCTCCTTCCTGATGAACTCGCGTCGGTCGGCCGCCATATATCTTTTCTTTTGCTGTACGGGCTTGGCGTCCGACCGCACGGCGAGTCTATGGCATATGAGGTTGGGGTCGATGCCCGGCATGTCCTCCGGTCCTCTGGCGAACAAGATCCTGAACCTTCGGAGGACGGCTATGACCCCTGCCCTGATTTCCGGCTCTAGATCCGCACCGATGGACACCTTCCTGTCCGTCGGATCGTCGAGCTCGATTTCCTCCAGAAGGGTTGCTGGTTCTAGATGAGCGTCCAAGTCGGCCTGTTTGGCCTTTTCGGAGATGCTGTTGACCCGAGCCTCCCGCTCGTTGAGCTTCTCCATGGCCTTCGTGTAGCAGGCCCTGGCCATATGTGGGTCCGTACGTGCCACCCCCACCCCAGTGTCGGTGGGGAACTTGATGCATGAATGTCGTACGGAGCATATGGCCCCCAAGTCTTCCAAGCCGGGTCGGCCCAAAATGGCGTTGTGGGCGCACCTTAGGCGGACCACGACGAACGTCATGCTGATCCGGGCAGTGTGAGGACCGTCGCCGACCTCTACCGGCAAAATGATGGTGCCCTCAGCGTCAATGCAATCCCCGGTGAAGCCGGACAGCGGGGTGCGTAGGGGGTGCAGCATGTCCTTCCGGAGCCTCATTCCTTCGAAAGCCTCCCAGTAGAGGACGTTCACACTGCTCCCGGTATCAACGAGGACGCGACGGACGATAGCATCGTTCACGTCCATGCTGATCACCAGCTCGTCTCTGTGCGGCGCCGGTGACATTGGCAGGTCGGCGGGGCCGAAGGTAATTGCCTCGACTCTATTGCGCTTGGTGGGGGGTGCCGATACGGAACCCACATAGAGTGATCTCTCAAATTTTTTCCGCTCGGCGGGTGTATCCCCTGTCTCAGCGCCCCCGAAGATCACCTTGATCTCCAACTTCTTTTTCTCGCCCTTCGGGCCGAGGGATCCCTCCGGACGTTTATCTGCACTTCGATAATCCACGTCCTGAGGTTCTGCCTCGCGCCGATCGTCGCGGCGCCATGTCTTGTGCCTTGAGTTCGGCTTCTGCTGGCTGTTTTTGTTCAGCAGCTGGGCGAACTCGCCCAGGTACCCCTGACGGATCAGCTCGTTGATCGCTTTCTTTAATTGGCTGCAATTATCCGTCAGGTGGCCGGTCCTCTGATGGTATTCACAGTAGGCCGATTGGTCGTGCCCCATATACCTCTTCATATCTTGGGGCTCCATAAGGAGGCCCTTGTCCTTAATGGCCTCGAAGATCTGGCTCACTGGGTAGGCCAAGGGAAAATAACGGTCGTCCGGCCGCGTTTGGCTGTCTCCGGACGGAGCCTTCCAAGGGACCATTGCCCCGTCCACCTTCTTCTTTTTGTTTGGGGGGGAGGGGTTGGTTCCTGGTCCGGGTCCGAGTCTGTCTGCCATCTTCCGTGGCTGGGCCGCGGGAATTCCGTCCCGCTGCCTGATCTCCTCCTCAATGGAGGCATACTTCTGGGCCCGAGCAAGAACCTCGGTGTAGCTGGTGCCGGGATTCCTCCTTAGGTCCCGGTATAGATCCCCCGTGGCCAGCGCACTGGTGAACATGTTGGCGGCCAGACGTTCGTCCAGATCGTCGACCTGCAGGACCTCGTCCCTCCACCTTACCAGGAACCTAGCCAGCGGTTCGTCCCGCCCTTGTTTGATGTGGGCGAGAGCCGTGACGTCCTTCCTGGGGGTGGTGCTGGCAGCAAATTGTGCCATGAACTGCCGGGAAAGCTGTTCGTATGAGTCAATGGTGCCTGGCCTCAACTGGCCGAACCATTCCTGAGCTGGCCCCCTGAGGGTGCTGAAGAACAATCTGCAGATGGCCTCGTCCGATGCTCCCAGCATGGACAGGTTCCCTTGGTAGCTTATCAGATGGGCCTTAGGATCACCAGCCCCATTATACACCAAGTTCCCCGGGGGTCTGCAATCCCGGGGAATCTCGACGCTCATCACCCGTGGGGTAAAAGGTGATGTGAGAGAGAACGAGGGTGTGGCCGAGCCGGCGTCCGCCCGCCTGTTCATCTCGGCTATCTGCCTCTCCATGGCCTCCAGCCGTGCGTCCTGTGCGGCCCTTCCGGGGGACACAGGGGGCGCGGCTTCGGGAGTGGCATTCTGCTGAGCGGCCACAACATCGTGCGGCCGCCTGAAGATCTGTGCACCTCGCCGCTGGAAACGTCGTCCAACGGTGTTGACCCTTGGGGTCTCGTCTCCCCGCGGAATCTGGCGAGGAGCCGATGGTGTGAGAGCCCTGGATGCCGCGATGCTGACCCTGGTCCGCCCTCCCGTTTCACGGGAGCCTGAACCCCCACCTAGCCGCTCGTGGACTGAGGGCCGGTGGTCACTGGATCCCGTCGTATCATCGTACGACTGCATGCGGCGTATGGGAGAGAGGGGCGTTCGCTGAGTGCTTGCAGAGTACACCTGCTCTCGGGCCTCCCGCTCGTCCGCCATGCGACGCATGGTGTCTGCGAGTTCACGCATGAGGCGGGGATCCTGCCTGGCCTCCAGAGGAATGAGGTCAGTGATACCCCCGTTTCCCCCTGAAGTCCATATTGTCGCGGATAATTCCGAGTTCTGGCCGCGATTCCGGCGGCTCGACTCCAGACGCTCGGAGAGATCACGCTGGGTGTTGCTTCCTGACATCGTATTTGCTGTGGGTAGATTTAGTAGCTGTTTGGGAGAGTTTCTGGAAACTTTTTGCTCAGTTTCCCACAGACGGCGCCAGTGTTGATGTTTATTCCTTCAACCCTTGGACCCAACACGTAAGCCCAAAGATTTCGAGTGGAGTGAGTGTGTGGTTATCTAGCCCAACAACTATTAGATGAATCAGGAAACAAGAGTAATAGCAGGCAATGTAAATAGGTATTATTAACTTCGTAATAACTCCCCTAAGTACAATCTACTTGCTAACAAAGGCACGTCGGCCGTTCGTCTTACAAGGCAGTTAGAAATGCTGCGAGTAAGAGTGCTGAAGCTAGTATGCTAAGAATAGAAAGTTGCCAACCCCTTACAATGAAATAAATGCTTCTATTTATACCCGCCAATGGGCAGGTGGCTGTACTGACGTGGCAGCCTGTGGACCGCTGGTGTCCCAACTACCAAATCTTTAGCATTAAATGCACTTCCCGCCAGAATCTAGGTTTCCCGCCGGAATAGTGGGGACGTTCGTCCACCCGGGAAGTGAGTTGGATTCCTCCAAGTGACCCTTGAGGGATATTGGCTGTTCGTCTCCTGGCCTTGATGGATTCTCACCATGTGGGCTGGGTCTCCTCCGATGACTATGGGCTTGCTCAGGAGACGTTCGTCGTCACCCCTGATGGCCCGTGGCTCCGCTCCTTGTCCCTGCTTAGACGTTCGTCGGGATGAGCCGCTGGGCCTGAGTCCTCCAACACCAGACGTTCGTCCATGCTTAAAGTACATGGGCCTGTGGGCTGGCCTAGTTTCTAGCTGGACGGTCGTCTGGCAAAATGGGTTAGTGGGCCGGACCTCGGCTTGGGCCCTTAACCCAACATAAATAATGAATTAAAAGTGTAATTTCCGTATTATTGAAATATTGTGGAAGAATTGAAAATGTTAGATATAATGAAATAAAAGGAAAAAAACATTAGATTGATTCTCCGTATGATTTAAATGATTCGAAGGAAATGATTCATAGGAGATGGGTGTAGAGGATGACTGGGAGTCTAGGAATGATGACTAAGAAGAAAAATAAAAAATAAAGGAAAATGGAAAAAATCAAAATGAAACAAGCAACGAAGAATGTTGCAACCGTAACTCGTAAGACAAAAGAAATGGAAAGATTAAAAGGAAAAAGCTGAAACAAGCAACGAAGAATGTTGCAACCAGACAAAAGAAATGGAAAGATTAAAAGGAAAAAGCTAAAATAATGATGGTGACCTGCTATCACAGGTTGCTCACAGGTCATTGGACCTCCTTGATTGTTTTTCAATAGTAGATGTATATGTGTGATTGTTTTTTAAGTATATGGGCCTATATGATGTTTTTGAAATAGTAGATGGGTTTATATGACCCTTTTTCCTTTTTACTTTTATCATTTTGTGCAATATTCATTATGCATATCATTTTTTGCTTAATGTCCTTGAAAAAGCTATAGTTGCAAATAAAATAACGGAGGGTGGGTAGGGGCGGAGTAAAGGGGAGGTCAGGGTGGTTAGCCGACCTCGCTGAAAAATGCATTCCAGGGATATATCATTCCAGTATAAAGTAAATTTTTTTATTGCACCTAATCGTAAGTTCACTCCAGGATGAAAAATGCTGAATTTCAAAATCAAGTGGTAAGACAATTATGCATTTTAAAAGATTTTAATCATGGACTCGCTTTTTTTAGGAAAAGCAACTCAATACCGAAATCTCACACTCCCGCAAATAATTTAGTTTCCTTTCAGCCATACAAAATGATCAATAAATTTCTATGATTAAAAACTGATTATGAAAACTAATTAGTCTAGTGAAAATTGGTTAAACCATAGCTTGGTTATACGATGATGAACTTCAGGAACCATTGAGGCTAACTGGCTAATAGTATGATTGTTAATTGGGTGTGACATGCAAAAATTTGAAGCATCTTTGTCTTCAAAAGATCCCAAAAGAACTTTCCTACTGTGAAGTAAGGAAACTCTCGAAAGAGAGTATGCTTCCCTTTCAAAATCTCTATGGTAACTCTTTGAAAACTCTTTTAATGTTACTGCATGATGTATCCCGGCTCTCGAGATTCTTTTGTAGAATTCCAACAATTTTCCCTACTCCTCAAAAGCCAACAAGAACGCAGTAATCAAACACGAAAGCTGAACAGACGAATAAGACACTTGCATCGTCTTCAATTCTTCACAAGACTCAAACTTCATGGATGGGGTCTTTTGAAAGGGAAAACATTTTTATCCAACTGGAGTTTCACAAAAAAGCTTACTAGATTATATGTATGTACAACATTCTAATCCGCAAAGGAGCAGCACAAACTCCCCAAATAATATTGTACTTGCGAATAGCTGGCAGCTTTAATCAGAGCTTTTTTTAGAGTTGCTTACTTTCCTCTGATCATTTTCCTTCCACACATGTTCTTGCTATCTTATTCTACACATTTTCCTCTGAATGATGCTCATTTACATATGAAGATTACTCATTTTCTTCTAAAGATGCTCATCTTATCTTTGCTTGATGTGCGATTATCATGAGATTCATGATGTATCCGGAACAGTATAAACTCTTCTTTCTTTCATGGTTGGAGAGACTTTGATGGAAGGATACTTCCAGCGTTAGCAATCCTCTTTAAGTTTTTTGCAAGTAATTCGTATTTGGCATTCTCTATTCTACTTGTTCTTCAGATTTACGTGGCAATCATGTCCAAAACTACCAACACCATAATGATGTATTACTCACCTACCTATAATGTACATAAATAACATGAAGTTTCTCTAAAAAACATGAAGTTTTTATTAACAGACATCATATTCACAACAGCTTTATTTGTTCTGCATTGCCTGCATTACGGATTCTTATCAACCTCAACTGCTTTGTGGCAGCCTTATTACAGATGCTGTAATTTAAACATACCTCACCTCAACTGAACATGCTTCCACAATTGTGAAAATATTCACAGCTATAAACCATGAATATTAGAGCAGTTGGCGATAACATTAACTTACCTGGGCAGACGGTGGATTCAATAAACTATATGCATGACCTCACTGTTCCAGCCACAGAGTGTAACCTGTGGGGTTACTCCAGGAGGAACATCAAAGGAGAGTGTAACTTTCATCACTTCACCTGGTACAAGTGAGAAATAGTTGTCCGAGTAATGAACAGGTAGAATGCGCATGTCCTCATTCTTGGCACTCTTCTTTGAAGAGTTATTAACTGAGAAATGGAGGAAGAACGCAACCCCTGCCTCAGCAGTTCCTTTAGTTTCTAAAATCATGACATTGCTCTGTTTCCCTACCATACTCCTCCACAGCTTTTGATAAAAACTAATCTCGCTTTTCCCTCTTGTGAGACAATAATGATCAGCTGGCTTCAAAAATGCATCAAAATTATTACTCCCATTGTTTATTGTGACAAAGCTGTTTTCATGACATGGGGTTTTGTAACCCGACTTCTTTGATGTGTTCTCAACAACCAACTGCATTTCATAGCTGGAGCCGTTAATTAAAGTTAGAGAAGTAATTTTCAGCGGCACTTTCTTCTCCCTGAAAGATTCCAGGGGCTTATAATCACCACCGGAGAGATGCAACCAGTAAAAGTTGCGGGACAATATGACCTGATCTGAAACACTGTAGAGCTTGAGAAGAAGAAAATAAACTAGTTTTGCATTCTCCTGCTTTGGGTATTCCATCTCAAATGTGGGCATTGTTTTTTTGGGCGGCACATTGAGCTTTTCAGAGTCTTTGTAGTATGGGCATTCTCCTTCGAGATCCCACACAGATACTTCGATAGCAACTTCAGAGAGCCACTCAGAGGTAGTGTTTACCACCTGTAGTAAACAGCATTGGAAATCAAATTGCATTATAAACTAACAAACTGATTCAAGAATTAAACATTAAACAAGAACAATTCTAAAGAGTATTAAAAAATGATCATAGGGATAAATTTAATATCACTATAATGTTCATTTAATATATATATGTATATGTATGTGTGTGTGTATAAAATCCGGATCAAATCAGAACAAGGCTTAACGTGAGAACACCACATTTACCTCGACGTGATGCACGACAAAGCTCGTTTATTGCACTATTCTGTGTTGTCATAATATTCACCAAAATGCCACCGTGTTATTTATTATTGACATAATTTGAGCAAAGTTATAAATGTGCAATAAAAGAGCTCCATTGTGCACCACATTGATTGAATTGTGAGTGTTCTCACATTAAGCATCGTTCTCATTGGAACCGCACCCTATATAATATATATATACATACATATATATATATAGAGAGAGAGAGAGAGGACAATTCATATACATATGGATGTACAGGAAGCTCCGTACGGACAAAGCCATAAGAGGACCTTCCCGGTGGATTTTTTTGATGAAATTTTTTGAGCACATTCTTCATCAAGTCTAGTTTATCCATACCAAATTTCCGCTCAAAATTCGATCGCGAAGTCAGTCAAATAAATTCTTGAAACATATGGCGCATTCTGCGCACATATAATGCGCAGTATGTTTGAAGAATTTATTTGACTGCCTTCCCGGTTGAATTTTGAGCTGAAATTTGATATGGATAAACTGCACTTGATGAAGAACATGCTCAAAAAATTTCATCAAAAAATTCCACCGGGAAGGATCACTGATGGCTTTGTCCGTACGGAGCTTCCTGTACATCCATATGTACAGAAACGGGGCTATATATATATATATATATATATATATATATATATATATATATATATATATATGCAACATAGGAATGTGTTCTTAAACCAATCACTTAATAAGTCTTGAATCGTCACTTAATATGTGCAGCATAGGAATGTGTTCTTATAACGTCCAATTTAACATCTTTGAAATTACTCAATAAACAGCCCGGACTACTTTTTGAAGGATGTGTTTTGGGTTACAAATACACCACAGTTAGTGACTCGTACTTGAGAGTAAAGTTGAACTATCCCTCAACAAAAGAGTTCAGTTATGTAGCGCAAGGCCAGAAACAAGTTTAGAAATTATTTGGAACAATTATTTATAAGGAAAGAGGTATTAAGAACTTGACTGTCTTTGAAATGCTTACTTCTATAAAGTATGTGTCGAGATTTAGCTGAACATGAACTGGTTCTGCAGCACAGCGACACCCATAAAACCCTGCTGTTTGATCGTGGAGATGATCATAGAACTGACCTCTTAGGCCTGTCCATGGATTTTGGGTTTTCCATATCAAAACGCCTGTATATTTGGTCCACATACGGGAGGTCCATCCTTCGAGCAGAGATCTGTATTGAACATAGTTCACTAATTGTGCCTGAAACAGTTACATGTCAAAAAAACAAAGGAAAGGCTAGGAGTTAAAGTAAAAAATCTTGTCATTACGCAAGAACAATCATTTACCTTCAGACAAAAGTCATCAAGATCATTTGGTGTTCCATATAGTAAAATCTGGTCATGGACCTTCTTTTTTGGATTAGAATATGGAATATATTTGTGGTACTCCCAAATTGGGTTTGGGACTTCCTCCACATATCCATCTGATAGTTTTCTAAACAAAGGAATCTGCCACCCTTCTGGAGGCATCGTCGCTCTGATAGTAGCTGCCACTGGCATCCCAACGGAGCCCACCTCAGGGTTGAATCCATAAGCATAATAATCATTTTTAAAGAAGTCTTCAGGATTCTGGATTTCGTAAGGACCGTCACTAAAGTTCCCTTTCCCATCAGCAAATCCATCCCACATGGATCCCTGTACATAAACACGAGTGCCATCAAGATATTCACTTGGGTCCTTCATCACGGGCATACCAGCTTTTGATGTGTTGTCAACACCACAGGAATTCACGAAATATGGGTGGAGTTGTAGGTCATTCTTCAAAGCTTCATTAATATCAGATGGTGGAACTTGTTCATTTCCCCCAACCCACAAAGCAAGACTTGGGTGATTCCTCAACAGCTTGACGGTATCCCTCGCACAAAGCAAGAACAGGTCATGGTCCAATGGTCCATCTGGATTTGACACTGGATCACCTCGTCCATCACAGTCTCCAGTAATCCAGAATTCTTGCCATACCTGCAGCAATAAGCATTTGTTTAATTATCAACTCATTTACCACAATTCATGTAATGTTCTTTGATCCGACTCACACACACATCAAACATGTCACATTGGTCTTAACTCACCCCCAAAAGATTTTCATAAGATAAGGTTTACATCACACATATATACAAGATTAAAGTCGCACTCGAGTAGATCATAGATGTGGAGTATTATACAAAACTGACAAAAATGGCCTGCTTCAAACCATCAAGTGGGGGGAAGCACACAAACCAACAATGGAACAAGCTTTGGTACCACATTAAATTTGGCCTAACTCACCCAAATAGATCATGAAATTGTAAAATTTACCTCACACTAATATATTATACTAGGGGGTGTTTGGAACTGATTCTACTTCTGCTTCTTTTTTAAAGTAGAAGCATAATCAGAATCAGTTTTCAGAAGCTGGTCTCCCTCAACTTCTAAAAAACTGATTCTAGGAGTAAATTTGAGCACCAGAATCACTTCTGCACTTTCACCCAAACACTCCAACTTCTGTTTCTGCTCCCCGAAGGAGTAGAAGCAGTTTTAAGAATCAGATCCAAACACCCCCTAGACTTACACTCAGTAGACAACTGATTCTGGATAGTTAACAAAACTAATACTCTCCATACAATTGATGTGGCATTTTTTATGTGCATAAAGGAGCATGTACACAGTGCATATTAAGGAAGGATGGGGAAATTTGTGTTTTACCAGCAAGCCATATAAATCACAGTAGTGATAAAAATCAGGTCTTTCAGCCAAGCCCCCACCCCAGCAACGGATCATGTTGAAGTTCATATCAGCATGAAATTTAATATCTGCCTTGTATCTTTCCTTCGAAATCCGTAATAACCCATCCGAGAGAATCCAATTACCCCCACGTATAAATATAGGCTGTCCATTTACCTTAAACAGTCTGCCAGAGATGGAAAATAAACTTTAGTTCTATATCATCACGTAAATACTAAATACAGCTAAACATAATACATTATCAATGTGTAAATATAGCAAAAAATTACATTTCAATATTTACAAAAAATGGGGAGACTTGTAGAAATGTAAAAGAAACTCAATTATTTACCTTCCACCTGTAGAACTATCTATGGTACTCTCAATTCTGCGAAAGCCAAAATGGCTGCTCCATGTGGCAGACTCTCCGTAGCCATTCACGTTAACTGTTATTTCAACATTGTATAGTGATTGCCTACCCATGCCATTAGGCCACCATAAAGATGGTTTGTAGAAAAATAGCTGCGGAAAGAATGATAGAAAAAACTTCAATGATTGGTGCCTTGGTGCCAATGCTAAAGAAAGCATTCACCATTCTATTCAGAGAACTAAAATGCAAATATGATTTATTGAGTACTAGGATGTTTTTCATAGCATAGCTAAACTATTTATTTAGTAGCTGCACAAAAAGTAAATGCTGAAGAAAACATTCAACACATGACATCCTCAGCGACTTAGAGTTGCAATTATACAAGACGGCTGACCTGAGGGAATGTATATTGAACATGTGCTCCGGGAGAAAGAGAAACTTGCAGTGTCTCAAGGTGCTCCACTAAGCAAATATTTCCTTCATGTTCAGTAGACACTTGGATGTTTAAAGAACACTCAGATTCCTTAGCACTTTTATTAACTAACTCGGCTGTGGCATGCAAATATCCCTTTTTGTAGTCACCGAAGAATGAAGTTACCAAGTGGGGATCCACAATCTTCACAGGCTGTAAACAAAAAGTAACGGAATCGTCATCTTTGAAACCTCAAAAGACCTTTCATAATGTCTTTCAGTTTTTGAAATGCATTTTGTCATACATTTAGTCCATTTCAAGCTGTCTAGAGAGATGGACAAATCCCAAAAGAAATCAAGAGAGAACTATCAGTGGAACTCACCCCTGTTACTGTAATGGAGACCTCGTCCCAGATTCCGGTATTTCTATCTCTGTAAAAAAGGAAAGTTGAATTTAGATGAATGAAGAGCTAAACAGCCAGTTCTTAATTGACATAGATAACTTGTTAGGGCTACTTTCACCATTTATCCTTTCTTATTTTCTTTATGATTTTCTTGGTGACATAGATCTAAATAAGGTATATACCTAAATTGGCTCTGCAACAGAACAAAGACCAAATCTTATATGAAAAGAATTGTATTTAAAGCCAGTAAGCCACTAGAATCCCACTATGTAACAAGTCAGTCTAAAGTTCTCATGACCCCTCCTCAATTGACAGTTCAGCATGTATGCCTTAAAAGGTATCAGAGTACCAGAAAAGGGATAGGATCTATTCTGCTCAAATATCACTCACATGTCCAGTGAAGACATCTCTAATACTACATAAAATAAAGTTTTTCAAATTTCTAAGCTTGTAATATTGAACAATGTGCATGTAGTGTGAGTGAGATTGAAATGAGTTGCATAAATTATTCAGGCTTCACCTTATTGGAGTCATCCAATCCCATCCTTCAACATATTGTGCAGCAACATCTTTCCCAATCTTAAACAGACACAGAGAATAATAGAACTTTTCAGATAAGTGATAAGAAAATAATTTAGATATTTTATAAAAATCACGCTGCACCACAAATTGTAAACCTATATAGTCCTCACCCTTTACATATGACTGTGATTTCATGGTTGTGTGTTTTAGAAGAACAAAAGGATTTGATACATAGAACATTATAAAATCCATGTTTCTTGATATGGGGGTAAGTGCAATGTATAGACTAATGGGCCCAATATCCCCAGTTGTTCAACTACAAAAAGCTCTAATCACAACAGCCATCAAGGCATCATCATAACAAAAAAAAAGTGAAAACAGCCCATTAAGCAGATCACCTTCCGGTTTCTCACTTTTTCTATCATATTCAATATGTGCTGAAGGGTAAATACGACCATTCTAATGGTCAGAGTTCAATTCACCAACTCAATTGACTAAAGAATTATTTTTTCTTTGAAATTATTAACCACGGCCCACATTATCACCGTGGGCATAGGCAAGGGAAGCTATTACTCCATGATCTGGTCCTACCCCAATTCGACAAAAAAATCATGTGTGCAAAATTTTATTTAAAAATTAAGGAAGACTATTTCTCGGCCCATCCCAAATTTTCTCTTCGTTCCACCACTTATCGACAGCATCTTCTTGGAATTCAAACCTACATTTACCATTTGTCTTGGCCAGCTTAAGGGTTACAAGAACAGGCACCAGTTTCATTATAATAAAAAAATACAGCATCTCATCCAATTTTTCACCTTCGAACCATGTAATTCAACCAAATATCAACACACACAAAGCTCAACCTTTTGTATGTTAAAATCTGAAATAAAAATCTAAAAAAAAAACTGAATATTTAAAGAAAAAAGGATGTTCTAGTTGAGCTTATGTTATCTGGAGAAAGCATGTCTGGAAGACACGAATATTCAGTAGTGGAAGCCAGCAGATTGTGACCAGTATTGTTAGATTGCCACAGTGTTGGCACCTTTTAATAGATAGATTCTGTGCCCCCTTCATCCATGCAAATTGTTCAACTCACCCACTATCATAAAAAGTGCCAACATTGCAACAAACTAAAAATACTGGACCAGTTCAAAACCTGGGAAATGAGTTATTTGCACTTCTTTGTTCGGTCCAAGTGAAGCTAATTGTAGTTGAGAGAGTAAATTGAGCAACTCAGACAAGTACATGGACCTATTTGACTAGTTAACCAACCAGAGTACAGCATGTATGCCAATCCACTGAGCTAGCCGGTTTACTATTTAGCATATGTTGATAAATCTATGACCTAATGAATCCACGCTTAACAAGCATAATATCTATGTACCTTCACTAATACCTGGACTATTAAGATTGGATGAACAATGGACATCTGGAGAATAATTGTCAGTCAATGAAAGTGGTATATACCTCATGATCACCACCTTGCCCGCCCTCACGAGGAATCCTTCCAGGATGGTCAGGAGGGTAAACAATCACAGCAAGCAGATTTTGACCATCTGGATGCAGAATATCTGTAACATCGATTACATGTCTTCGGAACATTCCCTTTGGCAGGACCTCCTTGTGCCCATTCAAATATACTTCAGCAGAATAGTTTATAGCCCGAAAGTTTAGATCCACGTGTTGATTGTTTGACTGAAACAAATTTAAGCAATCGTTCACCCTCACTTTCTTGAAGGAAATAGAACAAAGAGAAATGATGAAATCGCTAGATTCTAGCAAGGTTTTGGCTAGCAATCGCATTTATGTAATTCTAGAAGGCATTACATTTCATTTTATGCACCTCAATAACCAACACTCACAACTCGGCATTACAAAAATGTCATTTCTAGCCATATATTCATGTTTACAATGTATACAAAAGATTAATGGAATGTAATACAGGTTCAACACATATCAGCTAAGAATAAAGACACCATCATAACGCACAGAGCTTGTGAAATGTGAATAAAAGACCAGTACATCATGAAGAAAAAATAAACTATATATGCTTTACGGCATACCAGCTTGCATTCAAAGCTTGTGAAAAACCAAAAAGTATAGTAATCTCTTCCTGAATCAGCTATATCCAAAATGGATTCGTTTTGCAGGCCATAGAATGGATCCGGTATCACTTGGTTCTTTACAAGAGTTCCCAAAACACTGCACATAGAATCCCATAGCCAATGATTATCTATATCATATACTCAGTGTCATTTCCCCAAAAATATGCACACATCAATGATTCCCTGTGAGCACCCTATGTCCCAATTGAGCTTAGTGAACCAATTTGGTTGATTTTAAACTGCAAAGTACGACCGGAACTTCCCTTTTAAACTACAATTCCTTAAAACCAACGCGGAACTGCTTAGCTCAAATCAAGATTAATAAAGTAAGCTTACGTTCCGGGAACCGATGCTTCCATCCAAGGGCGGGTGGGATCGGCAATGGAGGGTGGATCGCTGGTAGTGAGCTGCACACCGGTGAGGTCAACCTCTGTCGACCGAGCAGCTAACCACCCCTTGTCAAGCACCGTCTTTCCTATCTCCGCCATTTCTCTGCCTCAAATCAAACTGAAAGGGAACTTAAGAAGCCACCGTTTTATGCAGAAGAGATAACAATGACCGATCTGGGTGGGGACAAGAAGACTTGAAACGGAAGGAAGTTGGGACCGAGAGAATTGTAGGCGGGCATGTGTGATCAATCATTATCTTTGTTTTCTATTGATGGCAGAGTAGGAGGCTTGGCTGGATGATGATGATGAGTGATGACGGAGTATTTTGCAGAAGCGATGACGACGACTTTAAGTGGGGTTGGGAGTTGGACAGAAGACTTGCAAAGGAAACAAAGAATATTTTCTTTCCGACAGTTTTTAGTTTTAAATCACACTTTCCCAGTTATAAAAATACATAGAGATTAGATATTCATTAGATCAAATAATATCAAATTAGATCAGATCAGGTCAGAAAATTATTAAAACATCCAAAGTACAGTTCATATACCGTGGGATCTTCCCACGGTGAGCACCCTGCTCCTACTTTCAAAACGACGCAGTTTGCATTTAAAAAAACAAAAAATTGAAAATTTTCACGCGTGAACAGTACACGCGTGAACAGTAACCGTTTTTATTTTTTTATTGTTCCAGTAGCATAATGATGTAACTCGCGTGTAAATAAATGTAACACAACTTAATAAGAAATGTCAATGCAAGCAAGTCGATATGTAACTTGTCTAAAACATTGATTTCAATGTAAATAATAAAAAAGGAATCTAATTGCTAAATAACTTTACCTAAATGGTGAATATGTATTTTTTTTATATTAAGACCATAAAAAGTTTCGAAGAAATCAAGTTTTCCCCAAAAAATCATTTTTTATTTGCAAAAAATTTGATTCATTTTTTTTGTTTCAATAAAAGAGGTTTATTTTGTGATGTAACTCGTGTTATGAAAAATGTAATTCGGTTTGATGTAAAAACTAACTTAGGTGTATGCAAAATGTAACTTTTAAGGCAAGCCCAAATGTGACTCTCGCATAAAAAGATGTAACTCAGACATAATAAAATGTAACTCGTACATAATAATATGTAACTCCATATAATATTAAATGTAACTTGTTAAGAGAAGTCCAAATATAACTCGCGCACATAAATGATGTAACTCGCGTAATACTAAATGTAATTTTAGTTATGAATAAATGTAACTCATGCTCTGGAATGTAACTTTACTCTTTTCAGAAGTTATTCTCTCGCTGGTTATATACGAAATGTAAATCATGTATATTAAAATTTAACTTCAGACAAGTTCAGATGTAAATCACGTTCATTAAAATGTAACATGGTGAGATAGTCAAATGTAAATCTCATTTGCTCGAAATGTATGTGGGTGCAAGTTCTAACGTAAGTTCTTTTAAAGGATATGTAATTAAGGGCATTCTAACGTAATAATTAGAGACAACTCTAGCCTTTAGTTACGGTGAAGAATACGGCGAACTCGTCGGCAATACTAGAAGCAACTGAAGCAAGGTCTCCTAAATTACTTGCTAATTTGAAATACGATTTACTACACGTCTCTGTTCCAGATTTCCGCAAGCGGAAAATCAATATCCATGGCGGCGGAAACGATATCCAAGGCGGCGGCTCCTATCTATAATACATATATACAAAGTATAATAAATGAATTTGATTTGAGCAGGAAGGTTCAAGAGCATTCATGTCAGGAAATAAATTGATGTTTGGCCGCAGGGATAGAAGTTACGTTGGAGAAGACGATGGGTTTCAGGGTTTCTTCACTCCCGTTTTAATTAATAAAGAAAACGATGCCGTTTTGGGATCGGCACACCATGCTCATGGTGGGCCGATCCCACGGTATAAATAGTAGGGTACAGTGAATAATTAGAAGGTGAATCATACGGCACTTATTAATTATTACTCACTTTCTCTCTATCAATAAATCTAATTTCTCATACGGAGTATTATATACGTTTTCTCTTTAATCAATTCAATTTTTTCTCGTAACTCAACACGGTTAATATATTTTTCAACAAATTTTTTATATTGAATCCTTACTTTCATCATTATACATTAATTTTTTACCATATATTTTGTTACAAATATTTATGATTTACAAAATCAAACATTCGATTAAAAATATATAAATTTGGAGTTAGATTCTTTGTTGTTAATTCAGACTTTTTAATGAAAAAAATAATTGAAGTGCGTAAACAATATTTTAAAAAATAAAATCTTAATTTTAGCTTTTAAATATATTTAAGGAAACATTTGTACCTAAAAATCTCGAGAAGATAAAACTTGATGTTTTTTTAAACATTATGCATGTGATATTTTTGTCATATGAACGATCGTAAAAAGTTATGAATTTTGATATATTATTTATACTAACTGGAATAAAAATGAAAAGTTATCATAATCTAAAGCAAATTATGATTTTTTTTCATGGCCTTGCCACTGTTATTCCTTCCACCTGCTGTTCTTTTCCTCTCTTCTATGAATATTGGCCGCTAATATTCACTTTCAAAGTGCCCCAATGCATGTTGGGGCTCTTCAATGCATATTTTAGTTTGTGTTTGAAACAAATTTGGAGTCAATGTGTCAAACTTGTGGAGTTTATCCCATATGATGCGGACAAGCTTAAGGGGTGTATTTAAAGCTTCAACAATACTCTAGATTGTGTTTTGGATTGGGATTTGATAGGACTTTATAGTAAAATTAAAATATACTAGGAAATCCCATTATCAAATATCATGTGTGTAGATGGGATTTGTTAGATTAGTCACGGAAAGCCAAGAATTGAAGTCCAGAAGGATGAGTTTGGTCTTGAGGTTGATGTCTTGACACTTGAGGTGTTGCGCCTGGTCGTCAAAGAAGAAGCAATACTCTGTCTCGTAAGCCAGACGGTTTGCTCCACCCGCCCCTTGACTATCGCTTGACCTCCAGTCTCTCAAATGTCTCTCCGCCACGCTTCTCCACTGAAAGCGCCACTGATTTGTCTTCCGTATTAGCCACACATCATCTGCGCGTGTAGTTACCGCCCAATCTTCTGCATCTCCATTGCGTTCATGACCCTATCGATCTCGTTGATCCCAGTGGACGAACAAACGATCTTCCCTCCTCGTACAATACGACATTCTTAACATGTCATAAAAGATATTCACACAAATGTCCACGCAAATCACATGTGTTTACGAATCAGTCCCAAATGAAATATGAATACACCTCCCTTAAAGTGTAGTTGGAGTTTGACATTGGTAGTCGGCTTTGTCCATTCATCTAGCACAAATTTTCAGACTAGATGCATAACTCCTTGTTTTTAGAGGTCGTTTGATATGATGTAAAATAATTATTTTGCATGTGAAGTGTAGGGACATAAAAGATTTACATCGTTTGATTTGATTATATAATGCAAACTACGAGACGCTTTTTAAAAACATTTCACACTATACCAAATAAAGTATATTACGTGGAAAGCATGGTAAAATGTTTTGCATGCTTTTCATGAAGCATTGGCTGAGCATTGCAACGTGTAAAAAATAAATTACATATCTAGGTAAAAAAAATGTAATCTATTTTACATGCAAAGTGACTGCTTCCCTAAACTTTGCAACCAATTACTTCGTATTAAAAATTTTAACGTGTAAACTACCAAACAAGCCTTTATCATTACACATCAATTATGTGACAAATTTTACTTTAGAAATAATTATACTCCCTCTGTCCCAATACAAAAGGTACATATTCCTTTTTGGGTCGTCCCAAAATAAAAGACACATTTCCCTTTTTGGCAAATAAAATAGTGCAAAATAGCGTCAAACAGTGTCAAACAATGTCTAAACAGTGCCAAACAATTTCCAAACAGTGTCCAAACAGTGCCAAACAGTGTTCCTCCTAAAAATGTTTGAAAAGGCAAATGTGATCTTTATATTGGGACAGAAGGAGTAATTCACAAAGTGGAACATTCAATGTAAACATTTGAATCTTTACGTGAGTAATAAAAAATGTACATTTGGATTTAATTTAAACTAAATTCCAATTACCAATTAAAACATTAGTAATTGGTAAAACTTTTTGGGGTTTTTACTTGGATATTACTAATTTTGAACTAATTGCCCAAAAAGCGACCACTTTTAAAAAGGGGCAAAAAAGTGATCAAGAAGGTCATATATGTGCAATCAGAAAACATGATGTAACTGTAAAAATTTTATGTCACTGTGTTCGTTTTTTTGTAACTACAACCACCGCCCATGTCACTACAACCACCGCCCGTGTCACTGTAGCCACCGTCTGTGTCACTGTAGCCACCGCTCGTGTCACTGCAGCCACCGCCTGTGTCACTGTAGCCACCGCCCGTGTCACTGTAGTCACCGCCCGTGTCACTGTAACCACCGCCCGTGTCACTGTAGCCACCGCCCGTGTCACTTTAGTCACCGCCGCCACAGTGACGTCACCACAGTGACGCTGTAACAACCCGGCCCCGTGGGACCCGAGGTAGTTACTCCGGACCAATAGTACTGTCCTCACAAACCGCCACTAGCCTTTTACGCGCACTTTGTCCTCACTCGTGCGCGCCCTGAGAAACTTCCCAGGGGGTCACCCATCCCAAGACTACTCCCGTGCAAGCACGCTTAACGTTGGAGTTCTTGGCTAATGAGCTCCCTTAAAAGGAGATGCACCTTGTTGGTATGAGTAGTACTATTAATCCTTTTAAATTAATCTCAAGTGTTACAATCACCCCCACTTAGGATCGCAACGTCCTCGTTGCGCCCTTAAACCATTCTCAAATCTCAATCAAATCATATCCCAGAATCTTCCCCTGCTAAGTGCCCGCCCGAAATCCAACGGGTCAACACACTGTCGCAGGGTTGCTCTGATACCACCTGTAACACCCCGGCCCCACCGGACCCGAGGTAGTTACTCCGGACCAATAGTACTGTCCCCACAAACCACCACGAGCCTTTACCGCGCACTTTGTCCTCACTCATGCGCGCCCTGAGAAACTTCCCAGGGGGTCACCCATCCCAGGACTACTCCCGTGCAAGCACACTTAACTTTGGAGTTCTTGGGTGATGAGCTCCCTTAAAAAGAGATGCACCTCTGTTGGTATGAGTAGTACTATTAATCCGTTTATATTAATCTTGGGTATTACAATCACCCCCACTTAGGATCGCAACGTCCTCGTTGCGCCTTTAAACCAATCTCAATCAAACCCCAGAATCATTTTCCCCTGCTAGGTGACTGCCCGATATCCAACGGATCAGCACACTGTTGCAAGGTTGCTCTGATACCACCTGTAACACCCCGGCCCCACCGGACCCGAGGTAGTTACTCCGGACCAATAGTACTGTCCCCACAAACCACCACGAGCCTTTACCGCGCACTTTGTCCTCACTCATGCGCGCCCTGAGAAACTTCCCAGGGGGTCACCCATCCCAGGACTACTCCCGTGCAAGCACACTTAACTTTGGAGTTCTTGGGTGATGAGCTCCCTTAAAAGGAGATGCACCTTGTTGGTATGAGTAGTACTATTAATCCTTTTAAATTAATCTCAAGTGTTACAATCACCCCCACTTACGATCGCAACGTCCTCGTTGCGCCCTTAAACCATTCTCAAATCTCAATCAAATCATATCCCAGAATCTTCCCCTGCTAAGTGCCCGCCCGAAATCCAACGGGTCAACACACTGTCGCAGGGTTGCTCTGATACCATTTGTAACACCCCGGCCCCACCGGACCCGAGGTAGTTACTCCGGACCAATAGTACTGTCCCCACAAACCACCACGAGCCTTTACCGCGCACTTTGTCCTCACTCATGCGCGCCCTGAGAAACTTCCCAGGGGGTCACCCATCCCAGGACTACTCCCGTGCAAGCACACTTAACTTTGGAGTTCTTGGGTGATGAGCTCCCTTAAAAGGAGATGCACCTCTGTTGGTATGAGTAGTACTATTAATCCGTTTATATTAATCTTGGGTATTACATTTGTAACACCCCGGCCCCACCGGACCCGAGGTAGTTACTCCGGACCAGTAGTACTGTCCCCACAAACCACCACGAGCCTTTACCGCGCACTTTGTCCTCACTCATGCGCGCCCTGGAAAACTTCCCAAGGGGTCACCCATCCCAAGACTACTCCCGTGCAAGCACGCTTAACGTTGGAGTTCTTGGCTAATGAGCTCCCTTAAAAGGAGATGCACCTTGTTGACATGATGAAACCATCGTAGTGACACCGCTGCGGCGACACTGCCGCCGACACTGCCCAATTACCTCCGCCGCCTCCGACAGCCACCTGCAACCACTGTTGTCAACCACCACAATCAAGCCCCTGCCTCACCCAGCCCCCTCCCCTGCATCACCCCAGCCCCTAGCCTCACCTAGCCTCCACCACCCCTGCCCGCGCAACTGCTGTTGTCGTGCCTAGCGTGATGTCGCCGCTCCCCTGCCCCATCACTGCATAGAGGACTCGCCAACCAGCCCCACTGGGCCTTCACTGCCCACCAGTCCACCCGCCCTTCCACCACGCCACCCCCCACCACCCCCACCCACACCGCCCCGAGCCCCACCCTGCCCTGTCCAAAAGCCCCAACCCAATCTCAGATCTGTCCCCATGTAATGCGCAACAGAGCTATGACAGCAACCGTGGGCGCCAGCAACGGAGGACGGTGACCAGCCAGTAGGCTCCAGATGTCACGCCCCGGACCTACCGGACACGTCAACAACCCGCCGTACAGTACGAATAGTCAACCGCAGTCCAACTCATCCATACTATACTAGGCGTCTTGAATATCATTCACAATAGTACATCCATAAACAAACATAATGTAAAATAATCAATTGAAATCAGCGGAAACGTTTAATACAAGTGTTTATGCCACACTCCGGCAAACATGGGCATACAAGCCCCAATAATCATTCAAAAATATCCATGAGCATTAATTGAAATGTTTTTAAAATAGAGACGGAGGAAGCACGAACCACGTCTTCCTTCCTAGATCTTCCCGAGGCAACGGGCACTGGTAGCAAGTTCTACTCCCTACCTGAAACTGTGAGGTGGCCTCCCCCGTGAAGGGGAGGTCAGTACTTGGAAGCATTTGACAAGTACAATGACAACTATACCAAGTATAATCAATGTTTCAATTTCTAAGACCCTCAAAATAGGGTGATATCATAATATAAATAATAATTTATATTTCCCACTTATTATCTCTATAATAAGTAAATTTATTTGTTTGTCGGCACACGGCCCATTTCATATATTTCATTATACCCGTCGTTAGCACGACACCGCCCGTAGGTCTTATCATCCTTTACGAGACTTGTCACCGCTCTCCGAGGCCTCACCGGGTCCCCGGGCCGGAGTCCAACATCCCGCCCCTGAACTCATACCCATCGTCCCGTAGGAAGGTAAGGTCCATTCGGGGTCCTATCTTATGTGTTACCGCTGTCGGGAGCCTCGTAAGGTCTCCGGTTCGGATTCCACCCTAACCCGTGATCACGATGTAAGTCCATGCTATCCAACCCCGCTCTCTAGAGTCGGGAAGGGCCATGGTCCTTACTAATTACCAATACTCTATCGGCTAATCCTTAAAGACTACCGAATACACCCGTAGGCCAATCCTATTCCTAGGATCAATTTATTATTCACTTTATCTTGGGTATCCCTTAAGGCCTACCCCTAGCATCACTTATCCACCTTAGTATCTCTTAAGACTACTTAAGGCCCAACAATTTACAATCCAAACCTTGGATCAATTCTAACATATTTCATTCCAAAACCCCGACTAGTATCATTATACTAGTCGGATAAATTCCAACAAAATCTCATTTCAGTTCATAGTCATATAGACAATTCTCAAACTAATTTTCCATTGAAAATATAGTTCACATCAATATACAAAATATGATCTTTAATCACTCATATATCCTTATATGAAGTTAAAATTATATTTCAACATAATATTCATAGTTAATCCCTTCATCAAGCCAATATGCTCATATTACATAATCATACACAATTTATCCTTAAATTTGTATATTATGCTCCTTTATTCATTGACAACAATATTTTCATTTAGGCATTATTAATCATTAATAATCCATGAAAATAACATTTAATTACTTTAGGTAATCTTACGAAATTAACCCAAAGATTATAAACAACATAGTCAGCCATCCTCACCTTATGGAGTGCTGAAATAGTTGTCCTCGTTATGCCCTCCGATCAATCCTCGTTCTAAACCGATCAAAGGCAACTTCTGGGCAGAATGATGAAAGCCGGGCGGCTTTCACGAAAGCTGGGCGGCTTTCGTGGTCTGCAACTACGAACAGCCTCCTACACTTGGCGGTTTCCGGCGATTTCAACTCCTATCGATTCCACGACTCTTCTAAGTTAAATATCACCACTTTATAACAATATTATACACTTTTAAACGTGTAGAACTTCATGTTTAATTCATCGTATGATTTCCTAAAAATCATACACTATAAAACTAGTTAAACCATAGTTTTGGAGTTCTTACCTTGAACTCAACTACTTCTTGTGGATTTTCCCAGCTCCTTCTCCCTTGAATGAGACTTGGAGGGCTTTGGGTTTTCTTGAGATCTCTTCCCTTGTTCTGGCCGAGTGAAATGAGGTGGTGGGGGGAGTCCTTCTCAATCACACATGATAATGTGTAAGATAGGACATGGGGGGTGTGGGTTTGTCTCAATCCATCCCCTCTTCCTCTAGTCCGCACCACACACCTTCATGTCTTCTCCAGCTCCCATTTTGTCAATTAGAGTACACAAAAACGTGGGGTGGCCCCCACTCATGTGGGAGGTCATCCCATTTCGCCCCGGTGTGTACAACCGGCCCCGAAAGTTGTATTTCTCGGACTGTTTTGACTATATTTTATTTTATCGGGCCAAATAAAATATACCACGCGTTCCTAATAATTATGGGCCTTTAGAATAGATGTATACTCCCCAACATTTATTTAGTAGTCTCCGAAATTCATTTCGGGCTATCATTTGATAAATTACCTATACCGGTAATTGGGCCTCGTTTGACCAACAGGTCAACTCCATGCCCTTTCCATGGCCCATCTAAATATTTGGGAGTCCATTTCCATTATTTGGGACCCGATAAATAATTTAATTAATCACGCACTAATTAAATATACCACTCCGTTACACGATTTTATTCGCTAGGAAAATTCAATTACATGCCGAATTTCAAATTCAAGTACATCCGGGTGCGGTGTCACAAGTTCACCCCCCCTTAACGGGAATTTCGTCCCCGAAATTCGCAAATGCTTATTCAAAAAGAAATGCATATTGTTCCTTCATCAAGGCTTCCGTTTCCCAAGTTTCTTCTTCAACTCGGTCACTTTTCCAAAGGATCTTAACCATTGGAACTTTCTTGCTTCTCAATTTCTTTACTTGCCTATCAAGTATCCTTACTGGTCGGACGGCATAGTTTAAATCCTCACGTATTTCCACAGGGGGTTTCTCTAACACGTGAGACGGATCCGGCACGTATTTCTTTAGCATAGACACGTGGAACACGTTATGTATCTTCTCCAATTCTGGAGTCAACTGCAATCGGTATGCTACGGCCCCAATTCTTTCAAGAATCACAAATGGCCCTATGTAGCGTGGGTTAAGTTTCCCTCGGCTTTGAAAACGGATGATCCCTTTCCAAGGTGAAACTTTCAGAAACACCTCATCTCCCACCTTAAACTCTAAGGCTCTCCGGCGTTTATCGGCATAGCTCTTTTGTCTATCCTGGGCCGCCTTAAGCCTATCACGAATCATCTTCACCTTTGTCTTGGTGATCTCTACCAATTCTGTGCTCTCAAGTTTGGCCATGCCAACTTCGTCCCAACACAAAGGTGTACGACATTTCCTCCCATACAATGCCTCGTATGGAGGCATGCCAATACTCGCCTGATAACTGTTGTTATAGGCAAACTCTACAAGTGCTAAATGGTTGTCCCAACTTCCTTGGAACTCCAATGCACAAGCTCTCAACATATCCTCTAAAATTTGTATAACCCGCTCAGATTGTCCATCCGTCTGTGGGTGAAAGGCAGTGCTGAACTTCAGTTTTGTCCCCATGGACTCTTGGAACTTCGGCCAAAATCGTGATGTGAATCGTGGATCCCTGTCGGACACAATGGTTATAGGAACCCCATGTAGCCTCACGATCTCATCCACATACAATTTGGCTAACCTCTCAAGTGCATAAGTAGTGTTGATAGGTAGAAAATGTGCACTCTTCGTGAGCCTATCAACCACAACCCATACAGCATCATAATTCCTCACGGTCCGTGGCAGTCCTACCACAAAATCCATGGTCACGTGCTCCCATTTCCATTCTGGAATGGAAAGTGGCTGCAATAACCCAGCTGGATGCTGATGTTCTGCCTTAACTTGCTGGCAAGTAAGGCATTTACTGATGTACTCAGCTATTTCTCTCTTCATACCAGACCACCAGTAACTTTCTTTCAGATCACGGTACATTTTCGTACCTCCCGGGTGCATGGCATACGCCGATGAATGAGCCTCCTCTAAGATGGACTTTCGGAGCCCCTCATCCGATGGTACACACACTCGGTCACGAAATAATAAGAGACCATCATCTCTTTCCCTGAAGTCCTCCACTGGTCCCGCTTGCATGCGTTCCCGGATCCTCATGATTTCCTCGTCAGTTTCCTGACCCTTCTTGATCTCATCAAGCAAAGTAGGTCTCACCTCAAATCGTGCCAATAAGGCTCCATTACTGGATACCTCCAGTTGGGCTCTTAAAGCCCTCAAGTTAGCTATCAATGCCCCAGATGAGCTCTTCCGGCTCAAGGCATCTGCCACCACATTGGCCTTGCCTGGATGGTACTCGATTACCAGGTGGTAGTCTTTTATCAACTCCATCCACCGTCTCTGCCTCATGTTTAACTCCTTCTGAGTAAACACGTACTTCAGGCTCTTGTGGTCAGTGTATATGTGGCATGTCTCCCCGTAGAGATAATGTCTCCATATCTTAAGTGCAAACACCACTGCCCCGAGCTCCAAATCATGAGTAGGATAATTTACCTCATGTTTCTTCAATTGTCGTGAAGCATAGGCAATTACCCTCCCCATTTGCATCAACACACATCCAAACCCTTGGATGCTGGCATCACTATAGACATCGTACCCCATACCCTGCTTGGGTAATGCGAGTACCGGTGCCTCGGTCAATCTCCTCTTTAGTTCAATGAAACCTTTCTCACATTTGTCATCCCATACAAACTTAGCTCCTTTACGAGTGAGCTTCGTCAATGGTGATGCCAAAACGGAGAACTTCTCCACGAACTTTCTGTAGTAGCCGGCCAACCCAAGGAAACTACGAATTTCCTTGACGTTCTTTGGCCTCTCCCATTCGGTAATGGCTTCTATTTTCTTGTTATCCACCGCAATTCCCGATCCCGAAACCACATGCCCGAGAAAGCCAATCTCCTTTAGCCAAAATTCACATTTAGAAAATTTGGCATAGAGTTGTTTCTCTCGTAGTGTCTCAAGAACGAGTATCAAGTGTTCCTCATGCTCTTCCTCACTCTTTGAGTAGATCAAGATGTCATCTATGAACACTATCACGAATCGGTCCAAGTATTTGTGGAATACTCGGTTCATCAAGTCCATGAATGCCGCCGGGGCGTTTGTTAACCCAAACGACATAACAAGGAACTCAAAATGTCCATACCTAGTGCGGAAGGCACTCTTCGGTATGTCATCCTCTTTGATCTTCAATTGATGGTACCCCGACCTCAAGTCAATCTTTGAAAACACGGTTGCTCCTCGTAGTTGATCAAACAAGTCATCAATCCTAGGCAAAGGATACCTATTCTTGATTGTGACCTTGTTCAGTTGACGATAGTCAATGCACATTCGAAGTGTTCCATCCTTCTTCTTCACAAAAAGGACTGGTGCTCCCCACGGGGAGTGACTTGGTCTAATGAAACCGTTATCCAAAAGCTCTTGCAATTGGGTTTTCAACTCGTTAAGTTCTGCGGGTGCCATGCGGTATGGCGGTATGGAGATTGGTTTGGTGCCGGGCTCGACCTCGATCACAAATTCAATCTCCCTATCGGGTGGAAGTCCCGGTAAGTCCTTTGGAAAGACATCCGGATACTTGCATACCACCCTCACATCATCAATGCTCGTCTTTTCCTTTGTTTTGTCTACCACGTATGCTAGATATGCGTGGCAACCCTTTCTCATCATACTCCTAGCTCTTACGGCGGATATGATACAACTATTGGATTTGGCCCGATCCCCCTCGAAGCGTAAGGTTACCCCTTCATCGCCTTCGAGTTCAAGTATCTTTGTGTAGCAATCGACCCTAGCATGATGTTTCTCAAGCCAATCCATCCCCAGGATTGCATCGAATTCAATCATACTCAGCGGTACGAAATCACACGTCAAGTTTTGGCCCTCCACTTCCACCTCACACGATGGATAGTGGCTATCTCTCTCGATGTCTTCCCCTAGAGGTGTGGATACCAATAGGGCTTGAGCCATCGGTACAAGTGGTTCTTCGAATCCCCCGGCAAACGCCTCACTCACGAATGATCGTTGCGCCCCGGTGTCAATGAGGATTCTTGCGTCCCTCCCGTTAATCTTTAGTGTTCCTACATTCATAAGCAATGTAAGACACACTCCCCACTTATTAGACTCATTTCTTAGGTTATAGAGTACCCCGGCTATGGTTTGGATGATCGTCAGCTAACGCCCCATCCCGATTCCATCCCGGTTCCCACCTAAAATCAACACCGTGTACCAATGAGGGAAAGCCGGCCGCTTTTCATGAAAGCCGGCCGGTTTTCGTACTTTGGCCTTCAGCCCGGAATGGCTGGTTACGTAAGCCGGCCGGTTTTTGCCAAAGCCGGCCGGTTTTCGGTCGCCGAAAGAATTCCACTTTTTAATTGTAAAAGCCGGCCGGTTCTTACGAATGCCGGCCGGTTTTCGTTAGCAGCGCCCCATACCGGAATTCCTGAACACAAGCCGGCCGGTTTTTACGAAACGCGGCCGGTTTTTATACGCCGAATGATTTAACTAAAAATCAAGCACGAAAGCCGGGCGGCTTTCGTCAACGTCGGGCGGCTTATGGTCGCCGTAGGATTTAGGTAATAAACCATAGACAAACGTCGGGCGACGTTCATCAAAGCCGGGCGGCTTTCGCCCCAGGCAGATATCTGTCCACTCCTTTGAACTTTAAACAGGCGGGGTTGGCCATATAACTTATACATCTCAACATTTAAAAGGTTCACAAGAAATTAACATCAAAGGTTCATGAATTTACCCGCAACGGAGTCCGGGTTAGCACGTGCATCGGCCTCCGTAATCGCATAGACCCTCGCTTGGGTCCTCCCTTGATTAACGGACGGTGCATTGCTTGTGCTAGCTCCACCGTGCCCCATGCTTGCACTTGGTGCTCCCGTTCGGTTCCTGCTCACCATGGTCCCACTACTCGGTCCGGAACCTGTACCTCGCCCAAGCTGTGGGCAACTCACCTTCATGTGTCCGACCTCCCCGCATTGGTAGCATCTCGGGGGATCACGACACTTGCCGTGGTGAAGCTTCTTGCAGTTGCTGCACCTTGGTACTCCCGAGTTTTGAGACCTCGAGGCTTGCCCGCTTGGGCCTTGATTCGCCCTCGATGGTGGGGCAGGGGCCTTAAATGAGCCACCTCCCCCGTGGTTCCCCTTCTTGTTAGAACCTTGGGGGCCATTGCTCTCCCATTTCCTCTTCTTCGCCTCCTCGGCGTCCCTTTTCTTCCTCTCCTCCCACTGTTTCTCGCCCTTCAAGGCTTGGTCTACCACTTGGGCGAAGGTCATGTTAGGCAATTGTGTTGCCCTATCACGTATTTCCAAGTCAAGGGCGTCCCAAAAGTGGTTCACCATTCGGTTCTCGTCACAAGCATACTCCGGTATGTAGTCGGCGAGATCCCGGAACTTGTACTCAAGTTCCTTCACTGTCATGTTTCCCCCTTGGGTTAGGAGGGTGTATTCCCTAACCTTCTTGTTCACCTCAAAATCAGAATAATATTGGGCAAAGAACTCCCGTTGGAAGTCCTCCCAAACGACATCCTCCCCATACTTGGTCTTGGTCCCATCCCACCATTTGGACGCCATCCCTTCAAGCAACCTTACCGCGATTCTCAGTTTAAGGTTGGGCGCGATTTGCATGTCAAGGGCTGCTTCATTCAACCTCTTGATCCATTGGGCGGCAACCGAAATGTCTCCGGTCCCGTCAAAGGGTTTGCACCCCAAGTCTCTTGCTTCTTTGATAAATTTGGAGATCCTTATGGTTGGACCTCCATCATTTCGGCCTCCATGTGGTTCCACATGGACTCTAGATGCATTGTGGCTTCCTCCTCTTGAAGCCATACCCGAAGGTTGCCCCACCCGGCGCCTTCGGCGTTCCCTCCTCTCCTCGCGCTCTCGGTGGTATTGTTGGAGCAGCGCCTCAATTCTTGCCAAGGAGCCATCTTGCTCCTCGTCACTAACATCATCATCATCCCCTTCATAAGGGGTCTCCACCGGCTCGGTTTCCGGCCTATAGGTTGAGTCCTCATAGGACCAATAAGTCTCACTCTCCGTGTCAACGTGACCGTCGCTCACGGTTTGTTGTTGGCCTCCACGGCCCCTTCCCCTTGACACCCTAGTGGACCCCCGGCTGCCGCGTTCGGATCCACCCGGTACACGGCCCGTCGGGTTCCTCCTAGTGATTCTTCCAATTGGCTCCATTTCTGAAAGAAGTTTAGAATGAGCCATTAGACTCGTATCAATTGTCAAGTGACGGATAGGTACTTAAAGACATCTTTTGGCTCAAATCACCGCCATACCAATTGTTAAGGGTACCATCTTAACAATTAGAGACCTTGCAACTCAAGTACCAAAAGTTCTATAAGTACAAAACTTTATGCTCATGGTTTGCAAAATCATTTTCAAAAAGGAATTTTGAAGCTTCATTATGAAGTTTACGGACTAAGGCTCTGATACCAACTTAATTGTCACGCCCCGGACCTACCGGACACGTCAACAACCCGCCGTACAGTACGAATAGTCAACCGCAGTCCAACTCATCCATACTATACTAGGCGTCTTGAATATCATTCACAATAGTACATCCATAAACAAACATAATGTAAAATAATCAATTGAAATCAGCGGAAACGTTTAATACAAGTGTTTATGCCACACTCCGGCAAACATGGGCATACAAGCCCCAATAATCATTCAAAAATATCCATGAGCATTAATTGAAATGTTTTTAAAATAGAGACGGAGGAAGCACGAACCACGTCTTCCTTCCTAGATCTTCCCGAGGCAACGGGCACTGGTAGCAAGTTCTACTCCCTACCTGAAACTGTGAGGTGGCCTCCCCCGTGAAGGGGAGGTCAGTACTTGGAAGCATTTGACAAGTACAATGACAACTATACCAAGTATAATCAATGTTTCAATTTCTAAGACCCTCAAAATAGGGTGATATCATAATATAAATAATAATTTATATTTCCCACTTATTATCTCTATAATAAGTAAATTTATTTGTTTGTCGGCACACGGCCCATTTCATATATTTCATTATACCCGTCGTTAGCACGACACCGCCCGTAGGTCTTATCATCCTTTACGAGACTTGTCACCGCTCTCCGAGGCCTCACCGGGTCCCCGGGCCGGAGTCCAACATCCCGCCCCTGAACTCATACCCATCGTCCCGTAGGAAGGTAAGGTCCATTCGGGGTCCTATCTTATGTGTTACCGCTGTCGGGAGCCTCGTAAGGTCTCCGGTTCGGATTCCACCCTAACCCGTGATCACGATGTAAGTCCATGCTATCCAACCCCGCTCTCTAGAGTCGGGAAGGGCCATGGTCCTTACTAATTACCAATACTCTATCGGCTAATCCTTAAAGACTACCGAATACACCCGTAGGCCAATCCTATTCCTAGGATCAATTTATTATTCACTTTATCTTGGGTATCCCTTAAGGCCTACCCCTAGCATCACTTATCCACCTTAGTATCTCTTAAGACTACTTAAGGCCCAACAATTTACAATCCAAACCTTGGATCAATTCTAACATATTTCATTCCAAAACCCCGACTAGTATCATTATACTAGTCGGATAAATTCCAACAAAATCTCATTTCAGTTCATAGTCATATAGACAATTCTCAAACTAATTTTCCATTG
The DNA here is from genome assembly GCA_945859915.1 of Cuscuta epithymum. NCBI lineage: Eukaryota > Viridiplantae > Streptophyta > Magnoliopsida > Solanales > Convolvulaceae > Cuscuta > Cuscuta epithymum. The sequence goes on from CAMAPF010000024.1 coordinate 2,859,427, forward strand.
AAAATGTAGTTCACATCAATATACAAAATATGATCTTTAATCACTCATATATCCTTATATGAAGTTAAAATTATATTTCAACATAATATTCATAGTTAATCCCTTCATCAAGCCAATATGCTCATATTACATAATCATACACAATTTATCCTTAAATTTGTATATTATGCTCCTTTATTCATTGACAACAATATTTTCATTTAGGCATTATTAATCATTAATAATCCATGAAAATAACATTTAATTACTTTAGGTAATCTTACGAAATTAACCCAAAGATTATAAACAACATAGTCAGCCATCCTCACCTTATGGAGTGCTGAAATAGTTGTCCTCGTTATGCCCTCCGATCAATCCTCGTTCTAAACCGATCAAAGGCAACTTCTGGGCAGAATGATGAAAGCCGGGCGGCTTTCACGAAAGCTGGGCGGCTTTCGTGGTCTGCAACTACGAACAGCCTCCTACACTTGGCGGTTTCCGGCGATTTCAACTCCTATCGATTCCACGACTCTTCTAAGTTAAATATCACCACTTTATAACAATATTATACACTTTTAAACGTGTAGAACTTCATGTTTAATTCATCGTATGATTTCCTAAAAATCATACACTATAAAACTAGTTAAACCATAGTTTTGGAGTTCTTACCTTGAACTCAACTACTTCTTGTGGATTTTCCCAGCTCCTTCTCCCTTGAATGAGACTTGGAGGGCTTTGGGTTTTCTTGAGATCTCTTCCCTTGTTCTGGCCGAGTGAAATGAGGTGGTGGGGGGAGTCCTTCTCAATCACACATGATAATGTGTAAGATAGGACATGGGGGGTGTGGGTTTGTCTCAATCCATCCCCTCTTCCTCTAGTCCGCACCACACACCTTCATGTCTTCTCCAGCTCCCATTTTGTCAATTAGAGTACACAAAAACGTGGGGTGGCCCCCACTCATGTGGGAGGTCATCCCATTTCGCCCCGGTGTGTACAACCGGCCCCGAAAGTTGTATTTCTCGGACTGTTTTGACTATATTTTATTTTATCGGGCCAAATAAAATATACCACGCGTTCCTAATAATTATGGGCCTTTAGAATAGATGTATACTCCCCAACATTTATTTAGTAGTCTCCGAAATTCATTTCGGGCTATCATTTGATAAATTACCTATACCGGTAATTGGGCCTCGTTTGACCAACAGGTCAACTCCATGCCCTTTCCATGGCCCATCTAAATATTTGGGAGTCCATTTCCATTATTTGGGACCCGATAAATAATTTAATTAATCACGCACTAATTAAATATACCACTCCGTTACACGATTTTATTCGCTAGGAAAATTCAATTACATGCCGAATTTCAAATTCAAGTACATCCGGGTGCGGTGTCACACCAGAGACGGCCAGTGACTAGCCTTCTTAATCGCCATTGCTCGTCATCTCCTTAGCCACAGTTGTAGAGGTTATCGCACGCTGAAATCGAAGCTTGAGAAACAGAGAGAAGAAAGGAGAAGAAGTTGCAACCCTATGTCTCTTCACCTTCTTCTAAAAGAAGGATGCCGGTCGCCATCTTCTCGCAAGGACTTCAAATCTTCGTCGCAGCTCGTGGTCGAAGGAGATAGTAGCGCAAAGGTTGGCTTCGATGGAGCGTTGGGGGAATAGTTTTTTTAAATTTTAAATGGGTTAGTTTTTTGTCCATGTCAAAATTGATCATATTTTCGTCTCTTCAAACTCCACAAGTCATACTTGGGCCATTCTTTCAAACTTTTTCCTTCGGCTGTCTACCGCCTATAAACAATCTGCGTACCAAGCGTTTTTGTTTTAGAGGCTGTTTTGCAACACGGTTTGTGGCACCGCACCCAAACGTCCTTGAAATTCAATTTAAAACTCAATTTATGTATTAAGCTTCCTATTGTTGAACGAGTGCAAAACGATTAATGATTCGTGTAACGCGTGTTTGATTATTTTACCGGTTGAGCTCGCATCTTAATGATGGACTTTCAAATACTTATTTGGTTCATCTAAATAAATATAAGAGCCAGACATTATCTAAATAATGATACCTAACTAAGGAGGGTTGGGCAGCCCAAACATCATTTTGGGTCCAACCTGCTAAAATTAGTAAGTGTTCAAGAATGGCGTCCTAGGCCCACTCGAGGGTGACCCACACGGCTAGTAGCCCACCAATATGAATACTAATGTCATAAATAAGTGATAGAATGATTAGAGAAGAATACAAATGCCTATGGTCCCATCTTTGACATTATTGAGCTAAATAATGGGAGTAGGGTTTTTTCTTCTATAATATTCATCATGTAAATTATTGGGATGATCCTACACATATTGGAGATCAATAATATGATTTAGAGGGTTGACTTGTTCTAAATAAATTATAATGAGTACAAAAGACATCTCATGGCAATGATAAAACAATAGGACTCATCTTTCCATTTTTTGAAGTATTGGTAGATATTTTGGCCCCCAAATTGATTGGGATCAATTGGGAAGCACTCCACATGACTTGAGTACCTTCAAGACAATAAAAATAAGTGAGGATACTTACCTTGGCCGTACATAATGGAGAGGAGCAGCACAAGACTTGATAGGAATCAAATTTGGGGCCATCATGACTATTTTCGCACAAATTGGTGTGCTGATTGTCTCTGTCCATAATGGGAGTTGTACTCATCCAAATAACTTGAATAAAGTGTCCTTGGATATCCTTTGAAGTCTAGTTTCATTATTGAGTGGTTTCTGAGCGATAGGGGAGAGTCTATCATACGAAAATCGAGCTGGAGTGAACTGCTGTGTGTAAACTCGAGCAGTGAGAGTGTTGATGTTGTTTAGTTCATAACTCGAGTTATACTAATCCAAATCAGGCGTGTGAGGTACCTGCGGATAGCCCTCAAGATAAGGAACCCCGAAAGGTCTAGTTTGAATCAAACGGAGTAAGGGAAGGCTTCTAAATCGTCCGATCAAAACACAAACGCGCAGGGACGCATTTACTTCTCTAAAGTGAGTTTTAATCTCAAAACCTTTCTTTTCATTTCTCTTACGATATGAACGATTGGTGGAACTATTATACACTATTCCAAGTGTATAATATGTTCTTATAAGGTTATGTTATTGATGTAAAGGTTAGATACTAACCTGAGCAAACCTTGGAAAAACTAGGAAACGAGTTCGCTGGAAAACACCCATTCTAGGGTCTGTTTTCGTACCAACGGTTAGGGGTTGAACTAGTACTTTGAGGAGGCTGTTTAACACTCATTTTCAAGCAAGGAATCAGTTCTTAATCCACCTTGGCCGGAGCTTTGGTCATTGGATCAAGAAGGAAAAGTTTAAAGCTCAATTAAGGTGAGGACCAACATCTAGTTGCTTACAACTTGTAGGTTGTGCATGAGATTACCTAAATGCCTAAATCATAATTTTTCATGGATTATGATGATTAAATATTGATGAAATATTGATATAGTTGCCAAAGAATGAAATTGGAAATGATTTGAGGTTGTATGAATAATATGAGATTAAATGAGTTATAAATGAACTATTTTGTGAAATAGGCATTTTACTCATGTATGAATTATGTGGATACATAAATGAATATTTATGTGTTGAGATTGAATACTTAAGTTGCTGCTACATAACTACAAATATGTAGAGAATTACAAAGTGAGAATATTTGTATGATAACAATAATCTTAATAGTATTGAAATACTAGTTAAGTGATTATTGGAAATTGTTGATAGAATCAAACCTAGGGTTTGCATAGTATTGTGATGCACTTGATGGACTTCAAGTGTCGTTTGTATCTTAGTGTGGACTAAGGTTAAGTTGGGGGCAGTCCATAGGATGTCCCAAGATAGCTTTATGTATGACAATTCTAGGCATAGTGAGTGCTTAGGAATTGGGGTCTATGCCAATGTAAGGAGATGCACTTGAGCCCGAGCTCTAGAATTGCATTGGGTAGACATAAGATTTAGGTTCAGCCCATGTAAGGAGATGCACTTGAAGCCAAGCTCTAGAATTGCATGGGTGGACATGATGTCGGAGATTGATGATATGATATACGGTTTAGAACCTAGGGTCAAATCTATGCCAATGTAAGGAGATGCACTTGAGCCCGAGATTTAGAATTGCATTGGGTAGATATAAAGTGGATGCATTAGGGTTGGACCCTATGTATTGTTGTGACTAGTGGTCACGACCTCACGGGGTTTGGGTTATGTTTTGTGATAAACATGGGCCTACGGGTCGACTACTTGACTTTATATAAAGTAAGTATGTTTTAAAAAAGGGGTAACTTTGGGTTACGTCCTACATTATATTATCACCCTACTTGAGGGTCTTGTGTATGAAATACTTGTTGTATATCTATTAGATGTCATCCACACCAGTACTTTATAGCCCTATAGAGTACTGACCCCTTCGGGGGCGTCCCACCACCATTTCAGGTTGAGGCTAGAGCTTTCATCTTGTGCTCGTTGATCGAGTGATTTCCCGGAGAGAAGACTTGGTTCGTGCTTCCTCCATTCTGTTTGAAACATTAATAAATTTGCTCATGGATATTTTAATTAGAGCCCGCGTGCTCATGTTTGCCCTTTGTGACATTTGATTTCAAACTATGTTTCCGCTACGTATTGAATTGTTTATTATGTATGTTTATGGATGACTTATGCGTGAATGATATTCATGACATCTTGTATAATATGGATGTGGTTGACTATGGTTGACTATTCTTCTTGTACGGCGGATTGTTGACGTGTCCGGGTAGGTCCGGGGCGTGACACTGTTTTTCGGGTTATGAGGCTTATCAGCCAACATTTTCACCAAACACGTAATTTTTGCTTTCGCGCGCTGAATCGTGTAGATAATCATTTTAGCTATTTTTACATATATTTTTTTCTTTATTTTATTAATAAAATATATTTTAAAAATATGTTTTTTCTTAAATCAGCAGAATCAGCCAATGCAACCACTTCAGCTTGAACTTCATAAATTTCAGCCGATTTTCGTGCTACCAAGCGGGACCTTGAAGTTTGTCCAACTCCCTGCAGCCACAATAGCCAAGTTCGAAGAAAGGCCCCTCACCACAAGCCCGGGAATGTCTTTGCGCGCCCTTCTTGTCCATTCTTCTTCTCTTGCCCAATTGAGGTGCGTTGCAGCAGAGGGGCCCACGCCCACAGAGGACTACAACTTCTCAGCTGAGTCGGAGGAATTAGGTGAACAAATCTCCCCCTCGGGTTCCCCCAATTAACTTTAACACCTTGTAATACGTATATTTTTTCTTGGGTTGCAGCCCCGTGAAAACCTTAAATTTGGAGTATTCACCCCTCTCATTGCAGTTGGCCTAACCCCACCATCTCTGTAAATTTGGAGGGTGAACATCTACCCCCGCTCTCACTCGATATTGTGGCACTACGTTTCATTTTTTTCTTTAAATTATAATTTTTTATGGTCGAATTTTTATAAAAATATATATTAGATTTAATCGTTTTTATAATATTTCCAATGATTTCAATATTATATATAAAAAATTTAAAAAATCTAATTTTCTTCTTCTAAATATCTATTTTTAGATAGCTTTTTATTTTTAATTTTCATATGTAGTATTGGTGTCGTATGGAGTATCACAATCGACAAAGAGGAAGTGAACAAAATTGATTTCCCTCAAAAGCCTCAACAAAAAATGGAGTTATCCAAAGTATAATGTCATAAGGTTAATGCGGCTGCCATGCATTAACACGACGTACAGCCTTTGAGTTGTATGTGCACGTTTCTCCAAAAGTTGAAATGATAAAAATAGGCATTTCTATAGGAACTACTTGTAGTGACATAAAAGGAGTAAATAATTACTCCCTTCGTCCCTAGTTTTTCTTCCATAGTATAAATGACACAGAAATTAAGACAGTGGGCATTGTGTGATGGAAAGTTATGCAGATGAGAGAGAAATGCATAAGAATTGCTGGAACCACAAATTTTTTACCAAAAAAGGGAAAATGGAAGTTTATTTTGGGACGCTAAAAAAGGAAAGTTGGAATTTTTTTTAGGGACGGAGGGAGTATGTGATTTTTATAATCTAGTGATCATAATGTCAATTTTAGACTGCATTTGACAACTCTTGTTTTTTGTCTAACTTTTTAGTTAAGAATGTATTTTTTTGGAAGTCAGATTGATCATATAATAGTCAAAATAAATAATGTTGAAGTTTTTTTTTACTTTGTTTACTAAAGACGCCTATCTCAACTGTATTTTCATATGGTTTTTTCTTTAATTTATTAGCAAATATGTTTTCAATAAAAATTGCAGCGTAATATAATTAGTCAATTCAGATGCTTAAACAAACTCTCATAAGTTTTGACCGATTCAATCAATTTCCTTATGACCAGACCAAATAGACTAATGGAGGCTATTATCATATTGAATTTTACTTTGTAATGATGATAATGATATATTTATAGTAATTTTGTTTGTACTTTTATTAATAAATTTTATTTCATTTATATTCAAAGAAAAATATCACAATTGTAAGAACGGACATAAAAAGGTAATAATTTAACAACATTTTTTGGAGAAATTGAAACAAATTTGTATGAAGCTCAGGTGTAGTCAATTTATATTTTAATTAATCATTGCTTCCCATATGATATGGACCATGAATCGTGTTGCACAAAGTAGGGTACCAAACTTTCTAAACTTCATTTAGAATGAAACATCAAAATAACTATTTGGTTGTTTTGTTATTCATTGGTTTCAAATCTTGATGTGGATCCTAGGCCACTTAAAATGAAGTCTTCTCTTATTTTTGGCTAATTCATTTAAGACAGCCTATCTTTAAAAGTGAATAATAGAGGGAATGATGCACCAGATTATATCGTCATATGTGAAATACATACATTTAATCTCTTTAACTAAAAAACATCAAAATCCTAACTCTTATTATTAATCTTGGTTATCTAGCACAATTGCACCTAATTAATGATAAGACAAATGTACACATTTTGAATAAAATTAAGTGTTCAGTATTTTGTACGGAGTATAATGTAGATATTTAAATATTTATGTGTATGTTTAATAAAAACATTAAGACACACATATCATTTTGGACTACTAAGTTTGTGGTTTAAATGTGTTACGTCCATGATGAATTATAATACATGAGAGTCTTAACGCATTTATAAAAATCACGATGAGCAAAAGCACAAAAGTTTTATATATAATATATGATGGAGTTTGGTATATTAAATATGGTAATAAACAAATTTCATGAAACCTAGTTTAAGGTTGTGAGACATTTTCTCTCAAGGTCTCTTTAGGTCCCTTTTTATATCTTATTCTAGAAATTCTTGAAATATTTGTTTATTATATTTTAAATCAAATTTTACAATGTATCAGAACCTGTGTATTTTCCAATAAATACAAATTTTAGTTATTAATATGGAATTATATATTATAATGGAAAAGCTAAGTCATCCGCCAATTATTTAATTGAATCATAAACTTTCATATAGAAAGTGAGGGCTTTATTAGTAAATATAATATTTATGCCATTTTACAATTAAAGATACAAAATATTCTGTCTTGAGCAATTAATTTATAATAGAGGCATTTAGATCAGTTTTTTGAAATTATTTCTACTCAGTCAACAAGTAGAAACATATATTGGGGTGTTTGAGTTAAACTTTAAATTTATAAATACTTCCAATTACTTCTAATTGCTCCATAGATACAGATTTTGAGAAGTTGGGACGACCATCTTGTTGAAAATTGGTTCCAAATTTTTAAACTTTTAGCATGACATTTAATATGAATATAAATAAAAATATAAATATAGATGTAAATATAAATTTAAATACAAATACAAATATAAATATAAATATAAATATAAATATAAATATAAATATAAATATAAATATAAATATAAATATAAATATAAATATAAATATAAATATAAATATAAATATAAATATAAATATAAATATAAATATAAATATAAATATAAATATAAATATAAATATAAATATAAATATAAATATAAATATAAATATAAATATAATTATAAATATAAATATAAACATAAATATAAACATAAATATAAATATAAATACAAATACAAATATAAATATAAATATAAATATAAATTTAAGTATAACTTTATATATATATTCAATATATATATATATATATATACACGTTAATCTACATGATTTGAAATGATTAATAAGTAGTTATTATTTCTACTCAATTTTAATGACCCTTTTTACTTTTTTTTCGAATATTTGTTTTACATCACGTAGTCAATGTAATACCAATGCTATTTTAAAATGAACAATACTAATACTCTGTTCAAAGACGATCAATGTTTTAATTTAATCAATATTTTTTTCAAACATAACCCAACAAAAAAATGTATATAAATTCTCTATCCCATGCAACAAAGTCAACATGAAAGACTTCAACCACAATCATTTTTGCAGACAATATAAGATTCCAATTCAGGATAGATTTTTAAAAAGAAGTAGAATCAATTGCTGACACTCTATTTATTTTAAATTAAGTAATTAACATAAATTTTTAAAAATTGGCTGTGTAATTTTTAACAAAAACCATTAAACACCACCTAGTTACTAACATTCGAGATGCACTTTTAGTATTTGAATTTTAATCAAACTATAGTGCCATTATCCATGTGCATAATTTTACATAATCTTCACATGTGCATGCATGATCATGAATAATTCAAAGAGTGAATCACTTAAATAGGAGTAAAAAATGGTAAAAAAATCCACAAATTCTTTCGTATTTAAAAGTTTGTTACTCTTTCCTATTTGAGATGTATTTAAAACTTTGCCGCACTTTTTTTAATAAGTTTTTCCTTTAAAAATATGCAATTACTCTTACTTTTTCTACTTTTATCGCTTTTTTTTTACCTTTCATCTTCTTTCATACGTTTTCTAATATATTCACCTTCTCTATTTCAATGTATTAGAATAAGATATATAGCCACCGCCTAGCTGCCCCGCCCGCCGCCCGCCTGAATGTTCCGCCACCAACAGACTGCCCTGATTGCCCAAGGAAAATGTGGGGTCATTAATTTATGAGATTATGAGTACAAGAAAATTAATGTTTAGTTCTATTTGTAAAAGATTTAAGTTTTAGTCACATTTATGCAATTATGTTTCCGCTTATTTAATTACTATATCTAAAATTGTTTTAGAAATAACGTATGATGTGCATGCACATAAATTCAAATACCAAATTAACGTTAAAAATTGTTTTGAGTATGAGTACAAACATTTCAAAATTTCACAATAGAATCTTCATATTTTTATTCCCTAAATGAGAGTAACTTCTGTCAAATTTGAAAAAAGGCAATGTTTAAAGTCTTATAATACCAAATTTGTCAGATATTACTCATATTTAAAAATAAAAATATACTACTCTTTCCGTTCTTTTTTATTAGTCTTTCTTTTCTTTTTGGGACGTTTTTTTTAATCTGTCCCCCTTTCCATTTTAGGAAAGTTTTTACTCTAAATATACCTTTATATCTCAACTTTTATTACCATTACCCCTTTCTCTTTCTTACTTTTTATTTACCCACTACTCATTACACATTTTACACTACCCCTACTACTTTTCTCTTAAAACCCGTGTCAAAGCCTAAGAAGATTAATATTAAAGAACGGAGGTAGTAGTAACACTTTATTTTGGAATTACAAAACTTTTTTTATTCGTGTAGGATTTTCCCATTTGCCTAGCTCGGTAAAAAAGAGACTGACTGAAGCCATGATCCATCTTTTCTAAGGGAGTGTTTGCAATTGCTTTAACTTTTAAAAAGTGATTTTTAAAGTGATTTTGGGAAAAGTGATTAATAGTAAAAGTTGATAGTGTTTGAGAAAAAAGTGATTCTGAAAAAGTAAAAGCTGGTAATGTTTGGTAAAATAAGTACTTTTTGTGTAATAGAAAAAGTGAAAAGCAGTTTGAAGCATCCTTCCACCTGCTTCCAGCTTTTAGCTTTTAAGTGATTAATTTAAGTAAAAGCTGTCATTTGAAAACACTCTTTTTAGCTTTTTTTAAGCCAAAAGCTGAAAAACACTTTTTTTTAAGCAACCGCAAACACTGCTTAAGTTTTCTTGTTGTTTACTGCATTTAGCTTACAGATTTTCCACGCGACAGTTTTAACATGGATCCTTCTTGTTGTACCCACTATTGTACACACTTTTGTACCCACCATGTCTTCATAGACATATTTTTGTCTATGACCGGGATTCACAGACAAAAAAAAACTCTTCACAGACATGGTGTGTACAAAAATGGGTACAATAGTGAGTACAAACGGATTTTTCCTTTTAACATTTCAGAAGCACATCCTCTTGAAAAACGAGCCGGTGAAGACGTGGAAATGTGAACTACACAGCAGATATGCATGCTTATCCTACTTTATTATTTTTCTGTTAAAAATTTATACTTTATTTGTACGGCGCACGGACAATTATTTGACGAAAATCTGTTTGTTTTTTTTTTTTTTTTTTTTTTTTTTTTTTTGCAAAAGTCCAGCATTGGGAATTACTCATAGATAAGCACAAATTCTCTCTGCGTATATACTACTCCGTATTTGTTCTTGAAAAACCGTGAAGTTAGAATTTTGATTCTCATCCAAAAAAAAGAATTTTGATTCTTGAAGTACAAAGGGGACATCCGAATACAATGGAATCGGCGGCTGAACGGCGGCTGAATGCTATTCAAGGTCACCTGGCTTCGCCCAATGACGGGGAATCGTTCTCCTTGATTCGTTCAAACCTCACCTCCGGCGAATATTTCCACGGTAACAACACTTATAGGACTACTCTTTTTGGACCGAGTCCAACGCTTTTGGCTGGATGCTTTTAGTATATGCTGCGATATAAGTGTCTGATTGGCTGAAAAATTGAGAGAGCAGCCATGGTGAGGGATTGATTTTTGGCTTACTTCCGGAAGAAGTTAGGAAGAGTGATTTCACTATCTAGATTTTTTTGGGTGATTTATGCGTTCGAATCAAATTCCGTTCATTAAAGATACCAGTTTGCTTGAACAAGCTAGCTCCATCAAATTTGATCTCTTTCCTAGAAGTATAGGATCTTTAATGGCACTCTTCATTGCATGATGCATTTTTGTGCATCATGAAGTTTAGATGATTGTTTCAAAATTTTATCATCATTACGCTGCAAAGGCTCCCACCTACGGTGGGTAAGGGGTCGGATGTACGCAGTCTTACTCCGTACTAAAGCCTAAAGCACAGAGAGACCGTTTATTTCAAAATTTATTGCATGGACTGTCTGTCTGCTGATGTAGCACACACAGTTTATTTCAAAATTTAATGCTTTTGTTATTTGTTTCAGTGTTTTTATATCTTATATATAAATTTGACTATTTTCTTGCTCCTTTGAGATAACTTGCATTTCAATGGTTGTCAGGCCAAGGGTACAGTGTAGTTCTTCCCGAGAAGTTGCAGACGGGAAAGTGGGATGTATACAGGTATAGTATTATTCTACAACAACTGTAATATAGTTTTTGTTTCAGTCTCTTTCGTCCTGCATATTTAAGGGAATGAAACTGAACCGTGGCTACAGATCTGCACGCTCTCCTATGAAGCTTGTAACTAGATTTGCTGATCATCCTGATATTGGTACACTACATGACAATTTTGTGTAAGAATTTATTTGTATGCTTTGCTGTAAGTTTATTCTCATCATTTTATTGGCTAGGGGATTGATGAAAAGTTGTATTCTCTACTTTCCTAATCCATGTGAAGCATCAGTTTAGTTTCTTGTTTTAAGGCATCTGCCTTGGTTCTCTTGGTTTCCATGCAATTATTTTTTCTACAGGCATGCCGTTGAAACCTTTCAAGATTACAAATACTTGGGCACTCGTATTCGAGAAGATGGAAGCATTGAAGAGTGAGTTCCTTTGGTTGAACATTTCCTCTGAAGCTGGATGTATTTTATGAAATATTAATAAAATTCAATTGATTGTACTTGTCTTGTTTATAACATTTTATAGTTACAAATGGATGACATATGGAGAAGCTGGATCAGCAAGGTCAGCAATTGGCTCTGGACTTCTTTTTTGTGGACTAGAGCCAGTGAGTTAACATAATGTCTTGCATGTTAAACTCTTGATGTCTTTTTTTGGAGGAGAGATTTGATTTGATTTTTACTTCACTACACATATCAGCAGATACTTTTATGTATTTCAAATCTACTAGCATACTTCTCAATATAGTTGCTAATTGTTTTGATATTTGATTCTGTTTATACTCATCCTTTTGGCCCAATATTTCCTTAGATATGATGATTTGAAAGTTTGGATTTCTAATGGACCAGGGAGCTCGTGTGGGAATTTATTTCATAAATAGGCCAGAATGGCTCATTGTGGATCATGCCTGCTCAGCTTTTTCATATATCTCAGTACCGTTATATGACACTCTTGGTGTGTATCGTGCATTATAAATAAATCTTACGCTGTCTTATGAAGGGTTTTAAAGTTTGAATTTTGCATCTGTAGGTCCTGATGCTGTTAAGTATATTGTCAACCATGCCGGTATAGAGGCAATCTTTTGTGTACCTAATACCCTGAATACTGTGAGTATGCTTTAACGATTTGATGGGCCTCCGCACATGCTGTTGGGTATACTCTACCATGTTAAGTAAATCATATCAGATAATTAACAACTATGAAGTTATTAAATTTCCTGTAAGTTAACAATAAATCGAATGTTACGAAAGTCTGTATAGCTCATAAAGTTACGATTGGGTAGCACTGTAGCAGAAGAGAATATTGTTATCAAAAAGGCTCTCAGAATCAAAATGAAGCATGATAACTGGATGAGAAAAACTAAGACAGATACCTCTCTGGTTTAACTGCATAACTATTATCTGTTCAACAGATTCTGTGACAAGGATCCGCTGATTCAGATTGGGAGATATTGTAATTTAGAAAAAAGGGTTGACTAGGTATAAGAAATAAGGAGGTGCAGATAACTTAAAAGGAAAAATCTTTTTTCAAGTCTACATGCCTCACTAACCTGAACAGGCCATTGAATTAATTTTCTGAAAATATTCACATTGAAATATATTTTCAAAAGTATTAACATAATACTTGATTTTAAAATTTCAGTTGTTGAGCTTCTTGTCAGAGGTTCCTTGTGTACGTGTCATAGTGGTATGTAGTTCACATCCTCTTTAAACTCAGTCCTGTCTTAATATAAAATGATATTAGATCAATATCATTGTGAGAGTTATTTCTTTTTCCGCCCTCATTATCATAGGTAGTGGGTGGAATTGATGAGCATCTCCCTTCTCTTCCTTTGGCAACTGGAATTAAGCTGTTATCATATTCAAAGCTACTTCATCAGGTATATTTAATCAATTTTGAATTAAACTTATAATATTATGTGGAAAGTGGAGCACTGGAAAAGTAAATCTGTGACTATTAGTGAGTATTGTTGCTCTTTTGTCTATCTAGCTTCTGTAAGCTGTTTAGGTGTTTAATTGCTTTGGAATATCTAATTTAATTGCTTTGGGATTCCTTGGTGGAACTCTTTAGGCTCATTTAACTTGGACGATAATATGAGATGGATCAATGTTTCTAAGCTTGGAAGCTTTGTAGATGTTATAAGTCCTGTTCCATGATGTGGTCGTTAATTTACCACTTGTAGCTGTGGAATGATCAAACTGCTTTTATTGATTTATACTTGCAACTTACAACTTCACAATTCTAAACACTATGACAGTGCCTATATACAGATATAATGGGCCTAGCCCATGTTCTGAAGTATATGTGAGCTAAAGGAATTTAGCATAAACAGTGAGTGCTTTATATTTACGGAGTACTCCCTCTGTCCCAAAGGGATAGCCCCAAAAATTTTGGGCACACTGACTAAGGAAGATGTTAAAATTCCAATGGTACCCTCATCACATAATTCCATCCTTTTCATTTCCTACGTATTCACCACACTCCCATCCAGCTCTACCGTTTTCATCCCTATCTTTATTCTCTCTAGGGTCTGCGATTAATCTCTTTCTTTGAGGATTGATTAAGTCAATATTTTGTTTTTCGAATAAGGTTCTGATTTTGAAAGATTAGATGTCAAATTTGGTGTTGGATCTGGTGAGGTGGTTCAAATTTGATTTAGGATTTTATAGAGTTACGGCAGGAGAGCATTTGTTTCGTCTGCGAGGTTTTCTTCCCTGGTATGCGGTAGCAACTGAATTGAAGAAATCCTTTTGGCAATAATAAAGAGGTTACAGGATGGCAAAGTTGAAATTTAAAATTTAATGAATGTTAAATGAACATTTGACACTAGATGTTTTGCCATAAAAGGAAATCGGACTATCAATTTGGGACACCCCAAAATGGTAAAATGGGACTCTCAATTTGGGACAGAAGGAGTATCTCATATACTCCAGTTTGGGTTTTGGTCACCAACCGAAACCAAGGAGTAAAAGCTGCTGCTTTACCAAAAACTTTTATTTTACTGTAAACGGTAATCCAAACTGATTTCGGTCTGTTCAGCCATCGGTTTTTAGGTCAGTTATTTGCTCACCCTTAGATATACTGTGTTTGTTGGTTTTCAACTTTACAATATCTGCATCCATCAGGAATAATATGTTAGAAATTCTAGTCATGTTATTTTTCACTTCCTTTCTAGGGTCTGAACAATATTCAGCCATTTTACCCTCCCAAGCCTGAAGATATTGCTACCATATGCTATACAAGTGGTACAACAGGAACACCAAAGGTCCAACTTATGAATAAAGTTTTATGTCCCCTCTCAGGATCTCTCTTCAACTTCCTTGCAAACTTTAATAATTAAATGGCTTGTTTTATACAGGGCGCTGTATTATCACATGCAAATTTGATAGCAAGTGTTGCTGGGTCAACCCTTGGAATTGAATTCTGTCCTTCAGATATGTAAGTTTATGGTTAAACATCTAAATAAGCTATCAATTTATCATGCTCTCCTTTTTTTGGAATAGATGTTAACAAAAAGAAATTAATGCATGGATGTTGAAAGGGAAAAGATTACCTCATTTCCAGTACATTCATGTTTGCTTTTTGGTTTGGGTACCTATTGGACTTTCCACCTCTTAACAGATACATATCTTATCTACCTCTGGCACATATCTATGAAAGAGCTTATCAAATTGCAACAGTATATTTTGGTGTTGCTGTTGGCTTCTATCAAGGGGTTAGTCATTTGACGTTACACTGTGTGCTCTCAATGCCTATATGGCGTTTCATATCTATTTTATTGTCTTATCTATTGTTTTGAGAAAATATGTTTATTAGCAAAATAGCAATTAGAAATAAACGATTCCTGGTTTTGAGATAGTATGCACATTTATTATGATCAAACACCTCCTAATTTACTAACTACAAACTCATCTTGGTCATCCGTTGAATTGATCTTAAGGTTGGAATCGCATGGTGGCATTTTGGTAATAAAATCATTTTTTTTCAGGTGCAAGTGTGCAACTATTTGAACGTTAATATGCAACTGTTATTTCATTACACAATAATATGCAACCCTTTGAACCTCAATATGCACTATAAGCACAGTTTGTACCCAATCCGCCCTATACACACACACACACACATACACTGGAGGATGGCCTGGTTCTGTCTGCCATCTCTTTCATGTTTTTACGGAAGCATTGTTTTCTATGGTTCCATAGTGTAGTATTTTGATTTCTTTCATGGCCTCTTACAGCTCTCACGTAGAGCCATGTGTGTGCATTCACAAATATTTGCCTAACACAGGGCTGCTGGTGTCATAAATGAGTTATACTTGCATGTTTTCAACCACTTGAAAGCTTATTTATCAATATTGGTGTTCTCAACCATTTGCCTAGTTCTCAACCAAGTTCTACTCTACACACTTAAATCCCTCAATTTGCAGGACAATCTAAAATTGGTGGAAGATATGGCTGTTCTGAGACCTACTATATTTAGTAGTGTCCCTCGTCTTTACAACAGAATATATGCTGGGTAATGGTGATGAAAGGATGATCTATAACTCTGTATGCTTTGTTCTATAGTGTTTGTCTATAATTTGTCTGATTTGCATTAGGATCACACATGCTGTGAAAACTTCCGGAGCACTAAGAGAAAGGTTATTTAATGCTGCTTACAACTCCAAAAAGCAAGCCATCATAAATAGTGAGTATTCTATTGAACAAAATATTCTTACTGCATGGCCTTTTCTGCCTGTGTTCCATATAGTGGGGTAGGAATTTCCAGTTTCCACTTAATTGTCCGTCACCTCCTATTTCAATTGTATTGTCTTATCTCTATGGTGGCCAGAGTTTGCATACCAACTGCTGAATTTGCCTTTCACTGTTGGGTCAGTTGGAACATAGTGAAAAAAGGTCAACCCTTATAACAACTTTTTTTGGTCATAAAAGGTTAAAAATTTTCTTCTTGCCGGAATTTGGATCTGGCTATAGTTAAAAAAAATACTTAATAAAAAGAAAAGATTAAGAATGCTACAAAAGCTGTACATAGATTATTCTTCTGGCTTTGGTGATTCTTATAGAATAAATGTTTTATCACCAAGTAAAGTTTGATCTTATTTTGTTTGTCTCCCTTCTCTCTATTTTAACAGACTAATAATAAAAACATTCTACATGTTCAAATTTAGAAATCATTACATATCAGTACATAATTAAATATAAAATGCAATACATTTTTAACAATGCATTGCATTACAAAATGTCAGTGTTGCTACGAAGAAATACCACAAAAATTCTCTATATTAAAAAATGACATCGTTAACGAGTTTCGGAACTTTATTATTCAGGGAAACGAGTTTCCTAATTCTTCTTCATTATGATAACAGTCCCGAAACAGAATTTTGAAGTTTTCGAGTTTTCGAAACGCTTTTGAGTTTCAGAAACGGGGAAAGGTGAGCCACGGAGAGTTTCTGTGCTTCATAGTAATTTATGCTCTTACCCCTTCATTCAGTAATCCTTCTCCTTTATTTATCCCATGAGAGACCCCTATATCTTTTCAAGCTTGTTTGGGTATGAAAGACAAACAAAACCTGTAAGAAAGATAGCTTTCCTAGTACTAGATCCTGTAACAACAACAACCAAGATTTTCTCCCAAATCAAGTAGGTTAAACGAGATTAGCAAACAAAGGCTGTAAGATCGGTTCTTTTCCTAGCAGTAGATCCTGTAAAACAAAGAAAAGCTGTTGCTCATTCATGCTGACTTACAAGTTACAAGCTCAATTTGTGGTTCGCTCATTTACTTCATTCAGGCAAAAAACCATCACCCATATGGGATAGATTGGTATTTAATAAGATAAAGGACAAACTTGGAGGCCGGGTTCGCCTTATGACTTCAGGTGCCTCACCATTATCTCCTGATGTCATGGAATTCTTGAGGGTGTAAGTCCATTGCACTTCTGTCAATAAATGATGATAAGTTTTATCTAATCTAGTAATTTACAGCAAATTCCTTTACACCGGGTACATTGATACTCCTTTCTATCTCTGTAATATGTGAATCAAATTTGCAGATGTTTTGGCTGTCGAGTTACTGAAGGGTATGGCATGACTGAGACTTCGTGTGTTATTAGCTCTATTGATGATGGTGACACCTTAATTGGCCATGTTGGTTCTCCCAACCCAGCATGTGGTAAGTTGCTGCCTGTCTGATTTGGGAAAAGTAGTAACTATACATGACAGTGTTGCTCAAACTACTGACAATTTCTACATATTCTTCAACTATCTAGTAGTATCAACCAACACGTGATGAAGATGTATAAGATAGAAAGTTAGAAATCTGTCTTGCTTTTACACAATTGGCATTTTCTCTCTGTAATAAATAAGATCATAAGGTGAAACTCTAAGCCCCTTACTTCTACGACAACCGCAATCGTATATCTCATTCCCTCTGTTCCTTTTAAGTCTCATTTACCTTTTTGGTTGATGCTATCTCCAGTTTCTTGTTAAACACTACTGACATGTTGACCTGTTTGCACCTTTTTATATATAATGATAAGGATAGGAGCAGGGAAAAGGTTAGGGAAACAAGTCCCATCTTTAATTAAAAGAAGACAATACTTTATTACCACCCTGTTATCCTAACCCTTTTCCCAGACCCTTTCCACGATCCTATCATTATCCTACCCCCTTGTCAAAGGGTAAATTGGCAAGTTGATCATATATTGCTAATTTCCTTAACGTCAGTGCGAAAAGCAATTAAGACATATATTGGGAGAAATTGAGTATAATTCGAGTTAATGTAATTGTTAAGTAATTGTACTGGAATGATAATGATCTAATAGGTAGTGCGTCGTCATAACCTAATCATGTGAGGCAGTCAATCCTTCATTTTATGGGCCTGAATTGTCACTTTAATGAAATTCAGAAATCAAGCTTGTGGATGTTCCTGAGATGAATTACACATCTGAGGACAAGCCTTACCAAAGAGGAGAGATCTGTGTCAGGGGCCCCATTGTTTTCCAAGGCTATTACAAAGACGAAGTGCAAACGTATAATCCTTCACATTGAAGCATATTTAGAAAGTCTTGGAGATTTTTTTGAGGAAGACCTGGACTAACATTGTTAACTGACAGGAAGGAGGTACTTGACGAAGAGAATTGGCTGCACACTGGAGATATTGGATTGTGGTTACCTGGAGGTCGCTTGAAGATTATCGACAGGTAGTATCTTTCATTGTGGTGAGCTTGGTAGCTTTCATGTATACATCCCTTTACTATGGAGATGTATTGTTTGTCTGTTATGCACTGATCTGGATGATCATAATTGAAAATTTAACAATTATGAATTTATTTTATAAGTGACTGTTTCACTTTCATTGTACGAACGTTCATGTTCAGTTCTCATGGTTTTCAGGAAAAAGAATATATTTAAGTTGGCACAGGGTGAATACATAGCTCCAGAGAAAATTGAAAACACTTACGCCAAGTGCAAATTTGTTGCACAGTGCTTTGTACATGGTAAAAGGACAACTGGAATTTGCATGTTGGAGATTTGTACGCTGCTGTCTGCTTACTTCTTAATGTCTCTGCAGGTGATAGCTTGAATTCCTCTCTAGTGTCTGTGGTTTGTGCAGATCCGGATGTGTTGAAGGAATGGGCTACATCTGAGGGCATTAAGGTAACTACTATACGGCTATACCCCAAGTACCTTGACTCTCGAAGTCAATTTTTAATAGCTCTATTTTAATTGATAAATGTCTGGGTAACAGTATGACAGTTTGCAACAATTATGCAATGATCCAAGAGTCAAGGCTGCCGTTCTAGCAGACATGGACGCTGTAGGAAGGGAGGCTCAGGTTTTTCACTCCTGTTGTTTTAACCTGTGTTTGTTCTCTTGGCTTGCAACTTAACATTTCAATTAGCTTCTAAACTTTGCTCTTGGCAGTTAAAGTATTCAAAAGTATACAAGTATAGAATTATACTTGTTTTAGTTAGGGGTGGGGTAACCCTACCGGGTAACTGCCCTGCCACAAAGTTTCCAAGTGGCCTGGTTTTAAGTGTCATTGGTAGTTGGGGTTCAATTATTCTGGTCTGAACGAAAGCTTTGCCTGACCAGGCCCAGCCTAGCTTATGCCACCCCTAGATATTTGTACTGCAGTTTGCTACTGTCATCAAGATTTTATTCTCCATTACTATTGGGTTAGAGTGTTGGACATACATTCTCTATATGAGAATTGCATCAGTGTTTAGTAATTAAAATTTTAAGTCTAAAGTGATGTCAATTTAAATAGTAGGTTGTGGCAGATAATTCATCAATGTGTATATTTATTTCTGCAGCTGAGAGGGTTTGAATTCGCAAAAGCAGTCACCTTAGTGGCCGAACCATTTACAATCGAGAACGGTCTCCTAACACCCACATTTAAGGTGAGTTTCTGACTCTTCTGCCCGTGTTTTAATTGAAGATAAACTACAGGTTCAAAGCGATGTAAACCACTTTGCTCAATTAAGTGTCCTTTAAAATTTGGTCGGTTTACTATATGCATTTTAAAGTTCCGTATGTATATTTTAGGATATGAACTAACACCACTAGACCAAACAAATTACCACATTGCCATGTTATTTGCTTAGGATGTTTTACTTGGACTGAAATTTTCTGGTCTGGTCTGGTCTCAACTGGTCTAGTCTTGTAGATGTCTGGTCTCTGTATTTTACAACTGTCGAGGTCTGGTCTCATCTGATCTTAAGAAGTAAATGAACTTAAAGTCACTAGATAATCGCCACACTGATTTAGATGAATGCTCAATACTGCCTCAATCGAATATAGTTGGTTTTGCTTATAGTTTCAGCCAATAAAGTTTCGAACAGGTGAAAGTTTATATGAATGTTAAGGAGGGGGGATGCATTGGAAAATCATTTAAGTGTATGGTTCTTGTTGGTACATTTACTAAAACCCCCAGATAATTTGTATTCCACCCATACTGAGCGCTGATCATGAACCGAGTGTCTAAAATTACATAATTTGTAGGTCATAACAATTTTTTCATGTATATTTTTTTGGACCTAACTTGTAGGTTAAGAGGCCACAGGCAAAAGCATACTTTGCAAAAGCAATATCTCAAATGTACGATGAGCTTTCCAGATCTGATCCCGGGCAAAAAGTCTTGTAGGCAGAAGCGGAAGGAAACAATGTTGCTTCAGGTGCCTGCTGGTTTCCTGCATTTAATAATAATGAAGTATCTTGAAGCTAATGTTGTATTTACAAGCATAGCACACTTTAACTTTGCAGCTATGGTCAAATGGCTTTACCATATTCACAGAATGTTTTCTAGAATATGTAGCTGATTAGCTGAAAAGTTATGACCTTAATAATTCAAGCCTTCAACGATCATCTTCCAACTACATCATCTTCCAACTACATTTGAAATACGAAGTAAAAAAAAGGATGACACCCCATCCCTGAGGGCCCCCCAACACCCACCGGACGGTACGATGGGAGGATGTAAATTAGACTATAATCACAATCTGACAGATAGAGAGTGAGGCTTTGTGGATGACACCCCATCCCTGAGGGCCCCAACACCGACCGGACGGTACGATGGGAGGATGTAAATTAGACTATAATCACAATCTGACAGATAGAGAGTCAGACTCTGTCCCTGATACTTGCAGAGGCCCTATGCATTTTTCAGCATAGTAACCCCTCATCGTAGTTGTCGGGATTCGAACCCGAGACTTAATCCTTGTGACACTCCCTCGTTACCAGTTGAGTTATGCCCACTAGTGTTGGACTCGGGCCAGGCCTAGGCCCGGGCAGGCAGCCGGTTCTGAATAGTTGGGCCCAGGACCGGCCCGGGTAGCTACCGGGTCTGGGTCGGGTCGGGTCGGGCCCCGGTTTTGGGCCCGCAGCACCGGGCCGGTCTGGTCCCACACAGTAGCGGGCTGGGCCGGTTCCCGGCCCGGGTGGCCTGAACCGAGTCCAGGACTGACGCCCACCGTTAAAACTAAGGTATGGGTAAACTTTTTATAGTGACTAGCTCCACCGCTTTCACGGCCCCTTACCCTAAAAACACAACTTTGTCTTGGCCCTAAAGGTTAGTATACACCGCTTGGCCCTACCACTTAAAGAGTTTTTTGGGGGAGCATAGCTTCACTGGTGCTAGTGGAACTCGAACACGAGACCTCTCCTATGCAAGGATAACCTCACAACTAGCTAGGCTGGAAGTGATGGTTTGAAATACGGAGTAGTAATTACAAGATGAAAGGATAAAGAGTAATAATGTAATATACGCTGTAACTGTTTGTTGTACAACTATTTTCTAAAAAAACTCACAGTTATCGACTAAATGGAATCAGGCGGGAACAATTATGTTCAGCCGATTCGATTTATATATATATATATATATATATATATATATATATATATATATATATAAAGATATGAAGTGTTAATAACTAATTATTCCTACTGCGGAAGAGAGCCTAGGGTTAGGCGGTGAGTTTTGAACAGTTTTCACGGAAAGATTGAGCGAAGTACAAGGCGCCGAGGCAAATTCAGGGGCAGCACGGAGAGGATAGTCGCCTGAGGTTTCGATTGAGTTGGTGTTGCGATCATCGGCTCGGTTGAAGAAGGAACTACCTCCTCACGTGGATTGGAGCTGCGGACGATTGAGCGAAGGAGGCAGACCATCTGGACGATTGGAGAAACGTTTCACCAGGGCTCCGATCGGGACTAGTTAGGCTTTGATTGCAGAAACAACTGGATTTATTTGGGCCTAGTGGTGCAAAGTGCAAACGGTTGAGGGAGGGGGCAGGCTCAGTTGTGCGGCTATTTGGTTGGATTCGTTCGGGTCACTCTAGGGCAGATGACGGCGGCGAGAATCAAGGTTTCGGGTGCGGCGAATGGGAGTCTAGTGCTTGTTTGGACCATCACTCCGGAAAACTTGTGCTCAGGCGGAGTTGAAGCATCAATCTTACAGGTCCTGGCGGTCCGGCCTCCTGAACCACCGCCATGGACTGTACGAGTTGAAGCTTTAGCGGTTTGTGGAAGGATTCAGTTCGAAAGGATCAAGAATAAGAGAGCTTGGGAAGCAGGGACATGCTCGTTTAGATTGCATTTTATTATTGTTATTTTCCAGTTCGTTTTTTATTTTGGACCTTTAGTTGTTTGGGTGTGTTATGCTTTTGTGATGTGTGGGCATATTATTTGGTTTTGGTGAGAATGGTAGCAGGAGGCTGTTCAGAGTTGAAAAGTTTGTAATGTCGTTGGTTCTGGAATTTTAACATAATCGTCAGTTTCCTTTAAAAAAAAAAACACCAACCCAATCCTACTGTTTTGGATATCTTTTAGTAGTGCGAGTGTGCGACTAAATCTTGATTATTGCAATGAGTGATTAGCTTTATATTATCCATAAAATACTGGAGTAAAACTGGCTACTTTTATTTTCCACGGTGAACAATGCAATCGAGGCGTCGTTTTGGTTTTCATGTACTACCGTATTTGGGAACAACATTACCCTTTTCGGAATCATATTTTGAAGGTAATGCCGTAATACAGAAATATCATCTCTGGTCTAAGTGGCATTCCGCACATACCATCATGCACTTTCGGTAAAACTGTGGTTTTGCTTTTGCCTTTAGCAAGGCCCATAAGAAAATTAAAATGTATGTTTACAGTTTTTCAAACATATGGCTCTATTCTCTTGCATAAAAGGGTCAGTTTGGTACTCGAAGTTGCATAAAAGGGGTCAAATAAGTCCTTATATAGAAAATTCTGTCCGGACGTGCCATTTGAGGCGGTTCCCGATGGAATTTTTTGATGATATTTTTTGAGAATCTTATTCATTAATTCTAGTTTACTCATACCAAATTTCAGCTAAAACTTCAACCGGAAAGACATTTAAACGAATTTTTGAAGATAACTGCGCTTTTAACTGCACAGTTATCTTCAAGAATTCATTTGAATGTCTTCCCGAATAAATTTTTATCTGAAATTTAGTATGAGTAAACTAGACTTAATGAATAAGATGCTCAAAAAATTTTATCAAAAAATTCCATCGGGAACCGCTCCAAATGGCGACGGCTGGATAAATCCTCCTATATAAGAACTTATTTGACCCCTTTTATGCAAGACCAAACCCATCCTTTACTCATTCTCTTATACACCATGGCCAAAGCATATGTCAATATGCATTTGGAACAAAGGGAGTACTGTTTTTTTCGAATATAAATTTTTCACTGAAATCAAAACGGGAATATGATTTACATATTTCAGAATTTCATTTTGCTACTTTAAAAGTTTTGATACAGTTATGATAAGTTTGAATTGTAAAAAGTTGCCAAAAAATGTAAAAAGTCACCAAACGTGAAATGATTTAGCAAATTATAAATGAAACAAATATGACTACGAGAATAAAGGAAATCAAATATGAAAGAATATTGTGTTTATTTTCTCTCAGAAATTTTTTAAAATAAAATGACTAATTAAATGGAAATACATAGGTATGTATTTCTTATTCATATAACATGAATAAATATAAATATAAATAAGGTTAGTTATTTCTTTAAACAAAAAATAGAAAATAAATGTATTAAGTTTGGAACAATGTTTGCTTGAAACTTGATCAAAATTAACTTGCATAAACAATGTTTGTATAATTGTATTGTTAAAATTTGTACAGAAAAAAAGAGAGTATGTTTAATTATATACTAACATTGTCCTATGTTCTCATTGAGGGATACACCCGGATTCTGATTGTAACATTGTAAAACCAGGAAAACCTAGAGAATAATATATTATTTGAGGGAGCATTATTAAACCATTAAGATTTTGAAAAGCGTGCAATGGAACAAAGGCAGGCTGCTATGGTTAACATATCTCTGGTTTTACAAGTTTGATTTACACAAAATGTCTATCACACGGCTCAACCTTAACTTTTCAATCTACAACGCAGCGGTCAGCGCATTACAAATCCGAACCAACGAACTAATTAAGAATCCAATGAGGATCCAGGCTTGACGACGGGCCTGGTGTTCTGCCACAGCCATTCGCGCAGTTGACCATCAAGTAAAGGCGAGACCTGTCAACAACAGCGAGCTCCAAACATTAACCGTGACAATTTTGTTAAATTACAAAACATAGGACACATTATTGTTCTTCCATGTCTAGCCTATTATTTTCCCAAAAAAGCAAGCATGTTTTGAAAACATGTCCATGCATATCTTTTCCCTTCAAAATAGTCCAGGTGGCTTATTTTTCAATTATGACATGAAATTAAGATATCCATAATATTATTTCAGTTGTAAACTTATACGGAGTAATTTCTTATTTTTATAACTATTTTAAATATAACAAATACTTTGTGTTTATTTTGCATTGTTAAGTTATTACTCCCTCAGTCCCAAATTGTATGATACATTTGCTATTCACTTGGTCAACATAAATCACTCTTAATATTTTACTTTATACTACTCCGTCCCTATTTTATCTTCCAAATAGGTTTGGCACGGAGTTTAAGATAGTGGGTATTGTGTGGTGGAGAGTTGTGCAGAGGAGAGAGAAATGTGTAAGAGTTGTTGTGAACCACAAATTCTGGCCAAAAAAGGAAAGTGGAAGTTTTAATTGGGACGGACGAAAAAGGAAAGTTGGAAGTTTATTTAGGGACGGAGGGAGTATACCAAAAGTTTATGAAATTTGAATTATTTTTTGCAGGTTTTGTAGCGGTTTTGATGTAGTTTCTAAATATGTAAATTTTATTTTCTAAAACTAATTTGAGTGTTGACAGGGATCAAATTGCTTTATCATCGGTCAAACATCGTAAACCGTAAAGTATCTTACAATTTGGGAGGGAGGGAGTATATAACTTTTCATTAGAGCGAATGAAGCTTGTTTATAGTTAGCAAAATAGTACTCAGTACTTTGAATTTTCATTGTTAATAGTTATAAAATGTGGCATGCTGTTTTATTCAATATTTACGACTTTTATATTTTTTTTATGCGAACTCAATTGTATGTGATTTAACTTATAAGCATATAAGTTTTGGTAAACCGATTGTGTTACAAACAATAAAACAGACAGGCTTTTTAATTTTCCAAATAAAAAAATGAAGCTATAAAAAGAAAATTAAAAACTGAAATGTTTCATGTCTTCAAAACAGAAACTGGAGTTTGTAAGGAAATATAGATGCAAAACAAAAAATAGAAATATAAAGTTAATGGACCCTTACCTTCTCCCAGACTTGCAAGTGGTACGTATTTAGCCAGCCAATTTCATCAGCAGAGAGTAACAATAAATCTACACATTTAGTCTAGAAAAAACAACAAAAGTCCGATTAGGAATAAGCATCAAGCGGTGGACTCATGCTCATCAAAGTTGCAAAGGAACACCCATCAGTCATCAATAAGCAACATTCAAACATTATGTGCACGTGATTTCCGTTTATGATGAATGTCTCTTTAGGGTTACAAAGCACATAAATTTGATTGAGTGCACAATGTTTCAAATAAATAGTTAAGTCTGATTTAGTATTATTCTGGGAAACAGACAAAGGACAAATGTCGCTAATTAAAGCTCGTATACCTGTATTGGGACAAAAGTAAGCTTTCCGAATCCAAGGTACC
Organism: Cuscuta epithymum; assembly: GCA_945859915.1. Taxonomy (NCBI): domain Eukaryota; kingdom Viridiplantae; phylum Streptophyta; class Magnoliopsida; order Solanales; family Convolvulaceae; genus Cuscuta; species Cuscuta epithymum. The sequence continues at coordinate 2,885,518 of CAMAPF010000024.1, forward strand.
CAGTTCCGCCAAAACGATTTGGAGTGTTTACTTCCTTGACATAAAGAAGATTCTAGCAAGCATGGTTCAAATTCGACAGCATAGTCAAATGTTAGAATAAGCACCGTTCTACTAATATATCTCTGTTCATAGGGAAAGGAATATGAGGATTGACTTTATTTTACTAAAATATCTCTGTTCGTTAGATTTGGACTAGAAGTAATTGTAATAGACCATAAATTTCTGTATTGTCTTTAAACTTTACTTTATGGTCAACCCTTCCGTCCCATCCAAAATCCCCGAACCAAACAAGCCCTAAAGAAGTGTTGACTTTCTTGAGCTATAGACCATTCCTGGCACTAAAGAAGTGTAATAGACCATAAATTTCTGTGTTGTCTTTTAACTTTACTTTTTTGAGTTGACTTTCCAAAAACGCATCTAGAAACTTAAGAATTAGATGGATAGAATTGGAAAAGAAAAATTAACCAAACAAATACACACACACTACCTCAATCCGAATGCCAAAGGAATAGTCTTCATAGTAGCCAGGCTCATTGCTGACTACCATTCCTGGCACCAAACAAGTTTTGTTTCCAAAACGAAAACTAATGCTTTGTGGGCCCTCATGGACATTCAATGCAGCTCCTACACCATGCCCAGTTCCTGGAGAGACACAGGTCCATGATAGAAAAAGAGTACCGAAGTCAAAATGGAATCCTTTTAGTATTCAAGTAGAGAGCATGATAGTACAAAAAAGATGTGCACCCTCTTCCTCATTTCTCTCTCTTAGGGTGTGTTTGCTTGTGGGATTGCATAGAAGGGAATGGGATGATTGGTTTAATCTAGTATTTTAACATTATTTATCAGTTAGACTATAAAATAACTACTACCTCCGTCCAACTGTGTTTGGGACAAAGGGGTGTGGCACAAATTTTAAGAAAAAGTGGAATTGTATGGTTGGTATTGAATTCATAAAGTATTAATAAAGTAAGAATGAATTGTAACCACTCAAATATTACCAAATATGGTATGAGACAAACTTAATGGGAATGGCACGGACGGAAAAGGTAAAACGAGACAAAGTTAGGGGGACGGAGGGAGTATATTTTAGTTAACTGTATTTCTTTATTAAACTTCATTTTCACTTTTTCCCAACCATCAATATGTAAAAATTAATAAAGTAAAAAGGTTCTTTCCCTCCCCTCCCCTCCAAGATCCCTCAACCAAACAAGAGCTTATGGGAACGGGCAAACATTCAGGAAAGTCTCAATTACCAAAAGAATGAGGGTAAAGTGGAGAAGACAATTACCATGCCGGTAATCAAGGCCAACCTTCCACAAGGGCGACCTTGCAAATGCATCAAGTACAAAACCTGGAGTGTTTTCAGGGAAGACAGCCTGATCAAGAGCTATGTGACCCTGAAAAAGTCGGTGTTCAGCTGAATGAAACATTACCATTAACTAAATGAAAGTGATGACTACCAGCAGACAAGCACGAACTAAACAAGTCAAAAACATAAAAGCAGCCAAGCAATTGTAATACTACGTATATATCTCCTTTTTATAATGTGTTACTCAAAACCCTTGAACCAGCGAAAGAAATAAACATGACAATGACTACACCTGCAGAACCCGAGTGAAACATTCTTTCTCACGTGAAGATGGCTCGCCAAAATGGACTGTCCTTGTTACGTCAGTTGTTCCATCAACATATTGAGCACCACTGTCTAAAAGGAAAAGTTCATGTTGACTCACAGTGCTGCAACTATCAGGCTCTGGTTTGTAATGAATGATAGCGCCATTCGCGCCGGAACCTGCTATGACATTATAAGAGGCATGAAGTATGAATTTGAGCTCAGGGATGAGGAAATGAAAATGGCAGTAAACACAAAATTTAGGCAAGATTCAGATTTCCTTATCCGCAAGACCAGTAGTTAAAACAATGTAAATCCATGGACTAAACATAAAAGAAGGTATACGTGTAACAAAATATTCTAGTGGACATAATGGTTTCTCTAAAAGTCTAAAACATAAAACTGGAGGTTAAAAGCATCACACAAAATTTTGATATTGTCGCATGCCAATGTTGTACGTAGCAATCACCACCACCATCTTTGCTCCAACTATGTTAGAGTTGGTGCCTCATAGTATGAAACTTATAATACTTGATGTGTCCATTAATTGTCTAAAATTATTTGACGCTATATTAGACACTTGCATGGAATATTGGGGGTGTTTGGTAAACGGCGTTTCAACCGAAAAATGACGGTTTGACCACTTTCAGCGTTTTCAATAAGTGAAAAAGTTGTTTGGTAAATGGCAGTTCAGCACTAGCGTTTTTGGACGAAAATGCTGGTAATATGAGAGTTTTGGGTTGGCGTTTTGAAAAATGGCGTTTTCTACTAATTTTATGGCCAAACAACTAAATTACCAAACATCTTCTAACAACCCGCCAATTTATTCCGCTAGTCAAACCCAGCTGATTGAATCCGCTATTGACAACTCGCTATCCGCCAACCGCTAACCGCTAAATGCCAAACATGCCCATTATGTTTATAGGACTATAGAAGCTAAATAAGAGTATCACATTATGGTCAAAAACATAATTTGGTGAGATGTTTTGATGAAAAATAAGAACATTATCGAAGAGAGAAGCACATTCAGAAGTTTGTAGAAAGATATAACCATTAAAAAGAAAATGGAGGGCTAATATACCACTTATGGTGTCAAAACTTGTGTCAAGAAAACCAAATTGCTTTGAACGGAATTCAAGAAGTTTGTCAGCAACTTCTACCTCTGTCAAACTCACGTTCTTGCAGATTTCTTCCTCCAACCAAGCCCAAAATTCTGCTAGAGCAGCAGCATCTCTGCATAGGAAAGATGTGCATTGTTTCGTAAACGATATACTTCAGTACTTCTACAGTTAATAGTTATCAGTAATACATTAGTGTTTGGCAGGATTACACAGCTATAGTAGTCTATGGTTGTTGTGGCAGTATAAAGTTGAAATTAATTTATGACCACATGAGCATGCCAGTGATACGTGAGGTTCCTATTCAAACACCACTTCTTTCATTTACTAAACAAAGAATTTTCCGCTCTTTAAGGCCAAAACAGGATGCTCTTTGATCAGTTTGATGACTTATCTATTATAAGTGGAAGGAGTATAATATATTTTGGGTCACAACTATTTTTGTTACCTCAGATGACAGCTTTGCATGCCTTCTAATTCTGCACTGTTTTTCACGGCTTTGGCCATAGAGACAGGAGAACTCCTATATAATGCATGGGGTCCCCTAGAATCGCCATTGGAGTCATATTTTGTGCCCTTTTTATTTCCCTTCTTTACTGCAGGGATCCCATAGTATCTATCACATGCAGACTTGTATGCATTTGTGATAGCAGCATTAACAGATGATGTGTCCAGCCAAAGATTCACACCCTTTTCTGCCAAACTGAACATGAACTTTTTACTCTAGAAGTTAATATGGCCATGCTTCTTAGCAATATAAAAGGCATAATTACTGGTTATACTCAGACACAAATCCATTGGATTAAATTTCAGAGACATGGGCAATAAGAAAAAATAAATTTTTAAAAATAATAAGATCACGCTAGCCTCGCGGTACAAACTGCAGAAGTGCAAGCAGTTATAATATGCACAAATTTTCTCTTCTTGAAGCAAAACCTTGAAAACAATGACACTTGAAAATTTAACCAAGTAGAGAGTATAAATGCATAACCTTGAAAATCACCTTTCAATTTCTGGAATAATGGATTCATATGCTCTCAGGTTAATGCCAGCATTATTCAAGTAATCCCTAACTTCGGGTGTGATCTTACAATCATCAACAAATAACTGTGCTCCATCAATCTCCACAATCAAGTATGCATATATGACAGGTGAATGTGGAACATCACTGCCCCTCTGTACAAATATCAACGACTTGAGAATGCCAGTCTTTTCCTCAGTGGCAATGAGCAATAAAAAACAATGAACATATCATTGGGAAAGACAAATCATGTAAAAAAATCACCAATTCGCGGATTCACCATTACTACTGCTCTCCCAAGTGTCGAAAATTTTCAAAAATTAATTTACAGTAACAAAAAGGCTACCCATGCAGATGAACAATTTCAATAATTTTTAATTTAAAAATACCAAGAGAAAAGGCCCAACTATGTTGTTAAATGATCGCATGATGCATGAGAGCTTACCAAGTTCAATAGCCAGGCAATTTCATCTAGCATTGTAATAACTATTGCAGATGAACCAGCATTGATTAAGTCAGTCCTCAACGATAGTAGCTTTGACGAGACATCTACACCGGCATATCTTAAGTCATGCATCCTGACTGGTTCTTTCGGAAGCTGCTGTCTTGATTCTTTCCATATTTCATCAACAAGATTGAAGTTGGATATGCAGACCAATTCATGATTTCCTTTACTCATTTCCTCTTTTAGTTCTTCTGCGGCATCGGATGAAAATAGAAACTGCTCCCTTCGGAAAAGCAAAAAATGGAAGCGACTTATCAGAAAAACATAGTACTTGCTGAAAATAGCATGCTTAATGGAGGTAAGAAAATAGAAAGACGTCTGATGAGGAATATCAAAATATTATTTGTTTCAAGAACAATTCATGTCTAATTGGAAATGCAAATACACAGTTGAGTCATTGAGATCATCATCATCATCATTACCCCAGTGCCGCAAAGGCTCCCACCTACGGTGGGGTAAGAGGGGTCGGATGTACGCATTCGTACCCCTGTACTAAAGCACAGAGAGACTGTTTCCGGATGACCCATAGTGAAAATCGCGTCGAAAATTGCATGGACTGACCGCTGCTTTATAACAAAGAAGCGCATACAGTTTAGTGAGCCATTGAGATGATGGCATTAAAATGAAAAATCAATAGCTTCAGAAGCAAGCATCAAGAACCTATTTAAATCACATGATATATTCATTCAACCAGGTACTACTATAAAACTGATCATAACTGGTATCTCATTGATGTTTTACAGTGCCCTTAAAGTCTAAAATTCCTGGTAACATTGCCCATTTTCAACACAAAGTTCCCTAAATCCAGTTGCTAAAACTATTCACAAATCTAAACTTGCAATATGTGGACTATTGGACTTAACATTCAACATTAACAGCTTCAATCCTTGCATTTTCTCCTAAACACGATCCAAAGGAGCACAACGTTAGAGCTCGTCAAGAATTTTGTTGTTTAAAGACTTATGATGATAGGGACCTACCTATTAGACTAATAATAGAAGTAATAATAATAATAATATTAGTAATAAGGGTCTCTATTATAAATAGACGGGAAGGGGGAGTAGTAAGGAGGCTTTTGGACATTAGGTTTGGGACTGGGAAAGATTAGAGAGTTATTCTCTTCTCTTTTGGGAGGCTTCGGCCTTGGTTACTGTTTTCTCTCTGTAATCGATCATCTTCTTCAATAAAGTTTTCATCTATTCTCATGTTAATCTTTCCATAAATATTCTGAATTTCTGAAGGTCTCTATCATATGATTGCTAAATAAATGTTTTGGTCTATTTTAATATGAGGGAGGCAGTAAAATGTTCAAACATGTCTACTTCAGCTTTTGCAGGATAAGGTAGCATATATAGCATTTCTAGAATACACATAAAGTTTGACCAATACTCACGGGATCAATTCCAATCCTACTACCAGGTGAGAGAACACTAGTGAGCCACTCGCTGGGTGTGGGCACACCCCAATTACCTGCTCGCATGAGAATCCAGCTAGGGCTCAACTGTTTCTCAGCCTGTCAACAACAATATGAAAATTGAAAATCTGTTACAAGCCCCAACCAACACACATGAATGAAATCGTAGAACTAACTGATATGTTCGAACTTCACACCTGCAGAAAGTAGCGCCCATCTGTCCACAAGGCTGCTTTATCCTTTGTGACAACTGCAGTTCCTGCACTCCCAGTGAAACCAGACATATATGCTCTCCGCATATAACACCCAGCAATGAATTCACTCTAGAAGTTAAAAAAGAAACAGATTTGTAATTGTTATTTTAATGATAATCGAGGTGAACATTAAGTCACTTAGCCATCTACACTTTTTTTTCTCCAATCAAAAGTTTTTAAAGTATTCCCGCATACTTGGAGCAAAGTAATAACCAAGGATGTTTTTAATCGGACTGAACTAGACTTAGACAATCTTAGACAATATCACAATAGTGAAGTAAACATGAACCAGACAAGCATACTTAAACGGATCAAACCTGACTAGACTTAAACAAACCAGAACAGAAAATTTCAGTTCAATTAAAAACATCCCAAGCCTTTATTAGCTTAAATGGCTAAACAGTTTTTCAAAGTAAATTGCGTCACCATCAGAATTCAGAAGCCTATTTTAAAAAATCATTAAAAGGAAAAAAGAGGTATCTTTTCTTCATCCCTCCAGAGAAACAAATACCCACTAAACTTGACAATGAATTTTTACTATGTAATAAGGCACTTAGGATCACTCTACACTAGATGATCATTGAGTATAAATACAATGAGCCTCTCAAAATAAACGCTGACAACAGTTACTAATTAACATCCATTTTATATGCAATGCCTAGAACTCGATTACCCAATATGTTTCAAAAAATTAAATGAGTATAAAAGACGCGAATTTTAATCAATTAACGAAGCCTCGCCTGGTGGGCGTCCTGCGAAGGTATGATATAGGCGTCAATGTTAATTCCAGGCCTCGAAAACAGTTCGCGGATGGCGTGAAGCTTGTCTTCCTGACTAGGACCGCGGGACTTCTGAAACTGCGAAGAAGGCTTGGCAGTGATGTTGCTGGAGCTACGGACGATCAGAACGCGGCAATGTGGTGAATTTGAGGGAAACTTGAAGGGTGATTGGAGTTCGTGAAGAATCCTAATGGAGTGTGTGCGGAGGCGGAACGGGCGAGTGCGGTGGGAGATGGTAGAGGAGCCGCGGATCATGGCGGTGGAGAAAGTCATCCTGGAGGTAGTTGCTCCCGTGTTCATGAATTCACGGGAGAAATGGATAACATGATCTAGTTGGTCCTATTCTCTTTTCTTGTTTATTTACACCAAAATATTGAGTTATTGTTCCATGTCAGCACTGAAACTAAATTCTATTTCCACATCATTTATCCGCCACCTCATCAATCCAAGTGAGCGCACATATTTACCGCCACCTCACTAATCAAGTTAGCACAATGTGACAATGTGTCATCTAAAAAACAAAAACAGGGAAGCTTGTGGGAATCGAACCCACGCCCAAGGAATCCAAATTGCTAGCCTTACACCAATGAACCACTTTCATATGTTGTTGCATTATTAAATTTAAGCATACTTATTCTAGAAATTGTTATATTCAGAGTAATACGTAGTGGTAGCATTAATAATAATAATAATACTAATAATAATAATAATAATAATAATAATAATAATAGTAGTAGTAGTAGTGGGGATAGTCATAGTAATAACAATAATAATAACAATACTTACCATAATAACTGTTATTATTGTAATTATTAATTTTAGTTATTGTTATTATATATTGTGATTTTTGTTATTATTGTTTTTGGGGTAAATAATTTAAATACTCTAAAATTTGAAGATGTTTGATGTAAGCTGTAATACCCGAGATTAATATAAGAGGATTAATAGTACTACTCATACCAACAGAGGTGCATCTCCTTTTAAGGGAGCTCATTACCTAAGAATTCCAAAGTTAAGCGTGCTTGCTCGGGAGTAGTTTTGGGATGGGTGACCCCCTGAGATGTTTCTCAGGGCGCGCATGAGTGAGGACAAAGTGTGCGGTAAAGGTAGGGGTGGGTTCGGTTCTTACGGTTCGGTTTTGACCTAAAACCAAATGTAGAATCAAAGTAAAAAGTTCGGTTCGATTTCGGTTCGGTTTTACACTCCAAAACTTGGAACCACGGTTTGATTGGTTCGATTTGTTTCGGTTCGGTTTCGGTTTTTTCGGTTTTTTTACCAAAATTTTTTCACTTGATTTTAAATTGATATAGGGGGTGTTTGGCAATTGGCTTTTGGCTGTTGGCCATTGGCTGGTTGTGTTGGCTGATTCATAATAGCGGATTTGGTTGTCTGTTTTGATTAGCTGATAGTATTAGCAGTTTGTAAATTGGTGTTTGGTTAAATGACTGCTTACAATTAGCTGATAGCTTGTTAAGTGACTATTTAGGACATTAATAAATTTTCAGTTTATGTAATTAATAGAAATGCCTGAACCGTTTTTTATTTACAAATGTAAAATTTATTTTACATTCTTCAAATAACAATCTTTCTTGGTCTTTCTCGGATTGTATGTATACAATTATTATTATTATGATGATGATGTTATAGTTACAACATAAAAATGTACCTACTACGGATTATATTTTATTAAATACACACATCTTCATAAACCGTTTCAAATAACTTTGCCTGCCACAAAAAGCTAAAAAGAATCTTTCTCCATGCAGTGCTATTTTTATCTTCCATGGAACTTTAATTAGAGTGTTGGATGATTTTTGTGTGGGAGGGAGGTAGATACGCCATACGGAAAAGGACACATGGGCAGTAAACAGAAAATAGGAAAATATAAGAAACAGCCGCTCCAAAACGCTAGGTTTGATGGCATTTCATATTTTGGCTGTTTCGGATAAAAGCCAAACACCCTTATTAGCCAATTGGTTTGGTCAAAAGTCCAAATATTGGTCAAATCAGCCAAAAAATGGCTGATAGGCTCCTAACCAAACACCCCCATAATACTTAGAAGGATCAAACATATTACATAAAGAATTCAAGCACAATATAACGACAAATAAAATAAAAATGAGAAGAGATAAATATGTCTTGAATTATATGAGTATGCGAGATAGATAAAACTGTACGTAGTATATATTATTGATTTAATTTGTTTGTGAGTGGTTTGAAATTTTTTCATGAATATATATGTTCTATGTGATATAGTTCAGATTAATATTTATTGTTTTATCAATATAAAATCTTTAAGTTAGCTAAAAATAAAAGTTAATTACTACTAATAACTAGTAAACACATATGATCATCATTCAATATAGCTATTATTACAGACAATGAATGTGTAAATGAATTTATAAACTAAATTAAATTAAACATAACACAAACATTATTTCTCTAATACAAGAAAACCAAAGACTATTGATGATATTAAGATTAACTAGAATTAATGTTTAACAATTAACATATAAATTTCATATTTTAAATAGTTCGGTTTGTTCGGTTCGGTTCGGTTTTGAAGGATAAAAACCAAAACCGAATCGAACAACTTCGGTTCGGTTTGGTTTTTTACATTCGGTTTCGGTTTCTTAGCGGTTCGGTTTTATTTGGTTGCGATTCGATTTAATTTGATTCGGTTTTCGGTTTTCGGTTTTTCGGACCCAGCCCTAGGTAAAGGCTCGTGGTGGTTTGTGAGGACAGTACTAGAGGTCCAGAGTAACTACCTCGGGTCCTACAGGATGGGGTGTTACATAAGCATCCCAGAATTTCATATATAATATTTATACGTTGAACTTTATAGAAAAAATAATATTAGTACCACAAACTTGGTTTTGTTCTTTTTTTAAGTAAATTTATGTCACTTTCACTACACATATATAAAAGTTTACGCATGCTAAACATTATGCTAAACACCATAAGTTTACATTTTTTGAATAAAAAATACATAGTTGTGGTGCTAATTTATATGAAATCTAGGGTATATATATTTGCATATGTAAATTTGGGGTGCTTACCTCACTCTCTTCAAAGTTTGGGATATTTAAATTATTTTTCTATTATTATTATTATTATTATTAGTATTAGTATTATTATATTATCATTATTATTATTACCATCATCATCATTATTATTATTATTATTGTTATTATTATTATTATTATTATTATTATTATTATTATTATTATTATTATTATTATTATTATTATTATTATTATTATTATTATTATTATTATTATTATTATTATTATTATTATTATTATTATTATTATTATTATTATTATTATTATTATTATTATTATTATTATTATTATTATTATTATTATTATTATTATTGCTATCACTACTATGTATTACTCCGTATATAACGATTATTATTATAAGTACGCTTAAATTTAAGTTTGTAACAACCAAAGGAAGTGGTCCACTGGTGTAAGGCTTGCTATTTGGAATTCCTTGGGTGTGGGTTCGATTCCCACAAGCTTTGCTTTTTTATTTTTTAGATGACACGTTGTGCTAACTTGGATTAGTGAGGTGGCAGGTAAATATGTGTGCTGACTTGGATTGATGAGGTGGCGGATAAATGATGTGGAAATAGAATTTAGTTTCAGTGCTGACATGGAATGCTGACGAGGCAAAAATGCCCTACCCCTCCCCGGGAAATAACTCCCAAAATATTAGTGGTATAACAAAATGTGCACTAAACATTTTTTTTATTTATACACTTTCTGGCTTTTTTGTGTTCAAATTTCATATATTTTGTTCTTATTTTAACTTCACACATTCACTTAAAAAAAACCTCACACAACTATTTTCTACTCCGTATTTTGTATAATAGTACTATCTCTGTCCCTTCCTATTTTCTATTTTCTAATCAAAGATGATAAATTTTGATTCATTGTTTTAACTAATATATTTATGTGAAATTTGATAAATTTTTACTTTTAATAATATTTTTAATAAAGGAAATTTTAATATCATTTTCATATTATCAATATTACAGTGTATAAATATATAATCGGTCAAAATTCAACACATTTGACTTTAAAAGACAAATTTGACTAAATAAAAAGGGACACAAGGAGTATGTGTTGTGTATTAAATGCGAACATACTTGATTGAAATGAATTTTGAGCTTATAATTTCAATTTTTGGAGTCTCACAATAATACCACCGAATCACCAATTACTAGATGATCTGCTCAACTATTAAAAACTAATTATAAAATTTAAAGTTACATTTGAACTTTGAGGAGAATAAAATAAAATGATATATGCTATGTTTGGCACGCATAAGTCCATGCCTTCTAGCTTTTGTACTGTTGGAAAAGTCTCTAAAATCTTCTAGTTGTATGTTTGACATGACCATTTTTAAGAGCTTTTCAAAAATTAAAAGATATTTTTTGAGATGCTACGGGGAGTAGCATCTGAGAAAAGTCCGTGACTTTTAGTACTAATTAATCCTAACAGCTTGTATACCAAACCGAACTAAATCAAACAGTCAATTTTTTAGCAAACAGCTACCACCTTTTCTTTTTAAGATCTTTTCAGTCACTAAAAGCTAACCGTTATTAAAAAGGTCACAAAAGTATCTATTCAGCAAGTTGTACCAAACATACTCATAAACAACATATAGAGTATTTCATTTAAACTCCGAACAACCTAAGAGAAGACTGAAGAGTATTGTTGAGGAAAATATTCATTGTGATCAAGTTTGTCTAGAGTCTTGTTATCCCAATTAGATTAGTCATATCATTTATAGCCTTTATGTAAAGAATAAATGATTTATGGGAATAAGGCCCAAAAAGACTTTAGGCCCAAAGTTCTAGGTTACATTTTCGGTACCTGTACCTACGCCTATAAATATGCGTACATGTGGTACAGGACCGAATAATCGATAATCAGAAATATACAGCGCCTTTCATTCAGAGTTTTCGTTCTTTCTTTCTCGATAGTATAGCGTAAGGATTTCTTCTGTTCAGAATATTTCTCGATCATTATTAAGAATCCTTCTCTATATTATTGTAGATCTTATTTAGATGTTCTTTCATCTTGGTATTTGGGACTAACAACGGCCTAATGATGATCAGTCTGCTAACTCTTTCGAGAGGACCCAGACTGCTGAGGGCCACCCTAATGCTGAGGACATCGCCGATGAACCATCCAGCCCGGCCACTACCACCAATAAGGCTGATGGTGAGGCATCCGATAGCATGGCCAAGGGGAATGAACGGAATGATGATGATGATGATGCAGACGATGATGACGACGACATGGAGGGAGTTCTTATCAGCAACAGGAAAAGAGCTGGAAAGAGAGCAATTCCAATAGACTCCGACTCCTCATCGGACAATGAAGAGGCTGCTCACATGTCTCAACCGCTTAAAGGCATCATTATCGGTGAGCAGCGCTCCAAGCACAGAAATGACAGCCCTGCATCATCAAAGCCTAAGAAAAGGCTCAGAAAGAAGAGTGCAGTGGAGGAAGAGTTGGACCTATATGCTGACTGCGACACCTTTCTCACCATAGACCGAACCACGTCCCTAGGTGCAGGAGCTGACCTTGTCAGTTCCCAGGTAGAAGTCACAGCATCTGGTTCAACTGCGCATGCACAGCCATCTCCCATCCACTCTCCAGCCTCCCAACAGGATGGAGTTTCAATAACTCAAGGGGAATTCATACCGACCTCGCTGGTTCCTTCCGAATCAGTTGAGAGACTTAGTGGTCAACAGCCCCGGACCACTACCCCCACTCGTTCAATCACACCGAGTCTAGGTGTCACCATCCCTACATTTTTCAATTTTTCTAGGACACCTACACTATTCACAGCACATACAGGTGCACACACCCTAAATGCAACGACCGGAGTGCAAACTATGATGGTCAGAAGTCCTGCTACGCCTAAAATGATTCCATCATTAAACGCAGGCCACACATCAGCTGTCTTCACGGATGCTGTGACAACAGTTACAACCCCTGTAACTGGAACCACTATCCCCGAAGACCTTCTCGTATATCTGAACAGCTTTCTGGAGTCTACCATTAAACCATGGGTGCATGAAGCAATAACCGCTAGTGCACAAGGCACTGGAAGCACCCCAGCTGTTCAGGATGTACCAACCGAACCCCAAACCACACAGCCCCCAACCATTTCCATTCCCATTTCCCAACCATTAATCTTAGCTAACCAACAACCAACAACCCCCAACCTCCAGGGGAACCCAGGATACAGAACTAGTATCCTCCCCTACAACGACCAAACCCGACCTCAAAACCGTACCCTTCGAGGACCTTGTAGCTGAGGTCTTCGACCGTATCCTAGACGTGGATGAAGGCGACCTTACCCCTCTTCAAAAAGCCCTTCTCCATGCTCTGAATACACAGAACACATGTCGTGACAGTCTCCGTGGCGCCAAACGTTCACATGAGGATCCTGATGATTCGGATTCTCATGAGGGGGAGAACAAGCGCCAGCGGATACTTGAGCATGTTGCTTCTACAAGCCAAGCCCCGCAGCCAAACCAACCCTCCACTTCAACCAATCAACAACCCACTACTTCAGCCAGCCAAAACAAATCCTTAGCCTCTCTTTCTAGCATGGTCGAGCTAGACAAAACATTCCGAGGCGCATCTCCTATAGATGTTGACCAAGGACGGAATGGAAGTCGTGATGTTGTTACTTCAAGTACATCATTTTACTCAGGCCATCAGCTAGAACCTAGTTCGAAACTGATGACAACGGGCAATTCTGAGGATCCCGGTGTTTCACACGACAGGTCGCCTTCGACACAACAACAAGCTCACTCTAAACCCTCTGGTTATCAAATACAAGATGAACTTGAAGATTTTCTAGTTCATGATCAGTGGCCTCGCAAGTGGACAGAGTGGGACGATTTTAGAGTGGAAGCCGAGCAGTATGAAATGTGTCGAAGCTGGCATCTCAGAGAGTTTCTCAATAAATATCATGCACAAATGATTGGACTCGATGAAGATGAACTCAAGGAAGGGGAGAATAACAAAGAAAATCCCAAGGAACCAGAACCAGCCAAAGAAAAATGGGAAATTGTAAGAATCAAAGCCCCCTTCCTAGAAGAAATCCGAGAGAAAATTTGGCGACAACCAGAAAAAATCAAGAAATTCAGTGAATTAAAGATGCGAGGAATCAATCATCTGAAAGGAAAGTACAGAGGTGGAAATTTGTACATGCTAGGACACAGATCCACAGGGGAACAACGACAAATTCCGAATCATAATCTCGCAACAAGCGGATGACCTGTAATGAAAATCCTGGATATCACAGAAGATTACTTGGAAACAATTAAGTTCCTGATCTTTCGTCTACGACGCACTGATGGATCGGAGTTCACCTGCCAAGAGAATGACTTCTTCCTACTGCACATGGATGACATTTATCAAATGTTCATGAGATGCAGGGAGCTTCCAATTCACAAAGATAGACTTGCTAAAGAGAGCTTCGAGGCTATAAAGAGATTCATGACAAGACAAGTTCGGTTTTACGCCTCCCATGATCTCCAGATGACCCTAGAACACAACTATTCAAAGGCAAATCTTACATAACCAGACTTGAGTAGACCTGGGCTTGAGTCCTTTGCAGCATATCATATCTTTGACAACCCAGTCTCAATCATTTATCTGAATCATAACAAAGAAAAGCGCCTAATGTTTGTAGATGAAATCAACAAGTATTGTGACGGGACTCTGAAGATCATCCAGGAGCAGCTTCGATCAAAGAAAGAAGAACTTGGTCAGAAATCAACCAAAGCCTCTAAAGAAGAACTAAAGGAACTACAGAGAATTAATAACATTCTACAGGCCATCGAAAAGCAACTTGACAGAAGAAGATCACTCAGAAACTATGAGCACGCTCTTAATCTCAGAAAGAATTATTATAAAGCTCAGCAGTGAAGAGAAGAAGAAGAAGCAAGACGACACTTGATCACAAAGGGGCAGATTGTTGAGGAAAATATTCATTGTGATCAAGTTTGTCTAGAGTCTTGTTATCCCAATTAGATTAGTCATATCATTTATAGCCTTTATGTAAAGAATAAATGAACTATGGGAATAAGGCCCAAAAAGGCCTTAGGCCCAAAGTTCTAGGTTACCATTTCGGTACCTGTACCTACGCCTATAAATTTGCGTACATGTGGTACAAGGCCGAATAATCGATAATCAGAAATATACAGCGCCTTTCACTTAGAGTTTTCGTTCTTTCTTTCTCGATAGTATAGCGTAAGGATTTCTTCTGTTCAGAATATTTCTCGATCATTATTAAGAATCCTTCTCTATATTATTGTAGATCTTATTTAGCTGTTCTTTCATCTTGGTATTTGGGACCAACAAGTATGATATCGTTCGAGATACATAAGGGTACGAATTGTTCAGTCAGAAATGCTAGGGGTACACAAATTGTACACAAAATGTCGGTCACGGACAAATGGTACGGAGTTGCCTATGAGCACAGACATGCATTTACTTTTGTGTAAAAAGTACACCGACAATATTTCAGGTTGCACAAACAATTATTTGTCTTTGTGCCTAGACAATATTTACCACACAACAATAGTTTTGCGACTCACAGACAATAGTTGTCTGTATGGTCAACTTTAGTTGTCGGTGTAATCAATTTTAATTGTCTGGGTGACCAAAAAAATTAATTGCCTATATATATTGAAATGAATAATGTAGCTGTATGTGTAATTTGAAAAAAAAAAAGAAAAATAATAAAAAAGACAAAATAAAATAAATAAATTGATTTTGTTCAAATAATGAAAAAAAATTGATATAAAAAGGTAGAGAAAAAGAGGATGAAGAGGGAGGGAAGAGGAAGATGAAGAAGAGAAGATGATCTCTCATTTTTTTTTGAGATTTTTGAATGGGTTGGGTAAAGAAAAGAGAGAGAAGGGAGAGAGGGAAAGATAGAAGGGAGAGAAAGAAATGGAAGAGGGGAAATGAGAATTTTTTGGGGGCTTTTATACGGTGTACACTTTGTGTGCATCATGTGTACTTTAACCATTTTTCTTGTTCGGTAGTACGAGCATATATCTTTACTTGTGTTGAGTAGTAGTCATTGTTAGCTAGTCTAAATTGCAACTCTAAGGATGTTTTTATTTGGACGATAATTTGCTGATTTGATTTGGTCTGTTTAAGGTTGACCTAGTCTGAATTGGTTTGGTCTGGTAAACATATGGTCTCTGTGTATTTTATAACTACGGAAGTCAAATCTAATCTGGTCTGATATGTTTAAGTCTGGTCTGGGACAGAAAACAGTCCAAATAAAAACATCCAAAAAAAGAAGAAATATTCCGAGCTGCTTAAAATGTAAGTGTAATAAATTTAACAAAAAGAGATCAAGTAAAAAGTTAATAAAATTGAAATGAAAATATACTCATATTTTGAATTAATGGTGCATTCATCTTTTTTTGAAAGGATTTATGGTTGCATTCATTAGTCAACATAATAAAAAGTGAAATGTTTTATAATAATCAAATGGGTATTTTGAGATATAGCACTATGGGAATGTAAATCTTAACTTGAAGAATATTATTGAAAATGACTTATTTAATGAGAATTCCTAATATATTCCCAATAATTTGTTTGAGTTAGTTGTAAACTAAGAACAAGTGAAGAAATATTATACGGAGTAAATTATAATCTTTCCACATAAATATTCAATAACCTGTCTCATTTATTCTTGCTGATGAATGGCTTCCCCACATCTTTTCACATTTTCCTTTCCTCAATCAGTCAGTTTTGTTAATTAGCTCTGTAATCTCATTCCCCACATTTATAGCTTTAGTTCTTTAAAACGAACCATTCGAAAACCAATCCACACATAACATATGCGATGCGGCAAGCAGTAAGAACAACTTCAATCAAGTACGTTTGACAAAACGCCCACGCTTCCCAAAAGCAGTTTTGGCCTTTTTGCAGCCCTTCAACTCTTCTCAATGAATCTTCTTCACCCCCTATGCTGATCGGAGCTCATGCCACTCTCCTCCAGCAATTATCAGCTCTTCCATGGCGATCATAACTGAAGTTCCAGATTCGCCCCCTAAACCCCACACCTCACCGCCCTCTAAACCCCGCACTCGGCCTCCCCATTCCGATCACACCTCCACTGCCAAGAACACCGCTAACCCATTTCAATTCTGGTTCTATTTTACCGTTTTAGTGTCTCTACTGACTCTTGTCTTCATCTTTCTGTCTTCTTTGTCCCCACAAGACCCCAAGGCTTGGTTCATCAGCCTGCCTCCTAATCTGCGCCGCCACTATTCCAGCGGCCGCTCCATCAAGGTCCAGACTGCGCCCAATCACCCCCAAGTTGAAGTCTTTTCGATCCAAGAAGGGCCCGTCAAGTCTTCAGACCATGTTCTCTTTGTACATGGGCTTGGATGTAACACATTTGCATTTCAGAAGATCGTTGCTTTTTTAGGTCAGAAAGGGATTCATGCTGTTGCTATCGATCTGCCTGGTTCGGGATTTTCCGACAAGTCAATAGTTGTGGAGGAGGGTGGGGGTGGAGGGGGCTTTGGGAGGCTTCTGGATGTGTATAATGAGATATTGGAGAAGGGTCTTTTTTGGGGGTTTGATCAGCTGGTTGAGAAAGGCTATGTTAATTATGAGGAAAGTGAGCCTCCAAAAAGGAAGACTGTTAAATCCATTGAGTTGGATTCTGAAGAGATGGCAAGGGTGCTAGGGCAAGTGATTGAAGCAATGGGGTTATCTCCAGTGGACTTGGTACTTCATGATTCGGCATTAAGTTTGAGTGCCAATTGGGTTTCCGAGAATTCAAGAATGGTAAGAAGTGTCATCCTTCTTGATAGCGCACCAAGTGAAACAGCATTGCCAGTGTGGGTGTTTGAAGTTCCATTGATCAGGGAGGTTGTTTTGCATTCTGGTTTCTTGTTCAAGAGACTTCTTGAAAACTATTGTTCTGGATCCGTGAGCAAGTCAGACGCTGAGGCTCATAGGACTCTTATGATGGGAAGAGATGGTAGGAGAGCTGTTGTTGGAATGGGGAAGAGGCTAAATCATAGTTTTGATTTGGCTGAATGGAGTGCTTCTGATGGAGTGAAGGAACTGCCAATGCATGTTATTTGGTCTACAGGGTTTTCAAAAGAATGGAGTGAGCAGGGGAATCATGTTGCTGCTTCACTTCATCAGGCAAAATTTGTAACTCATTCTGGTGGAAGGTGGCCCCAGGTGAGAATCTGTTATCTTCATGTTCTTACCATTTCATCTTAAGGTGATGATATATTGAGATGACATTGTGAATTTTGTCTGTTTTCCTGCTGAGATAGCTTATCAAAGTGTAGAAAACTTTGATTTATATAAAAAATAGCTACTCAGGGTTGTCGGGTGCAACATCATAGGGGAAAGTAGGGAGGAAAATAGAATGAAAATTTGTTAAGGAATATTTTTTGGGGGAAATAAAAATTGGTTCAGCCTCAATAAAAACTAAACTTAAATTAATTAACTTGGAGGCTAACTCAAAATTTAGTTTTAGTCCTCCGCGTACTTCAAGTATACGTCAAAGCACAAATGTGCCGAGATGGTTTAGCTTAGTTGTACACCATGTCTACTCTTTGCATAGGTTTAAATGATTGTTCCTAAATTGTGGCCTACTGATTGCCTTGTTCCTAAGAATAGCCCTGAAGTTCCTGAATACATTGAGTCTTTGTTAGAATATTCCATTCTCTCAAAAGAAAGGGATTATTATTTTTATCCATGATCCATTCACCACCACCTTCACAAGTCCTTCTGATCAATAACTAGTCTATTTGTGTATGTTGCCATTACTTTGAGGATGTTGTGAATAATTGTGTCAAACAGTTTAGCTTGAATACAAAGATGTAGTTTAGGGAAGAATTTTCTTGGTTTAGATTGTTTGTTCTGTGAATATCCCTTTAACTACGTGTGCATGCTAACTGTTTTAAATTCCGTGTGGTAATTATCGTAAGTCCCGTTGTTCGATTTGCTTGAGGACAAGCAAAAGCTTAAGTGTGGGGGAATCTGATAAGTCCGTAATTAGACACGCATTTGATGCGTGTTGGAGTTGGTTTTTGATGGTTTTCCTAGCTTTAAGGCGTTGCAAGTCTCAATGTTAGCTCAAGTTGTGATTATCAGGCGTTGGATCGAGTTTCGTTGCAATTGGAGTTGAATTGAAGAAGTCAGAGTTCGGCAATCGGCGCTTGAGAGGCATTCAGGAAGGATTTGAAGGCATTCAAGAAAGATTTGAGAGATTTGGAGGTCACCGGGAGATTCACGACGAAATTCTGATGAAGAAAGAGCATTTGGATCGATCTCGTAGGCATCCGGGAGCATTTGAAGCAAGAAACGAAGAAAAATGATGAAGAAAAGCCCAGACATGACCGTGCCAGGAAGAGGAAGGCACGCAAACATTCTGCCAGTCAGGCACGATCGTGTCGTGCCTGCAACCGAGACGCGTGCATGCTCCGCAGGCACGGTCCCAAGCACGATCGTGCCTGGCCCCGTTTTGTCCTAATACAGCTCAAATTCTCCTTTTTTCTATAAATAAGGCCTCCATACCCCTTTTTGAGGGTTACGAACTTTGTGGAGAGGCCTAGGACGAGTTTTACCTGCGTTTTTACGTTGTTTACTTCGAGAACCTGAGATTCTTTGGAAGTTCAATTCTTTTAATTAATGACAATTTATTCTATTCATCCCAATTCTGTTGATTCGTCAATTATGAGGCGTGAGTAGTTTAATTAGGGATTTGGGGTTGATGAAGGGGTTAATCATGATTGATGGCTAGATTCTCAACACCTTCATCATTAACTACGTGTGCATGCACAACCCCACCCCTTCAGATTTGGGGTTGACGAAGAGAATCTAGCCATCAATCATGATGAAGGGGTTAATCATGATTGATGGCTAGATTCTCTTCGGTTTAATTGCATGAATGTCGTAAGGGGCCGTAACGATTAAGGGGCCGTAAGCTCGCTCGTCTTGGCAATAATTTTAGGATCTTGTTGCATGAGAGATCAGTCTGGTCCTCTAAATTATTGTACTCTACGCCGCGAGAGCGGTAAGAACTTAGTAATGATTAGCTAGACTCAATTAAATTAAATTCATGTAATTAGGCCTGTTCTGCCAGAAATCTGGTTAACCCCGGAATCAATTCCTGTTCCCTTCGTCGTTAATTAAGGAAAAACCCAATCTTTTTGTTTGCTCATTAGCGTTAGTTTTATTTTATTCAATCAACCAATCTCGCACAATTGCATTTTATTTTATTTATTTCTTTTTAATCGCTGAATTTAGTTAATCTTTAATTCCCTTTTGTCCGTCCCTGTGGAGACGATACTCGTACTTCCAACCACTTTTCTACAACCATTTTAAGTGCGAGAAAACACTCTATCAATACTTAAGAATTGCAATGTGAATTCCTTTGATGACTATGAGCCCGTTTGGAGAACTCTGTTTTCGGCTTATCAGGCTTATCAGCCAGCTTTTTCACCAAACACGTAACTTTTACTTTCGCGCGCTGAATTGTGTAATAAGCCGAAAAAGTAAGGTTGGAGTTACTTTTCTGGCTGTATTGGCTGAAGTTACTGTAGAGGACCATTTTAGCTATTTTTACATATAATTTTTTCTTTAATTTATTAATAAAATATATTTTTAAAATATTTTTTTCTTAAATCAGCAGAATCAGCCAAAACAGCCACTCCAGCCAGAATATCATAAATTTCAGCAGAATCAGCCAAAACAGCTGATTTTGGTGCTACCAAACGGGCTCTATATATATGAGTGAACAGTTTTCCACATTCATGTCGCATATCTGATATGTCCAATCCTAAGTTTGGTTGAATCACTATGTGAGGATAAGCCTAAAAACTTAGAAGCTCTAAGTTTAGAAGTATAGAGTAGGTTTTGCCCAAGGAGAAGAAAAATTCGTCAGAAAACACTACACAATTCACATTGTTCATTAGTGACAACGAAGCATTAAAAATATAGCCCACAAAAAACTGACAATAGGGAAGAAATGATGACATGGAACACAAATAGGTGATATCTAGAATTATTGTGCACTAATACACTAAAAGAACCTTTTTTTGTCGACACGCTAAAGGAACCTGAAAACTAATTAAATGAAAGTAAAACATCCTTGACGTGGCTATAATACAATCCAGGCTATCCAATGATCAACACATAAATAGACAACTAGAATTGTATATACAAACTAAACAAGAGAGTTCAGTAAAAGAGGGAATAGAGAAGAAAAGTATTTCATATCATTCATATCCCCGCTTCAGTACATCGGATGCTATATATTGAATACAGTTTAGTCAAAGTTAGCTGAACTTGCTAACTAACTCTAACTAACAAGCTCGTTATTACAAAATATAACTATCTATAAGCCTGCTGATGTGGCCCTGGCATCCAACTGAATAACTCCAGCTCACTAATCAACTCTAACTGTATCAGGCTATGTTTGGGAGCATGTTAAAATTATCAGAAACCATCTTTCCTTTCGCAAAAATGGTTTCTCTTGCCGTTTCTCATGTTTTGGGGAATCTTTATCAAAATCAGATTTTAAGAAAACCCTCTTTACTCTGCTCGGAAAGTGGTTACGATTGAAGCAAAAATGTTACGCCTACTTTATGAAATCAAGGTTCAACCAGTTTTTTTCGTTTTTTTGTACATATGAATAAAGCCAAAGACTCACTATATTTTGGCTTGGGAATGTGATGGAATAAAGCAAAATGACTCACTAAATTATCTGCGCTTTGTTATGAAGCAGCAGTCAGTTTATGCAATTTTTTACGCGATTCATCATGGATCATCCGGAAACAGTCTTTCCATGCTTTAGTACATCCGACCCCAACGTAGGTAGGAGCCTTTGCGACACTGGGGTAATGTTGTTGTTTGTATGAATAAAGGAAAGTTTGATTCCAATAATCCAATTTTTTGGCTTTGCATATAACAGTCCTCCATTTCACTTTCTTGAGAATTATGTAACATTTCCAAACTCCTTGATATAACATGTCTTTGTTAGAGTGAACCTGATTTTGCAAATAACCAGTCCAACATGACAAGTTTAATATGTGGACTGATATTAGAATGAAAGTTGGCTTATTAGAATCAAAGTTTTCCATAAATAAATATGCATACAAAATTATTAAAATTACCGTGTTTAAAGAATGATGATTATTACTAGTAGTGTTTGATAATAAATAATTACACATTTGAAATCATGTATGCAAACTAACATCGAGACGTAACCATATTTTCCTGTTTCAAGCCACATTTCCAAAAGTTATCCTAAACATAGATCACACCTTATTCATGCTCATTTGCTCAAACTACTTTTGTTCTTCGCTGTACTAAACACACTCTAAACCATACTTTGATGTATAACCAAGAATCACATAAAGTGTTATGCACTTTGTTTTCAATATCTCTAGCATAAAGATATGTGTTTTTTGTCTCATAACTAAAGAGGGGGCGGTTCACTGATTTCAGGAACAAGGTGCCGACGAGGTAGCTGAAAGCATTTATCAATTCATTTCCTCCTTACCCAAACCCATTAAACAGTTAGAGGAAGAACCAATGCCCGAGCATGTCCAAGAGATGTTGAAAGACGCACAAAACATTGATCATGACCATATCCACAGTCATGGACACGAACACTATGATGGACACCATGGTCATGCCCATGCTGGATATATGGATGCATATGGGCTTGGGCATGGATGGGAAATGTGATTTGCTAATATTTATTGGAAAAGTGGATTTTGCTTGCTCGTCTAAGCTCAGCTAAGATATATTGATATCTCATTTTTTCTCTCCTTCAATCACTCTTGTTGCCCTGCAAGAGCTGTTATTGCTGCTAGCTTGAAAGCGGAGATAATCTATAGCAGACTGGACTGGAAGGTTTTGTTGACAAGGTTGCGTAAATTGTTACATGACTTGGCCTTTCAATTCTTCCCTGTATAATCTTTATTAATGCAATCCAGAAATATTGTATGCCACGACTACTTTGAGTTGAATTTCTTGGAGTCCTTTTAGGCTTTCACCAACTAGTTTTATTTGGCCATATTGAAGTTTTACATAGCTGCGTGTTAGCTGTTTTGACCCTGTTTTGAAGCAGTGAAATGGAATTCCTATGATGATGTTTTTAAATGGATTGAAATTTTCTAGTTGTAACTTGTAACTGGTTTGGTTTAATAGATGTTTGTTACGGAGTATATGTGAGTTTACAATTGTCGAAGTATGATTTGTTCTGATCTAATCTGATCTGTTTAGATCTGTTCTGGGACTAAACCAGCCCAATTAAAATCATCCTTAACTTGAATTTGATGCTAATGGCTTTCCTTTATTTGATTCATCAAACTCTACAATGTTTAGTTAGAAATGTGAATTTTTTATGTGCAGTTTCTATAAAAGTAACTTTAATCGTGATGATTTATGTTTAACTTTATACTTAACTAACCATGACATCACCTTTAAATATATCTTTATAAATTTTTATTTCAATAGAACGCTTTAAAAATCTTCATTCTTTTTGAAACTTGTTATTAATATTTATATATTTACATTATCCATTGGATAAAGAAATTCAAGTTGAAACAATAAACAAATAGACGAATCAATAATACACACACCGAACTGGGTTTATTGGTCCATACTTAGAGAGTGTTTGCAACTGCTTCTGCTTAAAAAAGCACTTTTGGAGTGATTTGGAAAAATTGATTAGTAGTAAAAGTTGATAGTGTTTGAGAAAAAAGTGATTTTGAAAAGTAAAAGTTGGTAGTGTTTGGTAAAATAAGTGCGTTTTATGTACTCCCTATGTCCCTAAAAGAAGTTCCATTTCGCTTATCGAAGGGTCAACTTAAATCACTCTTAAACTCTTACTTTTTATATCAAAATTTTATAAAAGTTGAATTATTTTTTGCAGGCTTTGTAGCGGGTTTAATGTAGTTTCTGAATATGTAAATTTTATTTACTAAAAATAATCCGAGTTTTCACAGGGATCATTTAACTTTATCGTCGGTAAACCTTCGTAATCCGCAATTGGAACAACATTTAGGGACGGAGGGAGTAATAGAAAAGAGAAAAACACTTTTCACACGAAAGCCAAGAAAAGTAAAAATTGGTAGTGTTTGGTAAATAAATGTTTTTTAAGTCAAAAACTGAGAAATGCTTTTTAAGCAGTTGCAAACCAGCCTTTAGAGTTTTAAGCCCCTACTTTTTGAAGCCTAGTGGATTATCAGTTTGATAGTCATTTGATCACCCTGTTTTTCGGCTTATCAGGATTATTAGTTAACTTTTTCACCAAACATGTAACTTTTGATTTTGACGTGCTAAGTTGTGCAATAATAATAAAAAGTAAGGTTGAAGTTAATTTTCTGGCTGTATTGACTGAAGTAACTGTAGAGTCCATTTTAGCTATTTTTTCATGTATTTTTTTCCTTATTTTATTAATTAAATATATTATATATATAATTTTTTAATAAATCAGCAGAATCAACAAATCTAGCAACTTAAGTCAAAATTTCATAAATTTCAGCAGAATCAATCGATTCAACCAATTTCATTATTACCAAACAGGCTCTCGGTATGATATACGAGTAGTTTTTTCGTATTTGAGGTTGAACCAAGTGCAACTAAAAACACACTCATATTTTATTTTATTATGACCCCATTTGTAGAGAGGTCTACGCATAGGCAATATTTAACTAGTTTCTTCCCATTTGTCAAGTTTTGATGTCAACTAAAACCAACTCGGTATATATGATTGAAAACTAAAAAGGCAATATTTTATTTCATATTTTTAGTTGACCCCATTTGTCCACTAAAAACTATATGATTGAAGTTTTGTGCGGAGGACACAGACATGAACATAGTCACAAATTTATTAGGTTTAGGCTATGTTTGGTATGATGTAATCAATCATGTAATGTAATGAGCATTACGTGTTGATTCAAATACAATGTTCGGCATGTTATTTTATTTTAAACCGTAATGTAATGCGCATTACGTATGTGTAATCCATTACTTTAATGTGTGTAATAGGCTTTACATTAGAATCCTAATATATTTGATATTACATTTTCTTGTATTTTTAAGTGTGGCCAGCTGTCCCCTCTCCCGACAGATGATTTTTCCCTTTGAAATTTGAACTTTTTCTTCTTCCCGAGTGTTCTACCGCGGCTAACCAAACATAGTAATTGAATATTGTTTCATTCCATTACATTACGATTTTTATTGCATTACATACTTCATTCCAATACATTGTATTACTACACCATATCAAACATAACCTTAATGAGTCAAACTCAAATATAAATTTGGCACATTAACTCTACGTGATTTAAAAAATGTGTCAAACCTCCCGTGTTATAGTTATTCGTGCACAAACCCCTTCCATGAACAAATTTAATTGTCAAATAAATAAAAAATGATTCGAGAAATCCTGATAAATGTATTTACATATTTAATCGTACTATTAAGAGAAGTGATTTCAAAATTGTAAATTTTTTACTTAGAGGTGTTTTGCGCATAAATAATTATAACACATGAGAGTTGGACACATTTTAAAATCATAGAGCTCTGATGCCCCGAATTTATATATCAGGAGAGAGTTTGTTGCCTTAAACACCAAATTCATTACTTTAATGTAATCAATCATGTAATGTAATGAACATTACACATTGATTCAAATACAATGTTTGGTATATCATTTTATTTTAAGTCGTAATGTAATGTGCATTACGTATGTGGAATCCATTACTTTAATATGTGTAACAGGCTTTACATTAGAAACATAGTGTGGCCAACTATTCCCTCTTCCGGTAGCTAATTTTTCCCTTTCAAATTTGAACTTTTTCTTCTTCCCGAGTGTTCTACCTCTGCTAACCAAATATAGTAATATTGATTTCATTCCATTACATTACCATTTTTATTGCATTACATATTTACATACTTCATTCCAATACAGTGTATTATTTGTACTACATACACCCTAAAAGTAAAGTTGGATAGCAGAGAATATTTGATTATGCCGTTATGGATTAATAATTAATTAAACGGAATGATTGGACCACAAGTCATTGAGCCCGTTTGGAGAACTCTGTTTTCGGCTTATCAGGCTTATCAGCCAGCTTTTTCACCAAACACGTAACTTTTACTTTCGCGCGCTGAATTGTGTAATAAGCCGAAAAAGTAAGGTTGGAGTTACTTTTCTGGCTGTATTGGCTGAAGTTACTGTAGAGGACCATTTTAGCTATTTTTACATATAATTTTTTCTTTAATTTATTAATAAAATATATTTTTAAAATATTTTTTTCTTAAATCAGCAGAATCAGCCAAAACAGCCACTCCAGCCAGAATCAGCCAAAACAGCCGATTTTGGTGTTACCAAACGGGCTCATTATCTTTCTAGAGTCAACGAAGATGGCTGTGTATTTGTGTAGAACTCCATTATCGACCGACGGTCAGAAAAAATGAACATTTGAACAATGAACCTCTACCACTCAGAACCGGAGCCAGAAAAAGATGGGATGTTGTTGTGACGAAGAAGACGAGCTGCTTTTTGTGCCATTGAATCCACCGGAAACCGTTCAAACTCCTCCCTCTTCGTCTTCCGGCACAACCACAGCCTACGGCGGAGACGCCGTTATCTCCCCGATGAATTCCAATTTCCCTGCTTTGCTATGCCAGGACACTCTCCGCGCGATCCTCGAGAAGCTCCCTCTGCCTGACTTAGCACGCGCGGCGTGCGTTTGCAGGCTCTGGAATGCAGTCGCCTCCGATAGGGAGATGAAGACCAGTGCGTTCAAGGCTCCATGGAAGCTCAAGGACATCATTGGAAACCCTAGCTCGGGTGCTTTCTGGAGAGACAATAGCATCTCCAAATTCGCCATTTCTCACCGAATTGTCCGTGGTGATAGTTTAGCTAGCCTTGCTGTCAAGTACTCAGTTCATGTATGATCTATCTGTCTCTCTCTTACTCTTCTATAGGTAACTTTTATGAACTTTTGTGATAGAATTAAACAATTGAACAATTAAAGAAGGTGGAAATGGTTTGGAGTCGATGCGATCTCAAACTAAAGGTGCACCATCTTGTTTTTTTTTTTTTTTTTTTTTTAAATTAATTCGTGAAAGTATTGATCATCATATTATAGAAGTGATGAAATTAACAGAACTTAGAGCTGGGGCGGCACACATTTTGGTTCTGAGTAACTGTAATCTTCTTCTTGCTGGAGTAACTTCAAAGGATGTGAGGAATCATGAATTTATCATGCTTCATTAGTAATAGTTCCCATCTTTAGGTCAATAAAGAAGGATTAGGCAGTTCCTAATAGATTGATGAGGTATAATTTTTGTAAAAACTAAGAAGAAAAGTTATGCATTTCATGTTTATGATATAGAATGCACTAGCTTACAGCTCATCTGTCTACCCGAGTATCTAGTATCTACCATTGGTTGCAGAATTGAAATGATATTAGCTCTATTAGTTTTGATTGAACAACATTGACAATAATTATCCCAGATATGAGATATATTATTTTTATTACTAGTAATTCATTTTGAAATTGATGAGCATAGTGCTAAACTGGTAACCTTTAAGTGTAACCAATTGCTTTCTTTTGTTTTTGTTTTTGTGAATGCTATACCTAGTATAATCCTTCCCCCCTCCCCCACCCACCCCGTTTCAAGTTTATGATATAGAATGCACTAGCCTACAACTAATTTATCTACCTGAGTATCCATCATTGATTGTAGAATTGAAATGATATTAGCTCTATTAGTTTTGATTGAACAACATTGCCAATCATTACCCTGGATATCTTATTTTAATTAATTTGTTTTGAAATTGAGGAGCATGGTGCTAAACTGATAACCTTCATGTGTAGCCAATTGCTTCTCTCTTTTTTGTTTTTGCTTTTTGTGAATGCTAATATGCTATACGTAGTTAACTTCAAAATTTTAGAGGAAATGCTTTAGTGTAGTTTCTAAATCTTTTTCATTCATATTATTATATAATATATGTGTAGGTTATGGATATAAAACGTTTGAACAACATGATGAGTGACCATGGCATATACTCAAGGGAGAGGTTACTCATCCCCATCAGCAATCCTGACCTGCTAATGGATGTCACATGCTATGTGGAGCTGGATACCCATGCAAAAAGGGAAGTGGCAGTGTTATATCTTGAGGGATGCCCCGATAAAAATCCCAGTTGTCTGTTGAGAGGGCTCACGACATCTAGACATGGCAAGAAAAGGGTGATTGACTCCTTGAGGAGGAGCATGCGAGTTGACGATGAAACTGCTCGATACTACTTGGCAGTGTCCAATGGTGAACCCAGAACAGCCATTTTACAGTTTTCTGAGGATATGAGGTGGGAGAGACAGGTCGGGCTGGCTTAGTTTTCAAATCTTGTTTCAGATATGAGGTGGGATTTTATGCATCTATATATTGTTTGTTTAAAATTTACTGTTGAAAAGGATCCCATGAAGGGCAAGTTGTTGATCAATCAAAAACAGCAGAACAGGCTAGGCAAGTACTTGTGTCATTCTTTGTGTCTGCTTAACCGTGTTGTGCTCTCATATAAAATGTACTACGTATTTCACTTCTATGTATGTTTCTAGGGGTGGGATCGGGATGATCCCGATCCCGATTGCCCAAATCCCGATCCCGTCCCGATCCCGATTCAAACTCAAAGAGGATCCCGTATCCCGTCCCGATTAAGTCGGGATCCCGACATTAAAATCCCGATTAAGTCGGGATCCCGATCGGGAATCCCGCTTAATCCCGCTAAATCCCGACAATGAAGTATCAAACATAAAATTATGTAATTTCTTAAGTTAAACACTAACTTTGATATTTAATGGTTTCAATATTATTCTTTGTTTATTGTTATACCATATTTATCATCATCTACTTATAAAAGTTATTGTAATAATTATCATCTCAAACTCACACTAGTATATACTTCTAGAATAATTTTTATGTGTAACTTCAATTAATTAATAGTATAATTTTTGAATAAGCTATCAAGGCTTAGTGAAACTTACTTCAAACAATATATAAAAAACACTAAAAGAAGGATATGTAATGTATATTATTTAAAATTCAAAACTAAGTAGACTCATTGAGAAACTTTGTGACCAATGAATATAATATGTAAATACATATTATGATTATCTACTAAAGAAAGAAATCTTAGTCTCGATCACAATTTTTTAAAGAGTTCATCAGAACCGCAAAATTTGTAATATTGTATGTTGTGATTTAGATTGTTGGGATCAAGAATAATCTCTACTTAGTTAGGATACCGAATATTCATTTTCGGACAAATGCCGAATAGTTTTAGAAGTTTGATATTGTAAGATACTCGTAGTAAAAGATTAATCTATGTAAGGAATAAGTAATTAAAAAAGATGTGCAAATATTTAGATACATATTCATTTTTTATATATTCATATATAATTATATACATGTATATATATAATTATATATATATATATAATGTCGGGATGTCGGGATTTTCCCGATCCCGACTTTTTTTTAAAAAAAATCCCGGTCCCGTCCCGACTTAGTCGGGATCGGGAAAATTTCCTGACTAGTCGGGATCGGGATTGTCGGGATCGGGATTTTCGGGATCGGGATTGTCGGGATCGGGATCGGGAGTCGGGAGTCGGGAGTTTTTTCCCAGCCCTATATGTTTCAGACCAATTCTATGGTCGGAAATATCAATGTAGAAATCGGATGATCAGGAAGGATGATTCTGGAATCCAAAGTGGCTGAGAAAGAAATCTCTTACCTGGCAGTTTTAGGAAGCTTCCTAATCAGCAGCTTCCTAATTACATTTATCTCTTTCTCTAATTATTTCTAGCTTCCTATTCATCAGTTTCCTAATTAGCATTTATCTCTTTTCAATAATTATTCCTATTATGCTTTAGGCAACTTCTTAATTAACATTTATTTTCTTTTAGAATCAAGACTCTTGTAATAACTAAACAACGGTGGAGAATTAATTCTTGAATCAGATTAATTCCAATTAATACGTTCATCATAGATTCCGAATTACAGAATTCTCTAAGTTCTCGTTCCCTGCGCACTCGTTCTCGTCCTTAGACAAGATCTTGTACGTCTTCCCTTAAGAACTTGGTATCAGCATCCGGGACGATGGCAAACGACGCTGCTGACGCTGGCTCACTCAAAGACATGATCGAAAACATCGATCACAGGCAACTGACAGTCGAACATCAATTGGGAGACACTAGGGTTCTAGGGCTAAGCTCGCTGACATTCATAACGTTGTATCCGCGCTATCTGCAAACCTGCAACGATTGATGGGCGAATCTTCCTCCAACAATCCACGACATGAACGACAACGTGACACGGAACCTCGTCGACATGAAACTGATGATTCCTTAGTTCCCTGCTACTCCAAACTGGAATTCCCTCAATGTGACGGTAAAAGTGATCTCTTGTCGTGGTTGAAGCGTTGTGAAACCTTCTTTATTCAACAATGAACACCGGCCCAGGCTCGAGTGGGATTGGCAACATTCCACATGCTCGGCACTGCCCAACTATGGGCCGATCAACTTGAGACGGGAATTTTAGAGATTACATGGACAGACTTTTACACTCGCTGCATCAAACGTTTTGGCCCACCCAACATTTTTGCCAAACTTCATCAAACTCGTGATCTGGAGTTCTACATAAAGAATTTTCAACAATTATTGGCTCGAACCGTGGGGATCTCTATATGAATGCATGTCAAAATATTCACAGCTGGCCTTCGGGAGGTCATCCGCATGGAGGTTGAGTACCAAAATCCGTTAGATCTGGACTCTGCGATGATACTCGCACGTAATGTTGAACGCAAATATAATTTGCAAGGCTCCTCGATCGAGATCTCCTCTCCACCCCAACTTGCCAGATGGTCAGGCTATGCGCCCACACTGATCGAATCCAATCAACCTCGGGGCAACTCCATTCCAACTTTCAAAAAGATTTCTCTTGCAGAGGTTGCCATCCGACGGGAGAAAGAGTTGTGTTATAATTGTGATGATCAGTGGGTTCGTGGCCATAGATGCAAATAGTTATTTTTCATCGAAATTTTGGAAGACAATCCACTGAAAGATGACCTAGAGCCCCCTCTCTCACTTCATGCTATGGTTGGTGCTGGGACAATGAATATATTTAATTTCCTAATGGTAAAAATTTCAAAAAATTCACATTTTGAAAATTTAAAGTGAGAGGAATTCAATTATATTCTTTATAAAATAAATTTTTAATGTATTAGTAAGTAGAGGATAGTTAAAATAGAGCACATGAATAGTGTAAAATATCTAATATTGCAACTATTTAAGAATGAAAGTAGTATATTCTATAATTATTATCATCGTCTGATTCAACTAGTTTAGTAAAATGAGTTCATACTTTTCTAGAATCTAGCGTGTAAGCCATAATATTAAACTTACAAAAGAAGCTCTACGTAACAATGTACGTAAGACAAATAAAAATTATGTTGAACAGGAGAAATCAAAGAACACACTTCATTCGTATGCGCTTGAGATATTTCATTCTCAGAGTATTATTATTGAGTGGCTAATGCTCTTATAACATTGTAATGCATAGCAATTTATTTATGTAGTGACATGAACAGACTTTCGGGGAGTAGGGTAAGTTTATTTAAGTGAAAGTAGGACAAATATCAAACACAAAGTAAATAATACACTTCGAATTCTGAAGATCGATCTAGATTGTGACACTGTTTGGAATGCCCTTGCCTGTGAGACCGGGTTCACTTGAAGGGAAGAGCAAGGTGTATGGCATCATCACAGGTCCTATCCTGTTCTTCAGTTTTCCCGCTATGTTCATTTTCACTATGCGGTCTTCAATGTCGCCCAACTTCCTTCCGAATCGGGCAAATGCATCCCGTGCTTCCTTATCACTTGTCCACTCAGAGGACTCTCTTTGCCCCAAGTACACCTCATCCGAAGTGTGCCTGGAGAGAATCTCAACAAGGGACATGCCAAGTAGTGCTCGAAATGGAGGGGTGATTGTTTTGAGGAACACCTTATCTGGATTAGTCTCAAGCTCTTTATAGTCATCAGTTCCTGGGGTGGGCATGAATCTTTGGGTTATGGGAGGATGATTAGGGATATAACCACCATAAGAGTATTGTCCAAAGTTGATAGCTGCATGAAGTGCAGATGCAATCCAGATAATAATGGTACAAGAGTCAATAAGCTCCTGGATTGTTTTCATTTTAGGCCACCATGGCATGTCTTTCAAATCGCCATGTCCTTTCTCTCTGATTTCCTTCCACCAAGCCTGGAGTTCAACATCTTTTTGAACCATGTCATCAGATTTGTAATATAACTTGCAATATTCATCAACCCATGTTTTGATAGATGACCATACTTCTAGTCCATCAACAGCATACGGGTAGTCTTCAATAAGCAGGCGAACACCGTGTGGGGAACATGAGTCCTCAATAGCAACACCCCTGAAATAAGGGGTTAGGTAAGAGCAAAGAGCAAAGAGAGCCTTCTCATTTACAATTCCTTGATTGAGTTAAATAAGATAAGAGAGAGTAGTAAGATTCAATCTTATTGTAGGGGTCTCACTACTCTCTCTCATTGAGAGGGGGAATCCTGACATACCTCTCAACGAGATCAGTTGGGAGTGCATTTTTAGTGAAGTCCCAGTCCCGGTACACCATGGAAGAAATTTCCAATGAATATTTGTCAGGAAACAACGTTTTCTCGAACAACCCACCAGCATTAAGCAATATTTCCCGAGACAAAGCATTTATAGCCATTGTATCATGGAAATGAGGACGCAGAAGCTTATATATTGGGTGGAGCACACTCAACTGCCTATTTGTTGCTATCACAAATGGCTCTATTACTGCATGTGTTTTCAACCTGTCATAAAGATTCCAAAACAAAAATTTAAGTAATATATGGTTAAAGTCTTCAACAACAGTTTTACCTTTGATCTTTTAATTCTTCTATACACATACCAGTGGCTGACCACTTGATGAAAGCCCGCATCATTCATGGTAGCATAAGCTTTAGCCAACTGCCACAAGCCATAATCTACCCCATGCTCAGATGGCGTGTACACTTTGCTATCAGCGCCAAATTTATCTCCAAGTGGATGCGGCAAACTAAGCTCAATTGCTACTGGCTTCAAAGTTCCATCTGTTTTCAAAAAAAGCAGGGTTCTTGAGGCATATGCCTTGTTATTTGTTGCATTTATGCGCCTCAAGTATGGCATAAATGTGTCATGGTAGTCCACTATGAATAGCCGTTCATTCTTAATTGCCTGTAGAAAGTAACGAGGGATTGTTCCCACCAGTTCATCAAAATGACAACCAACTGGTTCAAGAAAATATAAGTTCCAGCAGCCATGAAAAATAAACTTACCTCCTCGACAGAATAACCACCTAAGCTTTTCTGGATGTGCTCATTGTTAATTTTACTGGTCTGGTCCCCATAAACTTTAGGGTCTAGTTTGCTTTTTGGCGGGAAATCCTAGCAAGTTTAACAAAAATAAACAGCTTAAGGATTAATCCTTAACTTTTATGCTTTACACACTATTTGTTTCATTTTGATTTGGACAAACATTGATCTAGTTAAATCATGAATGAAATGAATTTACTTGTAACCGACTAATAGTGACAGGGTTCGTTCCTGCCAGCATTTGTCTTCCAAATTCTTCATCTGATCTCCACGCTGTTTTATTCTCTATTGCAGCATTCAAAATTTCAGAGCTAAAAAAGTATGACATTTAGAGGAAAAATATATATTGTAAGAAAATAAACAGAACGTTTCGATACCTTGGATAACCTTTGGGGTTGGGAATTTAAAGAGCCCCTCCCCATCACTGCGGAAAACTTCTCTTAGCATTTCAATGGAAAAGTTATCAGTGAGGAGTTTCTGCCATTCAGGCAATTTCATGCCTTGTTCATAGAGGTTCAGTATCTCTTCGAAACTGTCAAACTCGTTTGGAGTGGAATCAAACAAAGACGCAAATGCTGGATTAACGAACTGAGATAGAAATTTTAATCCATAACCAAGAGCGTCTGCTAATTTCAGGTGCCCGAAACTCTCATCCCTCGGTAGATAATTATGATTAACTAAGCTGCTCAGCAGTGGAAATGTTCTCTCAGTATTTAGATCTGGAAATGGTTATTATAAGGGAACTTTTTCAATAATGAGTTGCACAGAATGGAAGCTCACGAATGAAATATGGGAACATATATACTACCTCCATCCCCGAAACAACTTCCCGCTTTGAAATCGCTCCATATGTATATATTTGGATGGACTATATGGATGGACTTTTATATATATAGCGATGAGTTCAAGTAACAAGTGGTCATCCCATGAAAAGTGAGAACAAATCTTAGCTTTAATCACTTATAAATAGATGAACTAGATGAACTTTAATCACAAGACACACTCAAATAATGTGCGAACATTTATAGTACACAATGGATATTAAATGAATAAAAGTGCACACATAAGAGTTAAAAAAGATTGTTAATTTTTTTTTTTTTAAATTTGTGCACATTTTATGATGCACGGTTATGCACTTTTGTACTATGCATGTTCACTTTTTGAATATGTTAGTACACTTTTTGTATAATTTTTTTACTAAAAGCTTTTCATAATTACTAAAACGCCACCGCGTTTTTCACTTGGGAAAAAACGTGTACCAACATATGCAAAAAGTGTACATGCAGAGTACAAAAGTGCATAACAGTACATCATAAAATGTGCACAAATTTAAAAAAAATTGGCAATCCTTTTTAACTCTTATGAGTGCACTTATATTCATTTAATATTGACTTTGTACTATAAACATTTGCACATTATTTGAGTGTGCATCTTGTGATTAATGTTCATCTAGTCCATCCATTTATAAGTGATTAAAGGCTAAGATTTGTTCTCACTTTTCATGGGATGACTACTTTTTACTTGAACACATCCCTATATATATATATATATATATATATATATATATATATATATATATATATATATGTTCCCGTGCAAAGTGCGAAATTTGCACTTTTTCATGTTTCGCTTTCAATTTTTCGTGCTTCTGTTGCACTTTTCCGCAATTGCGATTTTGGCCAAATTCAGCCAAAATCAAGGTGGCAGTTTTGTAAACAAACCAATTTTTTCGCTACCACGAAAAAGTGCAACGAAAACAAGGCAAGCGAACATGAAAAAGTGCAAATTTCGTACTTTGCACAGGAACACTACTTTTTATTTGAACTCTCTCCCCATGTGTGTGTATGTGTGTTACCTGTTTCCGTTTGTTGTCTGCTTGTTTTTCCTCGTCGCGGATAAGGATACCTGGAATCCCCACCCAGGACTGGCCGAGCATATTCATGGCCTCTATCTGGGTCTCCAAGATCATTGTAGTAAGCGTAGTCATACACCCTATCCCATTCCTTAAGCTCACCAGTTTCCTGGCCTCGCAGGTTTACTAATTCTTTCTCTCTATATTGCTTCAATGGAATAGGCGTTTGGCAGGGTAGATATGCCTGCAAGAGGTATCATTATAAATGTAGAGAATTCATTAAATGTGCCTCATCACAAATATAAAATACATCTAAGGAGCATGAAAATTTCCCGAGACTTCCGTTATGTTTGGATGAGATGCATGTCTAAGGGCGTTACTTAAGTAAGGAAGTGAGAGGAATTGTAGGCGCGGGCAATGAGGGGAAGGTAAATGTAAATGTAAGATATAAACTTACCTTATTAGGGAATGTTAAAAAAGAAGTGCTAATTACGGAAGTGTTGGACGAAATAGATCACAATAGTGTTTCATAGAGGAGGGAAAGTTCTACCGCCGTGAGAGGTGAGGTGGGTTAAACACTTAAAAAAAATTACTACACATATGAGGTTTAACTTATGGCTATTATCGAACCAAGTTTTTTTCAAACTGCCCAAATTCAAATTTGATTTCGAATCTAATTTAAAGATCCGAGCTTAACGAGTTTCGAATTCCAATGCGAGCTAGATTTTGAGTTCGAATTGTTATTCAAGCCAAGTTCGAGCATATTGATGTTTGTTTCAATCCGAACTCAAGCCTATCGATCACTTATAAACTATAAGAATGAATTATATGTGTGTGTGTATAGATAGATAGAGAGAAAGAGTAGTGACTAGAGTAGAGATAAAATCACAAAAATACTTCCCCCATTCTTTTTTAGTTGCAACGGTCCACTTTGCACATTTGCCAATGCATACCTTTGACCATAAATATATATTAATCTCGATTAGTAAAAAAACAGATTTTGAAAATTTATAATGAGACAAATGGAACAACATTTTTTTTTAAATTCTCATAAATTAATAATTAAAAATGTAGTCAAAGTAGAGCATGCGAATAGTGTAAAATTCAACATGTTGCAACTAAAAAAGAACGGATAATAGTATATAATTTCAACATTTTTTAATTAAGCCAAAAGTTGAAAAAACTTTTCTATTTTTTTGCTAACACTCCCTTAGAATCCACCTTGATATAACCAGCATTAAAAAAAAGTGTGGTGTACATCTTATATGGATACAACAATTGATGACAAACGTGGGAAAAACAAACATTTTGGAAAAGAGAAATTCATACCTGGTTTGAGAAGAAGACACGATCGTAGTTATAGTTGGTAGCAGGCCAGGATAAACCCAGGAGAAGCATATAAAGTGGACCTGGCCATGACCGGGAACTTCGTCTAGGGTTAGGGTTTTGAGGAAGAACTCATTGGGATGGTTGTTGTTGATGATGAATGCTCCTGGAATTCCCAGGTCCTGAGTCCACTCGAAGGTAACTCGGAATGCTGACTCGCCGTCAGCCAAAAGAGCGTTGTTCAGCGCCCAGTTCTCCAAGTACGCTGCCTTGCTGCGCTTTCCTTTCAGTCCATTTGCTGCAAATTTGAATTTATCATAATAAGTAGCAAGCTGAGAATAATCTTATTCCAGTTTCAATGGTAGAAGAGTGAATTTGAATGTCAAAAATGTCTTCATTTAACAAAAATTAGTCGACTGAATTTTCAATCTAATAATAGCATCTTAATAAAATTAAACAATAATGCCATTTGATGATTATCAAAGTCTTAATTGTCACCACCAAATCAAATTATATACAAACATCAAATGTCATCAACTCATTACAAAGTAATAGTATCATCTTATTGTACGTCCGCATGCAATTAACACAAATGTCATTTTATTATAATGATAAAACAGAGAATAAATATGAATAGTTTTATTATGACATTATATTATAAGTACTTTATAGTACAAGTGTTATACTAGTAATCTAGTATAAGACAATTTGTTTATATTGAATCGTGGCGTTTTGACATTATTATTTCCATCGGGATAATGAACGTAACAGTTGCTCTTTTCTCTTTGTTCATATCAATAATATCATAGTTAGAGAAAAATATTGTTGAATCCCAATATAATTCATTAAGCGTTGTAATAAATTATTTTAGAGGAATTTGACTTTGCACGTGTTACAAGTTTTGAGTGATATCGGCCTATTTTCATAATCATAAATGTGTTATGTGTGCACCCCGACCCATTTAGCATAAAATCTATCATTTGACTCTGCACACTCATTTCTATAGAGTTTTTGTACTGATTACGTGCTTACGTTAATGATTCTGAAATGGAGTGCAAAGTCTAATATAGCTCAATAAATGGTCTGCAAAGTCAAATTTCCCATAATCTCATTCATCATCATGTTATATGTTTATTTAGTACTACCTCCGTCCCATTTTATGTGTCTTAGTTTAACTTGACCCGGTTATTAATGAAGTGGTTGAAAAAGTAAAAGTTGTGGTTGAGGTTTGAGTATAATAAAGTGGAATGGTGTAGACCACATATTTGTTTCCAAAAAAGGAAAGGAGACGTACTTATTTTGAGACAACCCCAAAAGGAAAGTATGACAGGTAAAATGGGACGGAAGGAGTAATTAGTACGGAGTATTAGCTTTTTAGAAAATCTATTGATGGAGGGGTGTTTGGATGATTAAAACTGTTTCTGATTTGGTCCCTGAATTGAAGGAGTAGAAGCAGAAGTTGGAGTGTTTGGGTGAAAGTGCAGAAACACTCCTGATGCTCTAATTTACGTTACTCATAGCAATTTTTTAGAAGCTGGGGGAGCGTAACTTCTGAAAACTAATTCTGATTCTGTTTTAAAAAAGAAGTAGAAACAGAATCAATTCCAAATGTCCCTTCCATCCATTGACAGCATGATGCAACATCATCTTAACATGGTTAACATATGAAGTGGGTGGTCAACCCAATCAACATTGATGGAATATGCTTGACTCACGCTACTGATATTTTTTAAACACACATAATATTGCATTGGAAAAGGTAACTATTATAATGATCCAATAACGAACGACAATATTTTGGAAATAACCAAGTCCAAAACAACATTAACAAGAATCATCAGAATTGAACAAACATATATAGCAGGATAAGCATGTGAAATTTGCAACTGACCAGAATCTGTGTGAGTCGAACTGATAAGTTCCATCGACACCTTCTCACCAAAAACATCACTAATATTATCAGCAATAGAAGAAGGGATGTCGTTCAGGTCTAAAATATTTTTCCTCATCAACACCACCGTCCCCTTTATCTTCTTCATTTGCGTCAATGTATCAACAAACTTTTCTGTTGACATTTTTCTGAATGTCAAATTAAGTGATTTTCTCTCTAATCTCTATTTTTTATATGATGTTTTGTTAGAATTGAAGGAGCTAGACTCTTATTTATAGGTGATGTGGTCATGCATGACTGCATGTTTCTATGGGATTTTAATCCATATCATGGAAACTTTATATTTTGCACATGTAGTGTTGGGCCTCGTTTTTTTAATTCCATGAAAATGAACTTATATTGTACAGTAGCAAATAAACAGGTTGATTGTATACCAAAAAGAAGAATTGTGGAACGAAAATAAATCTGAAGGAGAATATTATAGAAGAATAATAAATATCTGTTAATTTGAATCGATCAAATGAATAAAAATATTCAGAAAATAAGATGCATAGTGAGTAAGTGACTATAATCGTCCTAAAAAAAGACTATTATAGTCACTTACTATTTATTCAAATCATTATTTCATTATCTATTTATATTTAAATTATGTATTTACAATATTGTAATTAGTCCATGTGAATGAGAATTGAGATATGGCACCTTGTAAAATATTACATATTATATACTAGTATACTACAAAAATTTCCATTAATTTAAGGGTCAAATATGTTTTTAGTCACTTCAAATATAGTACGTACATTTTGTTTTACATCCCTGCAAAATAATTTTTTTTTTGTTTTTTCGTCCTTGCAATTTAGGTTGGTTTTCTTTTTAGTCCATCACTGATGATAGTAACCTCCATTTGATCTCAAAATAACCTTTATTAATAGACCTCCTCTAATTCTTTGTCATGTTAATTAAAAAAGTATTTAATTTTATTTTTTAGAAGGTTTTTAATATATATTTTTAAAATGTGAATACTTAGTTTTACGCTATTTTATCTCTCATATTAGCCTCAAAAAAATTATAAAAGGAAGAATTTAAATATTTCTAGTAGATTTATGTAACTGACAATAACTTTTTTTTGTAAGTAGAGTAGTTTCAGAATCAGAGATGGACTAAAATCAAAATAGTGGATATTGCAGAGATGAAAAACAAGAAAAATATTTTACAGGGACTTTAAACAAATTGTGTCATATTTGCATGGACTAAAAACGTATTTAAACCTTGATTTGATACTATTATTCGTTCTTTCCGGACGTTTGTTTGGAAATTCAACCATGCACAAATTAAGTACTTTGATGTGTCTAAACTGTAATGATGATCCGACAAAATTAAACTAAAACTTATAGATCCCGTGTGCCTGTGTATTTGTAAATATTAGAAACATGAACCGAACGTCCGAACTAAGGGCTCATTTGAAGGTATAAACATTTGCAACGATTAATAAAGGGTAAATGGCAAAAAATTACCTCTATTAATTATTTGGGATGATTAAAATATTACCACATTTCATTTTACCAGTAATGTGACTAACCTCTTTCTACTTAATAAACATTTCTTTTAATACTATTAATTCCTACCCAACTACTCACTTATCTCCTCTCGCAAGTCGCAACAATTGCCGACTATGGATGGTTTCTTTTGGACTGTTTTCAGTATCAGATCAGATCAGACCAGATCAGACCAGATCAGATCATATTAGATCGGACTTCTGAAGTTATAAAATAAACAGAGACTAGACGTTTCCCAGACTAGATCAGACCAGACCAGATCAGATCAGCAAATTTCAGTCCAAAAGAAAACATCCTACGGCCGCTGGACAAGTTTACCGATTTTTTTTCCAGTTTTCCTAGTTTCTCACCCGAAAAAGTTGTTTAAATTTTTCAAAGTGACACTTGTGAGTTGTGACAGAGACAATGACACTAGTGGCGGCATGAATGCAAATGGTCACTGACAGTGACATAATAAAAAATCGCAATGTGCTACAAATCTACAACATATTTTTGACACAAAATGTTGAGCATCTCCAATATCACAATGTGCACGACTGCACGGTGCACATGTGAAGTTTGTGTGGCTCTAAATCATTATTACTTTATTTTTACTTTATCAATTCATTATCAATCACATACACCACTTTTTATTAATTTGTGTGTCACGCACTCTCTCTTGTCCCATTGTTAGTGGGATGGGGGGAGTAGTAAGCAAAATATTTCTTTTCTTATTTGAATGATTTTATATGTTTTTGAAAAGTTGTTCTCCACGATGTCAAGAAGAATATATATCTAGATGTAGATATTGTTGTTGACATTATTACCAAAATTATATAAAACTGTGAAAAAGGAGAGAGAAATGTCGATGATTTATTTTTACAAGTTTATCTTTTTCATGCCACACGTGAACTGTGCACATTTGACGCTCTTAAGAGAAAAGTGGTAGAAGTAATGGATATTGTAGAAAAAGTAGGAGCAAATGTGGGAAAATATGAAATGTAGGTTAAAAAAATAGAATAAGTAACGATATTTGAATATTTTTAAAGGAAAAACTTATTGAAAAAGGAAGGCGTAGTAAAAATTAATATACA
This sequence comes from Cuscuta epithymum, assembly GCA_945859915.1. Lineage (NCBI taxonomy): Eukaryota > Viridiplantae > Streptophyta > Magnoliopsida > Solanales > Convolvulaceae > Cuscuta > Cuscuta epithymum. Next base: position 2,926,437 of record CAMAPF010000024.1, read on the forward strand.
TTCCAATAATGAAAGTATAACAAACAAAAGAATAAGGATGAAGTATTATTTAAGAGAAACCCCATAAATAAATATACAAACTAAAAAGTTGTTGTAATAACATTAAATTTATTTTATTAATTTTTAATTTTTGCTAATTACAAATTACTTTATTCGAGTCATTTTTTTGTAGTATATGAACTAGCATTGTAATGTTTATAGATAAAAGGCTATTTTTACGACAGAAGATACAATCATACAAAGGCTTAAAGCCAAAATCTTGACCAAAACAATCTACCCCGGGTTTTACCAGCTCAATGGAGTTTTAACCGGCTATATGAATTGGTGCCTTGATCGACGAATCTAAACCAATTTATGTCTTGTGAGATAGATATGTGGTACACATGTATTACTCGTAGTAAAATAGCTATGCGAGTGGCTACATAAGCGTCAACATATTTTCAATGTTGATTAATTTTCAAACTTTAACATGTATTATTGTCCGTACATTGAAACTCATAGCTTCAAATATAATGCAATTGTAAACAACAGAAAATCACAAGAAAGAATTGTATGGATAAATATGGGAGCTTCAAAAGACATACACCGTAATATATTCTAGGAATTGTATCAATTCATGACATAAAAAATGTGTTCATTAGACCTTAACGATTAGGGCTGAGTCCGAAAAACCGAAAACCGAAAACCGAAACAAATTAAACCGAACCGCAACCAAATAAAACCGAACTGCTAACAAACCGAAACGGAATGTAAAAAACCGGACCGAACCGTAGTTGTTTGGTTCGGTTTTGGTTTTTACGCTTCAAAATCGAACCGAACCGAACAAACCGAACTAATTAAAATATAAAATTGTTTTGTTAATTTTTAAGCATTAATCCTAATTAATCCTAATATCATTAATAGTCTTTGGTTTTCTTGTTCTAGAGAAATAATGTTTGTGTTATATTTAGTTTAGTTTAGTTTATAAATTCATTTACACATTCATTGTTTAGTTTAGAATTAACTTTTGAGTTTTTTACATGAATATTACCAAAAGTATTTGGTGTTACAAAAATATAGCTATTAATGAGGAACTCAGACGGCAACATGCGAGTAAAAATAGGGTAAATAGTCATACTTTTGTTAGCAGGGTTTAGAGTAGTTATATTTATGTAATTTTTTCTTAACACTTTTATTTTTATGTAACTTAAGGATTATATATATTGGTGAAACAATAAATGTTCATCTCAACTATAACACATAGCACATACTACGTATATAATAAACTTTTTTCGACGTGGTCACAAACAATGTATATTAATAATTTATACACTTTTATCTCTCTCGCATACTCATATAATCAAGACACATTCATTTCTTCTCTTTTATATTATTTGTTGTAGTGTTCTTGTATTCTTTACGTAATATATTTGATCCTTATATCAATTTTAAATCAAATGACAATTTTTTGGTAAAAAACCGAAAAAAACGAAAACGAACCGAAACAAACCAAACCAATCAAACCGTGGTTCCAAGTTTTGGAGTGTAAAACCGAACCGAACTTTTTACTTTGGTTCTATATTTGATTTTAGGTCAAAACCGAACCGCAAGAACCGAACCCATCCCTATTAACGATATAATGTGTCAATATAATATCTGTATGATTGAAAACTATCATCAATCTAATTCATTCGTACTTTATAATAATTTTATCGATTTACTATCAACCACATAACCCTCCTTAAAAATCGACCTCACCTTCCTTTGTTTCAATCTTAGGAGGACTGAGTTAGTAGTTTTAATCATTGGGATCCTATACTGACACATACTACCTCCGTTCGATCTTAAATATATGCAACATGTTAAAATTTACATTATTCACATGTTCCTTTTGACTACGTTTTATTTATTCATGTATTAATATATTATTTTGAAAAAAATAGTGTTAAATTTGTCTCACTGTAAATTTTCAAAATTCGTTTTTTTTTTAATTTTGTTACTAATATAGAACTATATATATCAATGGTCAAAGTTGTGCCTCGGCAAATGTGAAATGTTGACCGTTGCATTTATTTAAGGATTTTTTACAAAAACGTTACTAAAATAAAACTTATTTTCATAAATGTGACTATTAGTTACTGCAATGTAGTGTCATAGTAACTTATGTTTAACAATTGTACATAAGTTACTGTGATTTCATTACTACTCTAGTCACTAATCACATTTTGGTAAACAGTTTTCATTTTAGTCATAAATATGTAATTATTTCTTTATTTAAGAACATATGAAGTATTATCTTTGTATCTCTTATTGATAGTGAATCTATCTTCCAGTCCCAGAATTGATAAAATTGCTATATTTAATCAAACAAGAAATAATGACAAAAAGATCGAGAACTTTTTCATAAATAAATAAAAATATTATCCAAATAAACTTGAACTACTTTAATTGCAGTAAAGGGGTGTGAAAGAGCCACAAAATGAGCCCCTTTACTAAGTTTGTCCACAACTATCAATATTAAATCCTTCCCTTGTGATTTTGGTAATCCAGTGATGAAGTTTAAGGAAATGTCTACCCAAACTTCTCCTGGAATGGGTAAAGGTTACAACATGCCTGGATAAGCTACATTTTCATGCTTGTTTGCTTGAGAAACTAAGCATTCTCTTATATATTTGCTAACCTTCTTGTTAAGACCCTTCCAATAAAACAATGTCTTGACTCTTGATTCTCCTTAAAGTTGCATCCCTTCCTAAATGCCCTGCTTCTCCCAATTAGGTGTGGTGACCAATTCAAAATCTTATTTTTCAATGTGTAATCATTTCCAATAACAATCTTTCCCTTTCTTCTCAATATACCATTATGGATAGAATACTTGTTTACTGAACAATTACTCGGTTTTTTTTGTCTAGTCTCCCTCTCATTGTGTACTTTTAATCTTTTAATAAAACTTGATAAATATTCTCCGACATTTACTCCACTAATTTTGGTGATTTGTCTTCGGGGTTTAAAAAATATATTTTAAATATAATTTTTCAATGATTCAACTTTTCCAATTATTTTAGCGAGAATTTGATCAATTTAATTAAGTAAATTCAGTTGGTGAAAGTGTTATGATTATTAAAAAACATAAACATTATTTAAGGTGTGTGCACACTGTCCCACAATCCACATATCATAATGGGGTGGATGGAACATTGCACTTCTATATATTAAAATATTGGGGTTGTGTTCTCCACGCAATAATCTGGCCTTTTGCTTATATAACACCATATGGGATCAAATCACAACCCACAACGGCTAAACGTTCAGAAAATACTCGTATAATACTCATAAATAGTTACATTTCTTCTTCGTTTGGGAATAAAAAAGCAGCCATGACTGGAGGTTCTTCTTCTTCCTTGAATACCACCCCTGTTTGCCATGACGGTATAGTATGCATGCTAATTAATTACGTAGTATATCGGATTGTTGCCTTAATATAATATTCTTGAAAGCATTTAAAAATGGGTTCAAGAATTTATTATTTTCCAAAATATGATTGGCGTGCAGGAACAGGAAATCCTTGTGATCAGCTCCCTGCTCTGCAAAAGCATGTAATGTTTTTTGATATCAACCAAGATGGAATTGTTTATCCATGGGAAACGTATCAAGGTTTCATTATTTACTACGAGTATTATTGTTTTTTTGCTTTATGGTTTGTAAAAATAGTTATGACTAGATTCATCTAAAAAATAATTGTAAAGAAAATATTACTGGACACACGAAACTTTAACTTTTAATTTGATCCATTAACTAATACTCCTCGAATTTGGGTTGGCATGGGCTGAAAATGAATTGTACTACGCGTTAGCGGGATGAGCTAAATATGAAAAAATGAAAAATTTACACTAAAAATTGGGAAAAAAGTAAGTTACCCTAGGCTTCAATCTAACCCCATATTGAGACAAGAAGGATCTCTTAGTTGGATTATTAACAAAAGTAAATTTTTATATTGAGACAAGAATGACATGCTTAGTTGGATTATTAACAAAAGTAAATTTGTATAATTGATATTAAATTGGTAAAATGTGAATACAAGAAGATTAGATTGTAATCATCCAAATATTACCAAAATGTGGTATGAGACAAACTTGGTGAAGTGGATGAGAAAGGTAAAATGGAATAAAATAGGGAGAAGAAGGGAGTATTATCTTTTGTTTTTTTGCCGTGTTTTTGGAACAAATAGTTTTTAAGAATCATTCTTCCACAGTTCCACCAAGATCGAATATGTATAAATGGGAAAGTTCCCGAAATAGGACTAAAACCGTTTGAAAATTCCAAAATAGGATTGTCATGTTTTTTATTCCTATAATAGGAGTAATTACTGTCATGTTTGGAAAATACTGTCATGTTTGAAGTCTAGTACCGCCAAAACATGACAGTAATTAGTCCTATTTTGGGAATAAAAACATGGCAGTCCTATTTAGGAATTTTCATAACTTTTTAGTCCTATTTCGAGTAATATTCTATGTATAAGTGTGTGTACTCCACGACGAATCGACGATAAACCATACTTCTATTTGAATGAGATCACACATAAACAAATCAGATCATATCAAAATTTCGATAATGATAATATGCACATAGATCAAATATCTATTACACCTACCATATCAGATTAAACTAGATCAGATTTAAATAGACAAAGTCAAACCAGATCAAATCATAAAATTTTATCAAGTTTGTCTCATACCGCATTTTGGTAATATTTGGGGTTCAACTTACATGCTCTCAAATATTTGGGCGTATTTGCTGAATTCAAGACCTATACACATTAATCGTAACTTTAATCAATTATATTAATCATATTTTTTTCAGTAATAATTTTTAGAAAATCCCGTATATATAATATGATTAATTGTTAATATTTAATTTTTCTAGTTATTTCCTTACAGGTTTTAGAATACTTGGATTTGGGATCCCACTATCAACTTTTGCAGCCTTGTTTATTAATATTGGGCTCAGTAAGAAGACTCGACCGGTAAATTTACTTTTTAAGGATGACATAATTGATGTTGGCATAAATATAGTAAAACTTTAGGGCTTGTTTAGATATTTTCTGTTTTCTACTTCTGTTTTTCCTTCTCCAATTTTCTGTTTTAATTTTTCAGTTTTTCTATCTCCAATTTTCTGTTTCTATTTTTTAGTTTTCCATTTTCAAATCTGAAAACATGTTCATCAATTTTTTCACTCAGTTCTCCAATTCCACACCCTTGACCCCTACCCTTATCACGATCTTACACTCTACCCATACTCCCCCACAACCCTTCATACCCACCCATACCTACTCGTAGGGGTTGGGGTAGGAAAGTTATGGGTGGGGGTGGGGTAAAGGGGTATGGTCGGGGTGGGGTGGTAAAGTCTAGGGGTTGGGGGTTGGGTGGGGGTAGTGGGTGGGTTAGGGCCGTGGTTAGGGGTAAGGGTGGGGTAGTGGGTAGGGTTGGGGTAAGGTAGGGGTAGGGAGTTGAGATAAGATGGCGGTAGGGTGAGGCCGGGACCAGGGTGGGGCCGAGGTAGGGTAGGGGTAGGGGTAGGATGACGGTTAAGGGTGGGGGTAGTGGTTGGGGTTGGGGTAAGGTAGGGGTAGGGAGTTGGGATAGGATGGTGGTAGGGTGGGCCCGGGATCCGGGTTGGGCCGAGGTAGGGGAAGGGTAGGGTGGGGGGTAGGATGGTGGTGGGGGTAAGATGGCGGTACGAGGGTGAGGGTAGGATGTCGGTGAGGTGGGGCCGAGGTAGGGGCATGTGGTAAGGGGTAATATACGGGGGTAGGGTAGGGTGGGTCAGGGTGGGGTCGAGGTGGTAGGGGTGGCGGTAGGGTAGGGTGGATCGGGGGTGGGGCCGAGGTAGGGGCATGTGGTAGGGGGTGGGGTAGGATCATTATCGGGAAAAATGGGTACGCGGGGTTGGGTTGGGTGGGTAGGGGTAGGGTAAGGGGTAATGTACGAGGATGGAGGTACTGGAATGGAATCGACATCGGAGCGGGACCGGACCCACCACTAGGTGTAAGTATGCAAATTCATTGCAGCGGCACTGGAGCATTTGCATTTTCCAAATTTGGAAAACTAGTAAAAGTCACTTTTTCAAATCATTAAAGAAAAGAGAGACATATCTCATTTTTTCCGTTTTGGAAAACGAATTGGTAAACGCGTTTTTCTTTTTTCCTTTGTCCAGCTTTCCAGCAATTTATTTCGTAAACACGTTTCCTGTTTTCTGTTTTCCAGTTTTCTGGAGAACTAGAAAATATCTATGTTAATAAACATGCCCTTAAAGTCTCTGAATTCTAATTATTTATTTTGCTTAGTTTAGTTTTAATAAATATACCAATTTCTCTTATCTGAGATTACTACATACCGGCCCCTAGCTCATGATTTGTAGATATCCTGTAATCTTTTTTTATTTTATATGCATACATTATTTTGGAGTTTTTATGTTAGAAACTCTTATTTCCAAATAGGTCCCGACCTCGACTTTTGGGACCAGCGATATCATTGTGAAACATTTTAGAAGAGATGATGACATTTAAAAACGAGTTATTTCCGGGGTACTTTGTATCCTATTTCCCAAAATAGGATACTTTTAAACTTATTTCTCGAGAAGGGGTGTTTTTTACCAGTCAGCGTGCCATGTCAGCACCGAAATTAAATTCCATTTCGAATTCATTTATCAGCCACGTCACAAAGACATGTCATCACATGTGTCATATATAAAAATAAAATTGTGTCATGAGGGAGAGCCGAACCCAGCCCTCTACACTCCACAGCTACACACTTCAACCACTGAACCAAGATGCTAACTTGTTATCCTAGTGTTTTCAAATATACTTAATTATTCTCCGATAATATAAAGTCAATGAAGTTCAAAGAAAATTTCCAAGTTATGAAAAAATAGACATTTCAAATTTCACCACTTTGATATATTTCCACATTATATCATTAGCCATTTTGAATTCCACGTTATAAAAAATTAGTAGCAAATATAAATAATGTCGCAAGCAGTATCGATGATAACCCCAAGGTTCATGCCACATAGAATAAGGATCATTTACTGCAGCACTAATCCCCTTATGACGATCAGAAATCAAACAAATTCCTTGGCGTTGAGTTACTCTCTCTCGAATACAACTAAGAAACCATCTCCAACTATCAAAAGATTCTTCCTCAACAATAGCAAATGATAGAGGAAATAATTGATTATTTCCGTCAACACCCATAACTATCAACATTTTCCCTTTGTACCTCCCATACAAATGGGTTCCATCAATACTAATTATTGGTCTACAATATTTGAACCCCTCAACAGATTGTGGAAAAGTCCAAAAAATACGCTGAAAAATTCCCAAATTTGGATCTTGCATCTTTTCAAACTGGCACACCACAATCATTTCATTACTTTTCTCAAGTGCAGAAATAAATTTGGGCAAAAACTTATAGGATTTTTCCCAATCACCAAACACAGTTTGTATTGCCTTTTGTTTTGCATGAGGCATCATAAGAGAACTTACCTTTGGAAATCTCTTTTAGGGCTGCCACTGTAATAGAAGGCTCTACTTTGACTTGATTTTCAACTTCTCGTGCCAACAAGTTCGAGTCTAACAATGGGTGATCACGACTCAAACATTTATACACACATTGATGTGGGCCATCATATTTAGTGATTTCAAAAAACTGATGGGATTTGCGCTTGCAAGCCCGTAGCCTCCAACCGCAGCTACCTTCCTTTTGTTTCTTACATTTCAATGACTACATATCTTTCTTCGATTCAACAACTTCATACATGCGCGGTGCCTCTTAAGAGTGTAAAGCTGCACAGCTCTTTTCAATTCAGCCTTATCCTTAAAAATTAACCCTTTTTTTAGCTCAGCACTTGGAGTCCACTCACTAGTCGGCTGTAATAATGACCAGTTACTAGTCACATCTTCATTAATATCTTCAATATTCTTAAAGAAGGGAATTGCCTCTCCACTTTTCTCCTCCCCCTTGTCACTCTCTCCATCTTCACTTTCCTTGATGTTTTCCTCATCATCCTCACTGTTTGTCTCATAATCTCCATCCAGTTCTATACATCCTTCTGTATCAACTGCCTCATTATTGTCAACATTCATATCAAAAAACATAGCATCGCTTTCAGAATAAATCATTTCTTGGACTGCATTTATGTTAATGCTTTGTTCTTCAGAATGCATTGCAGAAAAATATTACCAACCTGAAGTAGTTAATAGAGAAAATTTATCACATTAAACTAATAATGAAACTCATCTAAAAAAATGACAGCAGTACTACACGAATGAACATAAGACTACCTAATAATAAAACTCATATAATATTTAGTTAACTTAAATCACAACAAATCGTTTCTTGTATTGCAGGCATGAACTTATTGTTATATACAAATATAACTCACCTAATACCACTATAGCAGACATTAAAATCAACAAAACAAGATGGTACTGAACATTTGAACAGAGCTAATCCGTATATCATATTAGAATATAGGCTACAATTGCGGTTTTTCCCGAAGTATAGAAATACAAATTTAATCAAAAGTTCAGTGCTAAACTTGAAGTTGTGATAATGAACCAAATACTATTTTGCCCAAAACTCAGCCAGGGGTCATACATACTCGAAAATCCAAGCATAAAATCAACAAATTGCTATTTTTAAGTTTAATATCATGTTTAATTGCCATGAAAGGAGAGACTAACCAATAAGTGGAGGCGTTTGGTGCGGTGATGGAGCGGCCGGTGGAACGTGCGAAGCCAGCGCCGGATGGTGAACTGCTGGTGCACTAGTGCCGATTGAATCTCGCAAAGCCGATGCTGGTTATCGCGATGGTCGCAAAAGAGGAACAGATGTAATTAAAATGAAGAAGGGTTTAGTTTTAATTAAAGATCCTGGTATAATATTAGTAATAATAATATATGATTTAATGTCAAACCGACATATGAAATGAATGTAGTGTATTGGTCTGATGATCTTTATTTTTAATGAATGGCGTGAGTTCGAATCCTAGGAGCTTGATTTTTTTAATGAAGCATCCCTATGAGATGACGTGGGTCCTGTGATGTGGCGGAATAATTGACGTGGAAATAGATTTAATTTCGGCGCTGACATGGCACGCTGACTGGGAAAAGCACCCCTTCTCGGGAAATAACTTTAAAAGTACCATATTTTGGGAAATAAGATTTCAAAGTACCCCTCCCCGGGAAATAACTCATTTAAAAACTGACAAGGAGTATGAGGGATTTGGATGCCGCACGCCCGCACGGCATCCCACGGCAGGGACAGAGGGGAGGAGAGGCTGTGGGTTTATTAGTTCCAAAAGGTTGAATCCCCAACCCCAAGGGCCCCCCACGCCCTGACCCGACAGAGCACATGGGAGGATGTAAGTCACGGTGACTCAGTCAGTAGAGTGGTAATAGGCCCATACACCCGTGCGCACCAGAGGCTCAGCCTTATTTCAGGTTCTGTGACCTCTACCCCGGTCGCTGCGGGGATTCGAACCTTGGTCATAGTTCCAAATTTACCACCACTCGACCAACTGAGCTACCCGTGCAGGTTAAGGGCTGTGGGTTTATTAAAGCCACGCACCGTACCTTGCTGCCATAGCAAGGCAGAGAATCCAGATCTGAATATGAGGGTAGAGAGGCCGGTATAGAGGTTCTAAAAATATATACTCCCTCCGTATCAATTTAATTGACCCATTTGCTTTTCACGCAGTTTAAGATAATTATTGTAGACTTTATTAAAAGTAAGAGGTTTTTGGTACTGTAGCGACACTGTAGCGGTACTGTAGCAGTACTGTAGCTGCTTTTTGAGTGGGATTCTTTCCAAAAAGGGAAAGGGGTCAATTAATTTGATACCCCAAAAAAAGAAAGTGGGTCAAGTAATTTGATACGGAGGGAGTAGAACCTCCATCCCAATATTGGGGATATTGTTTGGCTGATAGACAGGGTCGATCATGTCTATTTGTCGGCGTATGGGCGATTTACTATATTAGGCTTATATTCAAGATAAATAGTAAATTATACATATGTGAAATATGAATTCTAACAAAAATGTCTAATAATGATAAATAAAAAATCTAGTGAAGGTCATAAAATAAAGGCATTAAAAGTTAAAGAGATGTGAAGTATGAAAAAAACATGTCTTTTATTGATTCGACGGGTCGTACTTAAAATTAATGTATATTCTTTTTTTAAACTTGGCTTCATTTAAGACATTTTACTTATATTCTATATTTTTTTTTTCAAATTGTCAACAAAAAATAGACATAAGGCCTAATTAATTGAATTCAAAAATACAAAGAAGCCTACTTACACTATATGTGCAGAAAAAATTTGGCCTATTTTTATCTTTCTATATTTTCGAGACTAGAGCCTTCACCCCTGTTGCCCCCCCCCCCCCCCCCCCCAAAGACCGACTCTTCTTTTAGCATGTCACCCTAAAATTAAAATTAGCCTTTAATTAAAATTTTAATCTAAATACAGTCCCACATTCATAGCCTTTAATTAAAATTAATTAACAAAATATAAATAGAATGCCTAATATATCCCTATATCATACTCTCGCCGTCTTCCTTACCCATGCTTCTCATTTTGATGATTTTATTGACCCATACGGCGGATCGGATGATGTAACTCCCTGTTCGAAGAGACAGACATAAGGCTCCTCTCATCCGAACCAGCGGAGAATATTCGGGCGAGGTTTCTTTAATTCGATAGGAGGACTAACCCAGATTTTAATATAGCACTTTGTTACTTCATAATTTTCCGGTATGAGATTTCAACAGAATCCATTTGTTTAAACGAATTTATTTTGTATATATATGGCTTTGCATAGTAAAAACATAGCTGCATTTAGAATTATCCATCTGTTTATTCACACTGGTTGGCTTATTGGCCCGGATACCAGAAAACATCTTATTCGATGTTCACACTATTTACCCTCTGACCACTTACATTTGAAGTGTTTTCGCGTGGATTTTTTTATGATCATGTGCCTTGTGAAGTGAAGATTAAGTCCACCAAGTCTCGATTAAAAATTGGCTAAAGGGTCAAATATGCCCTCGAGCTAACTTAAAAAGTGCAAATCCCCCTTATATAGGAGGCTCTGTCCGGCTGCCGCCATCTGGGGAGGTTCCCGGTAGAATTTTTTGTTGAAAATTTTGGAGCATATTCTTCATTAAGTCTAATTTACCCATACCAAATTTCATATATCAATTCAACCGGGAAGACATTCAAATGATTTTCTGAAATGTACTACGCTGTTTAACTGTGCAATTATCTTCAAACATTCATTAGATTGCCTTCTCGATTGAGTTTTTAGCTTAAATTTGGTATGAATAAACTAGACTTAATGAAGAAGATTCGCAAAAACTTCCATCGGGAACCGCCCCAAATGGCGGTGGCCGGACAGAGCCTTCTATATAAAGGGTGATTTGCACTTTTTAAGTTAGTTCGAGGGCCTATTTGACCCTTTAGCCTTAAAAATTTAATCGCTAAGTCAATTAAATACTCCGTAAATTATTGAAGAACGTTGTGCCAAAATGTATATAAAAAGCGCAATATTTTATAATGATTTATTGATTTACTTAACTAACTTTTTTTATTGAACTTTAAATAACATTTTGATGGACATAATCTACAGTTAATGAAGAATATATCACAAAATATCATCAAAATGTGGAAACACCTCAAATAGAGGTGACCGGACGCATTTCCGGTCAAACCTACCTAACATGATCATATCTCATATATGCATGTTTGTGCAAAAGCTATAATGCTATATACTAGTATATGCAATGGGCGGAATTTTCTAACTTAATTTCACCAACTACTATGTTTACAATCTGGCCGACTGGTGCCTTTGCAAAAATCTCAGACTTCATAGGCTCAACCATTATTTAATTCCATAGTTATTTTCATTTCTCAATGGAAAATAAAACTTGTGCAGTAGATACTTTTTACTAATACCCTAGCTATAATAAACTCTAGAAATTAAATAGAACTGAAATACAGATAAAATAAAGATTATCATTGTTTTTTTCAAGAATATGTTTTTGTTTCATTCTAAATGAGGAAATTTTATACTTTTAATAAGATTGAAAATGCCTTATTTTGAAAATAAAACATAGGAGTATGTAGTAATTAATTATAATTTGCACATCTTTTCCTATTTTTTTACTCTTGTTTAAAGCAATTTATCATACGTAGTGATACATACATTACTGTAGGGCAAATGGCCATCTCCTCTCTTCCCGATTGAGGTGAAAAATATCAAATTTGCGAAACGCGCTAGTGACTCAGGCGTATTGGATTCAGAAGGAAGGTAATCATTATAAATACAAATTAAAGTTACAAACTCAAACAATGACACGGTAAAGAATTTGTTCATTTCATAATTATTTACATCCTCACTTTAGTTCATTCCAAATTCCAAAATAATTTTCATTTTTTATGATAAAGAATTTGTGATTTATTTCGTATAGTATTCTTCTTTTATCTAAATGATTATCTGTCACACAATTTTCATTTTCTTAATATATGTGCGGCACACTTTTGATCACACGCCACTACAACAATGACTTTTTTACTGATTTGAGAAAATTAAAAACTAACTACTGTAGTGGTAATATTTTACAAGATTTTGTTTCCTAGCATATCTCAAAGAATAATTGAATTAATAGTAATAGTATATACGATAGTATATAATAATAACATGCTATTCCTATGTGGCGCATTATATGCATGCTCTCGAACAATTTCTCTTATATATATTGGTTATTGATTATTATTATTATTATTGATATAATGATATTATTATTATTATTTTAGTACTACATTATAGTAATAAAATATTCTGATCATTTAGTATTTTAGCGTTAGCTTAATGTATACACGATGTGCCTCTTTTAGGTTTGTTTTGTCAAAGTTTGAGGAATTTTTCAAAAAACACGCACGATCAAGTGCAAATGGTTTCACATCGAAGGACTTGGATCAAATGCTCAAGGAAACCAAGAAGCCTAACGACTTTATGGGAGGGTAGGTCACTTTTTCATTTCTAACACCAATTATTTATAATATAAAAACACTAAATATGAAGAAGCGGTAATACGTACAATTGGTCATGGACTCACTCTTCACATAGTGATCAAACATACTACGAGTATAAATTATTTCCTTATATTAATGTTAATTACTTCGTATATTATTGAATTGTTCTACATCAGTTGCATATAAAAATGCAAACCAATTTATATATAAGGTATTAAACAACAGTTTACAATGCAACCCCAAGCATGGGCGGAGCTAGGGTGCGTCAATCTAGACCCTGACCCACCCCAAATTTTAAAATGACTTAATTTTTAAGGTAAAAGATTTCGTGTAAATTTTTTTTCTAAAAATATTCTTTGTACCGTTCCGGTCCGGCACAGTGCTCTGGCTCCGCCCCTGATCCCAAGATTTAATATCATAATCAGAGTATTTTAAGTTCTAATGAACAATTAGATTCCGGTAAGCCTCTACAATGCGCACACAAAGTACAAAGTTGGTCTGTTGCAACGAGTGATCATCATGCGCGCGGGTGTATTAAGATACACCTGCATGATGCGGGTGTATCATTGGACTCCTCCTATTGATCTTTTAGGATGGAAATTCCAACACTTAAATCACTTAATATGAAATTATCATACTTTGTCCACAACTAATTAACATAACTCGTATCAGGGAGGATCTACATAGGGCAGGCTGAAGCTAACACAATTTTTTTTTTTTCAATTTTTAGTACTTCATCCTTCCCTTAAAACTTTGTCAACTTTTTCTTTTTGGATGTCTCACTAATTTTGTCACTTTTCTTTTAAGTAAAGTGTGATTCTAGTTAATTGTGTCTTCTCTCCACAAATTTCAATCACACAATTTTTACTTTATTAATTCTCGTGTCAGTCAAACTTGGCAAAGTTTTATAGGACGGAGGTAGTATATTTTTTGTTTCACTTTTCATATTTAGTTTATCCCCTTATGTTTAATCCTGTTATAATTACTTTTCACCTCAGGACAACAAATAAACTACAAAAACCTAAGAGCCCGTTTGGTAGCACGAAAGTCGGCTGTTTTGGCTGATCCTGCTGAAATTTATGAAGTTCTAGATGAAGTGGCTGCATTGGCTGATTCTGTTGAGTTAAGAAAAAATATTTTTAAAATATATTTTATTAATAAAATAAAGAAAAAATTATACTAGTATGTAAAAATAGCTAAAATGGTTATCTACAGTAACTTCAGCCAATGTAACCAGAAAAGTAACTCCTACCTTACTTTTTCTGCTTATTACACAATTCAGCATGCGAAAACAAAAGTTACATGTTTTGTGAAAAAGCTGGCTGATAAGCCTGATAAACCGAAAACCAGTGTTGCCAAAGAGCGTCTAAATCACATCTAAGTTTAATCAGATCAAGCATTTGAAAACCAGTCGGTGATCTCGATCGATGACGTACATCCGATAATACTGACGTTTATAATTATTCGGAGTGTTTATTTCTAGAATCTTACGTAGGAATCTCTATAGTACATTGGGGTACATTGGGGTGTTTTAGTGTTTATTTCTATAAGTTTTTTGGCTGAATGTATATAATTATATATAATACGGAGTATAATAATATTCTGTATTACTACGCATTGTTTTGTTTTGTTACGTAGGATTGCTGCATTCTCTGAGTGGAAAGTGTTTTATTTGTTAGCCAAAGACAAGCATGGATTTCTGACAAAAGAAGCTATAAGAGGAGTTTATGATGGTAGCCTCTTTGAAACAATTGCCAAAGAACGCGCAACCAAATAATGTGACATTTGAAGAGTACGGCTAAGTTTTAATTTATTCGTAAATATTAAACTTGAGGTAGTTATATAAAAAAATTTACTAAGCACGTTGCGTGCTCTTTAATGAGCACGTAAATACGGGCATACGGCTCATGCCCTGAAAAAAATACTCCCTTTAGGTTTAAATAAATAATTAAATAATACGGAGTAGTATAATGCTCCTGTGCGCCATATGCTGTACCGCCCCAAATGAAAAATCTCGAACAAATAAGAGGCATCAACTTAGACAAATATTTTTCTAAAGTACATGTATGTAAAGATAAATCTTTAATTCAATGTTTTATTTTTTAAACTATATAATTAATCCAATTAATTCCTAATCTTATACCCGCTCGATTAATAAAACTTGGTCATATTAACTCTTGGTTTATTTAGTGATGGCCAAGTGTGACTGATGATATTTTTAGAACAAAATTATTGAAAGTATGAAAATTATATGAGGTTATTCTTTATTAAATAAATTTCTAACAAATATGATAATAGACTAGGACATAAGTTTTATATCTGGTAATCGGTGATCAAACCAGGTGACATCAGACCCATTATTAAAAACATCCCGATTCTTGCACTAAGAATATGAAATTTTTTAATTATGTAAAAAACCTTAACTTCAATTGAAACAATGTATGTAATTCCTAAAGTAAATCAAAATTATCGTAACAAATATGTACTCCCTCGATCGTATAAAATTTGGCCAAATTGACGTTTTTTAGATCAATGATCATAAATTTTGGGCAATGATTTTAGTAAATATCACTGTTCTACCAATCACTCTAGGCACCGACGGCCGAATAGTCCCGCCTAGTTGTGAGAAGTGCTCCGATTTTAGGGTATGTTTGGCACAACTAGCTGAAAAGATGTTTTTATGAGCTTTTTGTAACTGTTAGCTTTTAGTTACTGATAAGATCTTAAAAGAAAAAGGTAGTAGCTATTTGATAAAAAACTGACTGTTTGAATTAGTTCTGTTTGGTATACAAGCTGTTGGGAGTAATTGATGCTAAAAGCTACAGACTTATCTGAGATGATACTCACAGTAGCATCTAAAAAAAGATTTTTTATTTTTATGGAAGCTCTTAAAAACTGGCATGCCAAATATACAACTAAACGTTTTTAAAGACTTTTTAAATAATACAAAAGCTAGAAGATAGAGACTTATCGGTGCCAAACATAGATTTGTTCTAAAAAATTTCAAACCAATAAAAAACATCATAAAAAACTCCCATATTCTTAGTGAAGGAATTGGGATGTTTTTAATAATAGGGCTTAAAGTTGCTAGTCTAATCTCACATGATATGTTTAAGTCTGTTTTGATTTGGTCTTCCATTACTAGATATGTTTAAGTCTATTATCATATTTCTGAGAAATTTAACTTTTATATTGTTATTATGAAAATATATTTAATAAAGAACAACGTTATATAAATTTCATACTCTAAATAATTTCGTTCTAAAAGTATCATTAGTCAGTCTGGGTCATCATTATATTAAAAAGCTAATGTGACCAAGTTTCATGAAACGGGGAGTATAAGATTAGGAATTAATTGGATTATTAATTTGTTTTTAAAAATAAAACACTGAATAAAAGATATGTAAGTTGATGTTAATCACTTATGCAAGTATGCAACTGCCTAATATTTAGACTACTATATTACTTCGTATATTTTAACTCGATAGTTATAGAGCCTAATACGGAGTATTTTTCCAGGCATGAAGCGTATAACGTGCTCGGTAAAGAGCACGTAACGTGCTTAATAAAATTATCGGTAGTTATATAGCCCGTTTGGTAACATTCAAATCGGCTGATTCTGCTGAAATTTATGAAATTCTGGCTGAAGTGACTGCATTGGTTGATTCTGCTAATTTATGAAAAGAATTATATTTAAAATATATTTTATTAATAAAATAAAGAAAAAATTAAATGAAAATAGCTAAAATGGTCATCTACAGTAATTTCAGTCAATGTAGCCAGAAAAGTAACTTCAGCCTTACATTTTCTTCTTATTATTACACAATTCAGCGCACGGAATCAAAAATTACGTGTTTGGTTAAAAAATTAGCTGATAAACCCAACAAGTTGAAAAACAGAATCACCAAACGGACTCACATTTAGGGGTATATTTAGTGGGGGTAACTTTTGATTGAGCCTCTTTTTATCCATTTCACTCTCTTACAAATTTTGTCATCTAACTAATAATTTGATTTACACTAAATTTTTTTTACATCTGACATCACAGCTTTCACGGAAAAATTGGATGCTAGTGACATCAATATAAAACACAATCGAATTGTAAATCTCACTTTAATTAACTGCTTATAACTAATTAAAACATCTGATCCCACATATCATCTTTAGGTTTCGGTTCAACATCAACCAGGCCGGGTTTATGAAAAAAAGATTTTCGAAATTATACGGAGTATTAGGTATAGTAGTACTTCCTTCTTGATTTTTAAATTAATACAGAGTATTACGTAGTCTTGTTCTTTTTTAATTACAACGATCCACATTTTACGTTTGTCAATGCACAAGTTTGACCATTAATATCTTTCACTCCTTTCTAGTAAAAAAAATTGATTTTTAAAATGCGAAGAATTTAACAATATTTTTTAAATTTTAATTTATAATACATTAATAAATAAAGTAAAGTCAAAATAGAGGATGCGAATACTGCAAAAAAGTCCAATTTAATATTTAAAAGAGAACAAAAGTAGTACTTGATTATGTCATTGACTAATTTAATTTAATTTGTTCCCTCTCAGCGTGATAACAATTCACAACTTTAAAATGGCCGGGTCTGTTTGTATCATTCGATCATACTGGATGGAGTTGTGGAGAAAATAAATTATACTCCGTATATTGCACAATACATATTAATATATTATTTCACTTTTACGTTTCAATATACTTCGTACTCCGTAAAGGATTGCATATGTACACTTACAAATACACTTTATCTACTTCGTTCAAATTTCAATGTACTCTACTTATTCAAATTGATATTTCAAAATTTTAATTTGTTATTAGGTCGTATGTGGTTGGGCTTGAATTGCAGTTTTTACTTTTTAATGAATTGGTTCAATGTACAGTACCATAGAGATTTGTATATACAATAAAAATCTAGCTAGATAAAACAATAAAATTATAATTCATACTACGTTACTACAGGTCAACAGTAGTCTGATCTCAAATATACTACGTATAATACATCTCCATATAGAACAAATAATTTGCTAGAGGCTTGGATGGTATTAGTACGTGTGAAACAGGGATGGATTTAGGGGGGGGGCGACCGCCCCCTTGGACTTTCAAAATTTTCTACCATATATGTAATATTTTCATAAAACTTTCATAATTTAATTAGATTCGCCCCCCTTATCTTTTAATTTTCAAAATTAATATATAGTGTTACATAATGTAATACTTAATTGAAGATTTAAAAGAAGGAACATCTAAAATAATTACATAACTTAAACAAATAAACAATAGAATAACTCGTTGTTTAAGATTTAGGATACTTATTATATAAGAATTCCTAGTTTTGTAGTGTTTAATTACTTTTATTAGATAACAAGTACTTGATTTTGTAAAATATATATCAAACAATATTAAATATCAGACACACTAATTACACAGTTTTTAGATCACGTGAAATGAATCCAAAATATAAATGTTTATTGACATTAAATTACATAATTCATTTACTTCTTGCTTTCTAAAAATAATTTATTGCATAGATAATAAACTTTAAATTATTATAGCATTAATACAAATATTAAAATATAATATGCACCATATATGTGTGTGTATGTGGTGCATATTATTCTAAAAATAATAATATCATACATACTACGTACTATTGTAATATTAAGAAAACTTCTCATGAGTCATGACTCACGAACACCCTCCTTGGTGGCCGGACAAAAATTACAATTCAATAATAACCGATTTATGAGGTTAAACAATGTAGAAGTTATTAAAAATGTATTGGTTGATGTCTTTGTCATCGTCTAATTTAAACTTAGAATGTACTACTTCATAGATTTAAATGTCGTTGGGGATGTGTATGTATTAATGTCATTTTTTTGAATAAAATTAGCCGCATAGCTTTATAGTAGCGGAAAAAATTTGCCCCGCTACACTAGGGAAAAAATTTCGCCCCACTACACTAACGAAAATGTTTTCACTCCCTACACTACCGAAAAATTTCGCCCCCCTTGAATAGAAATCCTGGATCCGTCCCTGGTACTGTGAAATAATAAGTAGGAGAGAATTCCCAATTTAGGAGTAAAACATATCAAATATGCAAAAATAGGACTCCTATCTCACATGTAGTTGTCATCCGGAAATTAATAGTAAGAGACAAGAATGCTCTTAATGAAAACTAAGCTAATAATTAATACACTACAAAAGTCAACAACTTATTTTCTCCTCATGCCCACCCCAACCATAAGTTGACGTCGGCCCGACCAGGGGCAGGACCTGCATCGTCACTAGTCGTCCCTTGCCGCCGCCGCTGACAGGCGCCGCAGCTGCCACCGCCGCCGCCGCCGCCGCCGCAATCTCCATCGCTATCCTCATTTTTTTCGGCATCGCAGCTGCCAGGTGCCTCCGCCGCTAGTCACTGGCCGCCGTTGGGCAGTCATCAACGCCTGTATCTACATCACAGCTGCCGCTGCCAGATCCCGTTCTACTTCTTCCTAGTTCGGCGCCACACCTCTTGTGGAACCACTACCAAGTTTGGATCCACTATCACAACTTTCAAATCTGAAAAAAAAATGATTTATAATACCACCTGACCATTTGAAAATCGTTTTTAATAGAATTTATATAATAATAAAAAGATATGAATGTTAGTATCATTTTATTGACAGTATAAATAATGTTAGATTTGCAGGGGAAATAATATTGCCTTCACTACATAGTTTGTGCCATAAAATGGCACTATGTGCAAAAAATACGTTTATTTAGATATGAAAGAAATATGACATTATTGGTCTTGTTTTTTCCATCTAGAAAGATTTAGTACCATAACAATGACAATAAATGTCAAAATAATATGTTAACGCACACAAACATGACATTATTTGCAAAAGAGTAATATTTTCATTTCAATGTCTAAATTTAAAAGCAATTATGGACATTTGGAATTCAAATCATATAAAACTAATTTGATGAATATAAAAAATTGATTGATATGAAAATAAAAAGTTAAAAAAAAAACAAAAAGTTGAAAGAAAGATTGAAAGAAAATTAATGGAGGAGAAGGCATAGTGATGATGGCAATTTTACATTCAAACCAAAAAATAATCTCGAAATTACAAAAATACTGAATGAAATCCAATGTAAAAAATTGTAGTATGTATTGTAAAATATAAAATAAAATGTCAAAATAACAAAAGATGAAACAAAATTGAACGACAAAACAAAAAAAATGGAAAAAAGAAATCAACAAAAAAACAGATCTCAAAACAGGGGAGAAAGTGGGGAAAATTAAATAAAAAAGCCGATGTTATCATTTTGATTGTTTGATAATTGAGCAACTGCTTCAAGCTCCAAAAAACGACGCTATGCCCCCAAGCAAAATAAGAGAAGACAGAAGAAAGAGAAGATGAAGGAGATGAAGAGATGAAGGAAGAGAAGGAGAATAAAATCAAAACTTATCTCTATGATTACCGCCGTCGTCAGTGACCAGAGTTGGTGAGAAATATTCAACGTTCAAACCTATATGGAGAAGTGGGAGATGGAAGAAGACGGGTAATGGAAAGAAATGGTAGAGGAAAGAGATGAGAGAAGGGAGAGGATTTGTGCGGTGAAGATAGGAGAGAGAGGATATGATTGAAAATAGGTTGCGTGAAGAAAGGAAAAGAATCTGATAGAATAAAACAAGGGAAAACTGTCAAATAGGTCCTCGAACTTTCATAAAAAGGTCAATTAAGTCCTTCTATAGGAGGTTCTGTCCGGCTGTCGCGATTTACGGCAGTTCCCGGTAGAATTTTTTGATGATTTTTTTTGAGCATCTTATTCACCAAGTCTAGTTTACTCATACCAAATTTCAGCTAATAATTCAATCGAGAACACATTCAAATTAATTCTTGAAGATAACTGCGCATTTTTGCGTTCTCGAATTAATTTGAATGCACTCCCGATTAAATTTTTAGCTGAAATTGGTATGAGTAAACTAGACTTGATGAATAAGATGATAAAAAAAATCATCAAAAAATTCCATCGGGAACCGCCCCAAATCGCGACGACCGGACAGAGTCTCATATAGAAGGACTTAATTGACTTTTTATGAAAGTTTGAGGACCTATTTGATAGTTTTCCCATAAAACAAAATAATTTGTAAAGAAGGGTAAAATTGGCAAAACAAACGGACCGATCAACAAAATACTCTTATTCAAGGAATTAATTAATAACAACTCCTATTTTGAAACTTTCTTCATGTTTTACTCCCATTTAGGATAATTACTTATGGTATTAGTACGTGTGAAATAATAATCAGGCTTATATTTTACGTATGCCATATCTAAATAATAATCAGGCTTATATTATACGGAGTACTTATTATATATAGAGTTACAGCCTTGGATCAGTTGGATGTCATATATACATATAAATAATAAATCTCAATTACATGCACAAGAGTTCCTCTATAATATGAGTTCAAATACTTAAAAGGAATTCTCCGTACATTACAACCCTCAATATGTCAAGGGGATCGGAAGCTACGCACACATGGCTACGTAGAGAAGTAAAACGCTCAACATACAAATTTTTGGTAAAAAAGTTAGCAAGCTGAAGCTGATTAGGCACATACTGAACCAAAGGATCTCCATGAGCAACGTAACGCGCTCGCGAACAAAATGATAATCAATGTTATGTGCTTAGACTCGACCATATTGAATAGGATTAACCGAAACATAAGAAGTAGACAATGTCACGCGATAATTTTACAGGTGCACAAATAGGTATACCTAGCTCAAAAAGCACTAAATGAAAAATGTAAATGGTATCCTAAACCATGTAAGCAATTACACGATACTCAACTTTAGGAGAAATGAGAAACAATAGGGTGTTTCTTGGACTTTCATGAAACCAATTTGGGGCCCAAGAAAACAGGATACCCAATGGTGGATCGGCAACTATGAGGACATCTAGCCCAGTCAACATCAAAATATGCCAAAATAACTGAAGGATCGCGTGAGGGCTGAAGCAAAAGACCAAAATTAGCAATCCCTTGTAAATACGCTTAACAGCAGAGGCATATGAATATGAAGTACGTACGGGGTGCATGCATAAATTGAGACTCCGGGTGAACAACATAAATAGTATCAGGTCGAGTCATAGTCAAATACTATAGAGCATGTATCCTACTCAGTAGGATCAGAAAAATGAGTGAGAACTTCATTCTTACGACGCATAGGATAAATTATACTACCTCCGTCCTGTTGAAAGGTTCACATGGCAAAATGAAATGGTTATTTAGACAATAATTAAATAAGGTACGTAGTTTGAATACATTTTGAGAAAAAATTTAAATAGGTATACAATATAATGGGGTTAGTGTTGATAATTGTGGTGTTATATAAATGTATTATTTTTAATATTTAATGATTAATTTGTTATTTAATGATTTTTAATATTTTTAATTTGTCATTTCTTTTTCCTAAAATAGAAATGGGGACCTTTATATGAGACTTCTAAAAAGAAAAGTGAAAACCTTTCTATGGGACAGAGGGAGTAATCAGGTTTAATTTACCAGACCTATAGCCCCAGATGTCAGGAATACGAATCAGGATGACTTAACTAACTGGTAGTTACTCCACAATACAAATTCTAATACTAAAAGGAATTATGCATTATTAATTTGACACCTCAAGTCCCACATGCATATACCGAGTACGTATATTGTACACCCGATTGTATGGTGCTCACCGTACAACCCCGAATATTTTATCTTATAATTAAAGAGTATAACACTTAAAAGAAATGAGTATTGGTATCAAATCATTGTTTTGATAGCAAAATTGAATATTAGAAGTGTACAATTGACTATTATGATCTACATGTGATATATATATGCTACAAATCAACTTATTCGTTTAAGCATATTATCATTGTTTTATCATCAAATATTTATTATGCTAATTTTATAATTTAATACCAATACTCATTTCATTAAACTAAATGCTCATTAAGTATAAACTAAAATACCTGGTTGTACAGTGTGCATGGTGCAGGCGGATGGCGTACCATATATTTTACGGACCAACAATAAAGTTATACATGACCAGCCCTCCTCATTGTGTCTCTTTTTTTAAAGGAATTTTGTTCATAGTAGTGAAATTGTGGAAAGGAGGGCTTGAAACCTGATCTCGTTACCAAGGAGATCGAATAAACCGCAATATATCGCAAATTATACCGTGATACCTATATACCATGCACATGCTGTAACGGTACCAAATACCATATCATTTTTCTTTTCAGTTGAGAGCACTATGAATGTTTTCTTTCCCCCCCCTCAAACCATCCACTACTCGAGGTATGTTATTTCTCTTTCTTTAATTTTTTTTTATCATTTTCTTCAATTCTTCTACTCTCCATCAAAATACTAAAAAATTATCTTTATTTTTAACTATTTAAATTACAAATGAATTAAGTCTTTTTCTTTACCAATTTATTACAAAATTTTATTGATCCATATAAAACAAGTATATTTCATTAATAATCACACACTACTTTTTTACTTTTTTTCTTCAACAAAAATTACTACCAAATTTATTTTTTGTGTAAATATTTGTTTACATTTATACACTTTTTTTGTAAAATATTTTTCATATTCATACACTTTTTTATAATATGTTTCTTATCTCTTTTCAAAAAGTAATAATATATATCTTATCTCTTTTATATATTTTTTAGTATTTTAAGACATTAAATTTGTTTATTTCGGTTTAAATTTAATAAAATATGAGATTACATTTTTGGTATATGCGAGTTATGTTTATAGACAATTTATGGAGTTACATTTGATAATATATAGAGAAAATGTGCAAATATACCCCTATAGTATGGGTGTGAGAACAAATACTCTTGTTCTATTTTTTGGCAAAAATATACCCCTCAACTATATGTGGAAGTGCATATATATACTCCTTAACTTTTGAAAGGTGCAAAAATACCCCCTCATGTTCTTATAAAGGAGAAAGTTTTCCCTTATTGACTTTAAATTGATAAAATAAATTTTAAAAAACACAAAAATAAATTATAAATTCAAAATTAAAAAATAAAATTCTTTAAAAATATTATTTCAAAACTTTATATTTAAGATTCTTTCAAAAAATTGTTGACGTATATCACAATTTAATATTGTTTGTACTTGTGTCCAATTCTTTCTTTTATTGTTTGTATATCACAATTTAATATTGTTAGTATAAAATATTATTTCAAAACTTTATATTTAAGATTCTTTCGAAAAATTGTTGACGTATGTGCTGCAATATAATGTAAAAATATATTGATTTTATGCATTCTTTGCACTATAAAGTTTTTACTATTATTGAGTTGACGTAGGAAAAGTATGGTTATAGGGTTTCCTACAAACGAACATGGTTGGGCAAGAAAAAGACCATGGTTTATGGCATGCATTCAGGTGTTTGTCACCAAAAGAGAATTATGTGTCATTTCTGATCGACATCCAGGTATTATAAATGCAGTGAATGAGGTGGGGAGTGGTTGGGAGGAGCCCTTTGCGCACCACATGTAGGCTATGTATTCGCCATCTTGCATCAAATGTGTACACCCATTTTAAAGACATTCACATGAAAAATTTGTTTGTTTGGACTGCACGACAACTTCAGGAAAAAAATTGATTGTGGGTTCAACAGGATAGACGAAATGCGGGTGGAGGCACGTCAATTTCCGGATACGGTACCAAAACTTCTAATATGGCTGAGATTTTCAACAGTGTGACAAAAAATGCACAATACTTGTTAATGAAAAGGTTAGCGACACGGGGGGGAGGGGGGGGGGGGGGGGTAAATTGTGTGTGTGTGGAACCGTGACAGTTTTTCACCAAGTTCTAGTGTGGGGTATAGGATATTGCGAGAATATAAAGTGCACAAGGATTTAACGAGGAAAAATCCCTTGGCTCTAATGGATTAAAAAACTTCGATCTCCTTCGGAGGAATTTTAACAACTTCACTATAAAGCCTTTTGTGCTTACAAGATATACTCTCCTAGTCTACCCTTGAGCCACCCCAACTCTATCCTCTCTAGGAAGAGTTATGCTTCTCTACCTTGTGGGTAGAGAGCCTCTTAACCTTACAACAAAGCTCTCACTCACACAAACCAACCCAAGGTGACTACACTTAGCCAAAACCTCAAAACCCAATTACAATATGAAGAAGGGAAAAAGAAACTCTATCTAGAACTCTTGTTCAGCAGGTTCGGGTGCCTTGGACTTGTTAATTCTTTCGTGTATGTCTCTCAATATTAGCTCGGTCAAACACACCCTTCTTTTTCTTGATCTCGACATATATAAACTATTTTGAGGCAGTCCGGTGTGGCTTCCTTCCTTGAATGATTGAGCTTCCAAACTTGGAACTTGCCTTGTTATAATTTGAAAAATCTTCCTTCAATATTGACCCTCTATATTCGAACTCAATGTATAAGGCAATCAAATTAATATTCACAAGATATTATACTATCGTATGGAAGGAAGAAATTTATTTACTTATCATATATATTCATGAAACGGATCATATATGGGTTATATTTCAAACAAGGTTGACTTATTCAAAACCGAGTAGCAAGGAAGTAAATTATTCACTTAACAATTATAGATATGCTACAGTTAATTTCCAAATATCATGTGATAATATAATAGCACATGGGGATCGATCCTTTCCATAACTGATAAAGCTATATAGGCGCAACTCATTAAAATGTGAATCTAATTATGTGTGGAAAGGGATTCAAATTGTGCCACATGTATTTAGAACATGCATGATTATTTTAACTAAGATCATGACATCTAGGTGACAAATCAACCCCATCATAGTATTATCATGCAAGCACATATTAATTAATTTATTCATTATATATGTACGTCAACTATAGAACAGAACTAAGCTTAGTTCTGACTACCTGAGAGTAGTTCTCTCCAATGTTCCACCTGCATGGTAGTCATCAGAGGGTAGTTTCACCCTTTGTTCCTGCATGGTTAGTCATCAACAAAACTAAATACTCAACACTTATCCATCTTTCACATCTTTGGTTCAGGTTTCCTTTTACCGCGTCAATGCATATTTTGTGGACAAACGTGAATGTAGCAAAAGAAGAGTGACAGAAGTCCACGAGTACTCGTCACACATAACAGATATCATTGAGAAGAATAAGGAGACGACAAAACACCACACTATCACTACATTTGATATAAGCCGAGGGCTATACCAAGTGAAAATGGGATGTGGCGGCCGAATGTTGGGAAATGGTGAGAAAAAGCAAATAGTTAATTTGCAGAGGCATAATTGTACTTGTAAGAAGGTGGAAATATATAAGATTATGTGCTCACATGTATTAGTTGTGTGTAAACAACATAGTTTTTCTTACCATACTTTTGTGGATCCTTTTTTCGCATCTTTCCAATACGCCGCTTCATATCAAGATTTTTTAAACCCATTTCTGACCGGTCTTATTGGCCGAATTACACTGGAGCATGAATTGTGCCCGATCCATCCATGCTTTGTGCAAAGGGATGACCTAAGTCCACACGAATTAAAAATGAGATGGATGAAGGTGGAAGAGAAACCGTAAGATGTGAAATTTGTAAACAAACTGGCCATAATAGGGCCACATGTGCGAAGAGATCTTAAGGAAAAGGTGGGGGGTTCACTGGGTAAGGTTTTAACTATTAAAATCCACAAGTTCTACTAATATGATTAAAAAATGAGTAATTTATGTAAATTTATTAATTAATTAATGACTAACAAATGTTTTCTTGTATTGTAGGCACTATGGATGTCACGCCCCGGACCTTCCCGGACACGTCAACAACCCGCCGTACAGTACGAATAGTCAACCGCAGTCCAACTCATCCATACTATACAAAGCGTCTTGAATACCATTCACAATAGTACATCCATAAACGATCATAATGTAAATCATTTAATTAAGCAGCGGAAATATTAATACAAGCATTCGAGCCACACGTGGCAAACACGGGCGTGCAAGCCCTAAATAATTATTCGGAAAATAGTATCCATGAGCATTAATTTGAATGTTTTAAAATAGGAATGGAGGAAGCACGAACCACGTCTCCTCTCCGATAATCCGCCCGAAACAACGGTGATGGTAGCAACCTTCAAGTTCTACCTGAAACTGTGAGGTGGCCTCCCCCGTGAAGGGGAGGTCAGTACTTGGAAGCATTTGACAAGTACAATGACAACTATACTAAGTATAATCAACGTTTCAATTTCCAAGACCCTCAAATAGAATGATATAATATTATAGGTCATAACCCTTGGTTACCCTCTTTGAAAATATACTTATTTTATATATAAAGTCAAGTAGTCGCCCGAAGGCCCATGTTTACTTTGAAAACATTTAACCCTTTCCCCGTGACTTCAAGCCACACCCATCTATATTAGTTTACCATGCTAGAGGCTTCCTCTAGTCATGTTTTGTCGTACTAGAGGCTTACTCTAGTCACTCCACTTGGTGTTAGAGGCTTCCTCTAATCACCTTACATACGTTGTGCTGGAGGCTTCCTCCAGTCACATTATGTTACGCTAGAGGCTTCCTCTAGTCGTCCTACATGAATGCTGGAGGCTTCCTCCAGTCATTCTTCATCGTGCTAGAGGCTTCCTCTAGTCACGATACTAGTTCACTAAGCAAGTTCTATGCCTAGAGTTCCTCTATTATGAGTAGCCTTTGAGGCCTACTCCTACGGTAACTTAGCGTTTACCCATTTCTACCTTAAGACATCTCATAAGACTACTTAAGGTGTACCTCTCTCACAATCCAAGCCCTTAGGATTTGTTCTATCACTTTTCATACTAGCATTTCCGACTAGTAAAATCAATACTAATCCATTTGTCTTTAAGCCACCAAGCTCTTTAATTCATAGTTATAAGGCTCATTCCCATGAATTTCCCAATCTATATATGATTTAATCTCAATATCAAAAATATCACTTTTATCCATTCAGGATTTCTATACATGAAGTAAAAGTATATTTCATCACAAAAATTCATGATTTATACATTCATCATATCATCATTCTTACAATGCATAACTAGACACCATTTACTCATAAATTTGTATATTATGCATCTTCTATTAATAAACAACAATATTTTCATTAGGCATTATTAATCATTAATAATCCATGAAAATCACATTTAATTATCTTAGGTAATCTTATGAAATTAACCCAAGGATTATAAGCAATATAGTCAGTCATCCTCACCTTAAGTGAGCTTGAACGCGTTCTACGCTTCCCGGTTGAACTTGGCTAATTCCGGCGAACTTTGACCAACTCCGGCGGACTTTGACCAACTCCGGCGAAACTCCGGCGTAGCTCAAAAATACTTTAATCAAGCCCCTAACAAGGTTTTAACATCATAAAACCTTAATCAATACGAATAACCTCTAAAAGGTTATTTTCCGGTGAACCGGTCGGTTTGGCTTCTAAGTCCGTTCTTGGACATAGAACCACTTCCCAAGCCATTATTCCACACTTAAATCATGTAGAACCATCCTAATGGTTCTTCATATGATATATATCTCATATGGTAGAAGAAAATTTAAGAAAAAGTTATGATAAGGTTATTACCTTGATTTTCACACTTTTTAGCACCTTAATTCCTTTTCTTGAGATTCTTCCTTGTTGAGCTCCCTTCAACAATGGAGAAACAAGGCTGGGGAGTTCCTGGGTTTTTTTCTGGGTGTGGGTTGGACGAGAGTGAGGAAGGAAGAGGGAAGAGTTGTTCTTTTGTCTTGTTAATCAAATGAGTGTGGATGGGGTCCACCTCATTTATGTTGATGCCAATTCCCTCATTTCATAATCCCCTCCCCATGTTCCCCCCATCTTACCAGCCGGCCAACACTCTATTTGAGTGGCCAAATTCGTGGGTTGGCCCCCACCCATGTGGGAGGTCAACCCTTTTTGTCCAGAAGTGTACAATCGGTCTCGAAAGTTGTATTTTTCGGACTGTTTTAAATATAGTTTATTTTATCGGGTCAAATAAAATATATTATGTGTCCTCCATCATTATGACCCTTATAATGAATATTCATCCCCCAACATTAATTGATAAGTCCCCGAAATTCAGTTTCGGGCTTCTATTGGTTAAATTGCCAATACCGGTATTTGGGCCTCTTTTGACCAATCGGTCAACTCTGGACCTTTCCATGGTTCAAATGAGTTATCCACCACCATATAAATAGTATCTAGACCAAGATGAATAATTTATGTGGTCCCGGGGATATCGAGCGGTCCCCGCTCCCGGTGTGGGCCCCACGTGCGAATTTACTATTCACGCAAAATAATTAATAAAAATCCATAACATTGTAAACTCGTTAACCATTCCACAAGGTTAAATACAATATTATTCACTTAAAAGTAAATACATTTGGGGACGGTGTTACAATGGAGGTGTCAGTGGATCCAGGGTTGATTGATCGTTCTGTCCTCAACTCCTCACATTGCAGGCCACACATAGGACTGAGGGCGTGTAACGTGGCCTCGATGTGCAGGTTGATAGGTGTCGAGAGCACCTCCGGAGTATGTTCCGCGTGCGGGTGGACGATAGAGTTTTAGAATATGTTAGAGTAGCGTTTTTGTGTGTGTTCATAGATTGACGACGACTGTTCCACACATTTCACCTTCTAGTTGGTGAGGTGACAGTGACCTTGGGGGATGTGGTTGTACTGACTGGCTTACAGGTCCATGGGAGAGCAGTTGCAGGTAGTGCATGTCAACCATGGATTGAGGATGTGGAGCGATTGTTGAGTGTTCGCCCCCTTCCGATCCCTGGACAAACATTCATGGGTCATCTTTGAAGATGTCATGGCTGAGGGATTATTTCGATGTGCTTCCTCCGGATGCAAATGATGTGAAGATTCAGCAACATGCACACACATACATTTTGATGCTGATGGGAGCTTCCACTTTTGCTGACAAAAGTGGAAATAAGGTTCAGGTGTTGTATTTGCCGATTTAGAGAGTTTTGATGTCGTTTGACGGCACTAAAGTCGTGTGTGCCTCAAAATAAATTCAATACTATTAGTAACACGTAGTATAGTGAAGTAGAGTTCGTATCTACAGTGAAAGAAATAATTTTCTTTTATGGAACTAGTAATCAAAAGGGGTTTTTGGGATTGTTTAATTTTAATTAATTAAACAATCAGATGAACGACTTATACGATTTTAATTAATGAGATAAAAGACTTGGTTTTGCTACTTTCCACTTGTTGATATGTTTGTTGATCCCGGTTATATCTATAGTTTATTCCCTCTCGAATACTCAATTGAGGAGTATCTCCAATTCATCATCGAGGGTAGTTATTAATAACGACCGTTCATTAATAACCCTTACTATTAGCCAAACATAGAACACCGTCATATACCGACTTGATAGTATATTTAATCTCTTAACTTCTTGATGAAATCAATCGAGATTGATAACCTCAACACAACGAGAGAGAAACCCTAGCGGCCGTCTCCCCTCTTCGTAAGGGTTGAGATTTTACGAAGATTTTACGAAGATTTTTCTATCAATATGGGGTTGGAGCGGAAGATTTTACTGATTTTAAGTGTTCTAACGATGGAGATTGCAACTACGTCGGAGGAGATAACGTTGGAAGATGAACGAGGTGCGGCTGGGAGATTGTATCGAGGTGGGATCATGAAGCCTTGGTTGGCCATTACGACGGCTGGGATATTGTAAGAGCTCGTTCTCCTCCGGAACCACCTCCATACAAGGCAGAGCTTCGTGGAAAGATTTTATTCCAGTATTATTTTCTCTTTAGTAGCACTTGTTTGTGTTTTAGTCTGAGTAGATTTGTTTTAAATGTTTGGATTTTTGGAGTTCTTTTGATAGGCAGGGTTTCGGTTCTGATTGTTTTAGGCCTACATTTATCTTGTATGTGTTCTCGATTTTTAATATAACAGCCGCTCTTTTATGATAAAAAAACCTCAACACAACGGTTTCGGTTTAACCAACACAATTAATCCCTCTTAAGGTTATTAACCACGACCTTGCATTAATAACTTGAAGTTACTTGTGAAACCATCACTGATTAACCATCGGTTCATTGATCGTTTGTAGTAGTAACTAATATCAAGATGTTAACTAATTGTCATTTACCAACACTCCCCAACATCAATATAGAAATAAAATTAAGGGAAGAATTAATATTCAAGGGAAGAAGTAAGAAAATAACTCACAACTTTAACATTCAACAAGCTTCAAGAGCAAAACCAAGAAATGGAAGTTTAGCTCATCATTTCGAGGCTAAACAATGCTAGAAAAATATAAGTTGAATTGAGTTTAAGTATATGGAAGAAGGGATGATTAATATGAAGGAAAAGGGTGTTATTTATAGGTGTTTGAAGGTGCTGCGCCACATACCCGACCGGGTATTTATCAAATCATATCTTTTTCGCACGTCTTTGTGTTCTTCAGGACGTCTTTTTGCTCGAAGTCACTTCTTACCTGACCGGGTAAATGGAATACCCGACTGGGTATTTGATATAACTTCCCAGAAGCTTCGTTTTCATCTCATACCCGACCGGGTAAATGCCATAGCCGGCCGGGTTTTTCACTAAAATCAGGATTTCACATCCTTTTTGCCTTCCAAGCTTTCATATTCTCAAATCCAACTAACTACTTCTTATAACAAACAATTAAATACTAGAAATACAATTAAAATCAAATGCAGACTAACGATTACAAACTTGCACAATAATAGTAAATAAACATCACAAACAATAATAAAAATCTATACTTATGCACTAACAACTAGTGCCTATCACTGTTGCATACTTCTGTTGGGGTAGTGCATAGTGCCACTCTAGCTTATCGATATAGGCAGTTGTGTTAAGGTTGTCAGAGTAGGAGCACACAAATTGGTTATTTTTGTTATTACAGATTAGATCGTGGAAGTACATTCACATTGGCCGCCTATTATAGTACAATACCATGGGCTAGATGGACACCCACGTCATGACCGGCATCCACGACTCCTTGGACCACATCATCGACGAGGCGAGAACCCTCTGGGATGTAGGTATGTTTTAGAAGACTATCTTTATTTTATTGTATGTTCTGAATATTTACATTAAATATATTTATGTTAATATATATTACATGATTGGTTATATGACTATTTGCTGATCTTTTTCGCACATCATCGGCTGCAGAGCTCGGCTATTATAGGAATGCATTTGATCGCATGTCTGATGATCATGTTTGGTGTACATAATATAACATTAACAATCAAATGAATAACATTAACTATTTTTTTTCTTTATAAAACAGATTACATGGATGCCATATACAACCCAGGTGTTAAAGGAGTTTCCCCTGACAGGATGAGAGCATTATGACGTATGGCGAGCACGTGTGCCATTGATATGTTTTGACATTGTTGAGTTTCATTTGCCTGATTGTGTACTGAAATCAGTTTGGCTATAAGCAGACCATTCCAGCAGCTATGGACACATGTGTGGATCTTCATAAGATGGATATGCGTGAGAAGCTTACAGAGGATTAGCCGCTCAGACATGTCCGATATGTCAGTATATGGGAGAGGCGAACGGAGCTTGTTGTCACTGGGACGCCGACATTACAACCATCAGTTTCTTTAGAGTACATGAGATGGCTGGTATTACACCATCACATGGTTGTTTGTCTCTCCTTCTTTCAGGCTACCTACTGACATTACCAGCCTAGTTCCATGACTTTGCACTTGACTGTAAGTGTGCTACTAACTACTAAAGTAATTCATGTTCTTTATTGAACATTTTTAATTTGAAAATAATTATAATTCATGTTGCACATTTTAGACACAGGCTATGCAGCATATACATGAGCGAGTAACTGGAACAATGAGTGAGTCGCATGACATGGACACGTACGGTCAGGTTTTAACGGGCAATGCTTCATTGTGTTCGAATGTGTTGGAGCGAGTGGACTATGGGAATCTTTTACATATGACCTCCTCTCAGGATTCTATGACATTTACATCCACAGCAGCATCAGCTTCTACATCCCAGAGTTGTCGTGACAGAGTTCTTCTTCGGCCACGTTCTTCGCCCACAACAACATCTCCATGACCAAGACGATCAAGAAGAGCATGAAAACTTGTAGTATGTCTTCATTACATCATATGTGATGAACATTATTGGACTTATTCATGTACCCCGAATGTTGTAGAAGTTTTTTCAGCCTGTGAAACGCAGTACTTTTTCATGTATTTCCGCCTGCAAACTATTGTATATTATGTTATTAGTTACTTAATCATTTGTTTATGATGTGTTAAGTTATGCATATTGGATGTTTGTACTCTGTTTCTATGTTGTGTTTGTGACCAGGTGCATTGCCATGTTTCTGTCAAATTACATTCTTTTTTTATTTGTTAATTGATGCTTCTGGTTTTGCAGGTACATAGGCAAAGTCGCGCAACGGTTTGAATACTTATAAGTCGCCATCCCGGTTGGCGACTTATAAGTCGTCAAACCATTTGACGACTTTGCCCAACCCGGGTTAAACCCAACATTATATCTGTAAATACTTCTAACCCATCATCATTTTGGTAAATAGTTTTTTAATTCGCATTATTTCGGAAAAAAACTCTATTTTGTATGATGATAAATAGTCCAAGATTACAAAATTGTGAATTTAATTTTATTAAGGTTAAACAAAATCAAAGATTGTTATTTCAAAAGCTGTAACAATGTATTCAAATTTTCGCAACAAGACTAAAATTAATATTTATGAATTTGATATGCTTCATTTACAACTATGTTTTAAAAACGACCCGACCCGGCCGGGTCGACCCGGAACCCGGCGACCCAGAAAAAAACCCGATTTGGTTTACTCTGAACCTGGCAATGGTAAAAAACCGGAAAAACCCGGCTGACCCGGGAAAACTCGGTCCGGACCCGGACCCAAGAAACCCGAAAAAACCCGGGAAAAACCCGGTTTTGGGTGTTTGTTAAAAGTATTTTTTAATTTTAATGCATTTTTAAACCAATAAAATTGCAAATTCAATACCCTAAAAAGAAAAGCTATGTAATATATTTATATATTTATTTAAGAATGAAAATCATGCCAAATTATAATGTAAATGTACAATACAAATAAAAATATTATTACATATTTTTATAAGATAAAAATTGTACTTTGAAATATTATGAGTGTATTAAATGCTTAATAAGTAGTATTGTTAGTTCATTATTATGAATAATGACAACTTTTTAATATAATTCTGTATATAATTATATGTTTATTATTTCTATTATTATTATTATTATTATTATTATTATATAGACGTGATGGGATATTGGGCTTCGGCCCAATAACAAGCCCAAAATAGCTAAGGGCCTAGAGAAAAGAACAAGCCCAACGGGAACCCAGGCCAGATTTATGGGGTCCCGAACGGGAACTGGACCACCGAACTGGCACCATTCGGTATGTTCCGAACGGCCCAATTATCCTACTTGGAGCAAATAATCAACATCAGCTCTCTCCATCAGTATGTGGAGTCTATAGCCCGGTCGGGGAGTCCGCAAGTGGCAAGCTGCATTAAATGCTAAAGTATGGCAGGAGCAAGTGGGAGCATGGTTGCTCAAGTGGCAAAGGCAATAGCCAAACGGGTTCGGCCACGTCATCACCCCACTTACTCCCTTTCTAGTATAAATACACGCATTAACTACATTGTAAAGGGTTAACATTTTGATACTTAGAGGCTTAGATAGAATTATCACTTT
This sequence comes from Cuscuta epithymum, assembly GCA_945859915.1. NCBI lineage: Eukaryota > Viridiplantae > Streptophyta > Magnoliopsida > Solanales > Convolvulaceae > Cuscuta > Cuscuta epithymum. The sequence goes on from CAMAPF010000024.1 coordinate 2,961,317, forward strand.
AGTTCTTGTATTAACTACTGCTCCGAAGTGTCGTTCGGGATGTTCTAGTGTAATCAACGAATTACTTAATACAAGCCGGCTTTTGAGTGCAATCTCTTGTTAAGTCTTTTATATTTTATACCCTTTGATACCAAACCCTTCATCCTCTAATATTCAAAGCGTGTGTTGGACTTTCGGATCTGCGGGACTAAACCTCAACAAGACGTGTAATCGTTGACCGGTTTTTGCGGAATTGACCGGGTTGACCAACCGGATCTGAGTTGACCCGTGACCCAGTCATGTGGCCGGGTCGCTCCCCGGTCCGGTTTTTTAAACATAGATTTACAACGGAAAAATAATAATTTTTCAATTTAAAATTAAAGGGGTAATATTTTAACTAATATAAATCATTATTTTTTAATTTTCAATTTCTAATTTATTTTGGTGTTTTTTAAATTTATTTTATCAATTTAAAGTCAATAAGGGTAAATTTGTAGTAGTGCGACCAAGATAAGCTGAAGGTAACATTGATCTCACAGTGTTTTGGTACGAGTATGACCCAATTAGATTGTTCTTAGTTTTGTTGTGCTTGTTCTATCTTATGGCAGCTCTTTCCCAGGCCCCGGTGATCCGGTATGTTTTGTCTCTCTCGATGTGAGAAGTTGCATTGTTGTTTTGGTCAGCTTGCCCAGTCTGGGATTTTTGTCTACCTTCTTATGGGCTGCGTAGAGAATGGAAGAAACATAAAAAATGTTTTTGTCTCAACCTGTTTCTATGTCTTTTCAGAATGAAGTAAGAAGAAGAATCTAGTCTTCACCCTTATTGCAACATCTCATCCTTTTCCGGAACCACTTTTGTGCCAGGAAGAGTATTGTGGAAAGACTTTATTCCAACATTATTTCTTCTTTAGTAGACTTGTTTTTATTTTCGTTCGAGTAGGTTTGATTTGGATATTTGGATTTTTGAAATACTTTTTATAGGTAGTGTTTCGGTTCCCGACGGCACTAAAGTCGTGTGTGTCTCAGAATTAATCAATACTAACACTTTTTTTTCCTTCTATTTTTTGTTTTTTTCTTACTCCAGGAGGGCGTCTGGGGGAGGGGGCTAGGGGAGCCTGGAGTAATCTAGGCTGAAACTCACTCCATTGAGTTTCGAACCCGAGATCTCCTATAAGGGAGAGTAAGTCGGCGACCAACTGGGTTGGACCGCTTCCTTTAATCAATACTAACACGTATACGTAGTATAGTGAAGTACAGTTCGTATCCACAGGGAAATAAATACTTCTCTTCTATAAAATTGTAACCAAAGGGGTTTTTAAGATTGTTTGAACTTAAGAATAATTAAACACTAAGATGAACAACTTGTGTCATTTAAATTAATGAGATAAAAGATTTGACTTTGCTACTTTCCACTTATTGAAATGTTTGTTGCTCTCGGTTATATATTTAACTTGTCCCCTCTTGAATACTCAATCGTTATATATCTTCAATTCATCGAGGGTAGTTATTATTTATTAATAATGAGACCGCTCATTAACAACGCTTACTATTAGCTAAGTGTGGAACATCGTCATATAACGACTTGATAGTAGCATTTATATGTTAACTCCTTGATGAAATTAATTGAGATTGATAAGGTCAACATAACAATTTTCGTTTAACTAACTCATTAAGCCCTCTTAAGATTATTAACCATGAGACCATGTATTAATAACTCGAAGTTACTTGTGAAATCATCAATCATTAACCATCAGTTCATTAGTCGTTTTTGGTAGTAATTAATGTCTCACTTTGTAGCACTACCCAACATTAATATAGAGATAGAATAAATGAAAAATTAATATTCAAAGGAAGAAGTTAAGAAAATAATTCACAACTTTAACATTCAACAAGTTTTAAGAGCAGAACCTAGAAGAAAGAGTTTAGCTCCTCATTTGGAGCTAAACTCTTTCTAAACCGATCTTAAGTATATGGAAAAAGGGATATAAAAATGGGAAGGAAATGGGGTGTAATTATAGGTGTTTTGGTGAGGTTGGATCGGATACCCGACTGAGTATAGAGGATAACTGACCGGGTATCCTGAGCAGTAGCTACGAAAGTGCTAAAATCTAGTCATACCCGACCGGATATGTCAATATACCCGATTTGGTATATGACCAAATCTGGTTTTCCTACGTTCACTTGCTTTATTTGATATTTTATATCTCCGGGACAAATCACACCCGACCGGATATTGATTATACATGATCGTTTGTGACATCAAATCACATTTTTCGCATGATTTCTTGTTCCTTTGCACCTTCCTTTGATCTTGTAAGATTCTTTAATTTCCATGAACTTTTGTTGGTTCTTGATTGATTCTTGCTTAGGATCATTCTAAAGGTACTAAATTACAACAAACTAGAAAAATAAAATGATTGCATCATAAATGTGCAATTACTGCAACAACACACTGTAAAAAATAATCAGAAGTAATAATTTACACATTGAAAAACAGACACAATCAGTTTCGATCGTTTTATGCTTAAAATTGCTCATTTCGTGTCTAGTCAATCAGGTTGTTTTGTATGAGGTGACTGATTCTATGTCTATTGTCAGACTGATTCTCCGGAGACTCGTGACACTATTGGATCTATTGCAACTGTTTGGAGGTTGTCTTGTATGCTTTCTTGATATTAATATAAAAGTCACTCTTTTATTTTCAAAAAGAAAAAAAGAACCTTAACCATTGCACATAATCTAATGAAGCCGCAAGCCAATAAACACACAAGAGATGTACAGCTGGAAGTAGGTGACCTGGTCTACCTCAAGATACAACCGTATAAACTAAGGTGTTTAGCCAAGTGAATCAGTGAAAATTTGAGCCCAAGATTTTATGGACATTTGACGTCTTGGAGAAGGTCAACTCAGTAGCTCACAAATCGAAGCTACCCAAAGGATGCTCACTATACCCTCTTTTTCGCATCTCTTTATTAAAGAAAACCTTGACTCCCAATACATCATGTCAGCCCCTTCTCAAATGCATATCTCAAGAATGGAGACTTCATGAGAAAAGGTCTTAAGAAGCAGAGATAGTCCTACACGAGATAGAGAAATTCAGATTCATTGACTTTGCTTGTATCATGTTCAATCGCTGGTGGTGGCTGCTCAACATCAATTTGATTTTGTTTTCAAAGATATTGCTTTTCGTAATCCTTGTAAAAAAACGATTAATCCTAGACCATTTCGCCCTTCACCAATAAATAAAGTAACTCTTTCCTTGTCAAAGATATGGATAAATCATCCAAACAAATTGACGTCATAGAGTATGAAAAAAGATGTATTCAACTTCAGCTAGGGATGTGTATATTCCGGTCCAGAACGGAAAACCTAATCGAAGCGGACAAGTGAGTCCAGACCAGACCTGTAAAGGTTGCATACCAGTCCGGTTTTCAGTCCAAGCTTTTTGAAGTTTCCAGTTCCGATCCAGCCCGATCCAAACCTTGAATATTTAGGCCCGAATTTATTGGACCATAATTAATTATTATTTTCAATTACAAACTAATTAGATTTAGTTTTATTTGAATAAGTGTTCAAGAAACAAGGTTTGTTGAATCCTATTTATACCGTCACAGAATGATACGGAGTAAAAAAAAAGTTGTTATTTTTAATTAAAAATCCAAATCCGTCCAATATTGATCCAAACAAACCTGGAATAATCTAATCCGGTCTAGTCCTGGACCAAAATTATATATATAGGTCTAATCTTCAATTCAATATTTTCGGGAATTCCAGTCCGTTCAATTTTGGACCAGTGCTTACCCCTACCTTCAACCTAGTACACGACCAATTACCAAAAAAGACTTGGGAATATAGTCCTTTAACCAAATTGCCTTTACCGAATCGAGAAAAATACTAGATATAATCCCTTCTATTTCAGATATGTGAAATGATTACAATCAACAATATTGGTTTGGAAAATTTTGTTTTCAACTGAAAATCCAAATTGAAAACAATGAAAATCCAAATCCAACATATGTCGGTAATTGAGGCTGATATCTGACCAGCCAACTAGGTTTTGTTGTTCTCTTCCGGTCACCTAATTCCGCTGATTCAAGACTCCCGCTACACCATTGTAGAGGATAGGCCTCAAGAAGACAAAAATCTGATCCATCATTTTCAGGAAATGATGGGGAGCAGTGAAATCTCGAGGCCTCTCATATTCACAAGATAGGCCTCGAGACATCTCCATCTTTTTCCCTCTTGATTCAGGCCTTAAGACACCACCATTGTCATGTTCACCAAATCTAGTTAAAATGCTTTCACACCTTTTGCACAAAAACTAGCTTACAAGTCAAAATAAGAAGCATAACAAACAAGTCCTAAACTATAAGGACTTTTTTTTCAGAATGAACTACAATAAACATCGGTCAAATAAAAATTGTGCTCAGCAACTCCCAGTAACATAAATCATAAAATTAAAATTTACTAATGTTGCATTTGAGTTTATTCGTTATCAGATAATTTCTTCCATGCATAATATAGCATTGTATGCAGAGCAAAGAAATTTATTGGTATAGTAACATGAACACAAGCACAGACACACAACACTGCTTACAGGGGGACATATTAACAATCCAAAGGCAAAGCATACATGCAGAACTTTGAAGCTTTAGATTGTGACACTGTTCGGAATGCCTTTGCCAGTGAGTCCGGGTTTACTTGAAGGGAAGAGCAAAGTGTATGGGATCTTTACAGGTCCTGTCCTATTCTTCAGTTTTCCCTCTGTGTTCAATTTTATTATGTGATCTCCGATGTCGTCAACCTTCTTTCCAAACCGTACAAATGCATCCAGTGCTTCCTTGTCCTTTGTCCACTCAGGGCACTCTCTTTGCCCCAGGTAAAGCTCATCAGGAGTGTGTCTTGACAGGAGTTCATTAAGGGACATGCTAAGCAATGCTTGATACTGAGGTGTGATTGTTTTTAGGAAAACCTTATCCGGATCAGCCTCAAGTTCTTCATAAGCAGCAGTTCCAGGCTCTGGCATGAACCTTTGGCTGATCAGAGGATGATTAGGGGGATAACCACCATAAGAGTATAGTCCATAGTTGATAGCAGCATGAAGAGCTGAGGCAATCCAGATAATAATAGTACACGAATCAATAAGCTGCTGGATTGTCTGCATTTTAGGCCACCATGGCTTTTCTTTCAGGTCACCATGTCCTTTCTCTCTGACTTCCTTCCACCAAGCCTGGAGTTCAGCATCTTTCTGAACCATGTTATCTGATTTGTAATATAAATTGCAGTATTCATCAACCCATGCCTTGATATATGACCATACTTCTAGCCCATCAACAGCATATGGGTAGTCTTCAATTAGCAGGCGAACACCATGTGGGGAGCATGAGTCCTCAACAGCAACACCCCTGTAACAGGATTGAGTAATTTAAAAAAAAAAACTTCTCTTTTAAAAATTGCTTCTGGGATTAAGATTTAAATACAGTAGGACAATAGTGAGACAAGAAGTTCTATATTCAAATCATGGCATACCTCTTAACAAGATCAGCTGGGAGTGCTTGATCAGTAAAAACCCAATCCTTGTAAACTACAGCACAAATTTCCATGGCATATTTGTCAAAGAAAGCTGCCTTCTCAAGAACTCCTCCAGCATTAAGCAGAACCTGACGAGCCAAAGCATTGGTAGCCATTGTGTCACGAAAATGTGGATGCAGAAGCTTATGTATTGGGTGAAGTGTACTCAATTGCCTATTTTTTGCTATCACAAATGGCTCTATAACGGCATGAGTGTTCAACCTGTGATAGACACTCACAAACAAAACCGCAGGAATGAGTAATAGATACAATAACAAAGTTTTCTATTTTTTCAGTACCAGAAAATATACATACCAGTGGCTGATCAGCTGATGAAAGCCCGCATCATTGACAGCGGCATAAGCCTTAGCCAACTGCCACAGCTCATAATCTACCCCATTTTCAGATGGTGTATATACTTTGCTATCGGTACCAAATTTATCTCCAAGTGGATGCGGCAAGCTTAGCTCAATTGCTACTGGCTTCAAAGTTCCATCTGTTTTCAAATAAAGCAGGGTTCTTGAGGCATATACCTTGTTCTTTGTTGCATTAATGTGCCTGAGGTATGGCATAAGTGTGTCATGGTAATTCACTATGAATAGCCGTTTATTCTTAATTGCCTGTAGAAAATAACATGACATTCTTTCATATATTTTTAAAAAAAAAAGTGGCAACCAAATGGTTCTAGAAGATACAAGTGCAAGCAACAAGACAAAGAAATTACCTCCTCTACTGAAAAACTGTCTAGGTTTTTCTGGATGTGCTCTTTGGTAATTTTACTGGTATGGTCTCCGTAAACCTTGAGGTCTAGTATGCTTTTTGGTGGGAACTCCTAGTTTATCAAAAAAAAAAAAAGTCAGATAACAAGAGGATCAATCTTTAACCTATGCCCACAAATTATTTGTTTCATTTTCATTTGGCAAGACTTTTAAATAGCTAAACATTGAGTGAAATGGATTTACTTGTAGCCCACTAATAATGACAGGGTGCATTCCAGCAAGCATTTGCCTTCCAAATTCTTCATCTGATCTCCAGGCGGTTTTATCCTCTATTGCAGCATTCAAAGATGAAGAACTAGAAATGTGTGTCATTAAGGAAGAAACAAAACTTTTTAAGGAAATCAAATGAAGCTTTTCAAATACCTAGGATAACCTGTGGGTTGGGGAATTTAAAGAGACTTTCTCCAGCACTACAGATTTCTTTCAGCATTTCAAAGGGAACGCTATTAGTGATGAATTGCTGCAAGGGCACTTGAGGCAATTTGATGCCTTCTTCATATAGGCTAAGTATATCTTGAAAACTGTCAAACTCATTTGGGGTCGAATCAAACAAAGACATGAATTCAGGGTGAAAGAACTGGGGCAGAATCATCAATGCATGGGCAAGAGAATATGCTACTTTCACTTCCCCGTGTTTCTCATCTCTTGGAACATATAGATCTAAGCTGCTAATGAGTGGAACTCTGCTCTCGCATTTAGGATCTGGCATTGATTACAAGGAAGTATTTTTTAAGAATGAGGCACTGAGAATGAATGCTCATGAACAAAATATGGAAACATTTTTTTAAAGCTACCTTACACACACACACACACACACAAATGTTACCCGTCTTTGTATGTGGTCTGCCTGTCCTTCCTCGTCGAGGATAGGGACTCTCCGAATTCCCTCCCAAGACTGGCCGGGCATATTCAGGACCTTTATCCGGCTCCCCAAGATCATTGTAGTAATCATAGTCATACACCCTATCCCATTCCTTAAGCTCACCAGTTCCAGATCCTCTCAAGTTCACTAATTCATTATCTCTGTATTGCTGCAATGCAGCAGGCGTTTGGCTAGGCAGATACGCCTACATGAATTAATAGATTGAGACAGTCAAGTAAAGATTCAAGTTAGTCAAATGTACAGAAATCATCAAACGCGTGTTTGAGCACAAATTGAAAATTCTTGAAGACAGTCAAAATTGAAACAAAGCACATTATGGAAACCCAACGAACGCAGATGCAATTCATACCTGGTTTGCGAAGAAGACGCGATCGTAATGGTACTTACTAGCTGGATAAACCCAGGAGAAGCATACAAAGTGGACTTGGCCATGACTGGGAACATCTTCGAGGGTTAGGGTTTTGAGGAAGAACTCATTGGGATGATTGTTCTTGATGATGAATGCTCCAGGAACTCCAAAATCTTCAGTCCACTCGAAGGTAACTTGGAATGCTGACTCGCCTTCAGCCAAGAGAACATTTTTGAGCACCCAATTCTCCAAGTATGCTGCCTGGCTGCGCTTTCCTATCGATGCATTTGCTGCAAATTCCAAATGAAAAAAAAAATTAGGAATATGAATAGTACAAAATATTGGGAGCTAGTCACTCTTTTTCGATTTATAAGCTTTTCAACCAACTTTCTAATTCGAGTTATCAACTTTTCAACCAATTTTCAAATGAAACACGTAAGTTCTGATTTCACGTGTTGAATTGTGTAATAATAATAATAATAAATAAGGTTAAAGTTACTTTTCAGTATTTTATTGTCCTTAAGAGCGTTTGATATGAAGTAAAATAATTATTTCGCATGCAAAAGGTGGGAATGTAAAAGATTTACACTGTTTAGCTCGATTACTTAATAAAAATTGAAAGACACTTTTTAAAACATTTCGCACTGTATCATGTGATTGTAAAGTATTTTAAGTGGAGGGTGGTAAAATACTTTGCATATTTTTTATAAATCACTGCAACGCCTTTACATCCAAATTAAAATAAAACACATATCTAACCAAACAATGTAATCTACTTAACATCCAAAGTGATTGTTTCTCTAAACTTTGCATGCATTCATTTCTCCTGTAAGGATTTAACACGTAAAGTACAATATGTTGTCCGCGATTTAAAAAGCACAAAAATTGATTATTTACTATTTGCTTGTATACATTAATAAATTGTACGAAGTAGGTGATTATTGTATCACATATATGAACAACAATTGAGAAACTCATAATGGGATGAAGAAGTCGTAGAGAAGGAAGAAAGTTTGTGCTCAAATTTGAAGGTAAAAAACTGCGTGCACACATAACTTGTATGGTTTTATGCACTGTTCAAAAAATCGGCCTAGGCGGACCGATTAATCGGCCTAGGCGGCCTAGTCGGCCCAAACCGTAGAGGCCTAGTCGGCCTAGTCGGCCAAAAAATCGGCCTAGTCGGCCAAAAAAATCGGCCTAGTCGGCCGCCTAGGCGCTAGGCGCCCCTCAACCGCCCGACTAGCGCCTAGCGAGTTTTAGAACAATGGTTTTATGTACACATTGTATTTGTAGATGGACAAATCGTTCAGCTGGTATACTATTGTATACACATGTAACTAGTGTATGTAGACAAAATGTATACTACGTACAATTTATGTGTACAACAACAATCATTCAAGTTGAGGACATACCCTAAAACGTCGGTGGCAAGACAAATTAGAAATGATTAATGAGAATTGTATATCACGCTAAAAGCTTGGAGAATAAGAAACAGAGTCAACTTTGTTCACCCTATTGAAGTGTCCCATGGTATTTCAATTCATTCTCTTCATGCAACTTTTATAACTTTTTTAAAATAAAGTCTCATCATTTTTATTTTAATGATCTTTCATATAATACTGATATTTCATATGTAAAATTAAATAAATGACTAAAAGTAAACATTTAGAAAAGTATATTTTTTCTATTTTTCTAAAAGTGCATGTTTTTATTGGAAATGTAATAAAAAGTTAATAAATTTGATACGTTTTGGTGAAAAAATTGGACCACAAATAAAAAAGGTTATAATAATTTTAAGAAAAAAAAAAGAATAAATGTCCAAAATGGCATGCTTGGAAGGGAGAGAGTGATGTTCGCCCTCCTTAGATCATTTGTGGTGCTAGTGTATTAAGAGTACAAAATGTTAAATTTGAAGGCGTGAAAGTGGAAAAGGGGATGAATGTGGTTAAATGGGGGGATTAACACTACTTGAAAGGGAGGAAAAAAAAGAAAAAACTGTCAAATAAATTCGCATACTATTCTGAAGTCAATTAAGTCCTCATACTTATCGATCAATCAATAAAGTCTATGAAATATTTTAAAATGCTCAGATTAGCTTTTTAACCGGTTAACGGTCAAATGTACAGACATGGCAGTCCATGTGGATTTTTTTTCCTTTTTCATTTTCTTTTGCTTTTTCCTTCTCTGACTTTCTTTCTTCTCCTCTCATGCTTCTTCTTCCCGGCTCTTGCATTCGTTTTTGCAATTTTTCTTTTTCTCTTTTTTTGTTTCTTTCATTTTCCCTTTCTTTCTTACTCTAATTCTTTCCACACAAGGCATCAACCTCCGCCGCCCATCCCTTCCTCATTCACCACTGTTGACCCACCGTCGCAAGCAATGCCAGTTAGGCTGCAGCTTGTCAACTCGCGGTCTCTTTGGACCAGTGTTTTAAATAATCGGCCGCTACGACTATCAAGGCTGCTATATAGCGCATGCCGTCGCAATAGGTACCGCTACCGCTACGGCTGACTATCAAGGTGTGATTTTCAAATCACAGAAAAATCCCGCTACGCCGCCCGCTACAGCCCACTACAAGCCGCTACCGGCACTTCCGACAGTACATCACGAACTGGTTGATGTGTAAATGTGTAAATGTTGTGTGCATGATATGAAATACATTAATGGTGATGCATGGAGTGAAATACATTAATAGTGATGCATAGAGTGAAACTCTAAATTGAATGTACATGTGTCCACATACATTATGGAACCAAATATTAATAAATATCTAAATTTTGATTATTAAAACCGAATTAATTATTAATAAGGATGATTTAACTTTAATATCGGTTGACGAAAAAATGTTGACTTAACAAAACAATTTGGAACGGAAGTGGTATTATTGTGGATTATGCAAGTTGCAATGCATGATCCACTTCTTAAAATTTGATTGTGAAAGGACAACAATTTTTCATATAAGTAATATATTTTCGGGACGGAAGAGTAATATTTGGAAATTTTTGTAATGTGTCATTTAAGTAACAATCTATTTAATTTAAAGATGTGTTAAGACTTGTTTAGTTTGAAGACATTTTTTATTGTGTGTGTAATAATTATTTAGTTTACCAATCGTTCTAATTATCATTCTCTTTTAATTGTCATATTGTTATTGGTTGATTAGTTTTTTTTATAAGTGTTCATCACCTAGCCGCCACCCACCGCCCATCGCCGATAGCCAAAGCATCACCTAGCCGCCACCCACCGCCCATCAACTACACTTCTCAACCTCCGTCAGCCGCTTCCCGTAGCCCCACAACCAAAGCTTACCTAGCTTCCTCCGCATGCCTCCCACCTTGCATGTACGGAAGAAAGGACGAAGCTTGGAAAAGAAAGAAATTGGGGCTATGAGAAACAAAGTCAGAAGAAAAGGACGAATAAAGAAACAAAAAGGTCGTTGTTGCAAACGGACGGAAGAAGAGAGTAATTTTAAGGAGCCACATGTGACTCTCTAAAATAATGTAGGGTGGGGATGGTGCCACAATAGCCCATGTGACTTCATAAGAGAGTCACATGTGGCTCCTTAAAATTTTTGCGGAAGAAGAAGCTAGCAGGAAAGAAAGGAGAGAAAGAAAAAACAGAGAGAAAAAGAAAAAGAAAAAAAGAGGGAGAAAAAATATTGCCAGATGTGCGTCCACATCAGCAACAACCGGAATATTTTATATCCAACCGGCTAAATAGCAAAATTGGGTGTTTTTAAGAGTTAGTGGGTTTAATTGATTAACCGATAAGTATAATGACTCAGTTGACTTTTTGGCAATAATACGTGGACCTATTTGACAGTTTTCTAAAAACAAAAGAGAAGAAGGGACTACGGAAGGCCTGGGGCACAAGTGGTGGTGCGGATGACATCATGCTGACATCATCCATGCATCATAAAACCCCATTTTTTTAAAACTCTTATGAATTTGTTGTCTAATTTTTTTCAAAAAATATATCAAAACTCATAAATTTTTATTATCTTTCGCAGGACACGAATATTACACACGGAGTATATGCAATGTAAAATCTGAAACTTTAACTGTTGAAATTTTCTTGGGCTAAAAAAACACGAAACACAAATTTTAAATTCGTGGAGACTCCATAAATAACAATATATTACATGAACTCATTTTTTATTTTAGATTAATGATTTTTTAATATCAAAAACAGTATTTTTTAAAATATTATTAATAAAAAACCAAAAAATAGTTAATGTTCTAATAATATGGTATGTGAAAAAATATGTTGAATGCATTTTATTGGATAACACCAACATTCGGGAATTGCTGACGATCCTATAGAGGTGAACAAAACTGCACTTAGACCATTTGTAGTGGTTATGACTTATGAGGCTAAAAAGTTAAAAATGGACTCCATCCATATGAAAATAATATTTAGACTCTTATTCCTTGCATCTCAGCACCGTCGATAAATACACTCAGAATATTTTCTCACATGTCAATTTATTAAAACATTAATTAAATTATTATAAGTAATATTTTCAATTTAATTTTTTCCCTAAATAATTATGAAATAAAAAATAAAAAATACATATTTCGATGTAAAAATAAATAAATTTCATTATTTTTTTTTTTACGTTTTTTGGGTTTATAAAAAAAGAACTTAGTCCAAGTAAAGTTTTATTATGGAATATTCAGTTATTTGTAGACGCTCCATGAATTAAAAATTTGTGTTTTAAATTTTTTTAAGCTCAAGAAAACTCTGATAGTTAAAACTTAAGATTTTTTTCCATTTTATATACTACCTCCGTCCCGGTGGACTTTGTCAAGTTCAAAGCAGATGAGAAATAAGAATAGTAAAAACTATGTGGTTGAGATTTGTGCAGAGGAGAGAGAAATGTGCAGAACCATAACTTAGTTACTTTAATAAGAAAGTAACAAAGTTTTTAGGGACAACCTAAAAGGGAAATTTGGCAAAGTACAATGAGACGGAGGGAGTATTACATATTGGTGTCATATGAAAGATAATAAAAATTCATAAATTTTGATTTATCTTTTGAAAAAATTGAAGAACAAATAAAAAAGTTATAAGAATTTTTAAAAATTTGGGATTATAATGATGCATGAATGACATCATCGTCACATCCACATAATGCATTCTTGGTGTTCCTTTCCCTGTTTCTTTTCTTTTTCTTTTTTGCACTCCTACCAACCATCCTCTATTTCTAACAACCTACATCCCCTTTTCCACTTGTAATACCCTATTTAGTCTACCATTATATCAAATTAGTTAATTAGGAGTCCAAAAAATCCATTTAACATTTTGGACTCCCGGCTTGTTTTTTAATTGGAATTGGGACCAGTTTTCATTTTATGGGGTGGGTGAAGGAGACTCCCCCGGCCTCACTTTTTGCCGTTTTTGGGACCAAAGTTGGTCCATCCGATGCTCATCTTTTCCTTGTTTATTTTACATTACTTTCATGTAGAAATTACGGGTGGACATAAATGTTGAATCGGTACTGAACCGGCTCGTAATGATACTGAATCGAATATCAAATGGTTAAGCAGTTCAATAAAGTTTATCTGGAATTGAAACTGTACTGTTTGAAATGGGTACATGACCGATTCTAGATTTTGAGAATAAAAAAATGCCAGACAGGACATTTCAAAATTAATACATGTGATATTTTATATTTTTTCAATCCCAATAAATATTTTGCTTAGACCAACAAATTTATAGCTCAAGTATGGCTACATTCGTCATTAAATTAGCTAAATGTGTATGTTTATATAAATTTTGTTATTCCTTTATTTTAGATAATTTAATTATATTATATTTTGGTATAGATTATACAATTCCAAAGTTTTAAAAATAATTAATGACTACTAACTTTCAGTAATGTAGTGTATATGACTATTTGTCGTATCATATTGTGTAGTTTTGCAACTAATTTAATATGATTTAAATCTTATCTTTCACGATACAACTATGAATTAGAACTAATATTCAACCTAGAACAAAGAAGAATGGTGATGGGATTTTCTATAATATTCAACAATTGGATGATGTTCTTTTTATATTTACACGTGAATGTATAAATGGTGTCTCATCACTTTGCTATATTTTTCATTAAATGTGTGGCACTATTTCAGTAGTTGAAATCTTAAAAACAAAAATGCAAGCCTCTTTAATGTGCACTCTCTTTTATTTTTCATCAACATTTCATGTGAATTGACCGGTACGATAGATTTACTTGTTGCAAGTTTTTTCCCAAAATTTTTAGCATTAGTTTTGCAATGTACTATCTCATTTAAAAGGAGCATGATACCAAATAGTTCTATCCTTAGAATCGTACCGTACCGAACCGCTAGAATCACTGCGGTACATTACGAGTTTTGCTAATTTCCTGGACCGCTAGTACAAACTACTTAAATTATAATAGGTGAGCATTTGTTTAAAATCTAAAAAAAGGTGGGGAAGAGGGTAGGGGAGGGGGAGGGGATAATGATATTTCAATTCTTCCGCCCCAAAAAATGTTGCCATTTTTTTTTGTCCCAAAAATTTAGTCATTTTTTCTTTTAATCAATTAATTTGGTTTCAATTATTTCTATCTTCCATGTATAAATCTCGATCACACAATTTTAATTTTATTATTTTTCGTGATTGTCAAACTTGACTAAGTTTTAAGAGATGGAGGGAGTAAAATATTAAATATAAAGAAAAAAGTGACCGAATCAGGACCAAACTTGCAGTTGAACCAGACCCATGAACCAAAAATAAGTCTCAATTCCGAATTTCACTCATTTTTTACCGACTACTTCACTACTCCAGAATCAGAAACAAAGTGAAATTGAACCATCAAACATGTCCTGATGTCCATGTAGGTGGACATTAAGAAAGGTCGCGTTACAACTCCCACACCCATGGAACCACCATAAATCGAACCATCAACCATGTCCTCATGTTTTGGGAATGTTCTCCATATAGAAGAAAACATGTATTTGAATTCCAAAAAATGATCGCTATATTGTATTGGTTGAATTTATTGTAGATGATCATTTTAGCTATTTTTAATATAATATTTTTCTTTATTATATTAATAAAATATATTTTAAATATAATTTTTTCATAAATCAGCAGAATCAGTCAATACAATCACTTCAACCAGAACTTCATAAACTTCAGCAGAATCAGTCTAGTGTTACAAACGGATTTTTATTTCACGAAAAAAACATATGGAGTAGCATCCATTTTTTGAAATAGATTTAATTATCAAAATAGGACTAAAAGTCATTCACTTTGCACAAATAGGACCAAAAAATAAACTATGTTTCCATAGGACTAATTATGTTTGTCTTGGACAAATATACCCTTATACCTATTGGAATGTTTTAATTCATAATAAAATAATAAAAAATAATAAAAATTCGTAAAATATACCAAAAAATTAATAAAAAATATTCTGAAAAATAATAAATTTAAAAAAAAAATTTAAAAAAAAATAAAAAATAAAAAAAATAAAAAAAAATTAAAAAAAAATCAAAAAAATATTTTTTTTGTCACCGCCGCCTATACCGCCCCAGCACCACCACCTCTAGTCATTTGGGGAAAAAATGCCAAATTTATTATGAATTCCATATTTTTGGCATAATTCAGAATGATTTAAGATGGAAGAAAAAAATGGTGGCATTCTCAAAGAGAAATATGCCATATTTTTGGCATTTTCCGAAAAAAGTGGAAGTTTGTAGGAAATATGACATTTTTTTAACGGTCGGAGGTGGTGGTGCAGGGAGGCGGTACCACCACCTCCTGTCACCGGGGTAAAAAAATGCCAAAAAAATTATGAATGCCACATTTTTGGCAAAAGTCAAAAGGATTCAAGTTGGCAGAATGAAAATGTTGGCATTCTCATAGAGAAATATGCCATTTTTGTGGAATTAAAAAAAAAAGTGGCATTTTTTACACCGATCGGAGGTGGTGGTTCAGGGAGGTAGTACAGGCGGTGGGAAACGTATCCATATTTTTTTTAATTTTTTTTATGGAGTTTTACTATTTTTTATTATTTTTTTTAAAAAAAAAATAAAAATTTTTTTTTCTTGTTTTTTATTTTATAAAAATTTTATTAATTTTTTTATTATTTTTCTACGAATTATTGAAATTTTTTCGAATTTATTATGAATTAAACATTTATTTATGACTTTTAACTATCTTTTACTAATATTTAAAGGAGGGGTAAGAATGGAAGGAAGAAATGAGTATGTTTCCAATAGGACCACTATGGTCCTATTCTGAAAAAAAAAACATAGCAAGTCCTATTTTGAGTTTTTGTCATAGTTTTAGTCCTATTTGAAGTAATTTCTATTTGAAATATGGCAATTTCTCAATAAGGGACCAAGGGGTACGGTAGATATGTGAAGTTAATTAACGAACGTACCATGATCCATCTGAGTGGTGCTGATGAGTTCAATGGAGACCTTCTCGCCTAGAAAATCACTCACATTATCAACAATGGAAGCAGAAACGTCATTCAAGCCCAAAACATTCTTCCGCTTTAACACCACCGTCCCCTTTAACTTCTTCATGCACGTCAGCGTATCAACCAATTGTTGTATTGACATTTTACTTAAATTTCAAGTAGTTGTTTCTCTCGATCTCTATTATGGTGTTGTGAGAATAAAGGAGCTACAGACTATTTTATAGAGGATTTGGTATAGCGGTTTTGTTTCATGATCACTACTTCACAATTTTTCTCATTAGACTATTCTTTTTCAAGTCAATAATATAATAACTCAAGTCAATAATCCTAAATTTTGATCAATAATATATACGGAGTACATATATACAGAAGTGTTTATAAAATGAGGATGTTTGAAAATATTCTTTACTAAAAATACTATCAAGTATAAATTTATAAGTTTTACATAATTACACTACGTGTTAGTTAAAAAGGTTGACCAGAAACGACGGGTTGATTATCTGGTAGTATATCAAATTTTGGATGGGGTCTGATTTTTGGTTTGACGGAAATAGATTTAAGATTTAAGGTTTGTTTGCAACAGCTTCTGTTTTAAAAAAGTGTTTTTTTAATGAAATGGGAAGAAGTAATTAATAAAAGTTGATAGTGTTTGAGAAAAAAGTGATTTTGAAAAGTAAAAGTTGGTAATGTTTGGTAAAATAAGTGTTTTTTGTGTAATAGAAAAAGTAAAAGCACTTTTGATACTAAAGCCGAGAAAAATAAAAGTTGATAGTATTTGGTAAAATAAGTATTTTTTAAGCCAAAAGCCGAAAAATATTTTTTTAAAGTATTTGCAAACCAACCCTTACATTCCCACAAACGACGGATTGATTATTATTTTATTACTATACAAAAAAGATTACGGACTTATATTAGAATTCCAAAAGGAACCTAAAATAAAGGGCTCTAAGTTCCATAATTTATTTTATTTGAACTTAGAGAAAAGCTCTAAATATGATTGAAATTATTAATAAGACCACCTTTATTTGAGATTTTAGTATTATAGAAGCAAAATTCACGGACAAAATGTACTTAATTCGTCTGTTACTAGAATTACTATGAATATAGTGATGGTCGCACAACATAAAATAGAACATATTCATAGTGAGTGAAAATTAATAACATAATCAGTTTTTATAAGAGATGACACTTTCATCTCCCTCTTTATTTTGTTTTATGTCCCAACTTTCAAATTTTCGCTTTTATTTTTCCAACTTACTTGTTTCATTCTCAGATACACTATTCGAATTTGTATTATTTGATGTGGTTTGAATAACAACCTAACCACATCAAATCGCGATTTAATTCAAGTTTTTAATATCTTTCATATTTATTGTTGGGGTTTTTCTTTGAACAACAATAAATAAGTATTTTTATAATTTTTTATATAAAAGTATTTTTTGTTGCTAGTATACCTAAAACCGCATCAAAAGTGTTATTTTTCAAATTTCAAATATTCTGTATTTTAAGTTCAGTTGTTCAATTGGGTAATCTTTTAAAACAACATATTTTTCTCGAGATCTATAAATCCCAGTGAGTTTTAAAAACTTATATATTTTGAGGAAGAAACTATGATACCTAAAAGTAAGATTAAAACGCCAAAAACATGAAAATAGATTTTCCTAATTTTACAAATAGAAATAGATTATTTATCCTATATTGTTGCAGAGGAATAATCCTATCAAGTCGGCCTGATAGGAACTGTTATTCGGTCCCCCTGCATTTGAGCCTTTGAGGTGCTTCTGGATGTAGATTTTTTTGATAAAATTTTGTTGTGAACATGTTTTTCATTAAGTGTAGATGATGTCCATCAAATTTCACTTTATAATTTAATTGTGAAATCAATTAAATAAATTGTTGAAAAACTTTGCGTCAAATTACATAAAAAAAAAAGGAGTGTTTTACGGAGTAATATTTAAAGGCGTAATCTTATCAAATTATATAAAAAATGGAGTGTTTTAATAATATTTAAAGGTGTAATCTTATTTGTACCACATCGATTGTAAAAAACACGTTAAAAATGGAATGTAACAAGTCATTGCTTGTAGGCTGTAGCCAACTACGACTATGTCCTTCCGTCCTTGCACCACATCGATTTTAGATTGGGACAGGGGCAAAACACCAACGTGCCGCTAATGGCCATTATCAGATTTATCATTTATGTGTCAACAAATTGTGTAATGAACATTTTAAGTTTTTAATTCTACCAAACCCATGTTAAATTCTAAATTTGACATGAAGGATATGGGGCTGACCGATTTAATCCTTGGGATTAAAATAATTAGAGTACCTGACGGTCTTACGCTAAGCCAATCTCATTACGTTGATAAAATTCTTACTAAATTTAATACGGATGATTATCAAGAGGCAAGGACGCCACTAGATAAAAACGTACACCTGACCAAAAATCGTGGAGAGTGTATTTCTCAAGTAGAATACGCTAGGATTATTGGCAGTTTAATGTATCTAATGAGTTGTACCAGGCTTGATATTGCTTTTGTGGTTAGTAAGCTAAGTAGATATACTAGCAACCCCGGTGATGAACACTGGAAGGCAATAGTAAGGGTTTTGAGGTACTTACGGAAAACTCAAAAACCTTGGACTGCACTATGGAAGGTATATATCCAGCTGTACTTGAAGGGTATAGCGACGCTAGTTGGATATCTGACATACAAAGTCCACAAGTGGATATGTTTTCACTTTGGGAGGTGCAACCGTGTCATGGAAATCCTCGAAACAAACGTTAATAGCTAGATCCACGATGGAATCTGAGCTAATAGCCTTGGATAAGTGCACTGAAGAGGCTGAATTGCTACGCCATTTTCTCGAGGATATTCCAAGTTGAGAGAAGCATGTCCCTCCAATATGCATACATTGCGATTGTCAAGCGGCAATTGGAAGGGCACAGAGCAATCTCTATAATGGTAAGTCTAGACACGTTCGTCGTAGACATAACACCATTAAACAACTCCACACAACGGGTGTTATCACTGTTGACTACGTTAAGTCAAAGGATAACATAGCGGATCCGCTAACCAAGGCATTGGATAGAGAATTGTTGGAGAAGTTGTCACGAGGAATGGGACTAAAGCCCGTGAATTGAAAAGTTCTATAGTGGATACCCAACCTAGTTGGTCCTAGGTTCAAAAGGGACAACAAAATTATAGAACGGAGGATGGTCACTGTGGGGGTCCCGGACTCCTATCCACTCCTCGTTGAAACAATGACTCCCACACGAGGTTAGCAAAAACGTTTTCTTTAATGATTCTAAAATGTTGATCTACTCGATAACATTGGAAGTGTATGCGGGATACTCGTGAAAGAATCACCTATGTGAGAGAGAAGAGGGCCGCTTCAAAGGAAAACTGTAAAGGCTCAGTTCTTTAGAAACTCTTGCAGAACCAGGACGGTGACCCATGTCCAAAACGGGCACACCCATGAGAACGGAACAAAGTTGGAAGGTTCTTGTGTAAAGATAAGTCAATGTTTACACGACGGCAGTATAGTTCAAGGACATCGAGTCTACCAGACAGCCAGTAAATAAACGTGTCTTTACAGCGGAAGGTTCAAAGGATTAAACCCACCTCTCCGTATGCAAGGATCATCCGGTGAACACAACGTGTCCTCCGATCTTCGTGTCTTTTTAAAGTCTCGAAAATTAATTTTCATTCATGTGGGGGGTTGTTGGAAAAATGTGTTAAAATTGGATTAAATGGTCATTTTGGGGCAATCTTTTGAGTGGGGTCCACTTCTGATTTGGGTCGGGTCAAAGTGGTTTCGGATTGTCCTTGTTAAGGGCTACAATTCAATATATGGTACACTCAAAACGGATAACGGGTGAATGAGAAATTGATTCTCGAAGTTTACCCGTTAGAATGGAAAAACTGGGAAAAAGGATGAGTTTCTAGTGTGTTATTTCCCACACCGGAAAACCCAAGGGATTTGCAACCCTTTATAAAGGAATTCTCCCCTTAAGGAGTTAAGATTCCTAAGGGTAAAGGCTCTCTCCACGCGCGCAGGGGGGTGCAAATCAAATCCCGAAATCGGAGAAAAAAAACTGCGACCTGCAGACACGAATGTTATCCAAAAATCTATCAAGAGATACGGTTAATTTTTGTTTTCTTCCCGAAACGTTTATTTTTTCCCAGCGGCAGAAATGCTCCTGACAGAAGGCCTTGACCAGAACACCTCAGTATGGTGTTCTTGTCGCGTCAGACAGAACCCCTCGTAGGGGGTGTTCTGTTGGCTTTCGACAGAACCCCTCGTAGAGTGTTCTGTTGGCATCGGACAGAACCCCTCATAGGGTGTTCTGTTGGGGGGTCTTCTAGACGTTCTGAACCATTACAACAATAAATGCCCAACATTCTTATCTTTTAATGCAGCGTTAAATGGACAGTTCATGGACGATTCAATGCCTAACGGACTGATCATTGATGTCCAACGTTCAGGTCCATTAATTCATCATTTACACACAACAAATCCTCCTATATAATGGCTGGCAGGTGGTTTGCAACAACACACGTTCATACACACGTTCATACACATTCCTCACGCATTTCTGAGCTCAAAAACACCTCCAGCATTCCGAAAATTTCCTAAGTGTTCATACTGTGTTCTCGTTCACTGGAACTTTTGTTTGTGTGCTCAAACATTAGTTCGTAGTCATCGTATCCTGGGAAACGATTGTTGCAACGCTCCTAGCACCGTGGGAGGCAACAAATACTATCCTCCGTCTCTTTTTAATCGCAACATGTTGAATTTTACACTATTCACATGTTCTACTTTGACTACATTTTATATTATTATTTTATGAAAATTATTTTTTTAAAATTATATTGCTCAATTCATCTCATTACAAATTTTCAAAATCTAATTTTTAAATATTATAGGGATTAAGATATAATTACGGTCAAAGATGTGTGTTGGCAAGTGTGAAATGTTGACCGTTGCAACTAAAAAAGAACGGAGGAAGTACGTTTTAAGGACATCGTGCGTAGCACGAGCTTTGACTAATTTCTGCTCCATCTTATTTCTGTTTTCTTTCGTCATTTTAATTAATTTATTTTAATTAATTTTCTTTACTTTCCGAAACACACCCAACAAAAGAAGCATCCAGGAGCGAACGGGGAAGAAAATAGCAAGAAAACGGTTCTAGAGCAGTCAGCGCACCCCGCGGGTCGGTACCGCATGCCCCGCGGGTGATTCTGAGAGCAAGAATTCAAGAAGTCTGAACCGCACTATGTGCGGCCGAAACCGCACACTGCGCGGTCCAGAAATAGCCCCCAGGAGTACCCGCGCGGTTACATAGTGCGGCGCTCGCACACCGCGCGGGCGGAGCGAAAGTCAGAAGAAGGAAAAAACGCGCGCATACCCGCACGGCGTGCGGACGACCGTGCGGTCGGTTTTTTCGGCCAGATTTGGGATTTTTCTATAAATAGGCCCCTGTTTTGCCTGTTTTTGACGGATGAGCTTAGAGAGATAAACCCTATTTCGACTTTTGAGAGCTTTTCAAGCCTTGTTCTTCAAGATTAAGGGATTCTTTGTAAGTTCTATCTTTTTAATTAATGACAATTATTTATATTCATCCCAATTCCGTTGATTATTCAATTATGAATTGCGAGTAGTTTTAATTAGGGATTTGGGGTTGATGAAAAGAGTTAATCATGATGTATGGCTAAATTCTTGACGGATTAATTGCATGAATGCCGTTTAATTTGTGTTTGAACAATGTAACTAATATCTTTTGTAACCTAGAACGGTTGCTAGAATTACAATTGCTTGTAGAATAAGTTAAGAGAGATCTAATTTATTCTAGGACACATTCACACACACTTAATCGTTCGCTAAGAGATTAATAGCGATTAAGGGGCCGTAAGCTCGCTCGTCTTGGCAATAATTTAGGATCCAGTCGCATGAGAGATCAGCCTAGTCCCCTAAATTATTGTACTCTACGCCGCAAGAGCGGTAAGAACTTAGTAATGATTAGCTAAGCTCAATTAAATTAATTTCATGTAATTAAGCCTGATCTGCCAGAAATCTAGTTACCCCGGAATCGATCCATGTTCCCTTCGTCGTTAATTAGAAAGAAACCAATCTTTTATTTTAATTGCTCATTGGCATTAGTTTGATTTTCCAAATCAACCATTTATCTCGCACGACACATTTATTTTATTTCTTTTTAATCGCTGATTTTAATTAATTTTTGATTCCATTTTGTCTGTCCCTATGGAGACGATACTCGAACTTACACCACTATATTACAATCTTTTTAAGTGCGAGAAAACTCACATCAGGGTTCGAGAAATCTTTTCTATTAGTTATGGTTCTTTAGTTTGTTCTCCTTTTATGTGTTGTTTTTATTTCGAATTGAATGTTGCTTTGGTTGTGTTTTTGGTTCCTAGCAAAAAACTCTAGAATTTAAGTCTAGTGATGAGAAGTCTGGTTTTCCCGTCATTGGCTCACGCAAGCCAAATCTTATTGCTTCTACGGAGGTTATAGATTCTAAGTCTGCTTCGAGGACATAAGTTCTGTATATTTAATATAAGCCACCGGCCTTTCTTCGACAAAAAACAATTCGATTTAATGACCAATTGAATTGTTAACTGTGTAATAACCATGTGTAATAACCATGTCTGAATTTATTTGTAGTTTTTCACAAATTAATGATCATTTTAACAATTTTCATCAAACCTGAGAAAATAGCCCCAAATAGGACCAAATTGTTGCTGAAATTCCCAAATAGGAGTAAGTATAATTTTCTTCCCTAAATAGGACCATTCTTCCAATTATACCCCTCCAACTCATTTCAACCCTTCGGCTCCTCATAACCTTCATCGCACTCATCACTCTCGCAGCGCATAACAGAGCTTCAATGGTAGGGGAGCACCGAGCAGCAAGCACCGCCGAGAAGCGCCGTCGAGCAGCACCAGCGAGCGTCAGAGAGCATAGCGGCAACGAGAGTCAGGTTTCTCTTCCTTACACTCCTCCGATCTTCAACTTTTTTCATCTGGATCTGGTGCGGTTGATGTGTTGCCAAGCCCCAAGTCTTCTTCTCTCTTCTTTGCATCCATATGCTCTTATTGGTGTTTCTTTTGTTTTATACGAACTTGGTTGAGAGCTTTCACTGTAATTTTTCTTCTTCTTCCTCATGTTTCAGTTTTGAAATTGTTTTGTTTGTCAATAATGGTGAAATAAAACTGGCTTGGTTAACTTGTTATTACAATTGCCATTTTTTTTAAAATGCCATAAAAATGGCATTTTTATTCTTCAAAATTTTCATATTTTTCTTAGAAAATGCCATTAATATGGCATTCTCGATTCATTTTGGCATTTTCATAAACAAGTTGGCATCAGTGGTGGCGTCAGTTAGATTTGGTGCAACATCGGCCAGATTTGTGGTGGAGGCTGCCGGATTTGAAGTGGCGGCGGTTGGATCTGCAGGGATTGCCGGCGGAGGCAAGATCTGGCCCGATGGAGGTGGCGGCGGCGGCTAGTTTTGGGGCGGCGGCCGGTGGCTGGCTGGTGGCGGCCGGTGGCTGGCTGGTGGCGGCCGGGGGTGGCCGGTCTGGCAGTCTGTAGGCGGCAGTCTATTTTGTCAGGGTATTTCTGTCAACCTACAAATAATAACTCCTATTTGGGGAATTTTTAAATTTTAGTCCTATTTTGACAATTAAGAATTTAATTACTCCCATTTAGGTGAATCTCCCTTATTACTTTTATCAATAAAACAATATATTTTTTAATGTGGGGTATAAGTTTTTCACAATTCAACATATTACTCTAATTCAGTTAGAACTTCATCAATTTCACAAGATTCACTCAATTTCAGTGGTACCAAATGAACTCGAAAACTGATGAGATTCTTACCTAAAAGATTGAATTTGTATCTACTTGTGAGAAAAGTATGTGTATCTTATTATTATTATAATATATATAAGTCGAAATTAATATAGTCGATTCAAACAACACATTATAAATATTTTGTTCATTAAAAATTGCACTTTATTATTCAACTTGTATTACTATTTTTTGTTACTGCACAAATAAAAAGTTTAATACTACATATTAGATAAAAGTGACTGATAAAGCTAACAAGCTGAGTTGCGATAAAAGTTACCAATTTTTGTGAAAACACTAGCAAAGAAACCTCTAATATAGTTTCAAGAAAATATCCAAGTGTCGGTGGACATAGTTCAACTAGTAGATAAGGGGTGCTACAAGGGGTAAATCTCTTGTTCAAATCCTGACAACTGCAAAGGGGTGCACTTCCTTTGCGCAAGATTTCATCGACATTTCAATGAGACAGGAGAGATGGAGGGTGCTTAGTAGGGAATCGTCAGAGCAGCGAACGGGGGCAGAGCCTTCTGCCCTAGGGTTTGGAGCCGAGCCTTGTCGTCATCGACAATCACCGCGATGGTCCAACCTCCTTCTGAACCACCACCATGGGTTGAACGAGATGCTAGGGTTCAAGAAATTGATCCTATCCGTTATTATATTTTTGCTATTTGAATTCCTGTTAAAGTCTTTATTGTAAGTTTTTTCGGGACGATTGGAAATCTAGCTTACTTTTTGTCGTTAGAAGTATACGGATCTATAAGACCAATGATAATTGTGTCAAGCCCGTTTTGTGGTTAGCGATTCGTGTTGTTGTTTCAGGGGTGGTCATTTCTATGTCTAATCGTAGGGTTTAGACTTTAGAGTACTAATTGGTGTCAGATATGATCTTTCTTTGATTTCCTTTTAAAAAAGCTTACGAGTAATTTTTTGAATATGTAAACTTAATTGACAAAAACAGATTTGATTAATTATTAGAAAGAATGAAAATAATATTACTTAATTATGGAGTTTGAATAAACAAAAATAGGATCACTGTATACACGGACGAAAAAAATGACTACTTAGAATTAAAAAGCTCACGTTCATCTCAAGTCGCACACCTGCACAACAACACATCTCTCGCCCCACTCATTGCATGCCTCCGCACCACTGCTGTTAAGGATGGTAGGCTGGGCCCAGTGGCGGATCCAGATATTTGTGAAAGCAGGGGCACACTAGACACCAAAGTTAATCTATAATAAAAACTCCAAATGTAATAAAAATGGTAAAAAAATGTATTAAATTATACAGAATAGTTAATTACATATTAAATATTTCACTGTTGCAACTTTGGTAAATCGAGCCTACGAGTTTTCATATTATGAAAATGTTGCATAATAGTTTCATTATTGATGCTTCTAAAAACATCTCTCTCGATGTAGCACATCAAGCAATCCGTAAGATACTCATCTCTCATCTTATTGCGAAAATCTGTCTTGATAATATTCATCGCAGAGAAGGCTCTTTCAACGGTGGCCGTTGCAACTAACACTGGTAACACTAAAGCAGTAAAGCCAACACAATCAGACGATATACCAAGTGAAAAGAATTGTGAACTTTAAGCTCAACCATCTTCTTACAAACTTCACCAATAATTTGTACAACAGAAAATAACTCATTTGTTCTCATTTTGTAAATTGTCCGCTTGAGGTTTTGTTTTTGGAGAACTTGGGCTTTTATCATTCTAGTCTTCCAAATGTTAGTGAGTTTTTAGACTTTAAATACTCCGTACTTTTAGTTGCCCGCACATTGGCTACTTTTTGGCATTTTAACTTTTTTGTTACTTTTGGTTTTCAATTCTTATATTTGTTTTGGTAATTCTATATCTATTATTTTCATTCAGCTAAAATTTAAATATTTTGTACTCCCTCTGTTCTCTTTCCTACTTTTTCATTGTTTTTTCCTACTTTTTCCTTTACACACAACCCAGTAAACATTTTATCTTATCCCTATTAATTCTCTCTTAAAATTTTTGTCAAAAGTTATACTCTCATCTATTAGAGAACGGAGGGATATTAATTTTTTATTTATATACCGTAACATTTTAGTATCTTAATTTTCAAATACTGGTATGAAGCCGGAGCACTCGTTTTTATCATAAGTACTACTAGTGAAATTTCGGGCTCTAAGCGGGGGCACGTGCCCCACCTAGCCCCCCCTAGGTCCTCCACTGGCTGGGCCGCTGGGGGTGAGGGATGAGGGCTAGTGGCTGATGACGGTGGTCGACGGTGATTGGATCACTATGGTCGGAGTCACTGTGACATAGTCACTTCGATAATGTGGTCAGTGGCAGTCACCGGCCGACAATAATCATGTGGCAGATATATATATATATATATATATATATATATATATATATATATATAGGGTAAGGATCAAATGAGAATACCATCTTAGGAGAGAAATGAGAATGATTTTGGAGCGTTGGATTTTAGCATTGTGCATCATGTAAAACAGAAATGTGCATATGAAAAATTGGAAAATGTGCATTTCAACCGTGCAAAAGTTTACACGTAAAAGTGCACATTAGAAATTTGCATTACTTTAACTATAAATGTGCATTTTCGTGAATGATAAAGTGCATCATTTTGGAGCGTTCTCATTTCTCACGTTAAGAAGTGTTCTCACCGGAACCGCACCCTATAAGATAAGGGGAAATTTCCTAGGATATGACTAAAACTCAACGAATTTCTCAATCTATGATCTAACTAGTTTTTATACCTTTGTATGACTGAAAATCCAAAAAAAATAAGAAAATTTGTTTATATTTAAATGTTGAATGATGAAAATAACCTTATTTAAAATATGTGCGTTTTGTACTGATTTCGTGCAATTAAAATTACTGTACTTTATATTGCCGTTATTGCACAACATTACTGCACTACATCAATGCACATGCGGTAATAAACAATGCATTTGCGCAAAAATTAATTCTCTTCTCGTTCACTTTAGGAATTTATTTATAGTTTTTATTTTTATATTTAAAAATTTTATTATTTTATCTCTAATTAAGTATATTGCATTTTATGGTGACATTACCGTTATGTGTTACTAAACTACTGGTCATAATCAGTGCATAACAAACTTTCTTAATGCATTCTTTCACTACCTTGTACACCATATATATTGACATACTCATTGACCATGTTCATCACTATCTATTCCCATGTTCACTGTCTAATCTCAATGCTCATATTCACTTCTGATGTTCAATGCTCTTACCCTAAACTCAAAAAATGTAAAAGAAAGAATCTAAAAAATGTAAAAGAAAGAATATGTGCGTGTAATTTCAAATCCAGAGCCACAATGAAGCAAATCTCATCCATGATTCCATGTGTTCCGTATCGGCACTACCGGGCCTCACATATGTGGACGGAATGAAGCCAATCTCATCATGGGGCTCCAGAATCAAGATCGGCGCTCCCAGGCCAGGTCTGTGAAGGGATTGAAGCGAATCTCATCCATGAGCTCTAGATCGGCGCTGCCAGTCCTAGCGTCTGTGGAAGGAAGGTAGTGAATCTCACCGTGGAGCTCCATATCAGCGCTCCCAGGTCGGACATCTGTGGAGGCGGCACGACTGGACTTGGGCGGAGGTTATCGAGCGAGCGACTCAGCTACGGCCGTCGACGATGCCATGGCACCCGGGTCGGACGGACTAGTTCTCAGCTAGACTACACAACTTTTGGGTAGGCGAATTTGCTCCGACGGCGGCGTGGCTATATGGCGAGCGGCGGTGTGGCTGTATTTGGCAGCGGCGGTGTGGCTGTATGGCGAGCAGCGGCATGGTTGTATTTGGCGGTGGCGGCGACGTACATCGGGCGGCGGTGGCGCTGTGCAGCATGGATGGGCATCTACGCAGGGACATGGCTATAAGATTTAGGGTTAAAAGCAATAGGAAATTAGGCTTTTATAATAATAATGTAAGGGCATATAGCCATAATAAATAATTTATTATATAATTTATTAATATAATAATTAATTATTATGAATTTTAATTATATTTTGAGAAAAAAACTCATTAAGTCATAGATTGAGAAAGTGGTGAAGTTTTAGTAATATGTGGGGTAATTATCTCCAAGATAAAGTCATTGGAGACTATGTGTGATTTAGTAAGTTAATTCTTACTACGTATTTATTAACTACATTATTAGAAATAAAAAATATCAGTTTTGTGACTTTGTACATTATTCACTCTTTAGTAATATTTCAGGTTAAAATCCACAATTTTTGGAAAGAAAAATCAATGTTATCGTTAATCAATTTTAAAAACCATTTGTCCGAGGGTTTCTTCGCCGACGTTGTGCGGCGCTGTTTAGTTTTAGGATTAATTGAGGCAGTGACAGATCAGAGCAATGGAAGAGGAAGAAGACATAAGTCGTAGGGAAGAACGAGTCCAGGAAAACGAGCAGGTGGGCAGCCTTACCGTCAAGTATGGAGGTCTTGGGATTGGCGGAATCGGCGAGGAATTGCTAATTGAGGACGAAAAGGAGGGGGAAGCGGCGACAGATGCGGGGAAGGTGAAGGTTTTCCCGGTTGTTGGGACGATCCTCACGGATAAAGTCATCCGTTTTCCGTTCTTCAGAAAGTTTATGGCAGATTTATGGCGTCCGGGCAAAGGAATCTCAATACAAGAAATTGGTGAACGGAGGTATCTGTTTAAAATTTTCCATTCTGTTGATATGAACCGTGTCTTGGATAATGGACCCTGGCTGTTTGATCAGAATTTGATTGTGTTAAAGACTGTTAAACCGGGTGATATCCCAATTAAGATGTTGATAGATGAGTTTGAGATCTGGGTACAGGTTCATAATGTGCCATATAGCTTTGAAAATTTGGGAACGGCAAGGGAAATTGGGAATTATTTCGGGGAATTTGTTACTTGGGATGATAAAGAATTTGATGAAAAGAGGGACGCTTATATGCGGGTGAGAGTCCGTATGAAAACTGGTAAAGCTCTAAAAATTGGGACTACCCTCCGGAAAAATAAAGGAGAAGGGTATTTGACGTGCACTTTGTCATGTATGCACTCAAAGTAATAATACAATACAACAATTATACGTAGTATAATGAAGTAAGGTTCGTATCCACAGGGAAAGGAATACTTCTCTTTTTATAAAACTGGAAATAAGTAACAAGGTTTTTTTTAGATTGATTGATGAACTTAAACTATATTTAAACACGAAGATGAACGACTTATGTGGTTTAATTAATGAGAAGGAGACTTGGTTTTGCTTTTATCCACTTAATGAAATGTTCGTCGATCCCAGTTATATCTTTAACTATCTTCCTCTCGAATACTCAATCGAGGAGTATATCCAATTCATCGAGGGTAGTTATTAATAACGAGACGCGTTCATTAATAAAACTTACTACCGAGTCAATATAGAACACGCGCCGTATATTCACTCGATAGTAGCAATAAAATCAAGATGAAAACGATTGAGATTGATAACCTCAACACAAGCGGTTTATCGGTTTAATCAATATAATTAATTCCCCTTCGGTTATTAACCATGAGACGCATGCATTAACAACCCAAGTTTACAACCGTGAAAGGACCGAATTAATAACAAGCGTATTAATCGACCGATTCTAGTATTAATTAATATATGAAACAAAACTAGTTGATCCTTTAAGTAATGCTCAAAATATTAATATGAAATAGGAATAGGAATTAATTAATATTCAAGGAAGAAGATTAAAGAAGATAACTCACAACTTACAATTCATTAAGCTTCAAAGTAGCAAAACCAAGATGGAAGAGTTTAGCTCCTCATTTGGAGACTAAACATGAAGAAAATATAAAGAAATAACTTATCTAGACTGAGCTTAGAGGTGTATATGAATTGGTGGATTAATAGGGAGGAAATGGGGTATATTTATAGGTTTTTTAGGCTTTCAGGGTCGTGTACCCAATCGGGTATATAGGGTACTCGACCGGGCCTTCAGTTGCTTCGCGGAAGCTGGAAAAACATGGACATACCCGACCGGGTATGTTGGCTACCCGATCGGGTATAGACACTCGATCGTGGTTAAAATCTTCCCTACACGTTGCCTTGTTCGCGGGTTG
Source organism: Cuscuta epithymum (assembly GCA_945859915.1). Taxonomy (NCBI): domain Eukaryota; kingdom Viridiplantae; phylum Streptophyta; class Magnoliopsida; order Solanales; family Convolvulaceae; genus Cuscuta; species Cuscuta epithymum. Next base: position 2,991,316 of record CAMAPF010000024.1, read on the forward strand.
ATCCAATTTGATTTTTCAGCAACTTACCCGATCGGGTGTTGGTCATACCCGACCGGGTACAACACAAAAATCAGAATCTTTACTTTGTCTTGAGATTTTTGCACCTTCCTTCCATTTGTGATGTTCACCAATGGTCTCTAGAGTGATCTTGGACCTGTTTGACCTCATAATAAACCTAATCTAAACAAATTACAAACATTTTTACAAACTAAACTATTACACCAAAAGTGTGTAATTTCCAAAGTAACAATCAATCTAAACTATAAAAAACACAAACATAAACATGGAAATTACATGAATGTCAACTCCCCCACACTTAGTTTTTTACTCGACCTCGAGTGAAATCCAATGTTTAACAGTTCCAAGTCCTCAAAGGTTCAACAACCAACAAGAAAAAGCAAAAGACCACCAAGGATGAAACATGAGTTTTCAAATTGAGTGTTTAGCTCAATGAACAATATCGTCTTTGGTTTCATGGCCTTCTGTGCTCATCTCTTTTCTTCTCTTCTTTTCATTTATAAGAGATTAAATGATGTCCTGTAAAAACAAATATATCTCTCATATCTCTCATTTTGCCTAGGAGCCTTTTCAGGTTTTCATCCTAGCATCTCTCTCTTTGTTTTTTTTTCACCCTTTCGACTCACTCATTTTTTATAAGCCCTTTTTGCTTAGATTTCCAGTTCTTGGGTTTTCAACCTAACAAACATTTCTTTCTTTTTTTTGTGCCTGAAGAAAATAATGCCAGTTACAAGGTATGAAATTTAAGTACGTACCAATGAGTGACTACCCCTCACTTAGCTCGAAGCACTGTCCCTAGTGCTCGTCTCTGTCATACTCGGGCTTAAACAGACATCCTCGTAGTTTTGAATTGTCCCCTTGCATTTGAACTTTCGGCCCTATCCCTCTTCGGTGCCATTGATGCCCTTTTGACGCTTTGAAAATCGGACTTGGTGTTTTTTGGGGTAGGGTTTCGGATTTTTTTTTTGAGGGGGGGGGGGGAGATGGTGGAATTGGTGGGTATGATGTGGAGAGGAGAGTGAGGGGAGTGTTTTGGTGGTGGTTTGAGGGAATTTGGTTGAGTGATGGTTGAGTTATGGAAGAAATAAGGTTCGAAAATGTAGTTTTTAGAGAGAGGGTTTGAGTTTAGGATAGGAGAATTAGGGAAGATGAACTGATTTCGGCTTCAATTTTGGGTTTAAAACTCGTGTACCCGATCGGGTACCCCGATTACTCGATCGGGTATGCTTAGTTTTGTTCTTGTTCCGGGATCGGGTTCGATCGAGTATACCCCGTACTCGATCGAATTTTTTTCGCCGTAGCTTTTTCCATAAATATACTCGATCGAGTATATAAATATACCCGATCAGGTATAGTCCTTTTTTTTCAAAAATGGTTCTAGGGTTGTGCCTCCGATCGAGTATGGGGTATACTCGATCGGATTTTCCTTGCCGTAGGATTTTTTAGAAATATACTTGATCGAGTATATAAATATACCCGATCGGGCATGGCGTCGGAATTTCAAATTGGCTCCAGGGGTCGAGTACCCGATCGCGTATGTGGTATACCCGATCGGGTATTCGACCATTTTTCGTCCTATTGATCGATCGAGTATAGGGTACTCGATCCCCAATCTTTCCCTTTTTACCCTGTACCCGACCGAGTAGGGGTGTTACCCGATCGGGTACATGACCCTGGAATTTTGTTTTGTCCATTTTTTTAGCTCGGATCCAAGCGGGCGGGTGATTATGCCCGATTGGATGTGTTCCCTGGGCTTTGAAAGCATGTTTATCTTCCATTTTCTTTGGAGAATTGTTCCCCTATTCTCTGAAAGTCGACATTCAAACAAACAAAATGAAAATTGCGTACCTTAGCTTGGGTTGCCTCCCAAGAAGCGCCTTAGTTTATGTCGTGGCACGATGTTTTTTTTTTCAGTTTTATGTGGGATCATGAACATCCCTTTTCTCCTTCTTCAAGACCCCGTTTGGCCATGTTTCAACTTTATCTTTTGCCCTTTTCCAGCAAGACCGGTGTTTTATTTTTGTTACCACCTCAAGTTCAGGTGGTTTTAACTTATTTTCAAGAGGTTTGATGAACGGTGGTTGATTTAGTGCTTCCCCAACATCAAAGATTGATTCAATTTTTTCTTCAAATGGGGAGTGACGTTTAATAGAATTATAAATGTTATATTCTATTTTCTTCCCATCAAATTCCATAGTTAAAAATCCGCTAGAAACATCAATTTTTGAGTTAGCGGTTTTTAAAAATGGTCTCCCCAATAAAATAGGGACTTCATGGTATCACTCTCCATTTCAAGTACGTAAAAATCTGCAGGGAAAACTAGATCACCTACCGACACAAGTACGTCTTCCACTAGCCCTTTTGGAGAAACATTTGACCTATCGGCTAGTTGGATTATGACACCGGTTTCTTTTAAAGGTCCAAGTTTCAAAGAATTGTATAGATTATAGGGGATCACATTAATTGATGCCCCTAGGTCCAACATGGCCTTAGAAGAAATGGTGTTTCCTAGCTTGCATGGTATAGTAAACATGCCTGGGTCAGTGCATTTTTGTGGGAGTTTCTTTTGAAAAACTGTCGAGACATATTCACTAACTTCAATTTTTTCTTTTCCTCTTGAGCGGTGTGTCCTCTTGATCGTGCATAATTCTTTGAAAAATTTAGCAAATCAAGGGACACTTTTTATTAATTTGAGGAGTGGAATATTTACCTCGCACTTGGCGAATGTCTCGTACATGTCTTTGTTGTTTTTCAGCGGCTTTGTCTCCCTCAATGCTTCGGGAAATGGGGGTTGTGGTTTGTATGATGACAATGGTGGACTCTTTGTGGTCATCTCCCCCGGTTGATCTTCCTCCTTAATTTCAACCAGTTCCTCTTCAGCTTTCTTCCTTTGGACTTCTTTTTCTTTCAACTCTTTTCCGCTTCTCAACATGATTGCATTAACATGTTGTCTTGGATTTTGTTCCGTTTGAGAAGGGAGTTTTGGTGACTCTTTTGCTTCTAGCCTGCTCACGGCTCCGGCTATTTGACTCATTTGATTTTCCAGATTTGAAATTCTAGATTTGGTCTCATTTTAAAATTGTACCATGTTTTGTTGCATGGTAGTTACGCTAGAAGCACGATTCCGAATCATGTCTTCTGTGGACATGCTAGAGTGTTGACCTTGATGGTTTGGGAAGGATTGTTGGAATGCTTGATTTTGTTGTTGTTGAGGGTTCTCGTATCTTAAATTGGGATGATCTCTCCACCCTTGATTATAAGTGTTAGAGTGTGGGTCGTACCTCTTTTGTTGATGGCCTTGGAAACCCAAGGCGTTGACTTGCTCTTCTTGGAGAGTTGGGCATGAGTCGGTAGGATGCCCTTGTTGTGTACATATACCGCAGACCTTGACCTCTTGGGTTCTAGGATTTAAGAGAAAGTCCTTAACCAAAGAAGTCAAGTCGACCATTTGACTCTCTAGTGATGATGTAGATTCTACCGTGGCAACTTTACGGGTTGAGGATCTCCTGTTGTAATGCCTAGAGTTCTCGGCCATCTCCGAGATGAGATCTCTTGCTTGGGAAGGTGTTTTGTTGACGATTCTTTCTCCACATGCGGCGTTGATCATGTGTCTATCATCATTGCAAAGACCATCATAAAAGTATAGGATGAGGTCTTGCTCCGAATAGCCGTGGTATGGACAGCTTGCACAGAGCTTCTTGAATCGTTCCCAATATTCATAGAACGATTCATCACCGTTTTGCTCCACATTGCTAATTTGCTTCTTTAGAGATGAGGAGACGGAGGCGGGATAGTACCTTTCGAGAAAAGTTTCTTCATGGCCGCCCATGTACCTATACTTCCCGAGGGAAGATAGAATAACCAATCTTTTGCGGTGTCTTTGAGGGAGAATGGAAAAGCCCTCAACTTAATTTGTTACTCGGTAACTCCATTGGGGCACATGCTTGTGCATACGACGTGGAACTCCGAGAGGTGTTTATTTGGATCCTCTCCTCTTAATCCATGGAAGGATGGCAAAAGATGAATGAGCCTAGATTTAAGCTCAAATGTATTACCTTCATCAAGAGTGGGGAAGGTAATACATAGCGGTCGTTGATTCAAGTTTGGAGCTGTGAGCTCCCTCAAGGTTCTTGTTTCATTAGCCATGTGGAATGGCTCTTCAGATTCGCTAGAACTAGAACTAGCACTTGATGATTCTCCCGAGTCGGAGCTTGAGAATTTATTTTTCAACCGCTCGAGAGTTTGTTCTATTTCGGGGTTTGATTTGTAGGTGATTTCGTTCAGTGAACGATATTTAACCATATACTACAAAGCTCAGAAATAGAAAAATAAGAACTCTTTATATTTTTGTTTATTTAATTAATTTTTATTTATTTTTCTTGAAAGAAAATAAAAAGAAAAATAATTTCCCTTCCCCGGCAACGGCGCCAAATTTGACGTGCACTTTGTCGTGTATGCACTCAAATTAATAATACAATACAACAATTATACGTAGTATAATGAAGTAAGGTTCGTATCCACAGGGAAATGAATACTTCTCTTTTTATAAAACTGGAAATAAATATGATGGAGTATATGGCCCAGGGACCCCCGGCCCACAGACTCCCACTTCTCTTACACAGGCCCAAATGAGCCCAATGAGCACACAAGGTCCGAACACATCGGCCCAAACTTAAAGAAACCCACGGTGCACACATAGGTGCCTTCGGCCTCCTTGGCCGAGGGCTCCAAATCTCACATGACAGCCAGATTTGAGCATACAAAGCTACAGCGAGAAAACTGCAGAAATCAGGACCCTTCGGCCATAGGAGAGCACTCGACATGGGGGTAGCCTTCGGCTACACAAGGCCTTCGGCCATGAGAGTAGCCTTCGGCCATGAGGGTGGCCTTCGGCCATGAGGGTGGCCTTCGGCCATGAGGGTGGCCTTCGGCCATGAAGGTAGCCTTCGGCCATGAAGGTAGCCTTCGGCCATGAAGGTGCCCTCGGCATCAGGGAAGCCTTCGGCTACACAGAGCCCTCGGCGACGTCACATCCTCAGGGCCCAACAGCGCCTGACCCTCATGTCAGTGCCTTCATCCTCAGGTTCCAACATTCAGATGGAAGCCTTCGGCCATGAGCCCTCAGCGCGTAGCCTTCATGCTATCGCCCTCATGACCAACGCCTGGCCCTCATGCCAGCGCCTTCATCTTCAAGTTACAACCTTCAAACGGAAGCCTTCGGTCATGAGCCCTCAGCGCATGGCCTTCATGCCATCACCCCCATGACCAACGCCTGGTCCTCATGCTAGCGCCTTCATCCTCAGGTTCTAACCTTCAGACGGAAGCTCCCGCTCATGAGCCCTCAACGTGTGGCCTTCATGCCATCGCGCTCATGACTAACGCCTGGCCTTCATGTCAGCGCCTTCATCCTCGGGTTTCAACCCTCAGACGGAAGCTTTCAGTCATGAGCCCTCAGCGCATGGCCTTCATGCCATCACCCTCATGACCAGCGTCTGGCCATCATGCCAGCTCCTTCATCATCAGGTTCCAACATTTATATGGAAGCCTTCGGCCATGAGCCCTCAGCGCGTGGCCTTCATGCCATCACCCTCATGACCAGCGCCTGGCCCTCATGCCAGCGCCTTCATCTTCAGGTTACAACCTTCAGACGGAAGCCTTCGGTCATGAGCCCTCAGCGCATGGCCTTCATGCCATCGCCCCTAGACATGTCAATGGGTCGGGTCCGGGTCGTAACGTAGTGTTCCAGACCCGGACCCGCTAAGTAAATAAAGGACCCGGACCCGACCCGTTTACCCGGCGGGTCTAAAAATTTGGACTCGGACCCGGACCCAACGGGTCTCGGAACCGGGTCGGGTGGACCTGCCAAGAATCATATGCACAAGTGCACAACATTATATAATTTTTAAAAATAGCAAAACATGTATATGAAATGTAAATCAAAGTGCACAAATTTAAACGCAAAATATATCTTCACTTTTTTTTATAAAAAAACAAGGTTTATCTTAGAAAATTAGTACTTTTATTGAATAAAATATCGTTTGTTGTAGATGCGTACAATTCCACACTTTGTGTCTCTTTCTCTCCCACAGAAAAATCGTTTATTAGACTAGAAATTAAATCACAAAAAGTTCTTTTGGACTAAAAGCATATTATATACTATTATATTATCACTTATACATTAGGTATGTATTAATTTGTATCTTTTTAATCAAAGAATTAAAACTAATCACTTTATATATATATATATATATATATATATATATATATATATATATATATATATATATATATATATATATATATATATATATATATATATATATATATATATATATATTAGTTTGTATTTTTATTTGAAGTATTATAACTAACCTCTTTATGTATTATTGTGTGTATATATACTAATAAGAAATTTTAAACGGGTCCGGGTCCTTAACGGGTCGGAATCATATGTACCATATCCGACCCGTTTATTAAAAGTACTAACGGGTCCGGGTTCGGGCCCGGGTAAACGGAATAAAATAAGGACCCATACCCGTTAAAAACAACCGGGTCCGGGTCCGGGTCGGGTCTACACCCGACCCATTGACAGGCCTAATCGCCCCCATGACCAACGCCTGGTCCTCATGCTAGCGCCTTCATCCTCAGGTTCTAACCTTCAGACGGAAGCTCCCGCTCATGAGCCCTCAACACGTGGCCTTCATGCCATCGCGCTTATGACTAGCGCCTGGCCTTCATGTCAGCGCCTTCATCCTCGGGTTTCAACCCTCAGACGGAAGCTTTCAGTCATGAGCCCTCAGCGCATGGCCTTCATGCCATCGCCCTCATGACCAGCGTCTGGCCATCATGCCAGCTTCTTCATCATCAGGTTCCAACATTTATATGGAAGCCTTTGGTCATGAGCCCTCAACGTGTGGCCTTCATGCCATCGCGCTCATGACTAGCGCCTGGCCTTCATGTCAGCGCCTTCATCCTCGGGTTTCAACCCTCAGACGGAAGCTTTCAGTCATGAGCCCTCAGCGCATGGCCTTCATGCCATCGCCCTCATCACCAGTGTCTGGCCATCATGCCAGCTCCTTCATCATAGGGTTCCAACATTCGTACGGAAGCCCTTGGTCATGAGCCCTCAGTGCGTGGCCTTCATGCCACCGCCCTCATGACCAGCGCCTGGCCTTCATGCTGGCGCCTTCATCATCGGGTTCCAACATTCATGCGGAAGCCCTTAGTCATGAGCCCTCAGCGTGTGGCCTTCATGCCACCACCCTCATGACCAGCGCCTGGCCCTCATGTCAGTGCCTTCATCATTGGGTTCCAACATTCATGCGGAAGCCATTGGTCATGAGCCCTCAACGCGTGTCCTTTATGCCACTGCCCTCATGACCAGCGCCTTCGTCCTCAGGTTCCAACCTCTAAACGGAAGCCCTCAGTCATGAACCCTTAGCGCGTGGCTTTCATGCCATCGCCCTCATGACCAGCGCCTGGCCCTCATGCCAGTGCCTTCATCCTCAGGTTCCAACATTCAGACGGAAGCCTTCGGCCATGAGCCCTCAGCGCGTGGCCTTCATGCCATCGCCCTCATGACCAGTACCTGGCCCTCATGTCAGCGCCTTCATCTTCAAGTTACAACCTTCAGACGGAAGCCTTCGGTCATGAGCCCTCAGCGCATGGCCTTCATGCCATCGCCCCCATGACCAGCGTCTGGTCCTCATGCTAGCGCCTTCATCCTCAGGTTCTAACCTTCAGACGAAAGCTCCCGCTCATGAGCCCTCAACGCGTGGCCTTCATGTCATCGCGCTCATGGCCATCACGGCAGACCCCCTGGTCTCAACGTGATCATCTGTCTCACGACCGGCCTCATCCCCTCAACTCATGGATGAGGACCGTTGCATGGATTTCAGGATCGGCCCGTCAGCGTCGACATCCTTGCATCACGGCAGACCCCTTGGTCTCAACGTGATCATTCATCCGGTGACACGGCAGACCCCTTGGTCTCAACGTGATCATCTTTCTGAAGACTGGTCTCATCCTCCCACTCCATGGATGAGGACTGTTGCGTGGATTTCCAGACCGGCCCCCCAGTGCCGATGTACTTGCATCACGGCAGACCCGTCGGTCTCAACGTGATCATTCATATGATGACACGCCAGACCCTTGGTCTGAACGTGATTATCTGTCCCAAGACCGGCCTCATCCTCTCACTTCATGGATGAGGACCATTTGTGGATTTCCGGACCAGCGCGTGGCCCTCACGTCAACGCCCTTACCTTCAGCGCCTGGACTTCATACCAGGGCCCCCATGCTTAGTGTGTGGTCTTCAAGCTCAGGCATGCTTTTAACATCGTGCCCTCATCCGATTGGGGTTCCCATCCCTCCCTGGATGGTGATCATCGCCTTCATCATTTCAGGTCAGCCATCGTGCTGAAGTCAGCATCTCATGCATACCTTCAGCGCCACGCCTTCATGCCTTCATCTTGCGATTGGGCTCCCATCTCATGGCGACTATCGCCCTCATGTTTCGTGCGACCATCGCCCCCATCATCATTTTAGTCAGGACCTCGACTAAGGGTTTTGCTCAGATGCCCTCGGCACCCCTCGGCCATGATGTTCTCGGCACCCCTCGGCCATGACGCCCTCGGCACCCCTCGACCATGACGCCCTCGGCACCCTTCGGCCATGATGTTCTCGGCACCCCTCGGCCATGACGCCCTCGGCACCCCTCGACCATGATGCCCTCGGCACCCCTCGGCCAGAATGCCCTCGGCACCCCTCGGCCATGATGCCCTCGACACCCATCGGCCATGAAGCCTTCGGGTAACATTCCAACGGCTATATTGCGAAGTGGCCTCAGCTAGCACCCTTCGGCACACAGACAACAGTTTCCTTCGGGTTCCTATGCCTTCGAGCAAGAGCCATATAAGCCTTCGGCTTATCACATATTATCAACCCCTCACACATATAGCCCTTAGGTCAATACATCACAATAAGACTCCTTCAGCCCGAACTTGCCTTCGGCCTAAAGGAGTGGGGGACTAGGACACACCCCTCGTTAATATTGCAAAACACATCATGACTCCTTCAGCCCGAACTTGCCTTCGGCCTCAAGGAGTGGGGGACTGAGGATACATCCATCGGGAATCACACAGAACAAAATGTCCACATGCAAAAATTTACAAGTGACGCATGCAGTCTTCGGGCAAACATCAAAGGAGAACCCCTCGGGTACATACTTCACTATACCCTTCGGCAGAAGCGAAATATCAAAAATTTTCCACAAGTCACTTGTGGTGATGAAGCAACCTTCATCACAACACATGCATGCAATTCATCTATGCTTCCCTCAGAAAACCCTCGACATGTGGGGGACTGAGGGGAAGCCCTCGGCAAATACCGGGAAAGCCCTCCGGTAAAGAGATTAGCCATCGGCGGAGACAACGCATCAACGCAATTACTCCTTTTCCCTCAAGTACCTTTCGGCAAAAGGAGTGGGGGACTCCTGATGGAGTATATGGCCCAGGGACCCCCGGCCCACAAACTCCCACTTCTCCTACACAGGCCCAAATGAGCCCAATGAGCACACAAGGTCCGAACACAGCGGCCCAAGCTTAAAGAAACCCACGGTGCACACATAGGTGCCTTCGGCCTCCTTGACCGAGGGCTCCAAATCTCACATGACAGCCAGATTTGAGCATACAAAGCTACAGCGAGAAAACTGCAGAAATCAGGACCCTTCGGCCATAGGAGAGCACTCGACATGAGGGTAGCCTTCGGCTACACAAGGCCTTCGGCCATGAGGGTAGCCTTCGGCCATGAGGGTAGCCTTCGGCCATGAGGGTAGCCTTCGATCATGAAGGTAGCCTTCGGCCATGAAGGTAGCCTTCGGCCATGAAGGTGCCCTCGGCATCAGGGAAGCCTTCGGCTACACAGAGCCCTCGGCTGCGGGGAGAGCCTTCGGCCAACAGCTCAATCATCGAAGATTCCCTTTGGAGACAAGCAACCACCGCATTTAATGCGACGTCACATCCACCCGTCAGATTGTTGACACGTGTACCTTCATCGCATTTATTACTACTATAAATAGCACCCCCTTTCTCCGTTGTAAAGGACCAGAACATCTCGAGTTCATAAATAATAATCTCCTCTCTCCTACTTGCTTGCTCTGACTTCTCTCTAGGTTATTCCGTAATAACCCCTCGGATAAGACACCCCCCCGGGTAGACTATCCATCAAAGTAACAAGGAGGTTTTTTAGATTGATTGATGAAATTAAACTATATTTAAACACGAAGATGAACGACTTATGTGGTTTAATTAATGAGAAGGAGACTTGGCTTTGCTTTTATCCACTTAATGAAATGTTCGTCGACCCTGGTTATATCTTTAACTATCTTCCTCTCGAATACTCAATCGAGGAGTATATCCAATTCATCGAGGATAGTTATTAATAACGAGACGCGTTCATTAATAAAACTTATTACCGAGTCAATATATAACACACGCCGTATATTCACTCGATAGTAGCAATAAAATCAAGATGAAAACGATTGAGATTGATAACCTCAACACAAGCGGTTTATCGGTTTAATCAATATAATTAATTCCCCTTCGGTTATTAACCATGAGACGCATGCATTGGAAACCCAAGTTTACAACCGTGAAAGGACCGAATTAATAACAAGCGTATTAATCGACCGATTCTAGTATTAATTAATATATGAAACAAAACTAGTTGATCCTTTAAGTAATGCTCAAAATGTTAATATGAAATAGGAATAGGAATTAATTAATATTCAAGGAAGAAGATTAAAGAAGATAACTCACAACTTACAATTCATTAAGCTTCAAAGTAGCAAAACCAAGATGGAAGAGTTTAGCTCCTCATTTGGAGACTAAACATGAAGAAAATATAAAGAAATAACTTATCTAGACTGAGCTTAGAGGTGTATATGAATTGGTGGATTAATGGAGAGGAAATGGGGTATATTTATAGGCTTTTTAGGCTTTCAGGGTCGTGTACCCGATCGGGTATATAGGGTACTCGACCGGGCCTTCAGTTGCTTCGCGGAAGCTGGAAAAACATGGACATACCCGACCGGGTATGTCGGCTACCCGATCTGGTATAGACACTCGATCGTGGTTAAAATCTTCCCTGCACGTCGCCTTGTTCGCAGGTTGATCCGATTTGATTTTTCAGCAACTTACCCGATTGGGTATAGGTCATACCCGACCGGGTACAACACAAAAAATCAGAATCTTTACTTTGTCTTGAGATTTTTGCACCTTCCTTCCATTTGTGATGTTCACCAATGGTCCTTAGAGTGATCTTGGACCTGTTTGAGCTAAGAATAAACCTAATCTAAACAAATTACAAACATTTTTACAAACTAAACTATTACACCAAAAGTGTGTAATTTCCAAAGTAACAATCAATCTAAACTAATAAAAAACACAAACATAAACATGGAAATTACATGAATGTCAGTATTGGGTTGATTTTAGGTATGAGAAGCTTCCAAGCTTCTGCTGTTGTTGTGGTGTGATTGGACATGCAGAGAAACTTTGCCCTCTTTTGTACGAGAACGAGGGGAAGCTGTGAGTAGACCTTTTGGGCCGTGGCTTAGAGCGAGTGGACGGAAATCGGGGCCAAATATGGGTAGCAAGTGGCTAGTTTCGGAAGGGAGCTCCTCAGGAGGTGGCAAGCACACATCGAGTTTCAGGAGGTCAGTGCACGAGATGGACCCTGACGGGACGGGAAAGAGCACTCAAGCTGGAATGGGGAATGCTATGAGCTTAGATGACACACAAGAGGAAGGAGTAACAGGAGAGTTGAAGAGAAGACGCACTTGGGAGGACAAGACCGGGGAGGATGCGGCAAAGGATGTTGTGGCGCTGGATTCCCCAAAAAACGGGGTTGGGGCGGGCGCTGGACTTCAGCCCCGCCAGATGAAATTATGCTGGTTTCGGCTTTTTTAGCTGAGAAACTTATTTACTCTTTTTATTTTGTTTTACTTATTTCCCACGTTCTGGATGTTGTTTTTGCTTTGGTTCTGCTGTGTTTTTTCAGCAAAAAAAACTCATGAAACTAAAACAGGAGATGAGAAGTCGTGTCTACAAGCATAGGCTCAGGTAAGCCCAAAGCGGGATCAACGAATTATAAGGCTTCTACGGATGTGATTAATTCCGAGTCTGGTCCTTGGGCGGACGGTAGATAGGAGACTTGTTGTCACTTTGTAACCTGTTTTAGTTTGGTCCGTTTGATCTGTTTGGTTATGATAAGTTAAGCCAGTTTCGTTAAAAAAAAAACATTTGTCCGATTCAACCCGCTCTATCGGGATTCGGGACATTGGGGTAAGACATAAATATATAATGATGAATGAAATTATTAACCTAGAAAACTGACGGTAACAAACAGAGAAGATCTCTTTTCCAATTTTGGGATGAGAAGGAATAAGTTACATTAACAAAATGAGGACCCAAGGAAATAAGAAGACAATTTACTTTTAAAAACGAATGGAATAATTTACTTTTAAAGAAAACCAGAACCCAACAAATGAAAATGTTTTGTCTCATGCCAAATACATTAGTAATCTCATCACTCCCGTATCAATTTCTCCGTCATTTCGAATTAAACGAATCAAATCAAAGAATTCCCAGTTAGACATTGGTAACTCTTCTAAGTTCTAAATTCTAATCATCACAAAGTCTTATAAGAGGCATTCCCCATATAGTTCATGAGTATCACAGGAAACAATCTAGCTCTAGTACATTCATGAGTATCACAGGAAACAATCTAGCTCTAGTACATCCATGATAGCAAGTTTGATATCAAAGGAAAAAATCTTCCTCTAGTATACAATTCAATTTAGACTTAACTCTTATATTTAGACTTGTGCGGAATAATGCACTAGAGCTTAGCTAGTTGCCGACTCACTCTTCCTTACGGGAGGTCTCGGGTTCGAAACTCAATGGAGTGAATTTCAGCCCCAATTACTCCAGGCCCCCTAACTCCCTCCCCTAGACGTCCCTGGAGTAAAAAGAAAAAATATTTTAAAAAATAATAAAAAACAAAGTCTAAATTGAACTGTACCCATAATTTGTTCTACTACTATAAGGCTTTGCACCTTAGCATGATTGTTAGTAAAAATTGCAACGTTCCTCACTTTCCACCCCAAGTAAACCGTAGCATTTAGGACCAATCTATCTGCCTTACTAACTATCCGAGCACCCCATACCCTGTATATATTCCTTCTTGCACATTTTAGTGCAAGTGGGGTTTGGTACCTGCACAGATAGCTCAATTGGTTGAATGGTAAGAAATTGGATCAAAGGATGAAGATTCGAATCCCACAGCGACCGTGTGGAGGTCATAGCCTCTGAAATGGGTTGGACCTCTGGCGCACACGGGTATATGGGTCTACTGCTATTCTGTCGACTGAGTCACCGAGATTTACATTCTTCTATTTGCCCTGTCGGGTTGGGACGTGGAGGGCTCCGGGGATGGGAGATTCCGCCTTTTTTGGATCAAGGGGTTTCTCCTTGGTCTTAACCACTCGCTTATACCTTTCCAAATCTGTCCAATAATGGGGCAAAGAAAGAAATGAAAGATCAAGTACTCCAAAGATTCCAAGTGGTTTTTGCAAAAAAAAAGAATCCCTATTCTGGCTATTCATGTCCATGTATGTGAGATTGTCACAAGTGGACAATCTATTTCTCATACCAAGATACAAAATAAATGAAAATTTATTAGGTGAGATAGATTTTATCCAAATAAGGGGCATTGTTAAAAAAATCTAACAAATGGGTCTTTGTTCTAAATTTTCACTCATCTAACAAATTGATTAACATATTAACATTTATATCATCATGGAAGACTTAACTGCATATCAGTTAAATATAGTAATTACCGTACATAAAGAATCTTGAAATGGACTTGAAGAGATAACATTTAAGTCATTTCGTGATCAGCGAGTATGAGAAGTGTAATTTATCAAAATAAAGATAAAATAATATGAAATTTCAAAATAAAAGCAGTATATTTTCCAAAATAAATGTTTTTGTTCCTCAAATAATATTCCATATGTTGACATTAACAGACGTTATATATCGATAAGTATTGATGTAAATTTAATAGTGTTTTTCTTAAACAAAATAATAATTACTCATTAGGGACAAGTCACAGCACTAGTATTTGGAATTTCATATTGAAGTGTTACGGGGCAATTTATTTGTGAAAAGTCAACGAGTAATTAGGTAAAAGTCAATAAAAGTATACTTGTTAATATATTATTGGCCCAAATAGCCTTTGTATATTAATAATAGTTGACAACCTATTCAGCAACCCACTACTCTTACTCCAGTTACCAAACTTGTTTTGTACCAAGTCTATTTCTCCCGTTTGATTTTGAACTCAAATAAGTGAGATCAAATAAGTGAGGTGTGTGATTGTGTTGTCCCTTGCACCGTCCAATCCCTTGAGCTAATAAGCCAAATCTTCTTTATTATGAGACTTCCCTGCATCCTACTTCATGTGCTATTGTTCTCTACCGACAGTTGCTCCTTCCTTGCTCTAGCTGTATATATCCACCACCTCTTGAAGTTTTTTGAGATAGACTGTGAGAACTCCTTCTTTGTGAAGCTGAGTGAGAGGAGTGTTGAGAAGGTAGAATAGGTTGTTGCTCCCTTAGCCTTGGTGTGCACAAGGAGACTACCGGAAACCGATCTCCGGCGACCTGAGCCGAATCCGGCAAGACAGAAACGGATCCACAACAGTGGTATCAGAGCCAGGGCTGTCTCTGCCGTCGATTTCGCTGAATTCCTACGTACGCCGCCATCCGCCGCCGTCCGCCGCCGACTGCCGCCGTCCGCCGCCGTCCGCCGCCGACTGCCGCCGTCCGTCGCCGTCCGCCGCCGGTTGAAGCTTCTGGAAGATCTGCCAGATCTGAGTCGTGGTTTTTTTTTTTTTGGTGGTGCTAGAACCTTACCGCCCAAACCCCGTCCGTCGTTAGTCGATTACGGAGCTCGAAGGTGGAGGTCGCCGTTGGAGCTGCCGACTGCCTGGGAATCAACGCTTAAGGACTGCTCGTGACTCGCCCAGACCCTTCACGCCGGGAATCGTTTGTCGATTTCAAGGTCACTGTTCATCTTCACTGGGAGTCTCTTCCCGTCACGGAGTTTAGAGCTCTTTGCCGGAGGTTGCCGTCGCAGGGAGGGCGTCGTTCGTCGCTTGGTTCGCAGTCAGGAGCCATTCATCGACTGGAGTTGAAGTTTGGAGGGTGGCTGAACAACTGCGGCCTTTTGTGCTAATTGATTCTGGAAGACTGGAGGTGTTGCTACTTGCTATTGCACCTGGAAGTGTACTTGGGCTACTGGAAGCTTGAAGCAGAAACGTACAAAAACCAGAGAGAGAGTTGCACGCCAGCTGGTCAAACCTGGTCATCAGGCAGTCTAACCAGTCAATTATTTAGTCCACCATTCCAAAATCCCGTTGTGGGTGGGTAAGGACCGAACACTCTCCTAGTGTTTGGCTACTGTAAGTCTTCTTTTATCTGAAATTCAGTTTCTGTTTTTTCATTTAATTTATATTGTTAGATTTATTGTTGTTTTAATACTTGCTAGAATTATATTTATTTGTGCTACTGTTTAGCCCTATAAATATTAAACTGTTTTTCTAGCTATAGTTGCATTTTTATTTTCTTAGTGTTAATTTTCTGTGCGAAAATGTCTGCATTTAATCAGTACGGAATGGCTCCATTTAATGGAAAAACTGATTTTAGCATATGGAAACAGAAAATAAAATGCATATTAATTCAACAAAAATCATATAGGGCCATTAGTCAAACCTATTTGACTTCTGATACGGAAGAGAAAAAGGCAGAAATGAATGAAAGTGCGTGTTCTATAATTTACTTGAACTTATCTGATTGTGTGCTCAGAAAAGTAGGAATTTTAGAATCTGCCAAATCTTTGTGGGATAAACTTGAAGAGCTTTATACTGAAACCTCTCTTCCGAGTAGAATGTTCTTACTTGAAAATTTTTTCAAATTTAGACTTGACATGTCTAAAGATATTGAAGAAAATCTTGATGTTTTCACAAAACTTATTTCCGATATTAAGTTGTCCGGTGACAAACACATAGATGATTATACTCCCATTGCTTTATTGAATGCCATACCTGATTCTTATAGTGATGTTAAATCTGCCATTAAATATGGTAGAGATAATATAACGCTAGATATTGTTGTTAATGGTCTTAAAAGCAAAGAGTTAGATTTAAAGCAATCTAGGGGAAGTAAGAATTCGGGTGAGGTGATGCATGTTAGGGGTAGACCTCAGAATAGGTCTCATAACCAAAAATATGCTAGTAATGGAGAATCAAGTTTTAGGAAGAATTCTGCGAATAGGAAGGGTAGATCTAAGTCTAGATCTAAGGCCAGAAAATGCTATAATTGCCATGAATTTGGTCACTTCATTAAGGACTGTCCTAAGCCTAAGAAAAATCAGCATAATGAACATGCTAATGTGGCTTTTGGTGAAGAAAAATTGGGTGATATTTTTATGGTTAATAATCTTTGTGATCATGCATGTGTTAATTCTGTGCTTTCTAATTCCCTATGTGAATCTGATTGGTTAGTTGACTCCGGTTGTACTTTTCATATGACTCCCTTTGAAAATCTTTTTTCAAATTACAAGAAAATTGAAAATGGCTATGTGTCTATGGCTAATGAAAAGAAATGCAACGTGTTAGGAACTGGTGATGTATGCCTTAGATTTTCTTCTGGCTCTGTGTTCACTTTGAAAGATGTTAGGCATGTTCCTGATTTACGTTATAATTTGCTTTCATGTGCATCCCTTGAAAATGAAGGTTTTGAGGGAAAATGGGGGAAAGGGGTTATGAAAATCATGAAAGGATCTCTTGTTATTTTTACTGCTGAAAAGAAAAATAACTTGTATGTGTGTCAAGCTGAACCTGTACCTGATTATGTGTACTCTGTGATAGGTGATAAATCTATTTTATGGCATAATAGATTAGGTCACATGAGTAATAAGGGATTAGATATTTTGCATAAAAATGGTCACTTTGGTAGTGATAAATTATCCCCTATTGAATTTTGTGAATCATGCGTGCTAGGAAAACAACATAGGGTTAGCTTCCCTATTTCTACTTTTCCTAATCAATCTAAATGTGTTGACATACTTGAGTATTTGCATGCTGATGTGTGGGGTCCCTCTAGTGTTCCTACGCAAGGAGGGAATCAATATTTTCTTTCCATTATTGATGATTATTCTAGGAAAGTTTGGGTTTTGCTCATGAAACAAAAATCTGAAGTTTTTGAAAAATTTAAAAACTGGAAAATCATGATAGAAAACCAAACAGGAAAGAAAATTAAAGCCCTTAGGACAGACAATGGACTTGAGTTTTGTAATAAACAAATGAATGATTTGTGTGCTACTTGGGGTATAAAAAGACATAAATCTGTTCCTTACACACCCCAACAGAATGGGGTTGCTGAAAGGATGAATAGATCTCTATTAGAGAGGGTGCAGGCCATGTTGGCCACATCTGGTCTCTCTAAGAAATTTTGGGGGGAAACGCTTAATACCGCTGCTTATTTAATTAATAGGTCCCCGTCTGTCCCCTTAGGAGGGAAGTGCCCAGAATCTGTTTTCACGGGCAAGAAGCTTGATTTGACGAACTTAAGAGTGTTTGGATGTGCGGGTTATGTGCATCAAAAGATTGATAAATTGGAACCTAGATCTAAGAAGTGTGTTTTCTTAGGGTACCCAGAAGGGGTAAAGGGTTATAGGCTTTGGGATAGGAGTGAACCAGGGTTTAAAGTCGTTATAAGTAGAGATGTCATTTTTAATGAAAATGAATTTCCTTGTTTGACTTTACCTGTGCATGTTCCTCATAATGATGCTCCTAATGAGGTGGAGCAAGTGCCTGTTAAATTTCAATCTGAATTTTCTGCTAAAAATGATTTGCATGAAAATGTTCTTGAAAATCAAGGTGAGAGTACTTCGAATGAGGTGGAGCATGATATGCATGATGAGAATGTTTTTCCTGAAAATGATGATTTGCATGACTATCAACTTGCTAGGGATAGAGATAGAAGGGTTATTAGGAAACCAGAAAGATATAGGGATTGCAATTTGATTAATTGTGATATATCTGAGTTTGCCTTTAACATATTTGAATCCCTTGAATGCAATGAACCTAGGACTTTTAAAGAGGCTTTAAAGTCTAAATATTCCAAAGAATGGATTAGTGCTATGAATAGTGAAATGGAATCCCTTAAAATTAACCAAACTTGGAAACTTGTTCCTAGACCCGCTAGTTGTTCCTTAGTGGATTGTAAGTGGCTATTTAAGGTGAAGCAAGAATCTGAAAATGTGAGGTTTAAAGCTAGATTAGTAGCTAAGGGATTTACTCAAAAGGAGGGAATTGATTATGCTGAAATTTTTGCTCCTGTTGTCAAGTTCACCACCATTAGAATTATACTTGCTTTAGTTGCTCATTTTAATTGGGAATTAAAACAGATGGATGTAACTACTGCTTTTTTGCATGGTGATCTTGATAAGAATATTTATATGCACCAACCTGAGGGTTTTGTTGACCCTAAATTGCCTGACCATGTGTGTTTGTTGAAAAAAGCTTTGTATGGTTTAAAACAATCACCTAGGCAATGGAATATTAAATTTGACAAGTGCATGAAATCTTTAAAATTTTCTAAGAGCTCCGCCGATCATTGTTTGTATTATAAAAATATTGACTCCGCGCCTATATTTTTATTACTCTATGTGGATGACATGTTAATTGTTAGTCCTTGTTTGAAGTCTATTGAGCATGTCCAAAAATCTCTTTGTGAAAACTTTGACATGAAAGACTTAGGCGATGCTAGGAAAATTTTAGGCATAAGCATTATCAGGGATAGAAAGAAATCTACTCTAGTGTTAAATCAAAGATCATACATTGATAAGGTTTTGAGTAAATTTTCTATGTCTGATGCTAAATCTGTGAATGTGCCTCTTGCTTCTCATTTTGTGTTAAGTAAGGATCAGTCCCCCAAGACTGAAACTGAAATGAATGAAATGAAAAATGTGCCTTATTCGAATGCTATAGGATCTGTCATGTATCTCATGGTTAGTACTAGGCCCGACATTGCATATGCGGTTAGTTGTTTGAGTAGATACATGTCTAATCCTGGAATGCCTCATTGGAATGCTTTGAAATGGCTTTTAAGGTATTTGAAATATTCTGTGGATGTTGGTTTGACTTTTTCTAAGTGCTCTGAAGGTGTTAAATTAATTGGCTATGTTGATTCCAATTATGCTAATGATAGAGATAATAGAAAGTCTACAACTTCTTATGTGTTTACTTTGTGTGGCTCTTGTGTAAGTTGGAAATCCCAACTTCAACCTATTGTTGCTCTATCTACTACTGAGTCTGAGTATGTAGCTGCCACAGAAGCTTTCAAAGAAGCTATTTGGCTTAGAGGTCTTTTGCATGAAATTAATTTTCTTGACAAAAATGTGGATATATTTTCTGACAGTCAATCTGCTATTCAATTGTGTAAAAATCCTGTTTTCCATGATAGGACTAAGCATATTGATGTTAGATTTCATTATATTCGAGATATTGTTGAAAAGGGAATTATAAAATTAGAGAAAATTCCTTCAGAATTTAATCCTGCTGACATGGGTACTAAATGTTTACCTGTTGAAAAATTTGTTTCGTGTCAAAAGATTTTAAATTTTGATTTTGGATGAATTTTTTCTGTGTTGCATCGGTTTACTATTAACTTACCTAGTGTTTGTTAATAGTTTGGTGTTGGTGTCCCTTCGAACTCGATGACCATTATGGTAGAGTAAAGTCCTTTATGGACTCGGCAAGCTTGGTGTGTTGGCCCCTTTGTGATCCGAGAATACATGGGGTATTCTCTTATATTACTTGTATAATCTTTGCGATAATACTTGTAATAATTCGGCGATGATGAGTCCGCGGTTCCGTGAATTGTCTCAGTGCACTACCTTGGGCCAAAGGTGGAGATTGTTAATATATTATTGGCCCAAATAGCCTTTGTATATTAATAATAGTTGACAACCTATTCAGCAACCCACTACTCTTACTCCAGTTACCAAACTTGTTTTGTACCAAGTCTATTTCTCCCGTTTGATTTTGAACTCAAATAAGTGAGATCAAATAAGTGAGGTGTGTGATTGTGTTGTCCCTTGCACCGTCCAATCCCTTGAGCTAATAAGCCAAATCTTCTTTATTATGAGACTTCCCTGCATCCTACTTCATGTGCTATTGTTCTCTACCGACAGTTGCTCCTTCCTTGCTCTAGCTGTATATATCCACCACCTCTTGAAGTTTTTTGAGATAGACTGTGAGAACTCCTTCTTTGTGAAGCTGAGTGAGAGGAGTGTTGAGAAGGTAGAATAGGTTGTTGCTCCCTTAGCCTTGGTGTGCACAAGGAGACTACCGGAAACCGATCTCCGGCGACCTGAGCCGAATCCGGCAAGACAGAAACGGATCCACAACAATACTTATAAATTATAAGTACCACTTGCAATTAAGTGTGAGATAGAAGACTTGTCACGTATATTAATTTGATGAAACACAGAAATGTATCTAATTAAATCTACAAAATAGTCTACTATATATGAGCTCTGAATATTATTTGATATGATGATATATATCACATAATTTTTCAGAGTAGATTAAATTTTGAAAACGAGAACAAAATTTGTACATATGTAATTATGTTTGGGATAACGTATTAGTGATTTATACGCTAAACCCCTGCAGGTGATATATGTAGTACACAATATATAAATTATAAGCATGAGTCCACTCTGATTTTAAAAAGGTATCAAATTCTCTCGTACGATACTATTTTTTTTAGGGAAAATAACTTTAAATAATACCAACTATCTTCCATGAACCAAGAATAATACCAACTTCAGAAATAATTTTTAATAATACCAACTATCTGAATGTGAACCAAAAATAAAATAGAGACACTTTTCTACAAGAAAAGTGTCTCTATTTATTAATAATGAAATTATCAATACAGAAGCAAATCAGATAGTTTAAAGCTAGCACCAATGAGACGATATATAAAACAAAAAGTACCAAATCAACATACCAATTCGCTAATTCAGCAAAGTTGTAGATTGTTTGATCAACATAGAAGTTCTTATTACTAAATCAATAATCAAAATTGAAAAAAGATTAAAACTATGTACAGTATAATACGATAGTAGAAAACAAATGATAAATAATCTGATTTAATAAAAAAGAAACAACTTTATTATTCTCATTAAAGATTGTAACATCCTCAACCAACAAATTAAATCTAACACCATGGAAAGCACGCATCTTAATCTTTATTAAATATATATTTCAATTTATTAAGGTCTACTAGTTGCTATAAATCAATTTGTTTTGAAGGATTGATGTATCAATTTTCCCTCGTGTCACTCGTGCGATAAGATAGAAGAAAACAAAATAAATACCACTACGTACTTCAATAATAAATAAATAACGACCTCTAGCACTATCCTTTTCCGCGTAATAATAAATCTCTACCTATAAAATTAAATAGGCCGTCTACCTCTATCCCTAACTTATAACTTTCCGTTCATCTAATCGGCTAAAAATATCGATCGCCGTCGGGAAGATAATCGGAAACTCTACCGGAAAGTTGGGGAAAATGTTGCTGGGAAAGCTGGTGGACGCATTGACGCCGGCGGCGCAGAAGAAGACTGTGAAAGGAACGGCGGTTTTGATGCGGAAGAATGTTTTGGACTTTAATGACTTCAACGGCTCTATTGTGGACAATATCTCAGATATTCTGGGCCAGAAGGTGTCCATAGAATTCATCAGTTCTGCTCAGCCCAGTTCTGCTTCTACTGGTTCGTTTTATTTCCTCTTTAATTTCCATTTTTTATTTTATTTTATTTTATTTTATTTTGTACCATATTTCTTCATATTCCATTTCGATCTTGCGTTCGTTTTCTGATGGATATATTTTCAAATTCAAATTCAAACTGTTTCTTTGGATATTTTACGCAGTACGGAATAGTATAGAACTAGGAATAAGGGTTTTCATAAAATATTGCACAAAAACTTATTACGTACGAGTATTTACTAAATTATTGCATAAAATACTGCGTAGTACATATATACAGAGTTATCAAGTATTACACCATAGCAGTCCCGGCACCTCAATTTGAGGTTTTTAGTGATGGAATGTTTTTAAGAAATTTTGTGAAATTGTTCTTCATGAAATTAAAATTTTATACGTTTGTATAAAATATATCCATAAAATTTCAGATTAAAATTTAATCGAGGAGTTAGTTGAATAAGTCAAAAAATCTTGCCAAGTATACATAAAAAATGTAGTTTTTATATAATTTTGTTTAACTGACTTCCGGATTGAATTTTAAAGGAATTTTATCAATTCAGGACCTGAAAGATAAATTAATTATCAATTCAGGACCCGAAAGATGAAACTTATCGATATAGGACCCGAATGATGAAAAACTATCAATTTAGGACCTAATGTTTCATAGGTTTTGATTTATTTAATTTTTTATTAAATCCATTACTATTTTTTGATAAACTTTTTTTCACAAAAGTTTATTAGTTTATTAAAACTAATTAATATTTAAAATTTTCTAAATAAAAATAATAATAAAATCCATGACAACTTAGGTCCTAGATTGATTGTTTCCCATCATTCAGGTCCTAAATTGATAGTTTTTCATCATTCGGGTCCTATATCGATACGTTTCATCTTTCGTGTCCTGAATTGATAATTAATCTATCTTTCGGGTCCTGAATTGATAAAATTCCAATTTTAAATCTGAACTTTTATGGACATAATTTCCACTTCATAAATAAGATGTTCACAAAATTTTATCGGTACTAAATCATTAATACATGCATTTTTGTTTATATTTTACTCTAATCATCATATATTAATGATAATATTTTACAACGCCGTTTGCGCCACAGAATTTTGAAGGAGACCAATGAGTGCTTATATTTATTTCTACTTTTGAAAAGTGGTTCAGATCATTTGCACATTACTCCCTCCGTCCCCGAAAGAAGTTCCCACTTTCCTTATTTGGATGTCCCTAATTTAAGTTCTCATTTCTTGAAATGGAATGTTATCTACATCAAAACAGTGCCAAACAGTGTCAAATAGTGCCAAACAGTGTCGAAATAGTAAAATTTACCCCCTGATAAGTTTACTTGCATAAAAGTGTGTGAAAGTCAAATGAGGAACTTCTTTCGGGGACGGAGAGAGTACATAAAAGTTTATAAATGATAAAGAACTACTACCTAATACTCCGTACTACGTATTGTTTTTTAAAAGAAAAAACTGATTTTGAAATATAAAATCAGAAATAGAAATTGCTCTAAATAGGAGTAAAGACGTTTTGAAATTCCAAAATAGGAGTTTCATGTTTTTTATTCCCTAAATAGGAGTTATCTGCCAAGTTTGGAAACAATGTCATGTTTAAAGACTTGTAATTTCCAAACTTAGCAGCAATTTACTCACATTTAGGAAATAAAAAACATAATACTCCTATTTAGGAATTTCAAAACGTTTTTACTCATATTTTGGTAAGCAATATTTTTCTAAAGACTAGATTTTTTTTAGTTTTTAAAATTTAATAGTTGGAAAACATTTTTATAAGGAAAAAATACTCAACATGGTATTAACAATCGACACAACCGAGGAGCACCTACTTCGATGCAAATCTATGGTTAGGAATAACTTTGGAGAAATTGAGAGAGATACGACTTTGCAAAATTTTAGTGGATACCAGTAATGTGTACTGTGATTTGTCGAAAGTTATTCCGCCGTGCTAATAATTTAAGTCTTCTATGTTTTATACGGAGTACTTCCTATGATTTTGTAATATACTATCGTATTATATTCGGATCGGTCAAAAAGTTTGGAAAACTTACTCCGACCACATAAGTTATATGATTATATCCTCCGTAAGTCATAAATATTTATAGTAATTGTAACTTTATTATGAAAAGATGATGATAACTACTCCGGTATATCTTTTATCAAGTAATCATAGTAAATTAAACTAAACGATGATGAATATTAATTGTGCAGAAGCGATCAAGTTGCCATATTTTGAGAAACGTACTGAAATAGGTAGATAAAAATGCATTTTTGTGTAAAAAGAGCTACAAATGTCGAATTATGCCGCGTGACAACCAAAAGAGCTGCAGATAACTTCCACTAGTTTGTAGTCAAGCATATATACATACATATCATAAAGACAGTTGAACAAATAAAGTAAATTCTCTGATCTTTTTCTTTTTTTGATACAAGGGAAAGCAAATTCTCTGATCTACTTTATTTTCCAAAAGAATCTTAGTTTTTTTCGTCCGTCTTATATTATCACTACGTACTCCATACTCGTATTATTTACCGTAGTACTCCGTATTTATTTTAAAGATATGATTTTCTTTAGAGATGAAGATATGATTCTGTAATATGTACTACCTCCGTCCCATTTATATTGTCCCGGAAGAGGGTGACACGGTTATTAAGAAAAATGAGTTTGTGTAGTTGATATTAATTGATAAAGTAAGAATAAAGTAAGAATGATTTAGAGCCACGCAAACTTTGCCAAATATGGTATGAGACAATTTAAGTGAGACTTCCCGAAAAGGTAAAACGGGACAATATAAATGGGACGGATGGAGTATGTGCTATTATTTTTCTCAGAAGA
Organism: Cuscuta epithymum; assembly: GCA_945859915.1. Classification (NCBI taxonomy): domain Eukaryota; kingdom Viridiplantae; phylum Streptophyta; class Magnoliopsida; order Solanales; family Convolvulaceae; genus Cuscuta; species Cuscuta epithymum. The sequence goes on from CAMAPF010000024.1 coordinate 3,016,101, forward strand.
AGTAGAAATATCTAATTTCGACAAATTATACATGAAAACTTTGGGGCACAATAGAAAGTCAGGGACAGGCCATCAAAACCAACCTTTATTGTGGTCCTGCCCCTAGCTTCTACCCTCCACTTGCTAAATTTTTTCGGTTACCAACCCAATCCCAATATTCTTAACCCAATAATTGGGAGGATAGTCAGGACCAAAGATTGGGATGGATTAGTATTAAAAAAATTCAGAAAATTTTTAGACATAAAACACTACCTCCGATCCGGCTTACAACGTGCTAATTTTAAAAGGAAAGTTTACATTAAACACTTCCAAAATTGCATCAGGTTAAAGATACCAGGCAAAGCCACATATCACAATTTATTTGGTAGAGCACTCTTCCGGTCAGGAATTCCTGACCGGAACCGCCGTCCGGACGGCGGCGTTTGGCCGCCTTCCGGGTGTAATTTTTCAATGAAATTTTTATGACATGTTCTTTATCAAGTCTAGTTTATCCACAAAAAAATTCAGCCAAAAACTCATTCGGGAAGGTCGTCAAATGATTTTTGCAAGTTAACTGGTCCGGAAAATACATATTCCGGACGAGTTAACTTGAAAAAATCATTTGACGACCTTCCCGATTGAGTTTTTGGCTGAATTTTTTTGTGGATAAACTAGACTTGATGGAGAACATGCCATAAAAATTTCATCAAAAAATGTCAGCGGGAAGGTGGCCAAACGCCACCGTCCGGACGGCGGTTCCTGTCCGGAATTCCGGACATGAATAAAATTCTTATTTGGTATTTTAATGATCTTTAATCTTTTTACATACTCCGTAAGTTTTATTTTATCACCATCTGGCATTATATTTAATCTTTTTACATACTACGTAATAATCACTGAAAATTCACATTGAAAATAAATTAGGAATATTTTATAGAAAATTCAAAAATAATTCGACGTATTTACTTGGAGGCAAATGGATGCCATTTATTTGTGTTTTGTTTTATTTCGTTTTGAGAAGTAAATGCCAGATCAGTGCCGGTCCTACATAAACTCAGGTCTAAGTCGAGCTTCATAAAATGAGCCCCATACATAGTGTTTGTTTATTATATAAATTCACTAAAATTGAATGATTAAATATAAAAAACACAATCTTTAAATAAAAGACTTCCATTATAACAAAATGACATTGAATGTATTACAAAATTACTTCAGTAAAACCCATCGAACAATTTTAGACACATAATTTAGTGGAATCCTCAACAATATATACTATTATTTTTCTCTACAAATCAGTCCTCGAACTAACATAAAAAGTGCAAATAACCTCTTATATAAGAGGTTCTGTCCGACTGTATTCATTTGGGGTGGTTCCTAGTGTAACTTCTTGAGCATCTTCTCCATTAAGTTTAGTTTATCTATACCAAAATTTCAGCTACAAACTCAACCAATAAGGCAGTCAAATGATTTCCTGAAATATACTGCGCTGCTTAACTGTGTTGTTATCTTCAAAAATTCATTTAACTGTCTTCCCGATTGAATTTGTTATTGAAATTTGGTATGAGTAATTAGACTTAATGAACAAGATGGTAAAATATTTCATCAAAATATTATACCGGGAACTGCCCCAAATGGCGACGGCCTTGAAAAATACATATGTATAATAACAATAATGTTTCAAAAAATTATGGGCCCTTAACTTTTTCAATATTTTGGGGCCCTGAGGTTTGGGCCTCTCCAGCCTAACATAAGGCATGAGCCTGTGCCAGATGGTGTTCGAGAAATGTCTATCACTGTAATAAGTTATACTAGTATAATCATTACACCGTAATACATGAATACAATTATAGTTACCAAAATTATTAGAATCACATTTTATTTGTTATTTTTATTTTGGTTATATATTTCAAATTATTTCCAAATAAATTTCTGGTTCCAAGTTGACTCCTAGTTAAGAATCTTGGTGCCAAAAAAATATTTTTGATTGATAAAACTAGAATTAGAAATAAGCTAAAGTGGGTATTTTTTTATTTATAAAAGCTAAAGTGGGTGAAGTAATAAATACTACTCCGTACATCGTACATTCGATGAGCCCCCGCCCCAGGGCATGCATCACGAGTCTGAGTTATTATGTTCGGACCAATCTGAGAAGTTCTATTTTGTTCACCCCTTCATTGAGGGCGAATATCACCCCTCTCTTCAACACATGACACTTGGCAAGACTTTTAAATTTTGCAATTGTAATGCCAAGTGTCATGTGTTGGAGGGAGGGGGTAATGTTCACCCTCCATGAAGGGGGGTGAACAAAATAGAACTCCCAATAGGACGTTGTGGATTATGGTTTGAGGACTAATTTTGTTAGATTTAAATATTAACGGGTAGCTAAATACTCCCCCCGTCCGGGATAGAATTTGACATTTACTTTTGGCACGATATTTTAGAAGCTCAATTAGTTGAAGAACAAATATCTTGCACGCCTTTGACTTTTGGAGGAAATTCATGTTATCCACTCAAATGTAAAAGTGAGTGGATAGTGAAGGGTAGTTAAGATATTTAATGGTCCGGAAAAAGAGTTGCCTAAAAGAAAAACGTAACGGAGTAAATGAGAGATCCCAAAAAAAATGTGTAAAGATTTAAATGAGACGGATGGAGTATGAGGAAGGAAAAAATGAAAAATTAACATGCATGTACTTCGGCTCACCATAGCTTGAATGTAGCTTTAATGCAAATCCTCCTCACCTCCCATGTTATAAAAAAATATTCAAAATATTACTAAAACATAAAGAAAAGTGGTGTGTAAAGAAGAATTTAAAAGTGATTTTTTTCGGTCAATTTAATTGGTTAACTAAAACAGAACTTTGTACTTCAATGTTTTTTATTATTAACCAATAAGCATGCAAAGTAAAAAATATTTATAAAAAAATGAAAAAGTTAAAAGTTAATTAGACTATAGTAGAATTTTCGAAAAGGGAACATATTTTAGACAAATATAATTCAAAAGATAATGGTGTTTAATGTATCGTTTTTTATCTCCATCATAATAAGCTAATTTTTGAAAACTTAAAGAATCAATGGATGATGCATATTATATTTGTACTAACACTAATATGTTAAAGTTTATTATTTGTGCAATAATTTTTTTAAAAGAAAGAACTAAATGAATAGTATAATTTTAATGTCACACAAATATTTATTTTTTGGATTAATTTGACATTATATGAAAACTATTTAGCTAGTGTGTCTGGTTATTAACTAGTGTGTTTGCATTCTTCAAAGAAGTTAGAATTTCTTTTTGGACTAATTCACTCCCGGACCAGATCAAATCATACCAGACTAAATTTAAACTAACTAAATAAAATCAGATTTAAACAGATCAGAGTATATCAAATTTGGACAATTAGAACATCTCCAATGATACAATGTACATGGTGCACATGTGGCATGAGAAATAATCACATAAATATTAACAAATAAATTATCTCTCTCCCTATTTGAATGATTTTATACAATTTCGGTAATTTTTTCCTGAAATGTCAACAACAATGTCAACATCTAGACGGTCTTCTTGACATTGTGGATAAAAACTTATTAAAATTGTATAAAATCATTCAAATAAGAAAAGGGATTATTTTTTTGCTAATATTTATGTGGGTATCTCTCATGCTACATAACCAATCATTCTAGCCCAGCTGGTTGTGAGGTTACCGTGCCTAGTGGGATGTCTCGAGTTCGAATCCCGCTAGGCACACAAGGGTTGGAAACTCAATGGAGTGAGTTTCAGCCCTGATTACTCCAGGCTTCCCCTAGCCCCCCTCTCCCAGACCCCCCTGCAGTAAAAAAAATCTTTCATGCCACATGTATACCATGCACATTGTAACATTAAAGATGCTCTTATAAATTACACAGAGAACAAACATTTACCAGACCAGTTCAAAAAAGACCAGACAAGACAAGACCAGACTTAAACAAACCAGACCAGTAAATTTCTGTTCAAAAGAAAACATCTCTAACATGCAAAATGTTAACTTCTTCAACCCCAACATATTGTCTGAAAACTCGACAAAGATTATCGAGAAGTAGCTCAACTAGTAGGAAAAGAGTGTCCAGAGGCATAGCTAATACAGAATGTCTATATTTTCGGTGTAAAAAATTTCGTTTAAAAGTGTTTGAACTTGATGTTTTCTTTTGGATTGAAATTTGCTATTCTGGTTTTGTTTGATCTAGTCTGAACAGGTCTGATTTATAGAAATGGAAAACTGTCATTCTTACCTTCCGAAAAAGAATCAATGAAAAAGGATTTCTGTCGGTCGGTTATGGGATGAGTGTCATTTTTTTAAACTCGGGAAAGAACTCCAGGACATAAGAAATAAGTATGGCTTCTTTGCATTCCGATATTCAGTGGATGATTAGAGACTATTGACAAGGTATCTGATTTGCAGGAAATCGACTGACAGGAAAGCGCAGCAAGGCATCCAACTTGGAACACTGGCCGCTCCACAACACTCTTTTAGCCTCTGGCGAGTCGGCGTTCCATTTTGAATACGAATGGACTGAAGATTTTGGGGTTCCAGGAGCATTCATCATCAAGAACAATCACCCCAATGAATTCTTCCTCAAAACCATAACCCTCGAAGATGTTCCCAATCATGGCCCACTCCACTTTGCATGCTTCTCTTGGGTTTACCCTGCCAGTAAGTACAACTACGAGCGCGTCTTCTTCGCAAACCAGGTATGACTTTCATCTTTATTACCATGATTTGGCTATATACAACCTATTCGAGAAGTAGTCTAGATCTTAATATAACACTTTATTACTTCACCATTTTCCGGTACGAGACTTTAATAGTAATTGAGTTCGTGTAATGTTATTAGTTTCATAGATATTGATTATCTTCACCTGTAAAATTTGAGTTGAATCCTTCATTAGAGCTGAAGCATGTTGCTTGATGATATAGTTCAAACCTTTACTCGACTCTTTGATTCAATATTGCAGGCTTATCTTCCCAGCGAAACGCCTGCCTTGTTGAAGCAATATAGAGATGAAGAATTAGTGAACTTGAGAGGAACAGGAACTGGCGAGCTTAAAGAATGGGATAGAGTGTATGACTATGCTTACTATAATGATCTTGGTGAGCCAGACAAGGGTCCGGATTATGCCCGGCCAGTCCTGGGCGGGAATTCGGAGTATCCTTATCCTCGACGAGGAAGGACGGGTAGACCACCAACAAACACGGGTAACACATCAATGGTTTCAAAACCTGCGTTCCCTTTTTTAGACCGGTTTTCGTATTCAGCATGTTGTATTGAGCTTCCCTTTTTGCTTTTCCAGATCCTAATACTGAGAGTAGGATTCCCCTTATTTCGAGCTTGGATATTTATGTTCCCAGGGATGAGAAATTCGGACACGTGAAACTGGCTGACTTTCTTACCTATGCTTTGAAATCTCTGGTCCAGTTCCTTCTCCCCGAGTTTAAGTCTCTGTTTGATTCTACACCAAATGAGTTTGACACCTTTCAAGATATACTTGACCTGTATGAAGGAGGGATTAGACTGCCACAAGGGAACTTGCTCAAAGCCCTCACAGATAACATTCCCATTGAGATTCTGAAAGAAATTTTCCGTAGTGATGGGGAGGGACTCTTCAAGTTCCCAACCCCACAAGTTATCGAAGGTATTTGTAAAGCATCTGTTTACTTCCTTATGGTATATAAATCTTGCTATACATTCTTAGTCTCTAAATTGTGGGTTTCAAAATAGAGGATAAAACTGCATGGAGGACAGATGAAGAATTTGGAAGAGAAATGCTTGCTGGAGTGAACCCTGTCATCATTAGTCGCCTCCAAGTAAATGAGCTTCATTAAATTATTTAAAGTTCTTGACAAATGAAAATACTCACTGGTGACTGAATCTTCAGTTAAAGATTAAAGATGAATACTTAAGTTGTTCACTATTTTTATGTGCAGGAGTTCCCACCAAAAAGCAAACTAGATCCTAATGTTTATGGCGACCAGACCAGTAAAATTACCAAAGAGCATATCCAAGACAAGTTAGATGGTCTTTCAGTTGAGGAGGTAGTTTTATTTTGTTTATTGGTTGTACTTAATTTGTAAAACTAATTGGCTGTCCCATTTATCAAGATATTAATGATATGTGATGCTATTGGTACAGGCAATCAAGACTAACCGGTTATTCATATTGAATCACCATGACACGCTTATGCCATATTTGAGGCGCATAAACGCAACAGATAACAAAATATATGCCTCAAGAACCTTGCTTTTCTTACAAAAAGATGTCACTTTAAAACCTATAGCAATTGAACTTAGCTTGCCGAATCCACTCGGAGATGAATATGGTGCTGAAGGCAAAGTGTACACACCAGCTGAACAAGGGGTTGAAAATGGAATATGGCAATTAGCTAAAGCTTATGCAGCTGTGAATGATTCAGGTGTTCATCAGCTAATCAGCCATTGGTATGTATTTTGTCTGTTAAACATAAGCTTTTTTCATTATTCGATCTACTACCTATTCCGTCAATTTTGATTTTGAATGCTTGTCACAGGTTGAACACACATGGAGTAATTGAGCCATTTGTAATAGCAACTAATCGGCAATTGAGTGTGCTTCACCCAATACATAAGCTTCTACATCCCCATTTTCGTGACACAATGACCATCAACGCTTTGGCTCGCCAGATCTTGATTAATGCTGGTGGAATTCTTGAGCAGACAGTTTTCCCTGGAAGATATGCCATGGAATTGTCAGCCGTAGTTTACAAGGATTGGGTATTTACGGATCAAGCACTCCCAACTGAACTTGTTAAGAGGTATGCCATGATTCCCACATCAATGTTTTGTCTTGTCTTACTAATGCCATGTATACAAATCATAAACCTGATGAACAAATTGTAGAAGAGTGAAGTTTTGTAAAATGATGAAACTATCCCAAATTCTTCCGTATTTTGAGGTCTTTGAAGGGTTCTGATATTTTTCTAGGAAATATCAAAAGAGAACTCGTGAATATTAAGAAATATTGAAATGTACTGAAATATTTTAGTAACTGTCAGTATCAAAACAAATATCTAAATTATTAACCTCGTTATTTATAACAAAACTTACATGTGATCCCCCCAAAAAATGACGATATCAAAATCGAAATATCCCTCAATTTCTCCATAAGTTAGAAGTATAAGTATCAATATGTTATCGGTTTTTCATTATTACAACTATCTGTCAGTAAAAGGGCTAAATAATTCAGAGTCATAATATAGCAAGGCAAGTCATTGAATTGTTACTGTAAATGATATTTAAGAGGTGTGGCTGTTGAAGACTCAAGTTCCCGGCATGGCGTTCGGCTACTAATCGAGGACTATCCATATGCTGTTGATGGGCTAGAAATATGGTCATCTATCAAGGCATGGGTCGATGAGTACTGCAAGTTGTATTACAAATCAGATGACATGGTTCAGAAAGATACTGAACTCCAGGCTTGGTGGAAGGAACTTAGAGAGGAAGGACATAGTGATTTGAAAGACAAGCCATGGTGGCCTAAAATGCAGACAGTCCAGGAGCTGATCGACTCATGTACCATTATTATCTGGGTAGCCTCTGCCCTTCACGCCGCAGTTAACTTCGGTCAATATTCTTATGCTGGTTATCTCCCGAACCGCCCAACATTGAGCCGCAGATTCATGCCGGAGCCTGGAACAGATGACTATAAGGAGCTTGAAGCTGACCCAGATAAGGTTTTCCTAAAAACAATCACTCCCCAGCTGCAGACATTGCTCGGTGTTTCCCTTATTGAGATCCTGTCAAGGCACGTTTCAGATGAGGTGTACCTAGGGCAGAGAGAGTGCCCTGAGTGGACAAAGGATCAGGAAGCACTTGACGCATTTGCACGATTCGGAAAGAAGTTGGGTGTTATTGAAGATAGCATTTTGAAAATGAACATGGATGTAAAGCTTAGGAACAGGACAGGACCTGTGAAAGTGCCTTATACCTTACTCTTCCCTACAAGTCAAGCCGGTCTCACTGGGAGAGGCATTCCAAACAGTGTCTCAATGTAGATGGAGCTTCCGAATTCTGTATTAATGATTACATTTGGATTGTTGATATGTGTCATTATTTCTTTAATAAATTTATCTCAAAGCGGATTACGCATGTTCTCGTGTGATCCATCTGTCTGATAAATGCCTTCGTTTGCACTGTGATTGTAAGGCTAAATAATTGAGTTGAGAATGAATGTCTCTTGGAATTGAGTTGAAAATGGATCTCTCTTTAGAAGAGCTGTGTTAGTAGCTGTATCTCTCCCATTCGTTTTACATTTAATACTGATGTGTATTGTAAGAAACAAAGAAAATCATTCCTGATAAGGAGTAAGGGGATTTCCCTTTCTCTAGTATACTTTTAAACTTAATACCTTCTCTGTTGGAATCTATTTTGGTGCTATGTTCATTTTATCAAGAAAGATGAAATGAACATACGTTCAAAAAACTACATACGTTCAAAAAACTCATTTGTGATATTTTAAAAAATACTTATCCTTGTGAGTTGTGAGTTGTGACAAATGAGTTTGGTCTTACGCACCAAGACAAAAGACAAAAAATAGGCCCCTAATAATGTATTATGTATAGTATGTTGCGAGAATGTATTACAAAAATTTCTTTGTCAAAAATAATTTTTTTTACACAAGTAATGTTTTGTCCATATAAGTATATAACTATTCGATATCATAAGCCATACACAAACATTTTTGGTATTCTTAGAAACGAAATTGTCAATAATAGTATCAATTTTTAATTCTATGCTTCGGTGAGGAAGGTAGAATGTTATGCAATAGTGTTTCATGTGAAGCTTGCCGTTGTGGCTCAGTCTACAGATATGAGGGTTGACAAGATGTCCCGTACACACAAGTTAATTTGAAGAGCTTTGAGGTCGAATTTATTGATAAAATTTTGTGAGAATGTTCTTCATAAGAATTACTAGTAGAATATTTACACAAAATTTCAGTTTCTAATTCAATTGAGAAGTTAGTTAAATAAATTGTTGAAAAACATTGCACTTTTTAAATATATATATATAAAGCGCATTATTTTTCAATTATTTATTTAACAGACTTCTCAATTAAATTTTAAGCTAGAATTTTATGAACATAATCTACACGTAATGAAAAATGTTCACAAACTTTCATTAAACAATTTCATCTGGGAGCACCACAAATGGATTTGGACGTACAGAACTCACCATCAAGCGCGCCTGAGGTGAACGAGACTCAATATATATACTACTATTAAATAATTTATGGGTTCATCTTCCTGATGGGCCCTGGGTAGCCACCCATCTTGCCCCTATATCAGGACCGGCCCTGTCACACACATATTTTCTTCTTCAGCAATTCACCAATCACCCTATGGACTATGTTGTGCTAGGCCATGTCGTGCTATGGCCCACTCCAAATACCATATAAATGTTTTTTTTTTGTGAAAATTACTATATATTATTATGCATATAAAAGTTGTACCAGCGCACTAACTAATCATTATTATCTCCTACCTATGCTACACATGAAGTAGGAGTAAAAATGTTTGAGAATTCTAAAATAAGATTACAATGTCTTTTTTTTAAAAGCAGATTACAATATCTTTATTATCTAAATATGAGTAATTACTATCAACCTTGAAAATTCTTTCATCCTTAAAATCTGGTACTGTCAAAACATGACATTAATTACTCCTATTTAAATAATAAAAACACGATAGTCCCATTTCAGTGCAAAATAGGCATGTACAAATATGTACTCGGGCCAAACTTTTTCTAATATTAAGTTTGAGATAATCTTTGATGTTATCTAAATATATTTAAGTATAAAATATTTATTGGATAATATTTAGATCTTATCTTACCCTCCTAATTTTATCTCTGTTCTAAAAATCGTTCTAGGCGTCCGACTAGTTCTCGCCTAGGCGCTAGGTGGTGGGCGGACGCCCCGATTTTCGTCTAGGCATTCCGACTAATTGGTTTTCCGTCTAGGTGAATTAGTCGGCCGACTATAGCTCCCAGTTGCCCGCCTAGAGCGCCTAATCAGCTGTTTAGGTCGTCTAGATTCGTCAAACATTACTTTACTTTTTAGTTTTAATTTTCTAAGCGATGTACGCACTTTAATTAGCTTTAGCCATGGATATAAAGAAATGAAGTTTTAAATTAAGATAAAACTAGATATGTGTATAACATAATTATTATATAATGAAGTTAAGTGTTACTTATCATATACTACGTATGATTAAATGTGACAATTCTATCATTCATGTTTGTTAATGTATATGTATATATGTATTTTATACACACAAAAATATAATATTACTTATCATATTTATGCAAAAATATAGATAAAAATGCAATTTCTATGTCTCTGACTAGTCCCCGACTATGCGCCCGCCTAGCCGCCTAGGCGCTGGGCTGAAGCCCGCCTAGCGCCTAGCGCCTTTTAGAACATTGAATTTTATTAGAAATAGGGATCTTCATATGAAGAAAAGTCAGAAGATTCATTGATCAAATTTACTTCTATAATTTTGCTCACAAGTAGCTCACTGTGGCACTCCCAAGGATGTTGGCATTAAAGCAGATACTATATAGGTTAGAAAGAATTGTCCCAAAAAAAAAACAGTAGCTCATTGACAATAGCATAAACTATCAACATCATTTTAAATATATTACATGTCTCTTGATGCTCTTATACTTATCTATTCAATTCTATTCTTCTTCCTTTTTATATTATTTTTGTTGTTTACACATTAGCACGCCCAATGGGATGACTCTGCCTCCCACTCTCTTCATCAACATCAATGTCGATAAGAAAAAAGATTGGGGTACACACTTTTTGTACACAAAAAGTGTACACTTGTCTGTGGGGGACACACAAGTGTACAAAAAGTGTACCCCTAGAATATAAATGTCAAAGAATCCGAGGATTGACAAGAGATATAAGATCTCATATTCGCAAATTCAATATGTGGTGAGTATGTATCTCCGATCTTTTGATGGGGAGACTCTTTCAATATGGGGTATAAGTGATATAAAAAAGAAGATCATGTCTTTTAGATTTGCAGACTCTTTCGTCAATAATGAGACATAAGATGAAGTTATTTGAATTTGAAGGCTCTTTCATCAAACACAAATACAAGAATAAGTCATATAAATCCGGATGCCCTTTAGTTAGAACCTATGAAGCACGGATACTTCCCTAGGGTAGCGTATCGGCGTATCCGATACGTTCCCGTATCCGATACTCTAGGATACCCGTACCGTACGTTCCCGGGCTGTATCTGCAATTTTTAAAAGTTTTCATTTTTTTTTGTAATTTTTTGAAAGTTTCTAATACTCGTATCCTGACGGATATCCGTATCAACTTTTTTAAAAAAAATCCCAAAACTTACTTAATAAAATTCTAAATAAAAATGAAAAATCTAAAGCTACACTTTACTTGGTAATCAAATAATGGGCCTATATGGCTATATCTGAATTAAGTCATTAACTCATACTCCGAATTGGGTACTTGCACTTTTAATTTCAAGATTGTATTGTTTGACTTATTTCTCATTTTAAATTAATGACTTATTGATTACATTTATATTTCGAGATGCACTAGTGTATATGAGAAATATTATGAATTTATTATTAAGTACCTTGAAAAAGGAAAATGTTTCAATGCAATGAATGAGTAGACATTATAGGATATTATATGTATATATATATATATATATATATATATATATATATATATTTTTTTTTTCAAAAAAAATCTATTTTTAATATTTATAAATAGACCCCTATAACTTTTAATATTTGTAAATACACCCCCATAACTTTTAATATTTATAAATATGGCCCCGTATCCGTATCCCACTTTTTTTTGGTTTTGACATATCCCCGTACCTGTTTCCGCGTTTCCGCGTTTCCGCGTACCAGTATCGGTGCTACATAGGTTAGAACTAAAAATGAAATATTATGGGGCAATTTCCCGGGATATGACTAAAACATATTAAGTTTCTCTAAATGTGAATAGCTATGTTTTTAGACATGTGTACGACTGAACAACAAAAAATGTTGAATGACAAAAAAACATTTATTTAGAATATGTGCATTTTGCACTAATTTTCGTCCAACTAAAATTACTGCAGTTATTGCACGACATTATTGCACATCCGATAATAATCAATGCACTTCCGCCAACATTAGTTCTTTTCTTATCCATTTTAGAAATTTATTTATAATTTTATTTTTATTTTTTAGATTTAATAATTTTAGTATTTTACTTCTAATTAAGTATATTGCACTTCATGGCGGCATTACTGTTATGTGTTACTGCACTACTGGTAATAACATTTTCTATTGTCTTCGGATCACTGTACAACACACTTCGTCAATGCAATCATTCACTACCACGTCTACCAGTGCTCATGTACAATATTATTTATTGTCTCATTCACTCTTCATACTCAACAGTATCTATTGCAATGTTCATTATCCATGTTCACTGCCCATCTTATATTCACGAGGTGATCTGAAACCGCTATCGGCCGGCCGCCACTCCACCCGTCACTAGAGCTTATGAACCAAAAAATTATTACACTTATTAGTATATTAGCTCTGTCCCAAAAATAAGTTACCACTTTCTCCTTATAAGAGTCCGTTTGGTAACATTGAAATCAGATAATTGGTTGATTCTGCTGAAATTTATAAAGTTTCTGCTGAAGTGGCTGTATTGGCTGATCACGCTGATTTATTAAAAAAAATAGAATATATTTTATTAATAAAATAAAGAAAAAATTATATGAAAAAATAGCTAAAATGGTCATCTACAGTAACTTCAGCCAATACAGCCAGAAAAGTAACTTCAACCTTATTTTTTCTGCTTATTGCATAATTCAGCGCGCGAAAGCAAAATTTACGTATTTGGTGAAAAAGTTGGCTGATAAGTCAAGTCGAAAAACAGTGTTGCCAAATGGCATTGAGTGTATAGTTCACATTCTAGCTAGAGTGTATAGTTCACATTCTAGCTGCCCATTACGAGTAGTGTATATGTTCATATTCTAGCTACCCACTAAAAGAGTAGCAAACGGAAGTTATAGGAAGACAAAATAGTTTGTATAGGCTGGAGTGCTGCCTTTAAAATCAATACCTAATTTAGAGGGTGTTTGGAACTGATTCTGCATCTGCTTCTTTTTTAAAGCAGACACAGAATCAGAATCAGTTTTCAGAAGCTGGTCACACACCGCTTCTAAAAAAATTGATTCTAGGAGTAAATTAGAATACCAGAATTACTTCTGCACTTTCACCCAAACACTCCAGCTTCTGCTTCTGCTTCTGCTCCCTCAGATCCTAACACTCCCTTAGTTCTAACCTTTTATAATACCATGTAGTGGTGGATTCGGGTCGGGCCACCCGGCCTGTGGACCGGTCCGGCCCGCTACTGTGCGGGACCGGGACCGGCCCGATTCTCGGGTCAGGGTCCGGGCTCGGGTCTTACATTTGGCGAATCGGAGGTCCGGCCCGGCCCGGCCTGGCCCGGACCCGGTGGCTACCAGGGCCGGTCCCGGGTCCAGCAATTCTGAACCGCCGGCCCGCCCGGGCCTAGGCCCGACCCGAACCCGGCCCGGCCCGAATCCACCCCTAAGGCCCTAATACCATGGTATCATATACAAGAGTCCAGTAATCACATCCAGTGTTCAAAAACCTAACCACCTATATTCCCAACTTAACTTCTAAACACAATTCAAGTCTGAAATTTCAAATAAACTTAAATGTCCTTTTTATTTGAGCATAACCAATGTCATTTAAATCTATGTTTAACAAAGTAAAAGTTTCTCCAATATATATTCCAACTTTGATTGAAGAAAACTATTACTTCATCTAAATTTTGAAAACAACCCAAAATATGAACTGTTTGTGTCATACACAAGTTTTTTTTTTTGCTCAAACCATACTCAGTTTATGTAAGCTAATAACCAACTAAATTTAAAACAGCAATGATATAGCAACTTAAATACGCATGCTGCATCTTTTTGACCCATCAGTGCTAAAAGTTGTGTAGCAATCAGTGCCCCTTGGGCGGCCTTGCTGATTGCAAATCTGGTAATTTAAAAGGTAGGGTGGCTGAAAACTCACTTGTTGACCATCACATCATTTATTGTACATAAATGGATTATGGATTCTAATATTTCAGAGTTTCAAGTTAGTTAAGTAAATGGGATTTTTTTTAAAGGTTTGAACCCAACTTGATGAGTAAGTTTATTTCTCACTGCCCATAGGAGATTTTTTTGTAGAAACATACCACTTGTAACCCAGGGAGATTTTTTCTAGAATCACACGACTTGGTCACTGGACAGGCAGACATTAATTGGTCATTGGACGAGCGGACATTAGTCACTGGACGAGCAAACATTGGTAACTAGACGGGCGAATGTTGGTCACTAGATGAGCGGACATTAGTCACTAGACAGATGGATGTTAGTCATTATAGTAATGAGTCAAGCGGGGAGGGTATAATGGTTATGTTACTCCTTTTTAGTCTCTTTTCCGAAACTTAAACAAAAGGTCTCTTTTTTGTCCATGAACTAACTTTTAGTATTATTATTCTTGTCTTAATCGCAAACATTATTACACTTATAATTTACTTCCTCATCTACATACCTAAATAGTTTTATTTGGCGATTATTCTTTGTAAGAATAAGATATTAGATCAGAAGTGTGACCTAATTTGTCCAATTACATCATCAGTAGACACTCGAAATGATTTGGATAGTACATCTATAGGGATTGCGAGTCCTTTCCAAAGAGCTGTGCTGGTATGGTTTTGAGGCCAGGATTCTGGCTACTGAACATTGAAATGGTAGTCGCCTTTTTACTACCAACGAGTAAACTCACCCGTGCGATGCACGGTCAGAGAATTTTCCTTCAAATTTATTTGTGCTCACTACTTCAAATTACACTATCAATTGATGAGAACATCTATCTTCATGGAATATTGATATAATTTCAAGCAATAAACAAAACACACTTACAATATATATTGTTAAAAAGAGAGCACTAAACATTACTTAAAAGATCAAAACATCCAACAAATACTTATAAATCATAACATTGTAAATATACATTTCATGTAACCCTAAATATTGTTGAACACTTTTAGAATACAACATTATGAGTCTTGTCAGTGGTTCCTTCTTCTTCATCAATACATGTGCGATGCACGATTGGTGAAATTTCGCGGGTATAATTAACATTAGCCAACATTTTAATTAAAAATAAACAAACTTGTAATTTTAATTGAATTGTTTAGAATTATACTCCATACAATAATAAAACTTGACGTAAATGAAACATATAAAATACAATTTACTAATGATTACAGAGTAGTACATTATTTTTTATAGCCCACAAAATAGTAAGTAACACGCAATATAAACATCATTTGAAAACAAATTACATTTCATGGCAAATTTTATGAAACACTTCTTTGTACATTCTGTCTAGCATTAACCCTTGTTAAAAGGAAAATTACACTAAATAGAACAAAAAAAGTTTCATGTATTCCAAAATTGGACCTTAAACATGACAATATTTTTCAAACTTGACATTAATTACGCCTATTTTGTCCATAAAAAACATGACAATCTATTTTGGAATTCTCAAACTTATTCACTCATATTTGAAAATTTTCCCTTATTAAAATCCTTCATTCAAGTAAATTTTTGACAAAGATTTTTTCATTTTCAAATCAAAGGTCTATATATGTTAACTGAAGGTATAAATTTTTATAATTACTAAATAATATGGTGACATTACATCACATACAAATTGCATTATTTAGACGAATTGCTGATGTAACCTGGCAAATCAGGGGGTGTGCACATATGTGAAAATGTGTTATGTCTTTATCTATACGAATTGCATTATTTAGAAGAATGGCTGATGTAACCTGGCAAATCAGGGGGTGTGCGGATATGTGAAAATGTGTTATGTCTTTATCTATACGAATTGCATTATGTAGACGAATTGCTGATGTAACATGGCAAATCAGGGGGTGTGCAGAAATGTGAAAATGTGTTATGTCTTTATCTATACGAATTGCATTATTTAGACGAATTGTTGATGTAACCTGGCAAATAAGGGGGGTGCAGATATGTGAAAATGTCACTAGTGGAAAACAGGGATTTAATAACGGTTAAAACAGACTTTTAATAACGGTTCTGAACCGTTACTGTATCAACACATATTAAAAGTCCGGTACATTTAATAAGGGTTCGTATAACCATTATGGAAAGCTTTAATGATGGGCGAGTTTGAACCGTTACCAAAAAATTTTAATGGCAGGTGAAAAGTAACCGCTATGAAAGACTATCCGTATGGGTTATTGCAACCCATATTAAATGCTATACATTTCCTAACAACCACTACCCCTTTTATCAAAATGCTAGTACTAATCAATTTTTTATTCCTATTTTTTAGGCTGCAGTTCACGTTAACAAAAATTCCAACTAAGATGATATCAACAACATATTATTAATTATAATTAATAAAAGTACAGTGTATACAAATATTTTTTATTTTGAACACCCTCAGGCCTCAACAAAATTTGTGTACAACTTGACAACATAGTACAAATTATGTCATAGCTTCACAAAAAAATGATGCTCATTGCTTTCTCCAGTGTCCCATTGATTTCTTCCTTCAGTAAATGAATTTTGGATGTTGAATGCCTACAAGTTATTATATAATGAAATTAAACAAATTAGTATACAATTGAAGTAAAAGAAATACAATAAGTAAAAACATAAGATAAAAAAATATGTCTTTAAGAATTGTCTTTTAAAAAAGGTCACTTTTTTAACATAAAGCATAGTATCTATGGAGACGGAGTATTATCGACTATGTATTATCTAAGGCAAATGTAAAACAATCACAAAACTTATGAGAGTACGACAGATACTATAATAGATAACACAACAGTCAGACACATACAACAATAGTTATGTTACATATTTTAAACATTTCACATATATTAGAGCAATTATTCAAGAAACAATAGTAGGTTACATCCTCGCCTAATAATCCAAACTTTCAACGAAGGTCACAAAAGACCGTAAAGCCAAACACCATTAAACCAACTGTCTCTCACTCTCATTATTTATCTTCTCTACCCTTTACCATCTGAACCAGAGCTTCCTCTAACAAGAGAAGAAGTCGTTACTCATTAGTAGTCCAGGTTAAGTTTTAGTCCAGGTTATGTTTTAGTCCAGGTTACTGGATCCTAACTTTCTTCTTCAATATTGGAATAAGGACCTTAATGATAAACGGATGAAGAGTATTAGCACAGAAACTTTCCAAAAAGATTTCAACCTCTATCTATTTGTAAATATAATTCTTGATAAATAAGGGATTGAATTTTCATAAATATAATATTGGTGCACACCCACATACTTCCATTTGGGCTTATTTTGAAAAAATGGCTCACTGCACTTTGAATAATAAGTTTGATCCTGAAGACACCTGCAATGGAAAATTTGAGTTTCTATGCTTTCCTATTCGTGAGAAGAAATCGCTAGATTGGAATTCTAGCTCAATTAGCAAAGTATAAAGCTAAACAATCACAATAGTTGATAAATTGGTCCAAGTGCTATAAAATACTATAAGTCAAACCTTTGAGAGTTTGAGTAAGTAACGAAACCCAATTTTTTGAGCTTTTCGGAGAGTGGCATATAAGAGAGTAGCATAACAGGTTCAGTGACAATATATAGTAACATTTGCACTTGAACCATCAAATATTTCAGCTCCAATGCTGAGAGTATATGATAAATATTGGGGTAACTGACCTGAAAATAAAGGAGCAAAGGTAACTCAGAACAACTGAAATCCCTTAAAGAGAACATAACAATTGGGATTAATTAATGTGAAACACAAACATGGATTTTCTAAATAAAGGCTTCTGTTTTTCAATGCAAAAAAATTCAATCAGTCCCATTACAAGAGTCCTGTTTCAAAAGTCTTATTCTCTCAAAGGAATCAGGTTTGGAAAAATAAAGCAATTTCCCAAATCTAGTAGTGAACAAGTTTAATTTAAAATAGATATATCACATATGTAATTAAAATATCAGAATAACTTTTAAATAATATGCAAGTATGGCCAAACCAGACTCTTTGTAGGAAAAGAGAGACTACATATGTATTCGCTGAAGAAGTGGTTGCCTGTTTGGAGCAAAGAGGAGATGTGAATGGTTTCTTCACCATCATTAGCTGGGAAATTTGGGCACAGTAAACGTCTTATTCCCACCTATATCCTGAAAGTTATTTACACATATTTTTGGTATTAGCTGGTATTCTAACCAAACTGCCTAAACACACAGCTTCAGAATCAAACTAAAAAATTGTTATTTCAAAGTATCAAACTAAGAAACGAGGGAATTGTGTAGCAAAGAGCATAAAAATACAAATTATAAAAAATTCAGCAAGAGCCGTGAATTTTAGCAGCAATAATACAAATCAAGCAAAGAACAATACAAATTGCAGATTAAGTTAGAAATATTAGGTTAAAAGCTAAGAAGAAGAAGAAAACATACCATCAATCAATAGATAAACCATTAGGCTGATAAATTCAATAAGGGATAACGAAACTGCTAGTTCAATTCGCCTGGAAACAGAGGAGGAGCGAGCGGCTTGGCACTTTAGTCGTTAGGCTTTAGTGCTCGAGATCGAGGTCGGAAGTTTGGCCACTGCGATTGAATAGCTGAGGTGCGAGCTTGGCGAGCCTGGTGATAACTTGCGAGTTGCGACGTTGTGCCAGAGGTGGAGGAGCGAAAGGCTAGGGCAAAGTCGGCTTCGCTTTCTCTTCTGTTTTCGAGTCTAGCGTGGGGCGGTCGCCCTTCTCTTTCGTTTCCAAAGGCACGCCACTTTAATTAAAAATTTTGAAAACTATCGATAAGGGTTAGAATAGAACGGATATGAAAACATATTTCTGTTAATTACAATAATGACTCCGAACCAGATCTAATTTTAGGAAAATTGTAAATACGACCCCGTTTTTCCTTTTCGTATGGGTTGTTTTTAACAACCGTTATGGGCGAATTTTGGATTTCACAAATTTGACCCATCTGCCAATATCAAATTTATATTAATTGTGAATTTCACCCCGTTTTACTATACAATAACAGTTAAAGTTAAACCCACATTAAATCCTAGTTGTAGAATGCATATTTTACACTAGTGTGTGTTATGTCTTTATTTATACGAATTGCATTATTTAGACGAATTGTTGATGTAACCTGGCAAATCAGGGGGTGTGCACATATGTGAAAATGTGTTATGTCTTTATCTCTACGAATTGCATTATTTAGACGAATTGCTGATGTAACATAGCAAATCAGAGGGTGTGCAGATATGTGAAAATGTGTTATGTCTTTATCTATACGAATTGCATTATTTAGACGAATTGCTAATGTAACCTGGCAAATAAGGGGGGTGCAGATATGTGAAAATGTGTTATGTCTTGATTTATACGAATTGCATTATTTAGACGAATTGCTGATGTAACCTGGCAAATCAGGGGGTGTGCAGATATGTGAAAATGTGCTATGTCTTTATCTATACGAATTGCATTATTTAGACGAATTGCTGACGTAACATGGCAAATCAGGGGGTGTGCAGATATGTGAAAATGTGTTATGTCTTTATCTATACGAATTGCATTATTTAGACGAATTGCTGATGTAACCTGGAAAATAAGGGGGGTGCAGATATGTGAAAATGTGTTATGTCTTTATTTATACGAATTGCATTATTTAGATGAATTGTTGATGTAACCTGACAAATCAGGGGGTATGCAGATATGTGAAAATGTGTTATGTCTTTCCTAAACTATACTTAAATATAAATTTATGAGAAAATCTTCAAATAAGTATTTATACATATAATTTTTTTTTAGGCATATATGTATATAACTTTTTTAAATGATTACATAAATACGATTAAAATAAAGGTTGTTTATGAAAATGTGACATGTTAAGCATAGTTACTTCGGTCGAAAAACTTTTTTACTTCTTTCAATTTTTTATCCCTAAAACTCATACACCAAGAGCATATGAATTGAGTAAAATATATTACCTTCGTCCCAAAATACATCATCTCATAAAATTTGGTCCATAATTTTGATTTGTATAATATTATGGAAGTTATAAATGTGTATGTAATATGTTTTCTCACACAGTCATCTGACAAAAATCCATTCACGCAATATCTTTATTTCTACATTGTTACGTTATACTTCGTACTTCGTATATTGAAAGAAATAAGTACGGAGTATTTCCTTTTTATTTATTTCGACAAATAAACAATTTTTTCGTTGATGTTGATGTTTTTGGGTGGGGGCACTATTTTTGAAAAATCTTTTCCTTTTATATTAGAATAGATATTGCTAGTAATTTACCCGCACAATACACAAATGATTTTTCCAATGAACTTTCCCTTTTTAAAAGTAATTTAATTGAATGCAAATTATTTTAATAAATAAGTAATAAGGTTATATGAATTCTATTGTTTTAACGAATTGCCTGGGTAAACAGGCAAATCAGGGGGTGCAAATATGTGCAAAGAATAACTATATTTGGCAACTTGTGAGCATGGGCCATTGCCTAACCAAGTTCCAAGGATCTTGCATATTAACATACTTTTCATTATTAGTCCATTGCTGATATAGTCAGGGATAAATACTACAGAAGTGTGCAGTAAAAATATTTAGGTTTGAAGAAGTTATTGTAGGAGTTTGTTTTTATCTGTCTAATTTTAGGGAGGTTTTGGTTCGGCCCCCCTCTCTTTTTGTATTCATCTCTTTTTAATAAAATAACGGCAAATGTTCTCCGGCATTTGCCCCACTGGATGCGGTGGTTTGCCTTCCGGGGTAAAAAAAAAGTTATTGTAGGAGTGACCTTTAGAATTCCCAATAATATATACAGAGGAGTAATTTTCGAAATGACTTTTGAAATTCCAAGTCTTGATAGACTATAAATCGTGGATATACTCAATGTCCTCACCGGGCCATTTGGGAAATAAAACGCCTGACCTGTGAAGAATTTTATTTAGATGAAAAACATTTTCTATAGAAGAATATATTGGAATAGCAAGCTAATATGTGAATGTGTTAAGGAATGCTTGAAAATTAACACCTTTTACCTCGCACTAACCCCCGTTGAAATCATTTTCTCCAGTGGAATCTTAGCTATTTTTTTTATATTCAAAGGTTTATATATTTTAGTTACATTAAAGGTAAATATTTATAATGACTAAGTAATAGAGTGATTTTACATCTATACGAATTGCATTTGTGAGACAAATTGCCTGTGTAAACATGCAAACCAGGGGGGTGCATATATGTGAAAATATGTTATGTCAATCTTAACTTATGCTTAAATATAAATTATAGGTCATTTAAGAGTGTTAGTTGTTTCCTAAAAAATAAATGAGAATCTTTATATGAGACATCTGAAAAAAATTAAAATCCCTTGTATGGGACGAAGGGAGTATTATTTACTCCCTCTGTATCATAATAAGTGTCCCACTTTCTTTTTTTGGTCGTATAAAAAAAATAAATGTCTTACAATATTTTAGGAAATAAATCCACACCAAAAGCAACTACCATATATTTTAAGGTAAACAATATTGCATTAGTACCCAAACTCTCATACTTTTTCAAATAGTGAACAATAAACTTATAAATTATCTTAAACTACATGAAAAATTTATTGAGACACTTATTTTTAATACGAAGTGACTAAGTGAGTATTTAAAACAAATAAAACTAACCCATTTGTAAGTGTTGGGATCCTAAGTATGTACTACGTAAATTCATTTTATTTAAACATGCCTGAAATAAGTGGCTCATCAATTGTGACAATGAGAAGCCCATCCAACACACCCCAACATGTCAAACCATAGAATTCCTCCAGGTCTTCCCAACATTTCATTTCTTCCAAGCAAAATCAATCGGCCAGGCTCCCTCTCCAACCAACCATAGGTTAAACCTCACTGCACGACCAAAATCAGTCACGCTACCTCCAATCCATACCGAGATACGGTTCTCCGCCACCGTATTCACCCGCCAGCCATGAATCAACCGACGATAGTCCTCCTCGACCTCGATCGCCTCCTCCGCCGCTCCAAGCTCTATACAAACGGTAATAATACACTCCCTCTACTACACGCCTAAATCTCACCGATTCAGCGTCTCTTTAAACAGTCCAATCGGACCTGTAAATCACCGCATTCACAACCTACAAATCTAGCCGATCTGCATGTATTACTTCCACAATACTTACGTTTTTTTCCTTGCAGAAAACGATATTGGATTATACATGCATTGATTTCATATATATGAACACACAATATCTTTCAAAAAACATTAGCTAAAAATTTAATAAGGCTCATGCTTATAATATTTTAAAATCGATCTGCCTTTATGCATAAAACACAAAACTTTTCACTTCATATCTTATTTTATCTTTACCAAAATATCCTAATGTTAAATGACCATGGATCTTACAATTTTTTTTAATTGAGTTAAAAAATTAACTTTTAAATAACAAAACTTGTTTTAAAATTTTACTTTTAGAGAATATGACATTAATTGTGTTGTTTTAAAATAGGTTTGAAATTCAATTTCCAGACAGTTCTGAAATCCTAAAATAAATTTATATTTATGCGTGGCCTTAAATTCTAAAAAACTCGTGCTGCCTTCACACGCGTGTGCACACATTAGATACCAATATCAGTGTGTGTTTATGATACTTCGTATAGATTAATCTATGTAATTTCAAAATCGTAGAGGCAAGCATAGTTCATCGATTGGGGTTTATCTAGATCCTAAAGGAGGTAGACACAATACATTAAACATTTCAAAATGGAAATGTTTATCGAGCATGAAAAAATCCAAGCATCTATTTGAACTGGCTATGTTAGCTGGTGATTAATTTGACAATTAGGTTAATTATCTTTTATCCCATACTCCGTATTTAAGTACTTGAAATTGGATGCAGGAACTTCTGGTGGATACTCCTAAAGAGATCGACTTAAAATTAGCAAGTCTGATTGTTCTTCAAATAAGCAATCTTGTTGGACGGATCACACAAAAACCTGTCCCTGATTAAATATTTGACTGATTACATATCAAGTTACGCTTGCTGAATAGCCGGAAGCAGATAAGCAGCAGCAAGCTATCCAAGTAGAACATATCTTTTTTATTTATATTTTATATATCTGGGTTTCTATATAGATATGTGTGTGTGTATATACATATCTTCTCTCACACCAAACACATTCGTATTTACTCTTTAAAAAAAATCATAACTTTGAATGAAAATCTTGACTGCATAAAAATCTTTTCCTCCAACAAATGTTCATTTCCCCATAAAAATCTTAACTTTGAATAACATCATACAATTATAGCTTGAATGCATTATTGTGTACTGCGTTGCTTATAATGAAATGTATTTCTATTTGTATAAAACACATATACTGAACTCATTGTAGATATCTAATCTTTTGCTTTTAGCACTTTCCTAACCTACTGTGAGTAGGCTCTAAAATAAAATCCACAATGTGTATCATTGAAATGGGTAAATTTTATAAACAACACTAACCTACAGCTCACACTAAGATGATGTGTTTAAAAACTCTGGCATTACACTGTTTGAAATTTGAAGTGGAAATGACATAAGTTTGTAAGACAACAATATATTGCAAGAACAATTTTCTAAACTGATATCAGTGTGGCATTTCCCTCTAATTAACATGTAAACGCATTATTTTGAAAAATACCCAAGCACACAATATGAAGTAAGAGCAATTCTATGGGCATAATAGGGATAATATTCTTGTTGTATGTTCAGAACTTTAAATGAAAGAGAAGAAGCGGAAGGATTTGGTGGTGTTCCTTTAAAATGAGGTCTCCATATTCATAGAAAAACATGGATATTCCTTCCTAAAGAAGTTTTACATCTCCCAATGACAGGCTGGCTAAAGTTTCCATTTTTTTTTTATGGAAATACCGTGAACACATGCCCCCGAGACAGAGGCTGCCAGCGGTTCATTGTTCCAGGCCATTTTTACAACCAAAGTGAGAAATTTGTGCATTTCCTTTACTCATACACTATCACAGTTGAGAATTTATGAACTCAGCGTGCTATTGTCATATTCTAGATACAAATGTGAAGTCTGCTAGAGGAATGGTGCTCAACTTTGACGCCCGGACAACTGGAGACCCATCTCCGATCAGTCTTCCTCAACCGAACTCTGGGATTTCGCTGGATTTGATGATGCAAGTCACTGAAGGGAGATCTCTCTAACGATGTGCAAGCAGCTGAAGCCAGACCTTTCATCCCCACAAATGCCTTTTTATTTCCTTATTTCTGTTTGCTATGCGAATGATGATGGTGGTGGCTTTCATCCGTATTGCCTTTAAATAGACAGCAAAGCTTTGCCACTTGTTAGGTGTTGATAAAAAATTTCACTATTCCACCACCCCCTCGACCAATAGGAATGAATCTGTAAAATACATCAAATCTTGGCTCTGAAATTCCACCCACTAAATCAGATCTGCCCACCCCCTTGAACCAATAAGAAATTGTATTTCACCCAAATAGCTACCCCACATAAAACTAACCATTTAAATAAACAGGGCTGCCGACCTCATTGCCCAATAGAAACACATGGGAACTTCATTGTCACTATACACCGTTTTATTAGCCAATAAGCAGCAGGCACCATGGAGCTCATCACCAAGATCACCAAATTATATTCTCGGGCTCCAATAATGTCTTCACAAAATTTGATTTTCCAAATTTTTTGAAGGAAAAAAGGATAAACACATGATCTTGATGTTTTGGGGGGGAACCTATTCACAAAACACTGCTCCTTTATATACTCCCTCCGTTCTTTAATAAAAGTTCTTCTTTCCTTTTTGGGACGTTTTTTTTTATTTGTCCTCCTTTCCATTTAAGGAAAGTTTTTACTTTAAATATACCTTTATACCCCCACTTTTATTACCATTACCCCTTTCTCTTTCCTCCTTTTTCATTTACACACTACTCATTACACCTTTTACACTACCCCTACTATTTTCCTCTTAAAACCCGTACCAAAGCCTAAGAGGACAGATAATAAAGAACGGAGGGAGTATTAATAGATATTTTTCACAAAATGGACAAGGATATGGGGTATAACGAATACATCTCTTGCACTGTAATTTCTTGCAAAGAAACGACTTCTAGCGCTGTCAATTGGGTCAACGGTTACGACCCCGAAGAAGACCCGCCCTCGAAAAACAAGGAAACATATATGATTCTCCTACTTTCGTCCTGAAAAACTTTGTCATTTTCAAAACTTTGACCAATTATATATTTTTATTGAAAATTGTTTATTTATAATATAAAAATCATATGAAAATATTCTTTGTTTAAAGTACTTTCAGTATATGAGTATAAATATGTAACTTTCATACTCCAAATAAACAAATATTTATTATTTGGAGTATTAATATACTCCAAATATTTTTACTTTTTTACTAATATATTAAACAAACATTAATAATACGTACTCCCTATATGATTGTTATACTATATATTTATTAATATTTTTTACTACTCCCTCCGTCTCGCAATAAACTTCACACAGATTAAGAAAATAAATTTGACTTTATTGTGGAGTGCGCTGTTTTGCACTGTTCAAACACTGTTTGGACATTGTTTGACACTGTTTTGATGCAGATAATTTGCCATATAAAGAAAGTTTTGAAGTGTGAAGTTAATTTTGGGACTGCCCAAAAAGGATAGTGTGAAGTTTATTGCGGGACGGAGGGAGTAATATTTTTTGTGATTCTTTAAAATTTGCCTCTGTCATTGTACACCAAATATTACATAAATAAATATAGACTCAGTAAATTAAACATCATTAAACTTATTATAAATATACATTGATCTACTACTTTACCAATTATTGTACGCCCAATATTATACGAAGTACTCCGTAAACATTTTTATTTGTCGATTATTCTTCGTAAGCATGAGAAGATCATCAGAAATGTGATCTAATCTGTTGAATTACTTCATGAGAAACTCGGAATGATTGGGACAACACATCCACCGGGATTGTTGAGTCCTTTCCAAAGAGCTGGGCTGGTATGATTTTCAGACCAGGATTCTGGCTGCTGAACATTGAAATGGTCGTCGCCTTTCCCTGGCCAATATTTTTCCCGAAATGGACAAGGCTTTGGGGTATAACGAATACATCTCCAGCACTGTAATTTCTTGCAAAGACGCGGCTTTTGGCGCTGTCAATTGGGTCAACGGTTACAAACCCGAAGAAGACCCGACCTTGTAAAACGAGGGACATCTCGGTTGCTCGCAAGTGAAAGTGGGGCGGAATGGCGAAATTCACCGCGAATTCGTTACGGATCATGGCGAGCCCGAGCGTGTTCAGCCCGGGTATTTCCTCCACACTGGCGGCGCTGTAATTCCACCCGGGGAGTCCGGCCCGCGGACGCGAAGCCGTATTCAAACCCGAAGTGAAGAAATCGTCTACGGTTGCAAGTTTTGGGTCTTTGCACGCCATCCCATTCATGAATACTGCACAAATGTTTCAAATCAGAAAAATTAAGGTTGGGCATAAAGGAAGTAATTCTCGATTTCATGTGATAAGGTTGTAATTATTTTTCTGAATAAATTGTGTGAAGTTACCGTAGAAAATCATATTAAATATTTTTTAATTTTTAATTTATAAAATACTCTGTATATTTTAAATGTATTTTTCCGTATTTAACAAATTCAGTCAATTCAATTGTTTTAGTCAGACTTTCCTCAATTTCGGCCGAGTTTACCAGTGTTACTAAACTGGCTCATAATGTCATAGGTATTATTACTATGGAGTTATTGTAGATAAAATTATGATCATATGCATGACTATTTATACAAAAAATTACTTAATAACAAATATGCTCCAAATATTTGAATTGAGTGATATATATGTGTGTGCGCGTGTGCGCCGTGCGTGCTTTTAATTTGTAATATATGTGTGTACACACAGATTTATATAAGCATATAATTACATTAACACACACATAACAATAAAAATATAAGCACACACATATATAATTATGTTAACTTTGTATATATTTGCATGATTTGTATCTTTTAATTATTATTCCGATAATAACAATACATAATTGGCATTATATATTTAATTAAGAATGGTATGAGAAGTACCAGTAGCTTTCCTATCTGCAACACAAAAATCTTGAACAGGACTTGGATCAGAGGCGTAAGCAAATGAAAAAGAAAATGTAATAAAGACAACTAAGGTTACTAAAGATAATCCCATTATATTGATGCAGCTTTTGTTTGATGAGTTTGATCTATCTTATTGTTAGCGGAAACAATTTATTTATAGAGACATCCGATCCATTTGTATCAAATGATATTGTCTTCATTTTGTGTTTGGTAACAGACGACAATTTTAGTTTAATTTAGGAAACACTATCCCTTCCTTATGGAGCTGAGATTAGTAACTGTCATATAATTTACTCCTATTACATATGTGTAAATATTGACCAAGTTTCTGCATTTGAAAATAAGGACAATAATGTTTTTTACCTATTAGACTACAACTATGCATGATGCACTTTGTTGTTGAAGACATTAGTATTTGTCCACTATTAAAGTTAATAAAATAGAAGTATTCCACGTAATTGGCAGGGATATGTCATATCTATGCCAAAAACAATTTGCATGACATGAGCTATTTGACACGATATCATCCATAAATCTGTATCATCGGCTTTTAAGGAACTGAGGAAGGACTAGGCAGAACATTCCCTCTAACGTTTAGAAGTATCAATCGAGCCATTTCCATGTATAGGATCTGTCCAACCCTACACATTGTATAATAAATTCACTAAATTGAAATATACTAGTAATATAATATCATCACCATCTCAAAATTAGTTCAATTAGATTAGAAGCGGGGATCAAGTCTATCCGCTGGTAGTAATATTTTTATCTTTGGGACCGGAAGCGGGGAACATACATGTCTATCCTCTAGCAGTACTGTTTGAGACCGGAAGCAGGGGTGCTTGCCCCTCTAAATCCTCTAGTGGTTTTAGCTAATAAGTTCATTGGTATCTAATTATTAATATTGTCTTCGTTTCTCTTTGCAAGAGAAGAAAATGTTAAATTAGGAAACATTCTGCCTTCGTTTTAGAGTTATCTATATCAATGTTATGGTTGCACCGTCGTTAGGAAATAATGACAGAAATAATACACTCAGCTTATCATTAGACAAAAATAGAACCTGTTTTTGTTGTAGTACAAAAAGTGACTAAATTTATTTGAACTATCAAAAATACCTCATACTACCTCCGTTCTTAAATAAATGCAACACTTTGACTTTCACACTATTCACATGTTCTACTTTGACTACGTTTTATTTATTAATGTAATAATATTATTTTATGAAAAAAATATTGTTAAACTTGTCTCATTGTAAATTTTCATAATCTATTTTTTTTAATTTTTTTTACTAATACTAAATCATTTATATTAATGGTCAAAGTTGTGTCTCGGCAAGTGTGAAATGTTGACCGTTGCATTTATTTAAGAACGGAGGAAGTATATCGCTATGTTGTAAAAACCGGACCAGAGAGCCACCCGGAGCGATGGCTGGGTCAAGGGTCGACCCGGACCCGGCAGGTCAGCCCGGTCAACGACTGGAAAACCCGGTCAACATATATATCTTTATATAATATAAAGTAACAAAGTGTCTCCAACTTTTGGCTCCAAAATTCCCTCCTAAAGTGTAATTAAGTTATGCATGATACGTAGTATATCTAATTTAGTAAAGATTTCTCTCCTTAATGCATTAATAATTGTAGTCATAATAAAAATAATCTTAATTTGGTGACAAATATTTTCTCATATGTATTAATTTAAAGTACAAATCTTAATTGTAACGTTCTGGAAACGTTTCTCAAGCTCAATTTAGTTTTAAGGTTTCAGGATTTAAGTTGTAAGTATGTAACGTCACATGTAAATAAAATCACTAATCATGAAATACATTCTTCAAACAAACCAATCATGAAATAAATAAAATAGCAATATCGATTCCCCGTACATCTACAAAAGAATATGAAATGAAATATATTTATCGGTTCATATTATAAAGTAGCAGAGTTGATACGCAGTATAAAGTAGCAGAGTTGATACTATTTTGGAGGTAAAAATCTAGCCCAATTTAAGGGCATAATGGGAATAATTATGTAAAATTTTAAATGACTTCCGGTGTTATTCTTTCATCTAAGTCATGGAGTATTAATTTGTGCATGATATATCTTTCTAGAATGAGGATTATCTGTATGTACTGCTACCAATTTTAGTTTGTTAGTCCATAAATGCAATGATGCCATAAAAAAAGAGTTTTCCCTAATATTAGGTCATACGAAGTATATAAGGAATGCACAATATTGGTATATATCATCTTTATATAATATAAAGTAACAGTCGTTACACCACAACTGGAGGGAAATATCCCGCCCAAAATATGGATAAAATAGGAAAGTAATGAAAAAAGTAAATTTGATGATTAAGGGGGTGTTTGGAACTGATTCTGCTTCTGCTTCTTTTTTAAAAGCAGAAGCAGAATCAGAATCAGTTTTCAGAAGCTGGTACCCCCCCGCTTCTAAAAAAACTGATTCTGAGAGTAAATTAGAGCTCCAGAAGTGCTTTTGGAATTTCACCCAAACACTCCAGCTTCTGCTTCAGCTCCTTGAAGGAGCAGAAGCAGTTTTGAGAATGAGATCCAAACACCCCCTAAATAAGTTAGGTGTACATTAGTAAAGAAAGTTATAATGCTTGGTGCATTCAGCCGTCTATCCTTCCAAATAAAATCAGCCGCTTATTGTTTTCTTTTTTCCAAAAATGAAATTGTATTTCTTACCATACATATATACTACGTACAAAGCTGAAAAATTGGAACCTTAAAGGTAATTATTTTCATTCTAAAATTCAATTGAATTGATTGTATTAATGCTTATTCAATTTTATATAAACTGACGGGTAACTGAATATTTGACACCACCCAATTTTAGGTAATAAATAAATGCATTATATGTGTTAGAATATTAGTACTCCGTATTTAATAATTGTATTTAAATATGATGCACTGAGCATGTTCTGAATGAAGTGCAAATCATGTCCACAAAATTCAGCTTAAAATTCAATAGGAAAGTCGAGTAAAAAAGTTATTGAACCATACTATGCCAACAATATATATAAGTGCAGTATTTTTTAACAATTGATGTAACTAACTTTTCGAATGAATATTAAGTTCGAATTTTGTAAATATAATCTACACTACATTAACAACATGCTCAAAAAAATTCATGAATAAATTCCACCGAAAATCTTTATCTTTGTATGATACTTCATATATAGTACTCTGTAATAACGTTCACCCATTTCGGTTGCAATTTTAATAGAAATAATTACATATATGACTAAAATACATGTTGCATTATTTACAAAAATATGACCTTCTAAATGTGTATTTTTTTGTTAATATGATTTTTGTTAAACATACAGAACTTTTTAAAAGGCTAAACTGTTAAACGCACCAAAATAATTACTAATATCTATATACGGAGTATAATATAAAGAATTATGTATAATTAAGGGGAAAATTCCTAAATATGAGTAAAAAAGTTTAAAATTCTAAAATAGAGCTGCCATGTTTTTATCCCTAAATAGGAGTAATTTCTGCCAGGTTTGACTTTTTCAGGATTTTAAAATGGTAGGTTCTGTCAAGTTTTTTCCAAACTTAGCAGAAATTACTCCTATTTAGGTAACAAAAACATGAAGGTCCTATTTTAGAATTTCAAAATGTTTTTACTCCCATTCAGAAAAAAAATCTATGTAATTAAACGATATTTTATCTTTACTTTTATTTTTATTCTGCCAATTTTCGCTTTATTGGGCTTTAAACATGAGTTTCTGCCAATTTTTTCTAAACTTGACAGAAATTACTCTTATTTAGGTAATAAAAACATGAAAGTCCTATTTTAGAATTTCAAAATGTTTTTACTCCTATTCAAGACAATGTTTTCTATTATTAAACAACATCTTTATGTTTTATTTTTATTTTTATATTTATATAATACTTCTTCCGTTCTTAAATAAGTGTAACAGTCTACTTTTCATGTTTGTTGATGTAGAACTTTGACTATTACGGAGTAATATATACTGCCTTCGTCCCACTAACCCTGGCACAAGAGGGGTGACATGTTTAAGAAAAGTAAGTTTATGTGGTTGTGGTTGATATTCAATTGATCAAGTAAGAATAAAGCAAAAAAGATGTAGAAACACACAAGCTTTACCAAATTTGGTACTTCGTATGAGACAATCTTAATGAAATTTCCCGAAAAGGTAAAATGAGACCATTTTCGCGAGACGTAGAGAGTAGTATTCTCTATTAGTAAAAAAACCTATGTTGATAATGTACAATAAGAACAAATTTAACATCATCGTTTACAAAATAATTTATGAAAATATTAATGTATAAAACATAGTCAAAGTAGAACATGTGAGTAGTGTAAAATTCAACATGTTGCGCGCTTATTTAGTTATGAACCGAGGAAATATAAGGTAACAAAGTTTGGGCAACTATTGGGGGAAAACCCACCCAAACGAATGTCATAATAGGAAATTAGTGTGAAACTAATGTAGAACACTAGAATATATATGCATCCTGCCCAAGAGTGTAGATCCAAAGTAATTTAGAATGGAGCATTTATTTCCATCTTATGCATGTATTGAGTTGTTGATTGATTAAATAATATTCAATACAGAATGTTTATGTTGGAACTTGGAAGTGGAAAGGAACGGAAATGAATTAATGTGAAATATTAGAATATAATATATATATATATGCACCCCCTCATGAAATGGTAATGGATTTAATCTCATATTAAAAGATATTTTGGACTGATTTTTATAGATTTTCCGTTATTTTAATGAAAGAGTATTTCACGCATATCATATATGGATACCACACACGTTGAAAGAGAATTTCAATACATTTAGAATAAGAACTTAATTAATTATTAATTTATCATTTCACTCTTATTCAACGACTATCATTGGTGCCGTCAGATAGCATAATTCTTTGCAAATATCGACGCAAGCAATTCTCAATCGTTGTTTCATTTGACATGATCATAAACCAAAGACAAGGACAATCTCTGCATGAAGTGGAAATATATTTTGCGAGATATGTTTTTGTGTATAGTCAATTGTATGTTTTTGTGTATAGTAATTGAAGGGTCATCTCAATGAGTGAGATGAAGATTCTCATATGTGATGATGAGGATCGTACTATTTACACCATCAATAATATGATCTATAAAGAAGTTCATAAATTTTATGAACCTTTTTTTAACATCGTCAACATATATGATTGTTCTATTTACTATGTATATATAAAGTTTCATGACACTCACTAACAATTATACTACCAAGTTATTTAATTGTCACGTAGAGCTTTTATATATATATATATATATATATATATATATATATATATATATATATATTATCATTTATTTCTATTTTACTTTTCAATTTATGATACGATCCAAAATTTTATTTTCTTATAGCTACTTCAACGTATATAATAAAAGTTACATCATATAAATCCTATCGTCTTTTTTTATAAGAAAAATTACACATTATATGCCATCATAAATCATAATTTTATATAAATTACTGGCTATTCAATTCTAGATATACCCCGTGCATCGCACGGGTACTTTGTCTAGTATATGTATATATATATATATATATATATATATATATATATATATATATATATATATACATATATATATATATGATATTTATACATATATATAATATTAAATTCGTAGGTTGAAAATATTATTCCTTCATAAATTAATAATGATGATAGAATATAATCCAATTAAGAAATCATTATTTTAGAGTTGGTTTTAACAAAAATTGCTAAAGGGTCAAATAGGTACATGAACTAACTTAAAGTGTTCAATTAGTCCCTTATATAGGAGGTTCTGCCCGGCCGTCGCCAATTGGGGCGGTTCCCGGTGGAATTTTTTAATGAATTTTTTTTAACATCTTCTTCATTAAGTCTAGTTTACCCATACCAAATTTCAACTAAAAATAAAATCAGAAAGGCAGTCAAATGATTTTCCGAAATGTGTTGCGCTGTTTAACTGCGCAGTTATCTTCAAAAAATCATTTGACTGCCTTCTCGGTTGAATGTTTAGCTGAAATTTGGTATGGGTAAACTAGACTTAATGAAGAAGATGCTCAAAAAATTTCATCAACAAATTCCACCGGGAACCGCCCCAATTGGCGACGTCCGGGCAGAACCTCCTATATAAGGAGCTAATTGAACACTTTAAGTTAGTTCATATACCTATTTGACCCTTTAGCCTAACAAAAATCAAAACAGATTTGAGGGTAAATGGATAAAATATATATGAAATATATTTTCACATATAATTGAACTATGAAATATAATACTCCGTATGTAGTATACATAATGGGAAGTATATATAATATAAGCATTACTATTATAATTATTATTATAATGAATTCTTTAGTAAAGTAATATTTAATGTTTAATGAATAAGTTGTAATTAAAAAGGTACGTACTAATGTAATATAACACAAATTAATTATATACATAATTGGAAAGTATAATAATATTATTGATGTGTATTTTTAGTATTTTTATTATAAATTAATTGATTAATAAAATAAGTGATTAAGACTTAATAAGTACGATAGTATATCCCAGGATGATAGAGTATAAGAAAAGCTAAACAACCTTAGTTTCCATTAGCACGTTGGTTAGCAGGTCTCCATTAGGGCTGGGACTTTGGAACCAAGAACCGGAGAACCAAACCGGACCGAACCGTTATGACCCGGTTCGGTTCGGTTCCAACATTTATTAGTTATTTGTGAACGGTTCGGTTCCTATTTTTTATTAACGGTTCGGTTCCCGGTTCCCGGTTCCTAAAAAAATTATGTACCAGGAACCGTTAAGAAACCGTTATATATAATAATTAAAATTTTATATATTTCTTATGAGTATATATATTTTAATGTATATTTACTTATTTATTTTTATATGATACATTCATTATCTTAGTTTATTTAAAACTATTATTCACTTCAACCGGTTCTCTTAGTCTTCTTAGGCTTCTCATTAGGTCCAAACTCCAGAGGGTCAGAACTCGGAAGGTCCAAACTATTTAAAATTATTATTCTCTTTAACTGGTTCAACATATTTGTATTGTAATGTCAAACGATGAATGTCTTTTTGGAAAAAATTTACTCGTGATTTGTATGAATTTTTTCAATGACTAGGAACCGTTAAATGATAAGAACCGAATCGTTAAGAACGGTTCGATTCCTTATCGGTTCTATAAAATAATTTATAAGAACCGAACCGTTAGTACAATTTCATATTTTCAAACGGTTTCACATATTTTGCTTAGGAACCGAACCAGTCTCAGGCCTAGTCTCCATTTGAAGCTATAGGGCGCGGGTTCGAATCTGAGTGGCGTTGTTTTTTCCGGGTTTTTCTCATTTTCCGAGTTTCAGGTGGGTCGGGTCCGTCCCGGGTGTTTTACCAAAATATGGGAATGTCTAGCATCCGTTGCCAATTCCGGCTAGAGTATTTGTTAACTCCGAATAAGTTTTTCTTTTTTATAAGGTCAGTTTTTAAAATTGTAAACGTAATACCGTCATATTTTTGAATAACAAAACATTGATTACTTTATTTTATTTTGTAGTCCATACGTATTGTGAATTATATTCATAAAATGAAATACAAATTTCACCTTGTTTAAAATACAATTTTTGTTATTTTAAAGAAAGTGGACAAAACAAATGTAGTTTTCAATGTAATTTACCCTTAATAAATAGATAGTACATATATACAATAATAAATTTAATACTACATCTAACGTTGTGTGCTCGGCCCTGGCATGTCCCCGCCGTCAGTGTTCCAAAACCCCGCTGTGTCTTCATAAGTGGGAAAATATGAGGTGAGGCCGAGACTACATGGGAAGAGAGGAGGGAGGAGGAACAACAACAAAAAGTTTTGATGATTTTGTCCGCATGGAATATAAGAGGCCTCAATAAGGTCTCCAAACAAAACTCTATTCTTAAGTTTATTCGCACTAATAATATTCATTTGTGTTGCCTTCTTGAAACCAAAATGACTACTACTAATTTTGTTAATTTTAGTTCAAATAGATTACCTTCTTGGCTATCTATTACTAATTTTGACAAAATTGATGGTGGCCGTATTGGCATAATTTGGGACCCACATTTTGTTCATATTAATGTACTTGAAATAGATAAACAACATGTGCATCTTAGCACCACATGTAAGGTTACTCAAATTGAGTATCTTGTTACTTTTGTGTATGCTCTCTACACGGCTCTTGAGAGAAAGGCCCTTTGGGATCATCTTGCAAATTTGGAGCCTAACATTAATAGCCCGTGGCTAGTAATGGGAGACTTTAATTGTGTTGGATGCCCGAATGAGAGGGTGGGTCCTACCCCTCCCTCGGCCTATGATATGCAACATTTAAATGATTTTAAATTGCAAACTAATCTTGTTGATTGTCCATCCACGAGCCAATTCCTTACTTGGAATAGAGGTTCGCTTTGGGCTAAACTAGATCGAGTTCTCATTAATTCTTTTTGGTCAACCTTGGATATTGAGTGCAAAACACATTTTCAAGTGGGAAAATATGCATCTGACTGTGTTGAGTACTGATAAGAACCATAATACGGCGGTGGTTAAAAAAATGTGAGATCTTGATGCGAAGAGAATTGAGGGGGCGGTTGTGATTCATCACCCTCTTCCTCGTTTCCACTGTCACCTGCATATTCATCTCTATCTTCATCAGCGTGACCATGTCTACGACCACGGGTGGGAGCATCTCTTCGTCGATCAGGCCTACGACGAGGGACGGGAGCGGGCTCATCTTGTGCATTCGGGTAAAGGAATACGCCCTGGTGGAGCATCTCTTCATCACCTACATCCATGGCCAACCAATCCAGCCGTTCTTTAACGTTCTCATAACCAGCCTGGTTGGCGAGCTGATACACATCGTGAATGCCATGCTTCTGCATAAAAATGTGACACGTGTAAATAATGACATAAAATATGTTAATGAATATGGTATGTATTCAAAAACTTACCATAAGACCCCAATCACATGTTGTCGGGTGTAGCCTATCGCTGGCGCAACGTGAGAAGGGTTCCCGACACGTGTCATCCCAGTCCGCGAGTACCATTTTCGGTACCTATCAGTCGTTGTGATGAGTATCTCTTGTTGTTCGTAATCCAGCGTGTATACACTATTCTGCCAGTCCGCCCACCTTGTCAACACAGATGTTGATACGGCGGAAAGACTAGTGTGATGATCATTACCCTGTTTAGCATCTTGCGGAATATCTTGCGTTATATGGAACTGCCAAAGAAATTGATCAGGGTATTGCCTTTCAGCCATATTGCCAAATATGAGCATTCCCTCATAATGACCAAAGCCGGATGGCATCAAAGCAGATATGTGGGAGTATGTTGAACGGGTAGGGAAAGAAATCAACATGTAAATTCTAAATTTATAAGAGTTTAATTTAATTTTAACAAGTGTAAAACAATGTGTACAGAAAATTTCAAGTACTACCTGACTCTCACTCATGTGATCAAATTTTATCTAATTAAAACTATGAGATTAAATTTATCTGATTAATTTTATCTGATTAAATTTATCTGAACACATTTTATCTGATTAATTTTATCTGATTAAATTTTATTTGATTAAAACTATGAGATTAAATTTATCTGATTAAAATTTATCCGATTAAAATCTATCTGATTAAATTTTATCCGATTAAATTTATCTAATTAAATATATCTGAATACATTTATCTGATTAAATTTGTCTAAATAAATATATCAGATTAAATTTATCTGATTAAATTTGTCTGAATAAATTTATCTGAAGAAATTTATTTGATTAAATTTATCTCAAGAAATTTATTTTGTGAACAAAATCTTAAGACATAAAAAATGAGATAATCAATATTACATTAGTAATTCAGTGAAATACAAAATGTGCAACGGGTATATAATTTCTAAAAAAGTTAGGTGTTCCCCTAGTTTGATCTACCAATTCCGACGGGAGTAAAATGGAATAATTTTTTTTTTGAATTGTAATTGATTCCAGATATATATTTTCAAAATTAAAATAGGTGTTCCTCTAGTTGGATTTGCCAATTCCGGGTATATATTTTGGTAACCTAATTACAATTCAGACAACAAAGTCTCGCATTTTGGGAATTTCCTCTAAAATATACTCTGTATGAAGCTTGGATGTTTGGTGGTTTTTAAACAATTTTCATATTAAAAAACTCCCACCGAGTATAATTTTACTTGAATTTTTACTTGAATTTAATTTAGTTCTACATTCAGTGCAGACCAAATTTAAATATATTTGATGAGACTAGTTTCGAACAAATCAAACCACACTTCGGTAAATTCGTACGAGAGACTGCAACAAATGAGATATAAAAGTATTTCGAATGTCTTAAGAATTTCTTCCAAAATAACTATAGAGTATATTACATTTAATCGAGGAGTATGAAACCGAGCTCAAATTAATGGTTTCTTGAGATTTTAGCTCATTCATTCATTCATCACCATTATCCTAGTGTCTCAAAGGCTCCCTCCCACCTATGATGGAGTAAGGTGTCGGATGTATGCAATCTAACCCCTATACTAAAGCACGGACACACTGTTTCCAGATGATCCATAGTGAAAATTGCATTGAAAATTTAATGAACTGGCCGGTGTTTCATAACAAAGAAGCGCAGACAGTTTAGTGAGTCATTTTACTTTATTTCATCATATTCCCAAACCAAAGAATAGTGAATCTTAGGCTCCATTGCAAATTCTTGAGATTTTAGCTGAAGCAAGAAAATAAAAACGTACATAGTAGAAAGTAAGAATGACTTGTTGAAAAAATGGTTCTACAAATTAATATTATGGTCATTAATATTATTTGTAAGAAACCATTTTGAAATGAATGAGAAATTGTTTCCCGAAAGATAAGCTTGGATTATATCTCACATGCAAACACCAATGCCGCCATCTAATCGGCAGGTTCGTCTTTTGGGTTCGGTTCTTGATCCGCCCCATCTGCACATGGCTAACAGATAGATTTCTATTTTTTGCTCCTCTATTTTTCGGATAAACTCTTGGCTTAATAGACATGTCTATTCCTTTTGAAAGAAAGGTCGCAACCTTTCTTTTATTAGCTAGGTGTCTTTTAGTATAGAGTATCCTTGCCAAAGAACTCTATAATAAATATGTCTTCATGCCTATGAGTTTGGAATCTGAAAATCAGAATTCTGATTCCCTTCTTTCTCTCACGTACCCGCTACTCTATTCAGATTGCATCTTTAATTAGTTTGTCAGTGTCCTTCTGGAACATAGAAACCGTTCTATTCTATGAGGCGATTGTGTTAACGCAAAACATATGTATATTATTTTGTAATAGGCCGAATTGTATTTCTATTGGGCTTAACTAGTTACTTCACCCGTACGTTGCACGGGAGTGAAGTACCTACATAATACTTCCTCTACCCCAAATTGATTTGTAATGTCAACATTTCTTGGTTAACCAATTTTAAAGTTAAATCATTCCTACTGAAAATTGATTCAATTTTTAATAATTAAAATTTACATATTCAGAATTTACATTAAAAGTCATACAAATCTGTAAAATTCAAATTAGAATATAATAAAAAATTGATATTTTAATCAAGTGAATAAAATGAAACTATTTGATAAAAAGAATCAACTTTGCAAATCAACTTGGAATGGTGGAAATAGTTTAGATGCAATTATATGGGGAAAAAATGATGATGATCCATTTTACGTATAACAAAAAATAAAACTGAAAAAAAAGAAATAAATAAATGGAAAACATCATACGATGAAAAGATGTACACATAGAACTTCTAATGAAAAGTACAAATGATTATACATTTCTTTATATGCAACATTTATTATTCTCGAGAGCGTAGTCAAGCACAATTGTGCATGTGTAAAAAAGAGTCGGGGCCATGAAAGAAGATGCTAAACTTATCCGGTGATTTATCATCACTTTTCTTATGATTTCTCATTGCATAGCTAATTATTAATAAAATTATTGCTTATTCACTTATATGGATATAACTACCCAGGTCTGGCCGGTCAATTCCTAGGCTTCGGGCATCATAGGCCGAATAAAAGTAAATTTGACACATCATTACTTGTATTTTTAAAATCACTATTATTTTTAGGCACAGACAACTTTTACAATTGTGTTTGTGTGTTTGTGTGTATGTGTGTGTTTATACACAAAAGTGTGTGTATGTGTGTGTTTATACACAAAAGAGTCATTTCAATCTTTTTTACTATTAATTTTATTTGATAATTACCTCATTAGAAGTAAAGGATTATCCAACTTTCTTTTTTCATCCGTCCCAATTAAAATTTTCACTTTTCCTTTTTTGGTAAAGAATTTGTGGTTCACAACATTTCTTACACATTTCTCTCTGCTCTGCACAACTCTCCACCACACAATACTCACTATCTTAAACTGTGTGTCCAACCCATTTGGAAGTTTTATTAGGGACGAAGGTAGTACATTACTTATTTATCACCACTTTCATTATTGCTTTCTCCCTCGTTTGTTTTCTCCCTCGTTTGCTTTCTTTCCCACTTTTTTTTATACTTATATACACGCATCGTGAACAATGGGGATGGAGTTAGGCACTCCTAATGTATTTTCTCAAACCAATATATGTTTGCCCTTACATTTGTGTAGCCCAATTAAGCTTATGAGTCTAACAGTTCACTCGGGAAAGCGAAACACCATTAGATGCACCACATCCACATTTGGTAAATGTGAATTCTGACTCTGGGTACCTTCTCACGAACTACTTATTAATTATTATTGTACCCAATGTAAATTCAAATCATCAATTCCATAAAAAATTCAGCTTATTTCACCATAAAAATATATGAATCTATCACATTTTAGACTTAGTTCACAATTTGAGTTTTTTTTATTGTTTACGCTCAAAGGATAGCAATAGATTTAGAGATATCAAATCTAATAATACAATCTATGGATAGAAAATTAAGTATACTGCAATATTATAACTAAGCCTTGATAGATTAGTTTGAAACTTTCACAAGTAAACCACGTGCATATATGATGGACAAAGAACTATAAAATCAAAGATGTAACTTACTACTCCGTATTTACTAACCCCAATCAAGGTTCAAAATAATTATCAAATGATAGACTAATATTGTGTGAATTACAACACTATTTTAGAGACAATTGCTTAGATTCCGACCATTAAAGGGAAAATGATTCTCCCTGAACAAAGTTTAAAGGCAACATGTACTGTGAGTAATTTTATCTAATTTCACAAGAGATAATCACGAGAACAAAGAGAAACGTGAAGAGATATGTAATGTGGGGGAGCATATAAGTAATACTACGTATAATCAGTTCATCAGTGATATTATGCTTAAGATATGTGACCTAAGTTTCTTGATCAAGGAAAATGGTTCTCCATGAACAAACTGTCATTTCAAAGAAATTTACAACAAAATCTGTGGAAAATGATCCTTCTTTTACAAAGGTTCATAGTATGTAATTTTATCTAATTCCACATTATTTCCACAAGAGATCATCAAGAGAATAAGAGAAACATGGACAGAAAATGTAATCTATTAGGTTTTGATGAAGAACAAATCCAAAATTGCATTGTGCTTAATCGGAAAAGGAGTGAAACTCCAAGGATAAAAGAATCGGGTACCATGCTTCTTACATCTTATGAACCGATACTCAAGCAAAACACATGCATACAGCATATAAGAGTCTTATGTAGTGTTTTAGTGACTTTTTTTTATAAACTCCAAGTAGTAAATAAAAGAGGGGCATAAATCACTTTTTTTTACCAAATGTTATGAAATGGATGAAAGATACAGAGCCCATTTGGTAACACTGAAATCGACTGAATCAATTGATCTTGCTTGTATGAGCTGATTTATGAAAAAATTAAATTTTAAATATACTCCTATTTTATAAATAAAATAAAGAAAAACTATATGTAAAAATAGCTAAAATGATCCTCTACAGTAAATTCAGTCAAAACAGCCAGAAAAGTAACTTCAATCTTACTT
Organism: Cuscuta epithymum; assembly: GCA_945859915.1. Taxonomy (NCBI): domain Eukaryota; kingdom Viridiplantae; phylum Streptophyta; class Magnoliopsida; order Solanales; family Convolvulaceae; genus Cuscuta; species Cuscuta epithymum. The sequence continues at coordinate 3,057,470 of CAMAPF010000024.1, forward strand.
TTCTTATTATTACACATTTTAGCGAGCGAAATCAAAAGTTACGTATTTGATGAAAAAGTTGACTGATAAGTCTAATAAGATGAATAACAGTGTTAAAAACGGGCTCACAAATTTACCTTTATTTTCATTTACTGAATGTTGTTATCTTATTTGTATTTAGAGAATATACTTTTATTGTTTTTCCTAGATGTTTCAAGAACATATAAAAATTACACTCATATTTCCTATAGTTTAAGCCATACCAAATGAGCGCATAATATCATATCATTCCTTGGGTTTTCATATCACATATTACTAAAAGGAAAATGTTTCATCCTTCCAATGTTGCAATAACATACATGAGCAAACCCACCTAGACCAAGACACATGACCTCATAACTTCATAAGAAGTAGCGACACATTGATAGATACCAAAGTGGAGTTGCATTCATAAGAACACAAATCCTCATTTGTGGTTTGGGCAATAAACTTAATATCATGGGTAAATCTTCCCAGATGTTGGCAAATCATCAGGAGCACAAATATGGAGTACCAAGTTCATATAATGTGGAAAAAGAAGAATTTGAGTAAAACACACATTCTAGACAAAATGAATTGTACACTCAGTGAAACTTAACAATCAACTATGCTAAAAACTTGAACTATTTCCAAATATGAAGTTATACAGAAACATTGAAATCAGCAATAACAGGCTCTTCAAGGTTTAAAAAGATCACATCTTGGAGCTAAATTCCAATTCAGTGTAATGTTCACAACTTTATATGCTTGTTGAGGATAACAACTTTACATTTTACAGAAATATCTTCAATTCCAACATCTCATTGTATGATTTCTGCAATTTTTCATCATTAGCTTTTATTTCAGAGTTGATGATGCAGGTTAAACTAAGAAATGATAAATTAAACAAAATGCATATGATACTGGTGATATAGAAACTCTTAGGGGAACAAAGCTGGTGAAACTAAACTACTACGTAATAAACTTTGCAGGATATCAATCTAATAATAGCAAATTGTTTTAAATCTGCACAAAAATTAACAATAATAATAAGCCATAGTAAAAAAAGTAAAATGAATAAGAACTTGAGAAGAGTTGTGCCATATGGAAACATAAATAGAATAAGAACACTCCTCTACAATAAAAATAATATAGTGAGTAGATTTATATTTGTTCAAACAGGGGAGACTGAACATATAGTGAGTAGATTTATATTTGTTCAAAAGACTTCTCTACATGACTTCTGTTATTTCATTCTAGCCAACATCGTCTAATACTACTCTTTTATGTACGAATTTATAGCATACTTAATATGATTTATTCTGTTATGTTCTTTGCATAACCTTAGAAAATAAGATGTTCACATTTAATTAAGTGATGATTCAGGTGGATTAAGACTTTGGCCTCTCCATTTAGCTAAATGCAACATAAATGTCAAGGAAAAAAATAAATATAACAGGAATAAGACTTTTTGTCGAATACAAAAACACCTCAAATGCATACATATTAAAATAATTTTCACCTACCAAGCCCAATGAATAGACCGCACTACAAGATTTATCACTTTTTACTACAAATTAGTTTTGTTGGGAAAGGATTGATTTTGTAGGGAAAACTCTTTGCCCACAAAATAATTTTGTGGGGATATTTGTGGGGCAAAGCTTGTAGGGAAAGAGTTTACCCAACAAAATATATATCTTTGTCTGGAAAGGTCTAGCCCTACAAATTCTGTGCATACAAATTACTTTCGTCTACAAAGTTTTTACCATACAAGTCCTAGTTTGTAGGAAGAAATACTTTTACCACAAAATAATATTGTAGGCAGAGAAGACGGTTTTCAACACAAAATTGCAAAAAAGGGAATATAATACTTATTGACTTTGTGATCACAAATAAGTCAGTACTTGTTGAAACCACTTTGTAAGTGAAGAGATGAGGTAAACTTACTCATATAGAAGTAGTTTATAGCAAGATAATGAGAAAGGCTATTAAAACATATTAAAGGGGAAACAAATCATATTTAATACTCCCACCGTTCACAAAAATACTTCCCACTTTCTTTTTTGGGCCGTTCCCAAAAATACTTCCCACTTTCCCTTTTTGGACAATTTGTGTGGCTCACATTCATTTTACCTTTATCTTACACAACCACAATCATACATTTCCACTTTATTCCACTTTCTTAATAAGTGTGCCAAGTCAAACCGGGAAGGATTTTTAGGAACAAGGGTAGTAAGTAATAGTAAGAATACTAAATGTTCTATGTAGTGTTAAAGAAAATAAAACTTTTGTTTGCATATGGTACTACATATGAAGTTATGAAAGAAAAACAAAGTAAACTGAAAATAAATAAAATATTCTTGTAACATGAATCTCTATTCCCTGCTATAGTTTGCCTTATTAAAATTTCCTTCTTCATCATCAAGAGTATCATCTTCATTGGATTCTTCATCCTCAATGGAGAGTGGCACATATGGGGGAAGAACAACTGCTGGAATTTGATTGCATAATTGACTCAAAGAGTTATGTCAAGACTGTATTGAAGTTGTGCTCAAGTGCTCAACATTTTTCATTTTTCTTTGCATCAATTCCTCTGCCTCATTCAAGCAACATCTGGCACTTTTCGAGCATCACGTTCAGCTTCTAGCTCATTTGACAATTGCTTGACTTTTGCACAAGATGACCCGCTATCACGAAGACAGCCATCTCCTAAACCACGAATGCGCCATCCTGGTTTTGTACCTAGGACAAATGTCATGATGTATAATCCAACATCCTGATCATCAACAAGTATGTCTTCCAGTGGAATGTCTTCGATCCTTTCTGGTTTCCTTGAGGTAATTAGTAGTTCTAGAAACCATTTCATCCTATAAATTGATAAAAAATAAAATAAAGTTGACATTGCGTGAGATATTTTATTAAGTGTAGACAAAATATAAAGAAATCACCAGGGTGACCGGAACTCGGAAATTCAATAACATAACAAGCTTGAATGTTTATTAACCATGTTATACAGCATCAATAATTGATGAAATTAGCTTTGAATAATCTAACGTAAAAATAGAAATGGTATTGTTTTGTTAGCAAAACCAATATCTTTCAATTTATACAATAGGTTGTTAGATGCAAATATGCTATAGATCTATATCAAACTCATATTAATGTTAATTGATGCTGCATGGGAATCTAATCCAGTAGGATATTAGATATGTATAACCTAAAAGAAATAGAAATTAAAATTTTATTTCAGTTAGATTCAAAGTATCTTAATTTCATATAGGCTGATAAGGAAAGTTACATCAAAAGGTACATCTTACCTGCATGTTGTGCTTTGTCTGTGCTACCAGTCCAAGTTTTGTCCTTTCCACCATAAGTGAACTAGAAGACATCAACCTTTGAAAATTTTGAGCCATCCTATCACAAAATAACCAAGTTATAAATGCATACACTTATTATTTTAAACAACATACAATCATGTGTCTATACTTTACTACCGCCTTTTTTTCAGCCAAGAGATCATCATACTATGTTAACAGAAGGTGCAACAGATGTTAAAGGAAAAAGAGTACTGAGCATAATGCAGAGTTTATTTATTGATCTAAATATAAACTAGCTTTTTCTTTCATGTACAAATAGAGGCATTTAGTGAAAGAGCACATTGTTTTATCTCTTAGAGATCCGTTTTTCCTGCAATTTCTTCCTCTTCTTCACTATTTCACATTGCTCAACTCCTCATTGCTAGACTTCTCTTCCGGCACCACCCCAGCATCTATCTTAAGCCTTCGCATATTTTTCACAGAACTATTTCACTCTTTGACCATAAGAGGGCTGATAACGCATCACTAGAGCTGCAGTCTCTCCATTCAGTGGGTCTGATGGGTTAGGATACAATAGCAGTTGAGGAACAAACACTTCAGTCACATGTACCAGATCAAACATAGGGCTCCATGTCTGGTTTATAACATCTAAGTAAACCGAGCCTGACATATCTTCAAGTATGTATGAGAGAGGACGTGAACTAGTACGATGGTTATTCTGTTTTTTGCAATTCTTTATGTTTGATGATTTGATGATGATCGTGTCTCTAAGAGATACATAAATAATATACAAACAAGTACCATAAAGATACAGAGTTTGCTTAACCATAACCTTTTGCTCTTCAACTATCATCATCATCATTTTCATTTACCCCAGTGCCGCAAAGGCTCCCACCTACGGTGGGGTAAGGGGGGGTCGGATGTACGCAGTCTTACCCCTATACTAAAGCACACAGAGACTGTTTCCGGATGACCCATACTGAAAATCGTGTCCAAAATTGCATGGACTGACTGCTCCTTCATAACAAAGAAGCGCAGACAGTTTAGTGAGCCATTTTGCTCTATTCCATCATATTCTCAAGCCAAAAAATAATGAATCTTTGGCTCCATTGCAAATGATGGAAAATCCTCAACTATATGACATTTTTTTAATATTTAATTCTTAACAAGATATTCTATTAGGACTAAAAATATTGATATTTATGCTTCTGATCTAGTTTACTCTTTTCATAAGCATTGATTTTTTTTAAAACTGAGTTTACAAAAATATATTGAATTACTTTTTAAATTATACTTCTACTTTTCATGCTTCAAAGAAAGAACAATGCATGTAGATATACATGTACCTTAACCTTATCTGAGTTGAAATGGCTACACAAGTCATGCCACTGGTCATCAGCTCTATCAACCATCTCAATTAGCATAATGGTTAAATGCATTATCACGAGTCTTACATGACTTGTAATATGAACTCAGGCACTCAAATCTCCCTTAAACTCTCTATACATAAGAGGAAAAGTAATTTATTAGGCAATTATTAATAAAGATGTAGGACTGTTAATTTCACAAAATAAATTTTAAAAGTTAAAATAAGAAACAGAACAATAACCATATTTTGGACTGAACAACTTACGTTTAAGGAACTTGGATTGGAGGCAGCTCTATGATGAAAATAGTATCCCTGAAAAATATTCATGGAAATAGAAAACAACAAAATGAATGGTGTGTGGAATCAAATAGCACATATAGAGTAAAATAGCATAAGTGCAGATGCAATAAGACCCTTAAGCTATTATTCAATGAATTTACTGTCATGTACAAACAACAAAGGTCACACAATATTCAAAAGAACACAAATGAAGTATATGTGCTCTCATCTAAAGATTTATCCCTCTCAACGAAAATCACGCAATATAAAAATGAACACATTAAATAATTTTTATGAATTTATATCTGTACTATCATCTAAAGATTTATTCAGATGAAGTGCTTGATGACATTCCATAGTATTTGAATAGATAAATTGGAATCAAACAGTAAGCCAAAACAAGAGAGACAAATGTATACTCTGAAACATAAGTTGTTACGTAGTATAATACAAAGAGAGAGCAAAGTAAAGTTTGTTATATCATAAGAAGATAAATATAAAAATATAAAAAGCAATTTGTATTAGCATGGCAACGATTAAATTATACTGGAGTAATAATCTGGCAAGCAATTTGGCATAGCAGGAGTCTAATTTTTACTAACTTCTTTTTTCTGCTTTAGAGGTCTCCAAGAAAATGAATTACGTTAAACAAAAAAAGTAGTAAGTACACAAAATACAGTAGTTGAAGAAATTGAGGGCGGCAATTAGTCGAGCATGAAACCTGCAGGTTGGTGTTTGAAAACTAAATACTTTGTGCGATGAAAGGAATTAGTTCCAGGAACCAACATCAACTCCCATCCCTAGGTTAATTAAGAGCCGCCGCGACAACGACCATCTACGTCACCACAACGAAGTCATTCTGATCGAAGGAGAAAATGGAATCCAAAGAACACGACTAGGGCACACTGTATTTGCCGTATTGTAGTTCAATCTGTGACAAATTTGAGAAAAGCTAGCGGGAACGAGAGTTAGATAAAAGAAATTTGGGGAAAATTTTCAGATTTTAGAGTCAAATAAAATTTTGATTGCCGCTTAATCGTGTCCCCGGTAAAACCTGATAGCGGGGTTTTGACGGGCTTGAGGTCTGCCTTCTGGAGACCGATCTCATAGAAAGTATTCATGTATAGAATGTTTACCGAGCTTCCATTGTCCACGAGGAGTCGATGGACAATGGTATCAAGAACCTCCATTTTCATCATCAGCGCATCCCTATGTGGTGGAGGACACGGTGGCAGGTCATCGTCGGTGAAGATAATGGACTCCCGCTTTTGCTTCTTGTCGGCGGGAAGGCGGTTGATTTCTCCAATAAAGAGTTGTTGATTCCATTTTTTCCTCTCCACCGTTGTGTCTCCGCCTATAGGTCCGTCGTAGATCTGGTTGACATGTGGGCGCTTCTGCCGGCCTGAATCTTCCCCTTCTTCATCTTCCTCAAACTGGGCTCCAACCTCTCTTTTCTTTGAAGTTGAGGCTGGCTCGTTTTTCCCCCTGTTCCAGGTGTTCCTTTTTTGGGGATCTTGATTTTGCCGGATCTTCTTCACGAATTGGTCCAGTTGTCCGTCGCGGGCTAGTTTTTCCACATATCTCTTGAGAATGTAACAATCGTCGGTCTCATGGGTGTCGCTTTTGTGTATTTTACAAAACTTACCCCTAGAGGGTTGATCGTTGACGATGTTACACCCCTCAGGGATCGTGATCAAATATTGCTTAGCTGCACAATCTAAAACCGTATCAACTGGAAACTCAGGCTGGTTAGATAAGGGACCTTCCGGAACATTCGATTTGCCCTTTCCCCAGTCCTTCTTCTTCTTTTTGAACCCGTTCCCCTTTTCATGGTCATGGGTTTCTCTCTCCGAATTCTTCTTTTTCCCGTCAATAGGTTGGGACTTCCCATATTCCTCATCTCTCTTTCATTTCTCTGCTTCTTCAACCTCGGCCTGTGCGTTAGCACGCAACAGGGCCTCCTCGTGTGAGGTCGGGGGGTTGCGTATGAATTATTTGTACAATTCAACCGACCTTAGAGCGTTGGTGAGAATAGCCACAGCAGATTTGTCATCCAAGTCTTCTACTTTAACCGTCTCATATCTCCAGCGAACTAGGAAATCAATCAGGGTTTCTTTGGAGCCCTGCTTGATTCCCAAGAGGTGAGAGACATTCTTTTTGGAATCTTTGGAGGTGGCAAAACGCGCAACGAACGCGCGAGCCAACTCCCGGAAGCTCCTTATCCTTCCATCTGGCAAAGAGTCGTACCATTCTCGGGCTGGCCCATCTAGGGTTATCGAGAATCCTCTACACTTTATAACACCATCGTATCCCATTATGACCATGTAAGCCACGTATCTGGAAACGTGATGCTGGGGGTCCGTTTTTCCCCTGTAGGCCTCGATGTTGCATGGTTTGTATCCTTGAGGCAGTGGTGCCTCCATAATCTGTCTAGTAAAAGGCTCAGGAATTCGCACGCCATGCTCAAGGCCAGTTCTCCCTTCGATCTCCCTTCTGAGCTCGTCCACCTCCTCCTGAGGTCGGTATTGTTGTGACCGGCCTGGGTACGCATCGGAGATTGGTGATCTCTTCGGGCTTGCCTATTCGTGTTGACTCGTCTCTGAGATCTCCCTTACGCGCACTTCGGCGGTGGGACGAAACGGCAGCCGAAGATCCCCCCCCCCCCCCCCCCCCCCCCCTCACTATGCTCCACCCTGGAGGAAAGTCTATCATGAATAGAAATACTCTGCTCGCCAATCTGATTTACCACCGGGATCCTGGGAGTTGCTTCAGATTGATGAAAATGCTGAGATTGGATCGGTGGACAGTGCCTCTGACGTTGAGGGGAGTTTTCCTCTCCTCGTGGGATTATGGATGGGGCCCGGCGAGGGGAAGGAGGTCTCCCGTTAGGGTCAGGAATAATACCTTGGAACGCAGTCGTCAAAGTCTATACTGCCCTTTGAAACGTAGTGAGGCTCGCCAATGCCTGCGCTGGATCCACGTTGGGAATGTTATGTCCAGTGCCCAGCGTCTGAAACTGAGGTGGACGCCCCGCCGTGCGCCTGGAATTTCCCGCGCCGTGAATTTGGTTTCTTAAATCACCTTGAGCAGTGATATTGTCGTCGCGCCTCCGGAAATCACTCCGTCGTGACCTCGAACCTTCATCCTCGATCATGACTTGGTTATAATGATCTCCGCCTTGATTGCTACCAACACGATTATGGTTGTTTGATCCAACCATGATCCTTCGTAGATTCCACTCTCAATGAAAGCACCAAATGATGGAGTTTAATCCAACTACGAGAGCTAAATATACGTAGAGTATAGAAATAATATTGAAATAATATGGCAGCGTAAGGCAGTATTACTCTTATTCCGGAAAACTAATTGCCGATCCCTTGGTAGGGTGTTTACATGAAGTATTTATAGAGATTAGGAGATAGAATTATGGGAGGAATCTAATACAATAAATGCTTAATTAATGAACTATATTCTTGCTCGAAATAGAACTCCTTTTCGTGCTTCATCCTCACGCAATAATCATCTCCTAATTCCGGTCGAGTCGTTCCTGTTGCCAAATATCTATCATCGAATGATAGCTTGCCACGTAGGCCCTAGGAATATCCCGGCCTCACTAGAACTCCGCCCAGGCTCGAGGTCTGCTGTCCAGCCCGGCCTGGCTGTGGCTTCCTATCGTGGGCTTGATTCCTAATGGGCCAAGCGGCTTATTTAATATAAATCTCGTTTATGGGCTAATCCTGTTAATTAGGCTAATCCCCTCAAGGGCTGATCCCGTTTATGGGCTAATCCTGTTAATTAGGCTAATCCTGTCAAGTGCTGATCCCGTTCATGGGCTGGTTTACGTAATTGGGTCATGGCTAGAATCCATGGTACCATCAATAATCTTTAATAAAATTACTATTCTAGTAAAATTGTGATAATTATGATACTAATATAACAAACTTGAAGGTAAACTATGTTGTCATTTAGGACTTTTTGAAGGTTTACTATGTTGTTATTTTGGACTTTTGAAGTTATGATTTGGGAACTTAACAATGGTTATGTTGCTGAATTTTGGAACTTGGAACTTAAATATATGAAGCTATCGACTATGACATGTCACTTGTGTAGTTGTGTTAAATGTGCACGTTGTTGAATATGTTGTTTTTTTTTAGATTTTCCAAAGCCCTATATTATTGATTAGGAACAATTGAAAATAATAATCCCGACTATTGTCGGTCCGCTGAAAATAATCCCAACTATTGATTATTTTTGTATAATCCCAACTATATAGACTATCTGCCAATAATGGTCAATGACCATATATTACTTCTATAAAAAGTGAATTTTAAATAGAAATTAAGCGTAAAAATTAATAGTTGAGATTATTTATAGGGATTACTTGTTATATCTCATCTCATCCACTTTAGAAACTACAAGAATTTATTCATACGGAACATTATTGGCGGAATGTCCCTAAAGTTAGGATTATTCAGTAATAATCAATAGTTGGGATTATTATGAGCGGACCGCCAATAGTTGGGTTTATTACTATCAATTTTTCCAATTGATTATTGAAACTTCGTAAATTGTTACTATTTTTAAGACATACAAAGAGGAACCGAAAAACCCGGACCGGATTGACCCGTTTCAAACGGGTCAGGTAAGGCTCGGTTCCTATATTCAAAATTGCAATACCCGGATCGGACCGGTCTGTACAATGAAACCGGCGATTCCATTTTATTTGGCATTACCCGTCCCGCGCGCAGCCCTACACCACTCCACGAAACTTCCTGAAAATTACCAGCAAATGGCCTGGGACCTCCACCAGCACCGAGCCACCGAGTCCGTAGAACAATTGAAAATTCCCTATGGCCTGCACGCTCACTTTTCTCTCTGACCGGTTTTGATGGTCTCTCCCATCATTATCTGTATCACCGTTTTAAGCCTCTTCGATTTAGCGGTGCAACTTCCAGATCTGTGGTACTCCTTATTGGCCAACGATCAGCAGGCCCCTCCATGAGATCCCCGCTTCTCGCAGATTGCATATTTGCTTATTTGCTGATTTACAGGAGGTAATTCAGTGCTCACACCCAGGGGCGGATCTAGCTTTAACATTCAGTAGGGGCCATTTTTTTTAATGAAGGGCCATAATTTAATTAAATAACATATATATTGTCAAAAAAATAAAAAGTGAAAATGTAGTAAAATAATACTCCGCACTACATTTGTATTATTATTTTCGAGTATAAATTGATATTTGTTGCAACATAAATGTCGAAGACAAAAATAAATATTACAAGAACAAATTTTTGTCAAAGTCAATTTAGAAGTAAACGTTAATATAAAAATAGAATTATATAAAGGCATAAAGCTGAAAACCTAAGAGCTAAAAAATGAATATATAAACAACAAAGTTATTAAAGGCTTAAGGCAATAAAGCCATAATAGCCCTCTCTGAAATGGTTTATAATACTAATTTATAGAAATGCTTAAGTTTTGAAACTCTGAAAAAAAATGGAATAATACACAGAATTCCAAAATTTTAGACGTTTAGAAAACCCTGCTCTCCAATGGAATCGAACACAAGACCTCCACCACGCACACACTGGTCAGCTTCCATATCGCCAACGCAGTCTTGTTGTCAGAATTCGGCTTTTAATATTATTATAGCATTTCCAAATAATTATATATAAATAATACATATATATATATACTACTATTTTTTTTTTTTTGAGTGTGGGCCTAGTCCCTCCCTGGACCTAAGGCAGATCCGCCCCTGCTCACACCCTTTCAGGTCGGCATTGGATATTCACGTTAGCCACTTCTGATGAGCCGCAGGTCGGCGATGAAGTTCGTGGCCCGCGTTGCAAGCCAACAACTCTTCCAAGTCAAGTCTGCAGTAGTCGCTCCGATCAAGCCTTCCTCTGCTATGCGACCGTCACTCACAGGTCGGTGAGGGGCTCTCCATCTAGCTCGGCGGTGATGAACAAGCACACGCCCTCCATCTTCATCTTCTTTGACAATGAATGAAGTCTGTATTTTTGTATGTGTGCGGATGGGCAGAAGGATAAAATAGAAATTTACAAAATAAATACTCGTATTACTTAAATTTTAAGTTTGCGACTGTGTTTATTAATTGTGTGATTGTGAATAGAATTACCCTTTTTGTTATGCTACGTATGACTAATTGTTCACACCCACGATTGCCTTGGAGCGGTTCATTTGTTTTCAATGCCTATGTATCCACCTCACCTTCACGGGCTTTCTATTCCAGTGACGTGTCCATTTTTTAGGGGATATAATCCAATTTCCCATTAAAGATGCTCTGAGAACTGGATGAAAAAGTTGAAACTAAATCTAAAAATATGTTGAACTCTCAATATAAAAATGCACGTTTTTATAAATGTCACACTCGTGTGCGTATAAAATAAAAGAGATGAACATTCACCTTATAATAATGTTTCGAACAAACAGAGTACAAGGTATATTAATTAAACTGAAAGAGTGCATAATAATAAAAGTGAAAGTTGAAGAAAATTACAAAAACACATGTTATGATATGGCCGTACTTAGGGCATCCCCATTGGTAGGATTATGAAGAGATTAAACAAGTGACATGTCAGTTTTTTTAAAGGAGCATCATTGAGAGACATAAATTCACTAGTACAAAAAAGGCTTTCTACATTGCCTTTTTCACATGTGTTGTCCCACACCCCATGTGAAATGATGACACGGGGTCATTTTTATAATTTTTATAAATTTTTCTACTTCAGTTGCGTTTATGACCGATGTAAAATAAGAAAACGGGGTTTGTTTTAGAATTTTATAAAATATTCTACATCAGATACTGCAAGAACCGATGTTAAAAGAAAAACGGGGTACTATTTGATATTAAGGAAAGTTAAATTGACATCGCTGATACACGATGTGGTAACTATAAAAATATAATACTCGTAATAATATACGGTCATTCAAGATAGGTTATAAATAACCGATCTGTATGGGATATTTTTTTATTATTAATAAATTAATAATAACAATCTTTCCACAGATCAACCCTCTGCGTCGAACTTTTGCGCAAAGAAGAGAAAACGACTCCCCTGACTCCAACAGCAGAAGACGAAGGCGTCATACGATTGTCCCGACTCCAGCCTAGAAGAAGACATATACGCTATGCGATTACCCGACTCTGGCTTCCAGTGGAGCGACCAAGCAAGCAGAAGATCGAACTTTTGGACATCTGCGGGCAGAGCAGCGGAACGAGCAGCACGTCGAATCTCCCCCGGCTATAGCGTTTCCGATTAAGCAAGGACTGAAGAATTGAAGGACGGTAGCCACCGCCTTTAACCTTCAATTATTATCAGTTTTAATTTCTAACCCTAACTGGACTAAATTTCTTCTTTTTTCTTATTCATTATTTTAGTTTTGATTAATTGACACTTGGACTGATCTTTGACCAGACGAAAGGATACGTAGGTTTTTATTCCTTCTTCTTACTGGCTCACCGGAGACTCTATCATACATCAATTAGAATTCAAGACGGGCATCCCCATAAAGTCCTTCCCTTCCTTGGCAAAGCTAACTCCTTACTTTTACGTAGAATTCAAAGAATCAAGTCAAGGCGATTCGTATATGTTTTAACTTCTATGTGCTTTAGTACGCAGTAATTCTATTTAATTTGTTAAATTCCAGATTGTTAAATGAAATAATTATGTGAATTATTATATAAGATGTTAACTTTTTAGGAGTTTTTAGTTGTTAGGATGTATGATGTGCTTTCTGCTCTAACCTCTTCTTTTACATTGTTTCCTTTTAAATTGATTTTTAATAAAATATTAAAGTGTTTTTCACAATTTTTGATTGTATTTGATTTGTATGGCTTTATATTTTCTGAAATATTGTTGTTTTGGTCCTTTAATTGTCCATGTTTCTGATTGTTAGGTCCTCTCCCTCAATTACTTGAAAACAATGATTTTTAGGTTGGAAATCTCTTGCACCCAAGTGCATCCTCGGGCTCTAACATATCTTCCTCTAAATAATCGAGGTTGTTGTTTCATGTTTGGGTGTATTACGGGAAAAACAAAGTTAGTCACTTTTAAAATAACCATTTTAACAATCATAAGAGCATTAAAGAAATGAAAATATGATGAATTTGTTGCTTAAAACTTTTAATAGCATTTCATATTGGATTGACTATTTACTTGAAAGACAGTAATGTTGTAGTTTTTCTACAGGTCTTATGCTGAGCATATCATTCTCTGACTTGGCTCATAATGCATTGAACTCCATTGGGTTCTCAAGGGAAAACTTTTGGGTGAGCTATTATTTAATTTCGTGTACATTTTACCAATTGTAGTTGTTATTTTGACTTTCTTTTCCTTAGGACAATCAAATATTTCATCATAGTTCTTTGCAGGTGTTGCTTTCTATGGTCCCATTTCAGGCTTCATTCCAGAACCTAGTCTTTCTTCTCTCAGTTCAGAACAAAAAGGTTTTAGTACCGTTGTCTATTTCTGCTAATGAGATAAATTCTGATTCCTTAAACTGCATCTCTTTGATTCATGACTTCGCTTGGCAATATTTGCTCTTAAAACTTTAATGCGTGCTTGAATATTTATAGCAGCAGGTTCGTTATAGCAGTAGGTTTTTGTTACCTTTATTAATCCAATGAAATTACTTGATAATATGTTGAGTTCATACACACTAATGTTGATATACTGGGTACACAGGTGTCAGACTGCCTCACTATTCCAAGGGATAGCTGTAACTATTAAGGTTTATATAATCTCATCCTGGGTATATACTGGGTATGTATGTTAAGTTTTGTTTGCTGCAAGTATAAGTGAATTAAGTGGGGTTGCCCTGTAATCTAACCGTCAGGCATAAGGTTGCATTACTTTCCAGACGGAATGGTTGTATTTTTTGGATCAACAAAGGTACAATATGTAGGTGTACCTTACTGGCTTACTTTTCATATTAGGTGTTGCTCTTTAGATTAGTTTTTAAAAATTGTTGCTTTAATAATGAGTTTGTGAATTCACTATAACATTTTGTGGAATATGCAGACCTGATCCAGTACTTAGCAGAATAATTGAAGCACTTTACTAATTAATTCACAAATTTGGATTGGCTGTGGGGATGTATCAAGGTATATTTACCATGTATGTAAAGGCATTTTGTCTTTTATAAATATTTAATATAGTTCTAATCTTGTCATCTGGTGTAGTTGACTTCATTATATAAAATGAAAATTATATAATCCTATAATTTTTTATTGCCTTCAACCTTTACAACCTGTCTAGGTTCTAAATTATCAATGTTCTTTCTTGCAGTTTCCCTCTTGCCACTTTTTTTATTGCCTTCAACCTTTACAACCTGTCTAGGTTCTAAATTATCAATGTTCTTTCTTGCAGTTTCCCTCTTGCCACTTTTTTTGTGCGTAGAAGACAACAAAGTGAACAACATTTTCTTATATATAAAGATGCTATCTTTTGGAACTTCAGAGCTCAACAAGTATACATGGCATGCTTATTCCAATTGGATGGAGAAGTGGACATTAAAATAACTAAGATAGCAGTTCACAATTTAGTGTGAGAAATTTTCAATTTTAGTATTATTATCTATATAGGATGCAATCACAATATCCAGTGTTATTCATTCTATATTTTCATTTATTCTTAATTTGGTTAGTTTATGTTGAGTTGGATATCTGTTGCTATTCCAGAATCCAGATTTCTTGAGTCATGAACAATGTTGCTTTGTACTCTCTTAATCTAGCAGTATTATTCATACTTTATTTAGTTTGGTGCATGTTGTGTTGTTTGTTCTTTCTCAAAAAGCTTGATAAATATAGAAGCATTAATTTTTTTAATTTATAAAAAACATTCAACATCGGTTATGACTGATGTGAATTGTGTTTTTTTAAAAACATTTAACATGGGTTATAACTGATGTGAAATACCCCATGATGCGTGGAAAATGAACTTTTTCTACATGGGTTAATTTGGACCCGATGTAGATTCTTCACATCGGTTATAACCGATGTGGAATAGCATTTTAAATGTTGTTTCGAATGATATTCTAGATCGGTTATTCCACAACCGATGTAGAAAGTCTTTTCACATCGGTTAAAGAACCGATGTGAAAAGTCTCTACTTTTCACATGGGCCGGAACTACATCAGTTGTAGGACCGATGTGAAAACCCTTTTTTAACCGATGTGAAAAGCCTTTTTTGTACTAGTGATTATTTAATGAGATTATTTGCTATAATAATCCGGGATCAAAATATGAATCCAGATTATTTTAAGATTATTTAAAAAGTATATGTAATAGAAGTTAATGCAGGAACGAAAAAATCGGATTATTTAAAGATGGTGGTTGGGAGACATAAACGAATATTGAGATTATTTAAACATTAATTATATAACAATATTTAAAAGGTAAGAATCATAGAAAAAATTGATTATTAGAGATCATGAATGGAGATGCTCTTATAAAGTATATATGAAACTCTTGAAGATCCCTCTACATAGGATCATTTAATTGAAGATCGTTTATTCTTTCCATGAACAAGAGATCAGAAATGTGACTTAATTTCTGTAATTACTTCGGGATGATTATCCACTCGGAAAGACTTGACCAATAAATCATCGGGGATTGCTGTGTCATTTCCAAAGAGCTGTTGTGGCACATAGTTGAAACCAGGATTTTGACTGTTCCAAAATGTAATAGTAATTGCTGTTTCAGTACCATTATTTTGACTAAAATGAACAAGGCCTTGCGGTATGACTAATACATCTCCAGGATTGTAATATTCATCATATTTACGATTTTTTGTGGGATCACTTGGGTCAACAGCCACAAATCCAAAGTACATTTGCCCTTGTAAGAGATAGACCATCTCTGAGGCTCGAGGGTGGGTGTGGGGCGGGGTGGCGATCCCGCCCTGAATTTCGTTACGGATCATTGTGAGCCCGAGAGTGTTGAGCCCGGGTATTTCTGCCACACTGGCGCGCTTATAACTTACACCTGAAATTACTGGATCCTGTATCAACGCCCTATCGAGACCCGACGTGAAGAAATCACCCACTGTTACACCCTTTGGGTCTTTGCATGCCATCCCATTCACAAGAACTGCACACAGGTTTCATTTCAAACAACTAAAATGAGTCTTAAGTTAGTAATTGAGAAATCGTTTTAAATAAGACTCTAGGAGGCCGCGGTGGTGTTAGAGAGCGCGCTGGTCGCGCATATGAGGGATGGTGGTGGCGCTGGATTAGGCGGTGGTGACACCGAATGAAACGGTGGCGATGTCGGATGAGACGACGGTGGTGATAGGCGGCGTGACAGGACTTGTTGTCCGCGGCCGAGGGAAGGCGGTGGAGGCGTCTTCTCGGTAGAATTTATTGATCATGTTCATAGTCAAGTCTAGTTTATTTCCACTAAATTTCAACTTGTAATTCAATCGGGAAGACAGTCAAATAAATTTTAGAAACATTGTTTATTTATATAAGGGTCCTTCTACCGTACCTCTTTAAATTAAGAAGGTACGGTAACTCTGCTGAGGAAATTGACCTAAAACGGACGAAAAGTAAGGTGATTATCCTAAATAGAATTGCTATTTTTTTCCTAATTATGAGTAAATAATGTCTATCTGTTCTGATGATGTCATTATATGGCAATGTGGTTTCAGAAAACACCTTGCTTTTACTCATGTTTTAATTTGGAAAATTTCCCCATCGCCATGTTCTTTCATATATAGTTCTAGAGCAAATTTGCTCCAAGTTGTATTTTATTTTTTTAATTATTCCAAAACTAGTTGAGAGATATATTTGTTCTTTGACATTTGGCACGTGTATACGTGGCTTCTCTCAATTAAAAGAAGTGAATTATTGCATGAATTATACTACGAAGTATATGTCATGTTTACCATGATAATAATATACATCAAATATACAGGGCCGGCTCAATACACGTAAAATAGGCGTTATATTAAATACATATAATATAAAAAACAGCCTTTAAAAAATAACCCAAAAATACTACAATCAAATGACATTGAGATATAATCATATTTTGAACTTGAACAATCAAAATCGATAAAAAAAACTAGAACCGAAAAGAAATGAATTAAAATCATGAACTAAAAAAATATAGAGTAGGATGTTACTGAAAAAATTACTCCTTCTGTTCCTTAAAACCAAGCTTGTCCAAACTGTACGAGAAATTTGTGCTAATTACCATAACTAGGCCTTATCCGGACCTTATGTAATAAAGAAGTTGCACATTTATAATTAACAATTGCATTTTAATTACATATAAATATTAGTATTTAATGTTTGCATTTAAAAACAAAATACTAAAATAGGAATCTTTAATCAAATAAAAAAAAATTTGTATATTATGTAGACTATATTTAAAATTTTGGGCCTTCTGAATCGAGAAACCTTGTGCGGTAGCACTTCTTGCACGCCCTCATCTATGGCCCTGCAAATATATATAGGAGCTATAACTAACTAAGTAGTAAGATTGGTATGAGAAGTACCAGTAGCTTTTGGATGTGCAACACAGAAATCTTGAACAGGACTTGGATCGTAGGCATAAGCAAATGAAAAGGCAAAAACAATGATAAAGACAAAGGTTGGAATGGTTATCGAGTGAGAATCCATTGTACTAATGGGATCAGTTTTTTTTTGTGTGATCCTATTGTTTGCGGAAATGAAATATTTATAGGAGTGGAAGTCCATTGGTATCAAATAATATTGACTTAATTTCTCTCTTTTTTATATTTTTTAAACATGAAAGTTTTTAATAGAAATTACTATCTATAGGACTAAAGTTCACCTAAAAACACAAATAGGACTACTACTTTTTAAATTCCCTTCAGTAGGACTAAACATTGATTTCTACCCTAAATACCCCTAAGGGTATTAATTCATAATGAAATGTCTTAATTCATAATAAACATAAAAAATAATAATAAATCGTAACAAATAATAATAAATTGTAAAAAAAATTAATATAAAAATTTTAAAATTGATTTTTTTTTAATTTATTTTTTAGAAATTAATAACAAATAGTAAAAACCCATAAAATATGAATACCTCTCCCACCACCTCCGATTGGTGAAAATTCTGTCATTTTGTGAAAAAATGTCATTTTTTTCTTGTACTCCTACCCCCCACCCCTACCAGTCCCTCGTACTCGTACCCCTTACCCTTGCCCCGACCAATCCCGATGATTACTTCACATCTAGTCTAGTTTCAATGAAGAGTTTAATAGAGTTTTAAATTTTGTCACAATTTAGTTGTCCCCGATTTGGATTTCGGTGAAATCTATGAAAATCAAGGTGTTCTCAAAAATTCTGTGGATTTCTATTATTACTTATTTAGATGGATTGTAATGAATTTTGGTGGATTTCTACATACAAAAACATAACACCACAATCTTGTAGACTCCCCTGGGATTTCAAAATCCATGATCTTTTTAAATTCATCAAAGTCATAGTTGGGGACACCCCTAAGTTGACACCAATTGATATAAAATGTTACTCCGTACTAATATCGGTGTTTCTATTCAGCACTTTAATTTATGTAATACTACGTATAATTGTACATCTATTTTACCCTCTCGATATTCAAAATTTATCATTGCATGTTTATATTATATTAGAATATATGCTTCTATCATAAATAGGGGTGTTAATTGTCACACTATTTATTGTGCACCAGAGTGGTCAGTGGTCACTATACATTATTATTTGATTTTATATTTATCACATTTAAAGCGGAATTATTATTGATCTAATTTGTCTTGTTATATCCAGAATTCCATGTAAAATTATCTTTGTTTACAAATGGAATGAGGAAAAAAGAAGTCAATTTTTCCAATTGTTAGGAAAAATATGTTGCGTACAATTATCTTTGCTTACAAATGAAACGAAAAAAAAAATTCAATTTTTTCAATTGCTAGTGTGATACATGGAGAATGCCACCAGGTACAATTATTATCTTTGTTTACAAATGAGATGAGGAAAAGATGTTATTTTTTCAATTACTAGCAATATATGGAGAATGCCTTGTGCAATTATCTTTTCTTACAAATGAAATGAGGGGAAAATGTGTTAATTTTTTCCAATTTCTAGTGCGATGAATAGAGAATGATGAGTACAATTATCTTTATTTACAAATGAAATCAGGAAAAAGATGCTAACCTTTTCAATTACTAGCGTGATATATAGAGAATGCCGCGTACAATTATCTTTGTTAACACATGAAATGAGGAAAAAAGATGTTACCTTTTTTCAATTACTAGCGTGGTATATGGAGAGTGCCGTACACAATTATCTTTGTACACAATATATGATGAATGCCACATACAATTATTGTTGTTGACATATGAAATTGGGGAAAAACGATGTTAATATTTTCCATTTACTAGCGTGATATATGGAGAATGTCGCGTACAACTATCTTTATTAACAAATTAAATGAGGAAAAAAGTTGTAACTTTTTCCAAATTCTACCGTGATTTATGGACAATGTCAGTGTTGAAATATGGAAAGGATCGGAGCTTGTCGTAATATGGTGTCTGTTAGGTCCCTGTTTTCTGTGTAAGAAATTAGAAATGGAAGCTCTCAAATATGAAGATAATAGGCTTTCATTGAAGAAGAAGAAAGTTTACAGAATGATGAGGAACTTTAGCGTAAAATTTTCTATCCTTTCACTCTCACTCAAAAAAATAGGCGCAAGAATATTCAGGAGCGGCGTTTGGAAGGCTGTTCCATCCCATTCCCTTTAAAGCATACTAGTATAGCCCCCGTGCGATTCACGATGCATGAGTTTGTTCAAGGGGTATAATTACCGTTAGACATGAAAATGTGATTGGATATAAAGTTAAATATCATACATTGTACATGTGGGTGGACTCGATCCTGATTCCGGTCTCAGATCAACCTGATTCGGCTAGTGCTAGAAGAAGTCCATGTCTGGACGGTTAAATCCGGATCTATTTTGATAATACAAACTATTTGAATAAATAACAAAAATAACATGTACAATCTTTCAGACTAAACTTTTAACATGACAGGGAATAATCAAATACTCCATAGAAGTTATATGAAAATAGGTCACTTATTTGATATTATGATATACTATGTAATTTTTATGGATACCATTATGGTATTTAAAGTAAAAAAAATATCGGAATATCACTTTTGTTGTAATTGTAAATAGTTGGCTACAATAGAACGTAATTTATACAGTTCCTATCATTACCCGTGTATGGGTCAGCATTGATATTATGTGGAGTTAATGTCTTAACTATAACTCTAATCTTTAGGGAGTGGTTTTTATTTTAAACAATTAAAAGTGAACAAATTGTGATTGTTTTGAGTTTGGGCGTATCTCCCAATATTATAAATCGTGGAAGGGAGTTACTTTCGTTCTATTTTGTTGCTACAGCCCAACAATCTTCTTCCTATCTTCGCAGCAACTAATTAACGAAAAGCAGCAGTTTTCTTTCCCTCTTTTGCCTGTGAACCAAATAAAATTATCGCCTTTGTGATTTGTCGGCGATGGAAATTCATCTAGCGTCGTAGCTCTCTGCACCACAAGAACGCTGACTACCCATCCCAGGTCATTTCCGATGTTACTGTTCCTTCACTGTTGGAGCGAGTGGTGGGTGGGTGGTGATGTTGGTGTAGAGGCTGGTCTCCTACGAGTTGGATACTTCTCGCTCATTTCACTCGTCCGCTCATTTTGCTCTTGCTGCCATTCTTTTTCGTGTCTCTGCCGCTGCGACTGTTTACCATACCTTCCGCGTGTGTAAGTGTTTTTGGTTTTCTTGCTTTGATTCTCTCTATGCTCTTTCGTTGCTTCTCTCTTTGACTTTGTTGTTACTGTTGTTTTGGGGCTGTTTTAGGTTTTCTGTTGGATCTCGTTTGTTTTGTGGTTTTATGTTTCTTTACCTTTCTGTGTCTGTTGTGGTGGGGACGTTTACCTGTGCTCTTCAACATTTAAGGACTCTTTACGGGGAGTTCTCTGTTTGTTCATCTTCTTGATGCTCGCTTGGCCTAACATGAAATCCCGGCAAATGCATTCTTTGTGGGTGTGGACCCGTGACTTTCATTGGAATTCTCCCTTAGGTGGTTTTGTTGTTTTCCTTGTTTGTTTCCAATTTTTTGGGGTTTTCTGTGGGAGGTCAGGACTTAGCTTTATTATCTTTGGGTTTGCACGGTGGAGGGGCAAGAGTCACTTTTACTGCTTTTCCAACCTATTTGGGATGATGGCTATGACTGATGTGGGTATGCACATGTTTGTATGTGGGTGTTATGGTCTGAAAGGGTGGCTGTTATTATTGTTGGTGTCCCTCTTTTTTGTTGTTGCTAGACATTATGTTGTGATGAATATGGCTGTCACACTGATTATAGGAGGTGCTTGTGAGAAAATGGTTGGATCTTTTGCCCTCGGGTTCATTGATTTAAGTTGTTTGTGGCATTTTGGATCCGGTGTTGTCTGATCTGGGTGTTATGTGGTTTGTTTGATTATTGGGTAGTTTGCCTTGCTTTTCCCTCTTCTGAAATATGACTGGTTTGCAGTTGTCATTTGTTGTTTGGTATTTTTGCTTTGTAGATTCACATGCTTACCTCCTGGTTTAAATGTTGTGCCCATGCGTGCGGGTTTTTTGTCTATCATAACAAGTTCTTGTGTTGCGTTTGGTGCAACAGTGTCTTCTTTCTTTGTGGCTTTCGTAAGTTCTTTACTTCCGCCACTTCCACCTCCTCTGCCTAGGGATGTCAAAAAAACCGACCCGCAATGACCCGCCCTGGCCCGAGACATTTGGGGCAGGTCCGCCCCGCCCCGCCCCGTCTTGCAAATGGGGCGGGTCCGCCCCGCCCCGCCTATACAATGGGGCGGGTCCGGGTATTAGAATTGACCCGTGCCGCCCCGACCCGACCCGACCCGCTCAATATATAAGTATACATTCTTTTTCTTAACTTATATTACAAATAGACTTCAACATACATATGTGTGTATACAATAAATCATAAATTCTTTGATCTTATAATATATGAATATATATTAGAATGAGATGGGCGACGGATTATCAATGTCTTCTTTATATATAGAATTTTAATACATTTATTCAATTATTAATATAACTAATTAGATTAACTATTCAAGTTTGAGTAATTTTTCCTTAATTTTTGAAATTTTTAGCGTATCATGAATTTGATTTAATATATTGATTTTTAATTATTATTTAGAGATAAACATTATGTAGATTCAATTGGTAACAACTTCCCACAAATAAAAATACATACTAGCTAATTAGGTTGCGGCAGGGCGGACCCGCCCCGCCCCGCATGGGGCGGGTCATGGGTCAACAAGTTTGGACCCGTGCAGGTCACGGGGCGGGGCGGACCCGCCCCGCCAAGTCACGGGGCGGGTCCGGGTCTTGCAATACCCGCCCCGCCCCGACCCATTGCCATGCCTACCTCTGCCGCTCTAAGTTTTATAAAAATGGTAAGAACACACTTAAAATAGATCTACGTATACGCATTTAACCCAAAAAAAAATGACTTCATTTTCACAATTAAAAAAAGTATATGAATGTCAAATGACAATCGAGCGAGTCTTTTTATTGAATCCATTTCCAATATTTTATTTTTGAATAGTGTTACATGTTATATGTAGTATATTCAAACTTGATTTTCTTTTCATTTTTTAGTAGAATATAAGTACAAAAGATAGTGCTGAAATATGAAGGTTGAGTTATGTATGCCTTTTTCTCAAACTTGAAGTTGTTTTTATGTCTCAAGTTTTAGAAGTGTTTTTTATGGGACTCATCATCTTTTTTGAAGTTGTTTTTATGTCTAAATATGAAGTTGTTTATATTTCACAAAAGTAAATCGTCCTACACCACTGAAAACAATATAACCCATATCAACCTCTAAGGAAGCCTGGACATGAAGCACCTCAACAACGTGTATGCTATTTAATATTTTCTTCACATTACCATCCATTTTACAACACAAAAACAACTAATGATTCCTTTCTTTACAGCTATTTGTGAATATTCTTCGAGACTCAATTAACTCTAAGCACACTGCGGGAACAATTCATTGTCTTTACACTTCAATTTTAATCCATGGCTAGTTTAACTAAATCATCTATTTATTAGGAAACTTGACTTCCTAAACTATCATTGACAAGGGCATTGTGTGAAAATACAAATCAAAGATTAAGGTAAATAGTTTACTTGTGTTTCTTTAATAAATAAGCCTTGTGTTCAGTCCGCAAAGCATATGATTTTTATAAAGACATCAGAAATTTTATTTTTAACACACGCATAAATGAACAAAACATTGTCCACCTTGATAATACATAAACATATGTAACTAAAATAAGTTTTACAACTACAATGTATTGCAAGTTTACGTTGTGTGCTAAAGTAAGTTTTATATTTTATGATTCTTATCTTCTTTGAGCATTTTTTACTAATTTGGTATCTATATAGGCAATTTCATTTAACTTGTAACAGAGTGACATTAACAAATACTCCAACATATTTGGTTCTTTTTGTACCTTTTTTTGGTTCTTTTGTAGGTGGCCAAAAATGAGCTTTATGGAATGTTCTACCAGTTTATATAAAAAATGATTGTAATGTTGTCAATTGGGTAAATTCTGCTTCTTTTTTATGCTTAATAACTTCAGCTAATGAAATCAATCAAGCTATCAACCTGAGGCCTTTCCAATCCAATGTTATAATAAGGTTTCATTCACATTTTACAAAAAAATGTCTAATATTTCAAATAAACATGTATCAAATAATGTTTTCATTTCACTAAGCTATTGAAGACCTAAATCCCACTAAGTGGTTTTTAAAACTTGAACCTTGCACCCATGTTTTAAGTTGTAATGTATGAAGATGAACTTACAATATTCACTAGTAGAAAACTGTTGTATAGTGAAACTAATTTAGTGTCATTGAAAGTTTTTATGACACTGAGAAAGTTTCAACGAAAACTGGGAGTTGCGACACTAAATTTAGTGTCACGAGCAAGTGTCATAAAATTATGACACTATACTATCAACAGATATTATATAGCAAGTGTGTGTCTATGTTTGATGGGTATATATTAATTTGTGTGTATATTAATAAATAACAAAAACTTCAAAAGAACATTTTTCATTCATAATTTAAATTGCAATTACAACACTATGCGTCATATTCATATTTGTATTGTCATACACGATACAAGAGATAATGTTTTACAACTATGTGAACTACACAACACAAGAGGGAATATTTCACTTTTTTTGGATGAAACAAGAGGGAATATTTCACAACTCTATGGAATGTGAACGAAACAATAACAACTTTGACAAAACCAGGACTCTATTAGTCTTCTATCCTTAATGTGATGTCAAGCTCAATCTGCCATCATTGCACTTGTGCACTTAACATCGAACTACCTCTTTACCTTCCCTCTTTGTCTTGTGAAGCATTTGAACCTTTATCGAAGCATCATCCATAATCTTAGTGAACAAACCTGAAAGACCGGATTTGTGATAAAAACATAACACAATTAAATCTAAGAAGTCTACATTAATTTTATACTCCTAAACGAAAGCATCAAAGTAAAGCAACTTTCAACATCCAATTTTATACAAGTCATAAACGATTTTAATTCAATAGAAATCCAACCGCACTTTGATAAAAACTGCAGCATTCTTGATAAAATCCAAATGATCTTCATCTTCTGTACTCGTGATGAAACCCTTACTGCAATTTGACCAAAGATGAGAAAAATAGTGGACAAATATGAAAAGTTAGATTTATGATTAAAAACAAAAGTCACATAATCAAATCAAAGCAAGTTGTGACACTTATGGTAAGCAAAAACTGCAGATATTCATTTCTGTCATCCCATAAACCTGCATCCTTGCATAACAGGACCAAAACAAATCTGAAATGTTACATAAGGAGAAAAAAACAGATAAAATTAATCTCCATATATGCTAAGAAATATGCAAATATGCAATTAAGGCTTTTCCTCGTACCTGCATCAGTGCATGCATTCCTAAACTTTAACAAAACATATTTTTCTAATATCGTCGCACATCATAACAAAATTTAGAACAAAAGAAAAATAATGCTTTTATTATGTAACCCCATTGCACTTGGATTAAGAAAACAGTGACAACACAGAATGAGAGTAAACAAATGTAAAAAAATTGCATCTTTGATATAAAAAAGAGTAAAACGGAAAACAAGAAAGTTGTACAAAAAAATTGCATTCTTATTAGGCAATGCATCTAAAAAATCATACAAAAGGAAAGTATGATGAAAAAAGAAATTAAAAACTGACAAGAAATATAGGAAGAAATCGAGATTACCAACCTTGAATGTTTCAAAGAAGCTAGGATTAGAACTGAAAAAGGTAACGACCAGCAGGACACTAGCAACAAACAGCAAGGAATACAAGAAATATTACACATATTAAAGGTAAATAACAAGAAAACAAATTTCTAGAAGTCAGACTTGAGCAAAATAAGTGGACTCTTAAATGTAGTCATAATACACTCAGAGTTGCACTCTCCTAGCTTCTTGTTTCACTTCGATGAACAGAAAAATGAGCAAAGTAGAGATGAAAGAAACATTAATTTAAGAGTCCTAAAAGAGAAACACGACTCTAGCAACAACAAATTTCTTCCACACATGCTAAAATAGAAGCGAAAATTCAAGCATTTAAAAACTACAATAAGCGGTCCTCTGGACATTCATAATTACTCCCCAATTGAGCTTGGTACACACTTGCGTGCTGTTTGCAACCTTTGATACCTATTAAAGTTCATGCATTCCTTTATGAAACATGACTATCTTCAATAAATTCTTTTATCATGGCGGAATGTAATAGTTGTTTAAAATCCATTAACTATATGCAGACCTTATCTAGCTTGCTCTAGGGCTGCAATAAACGTATAATGATAAATATACTCACAGCAATATGAGTTCAATAAAAAAATAAATCTCAAGCAACAACTTTACCTTTATGGTTATTTTTTGGCACCTTTTCTAAAAACTAAGCTTCCACAATTCAAGGATTGATGTTTCGTCTAAGCTAAACATCAAACATTCAGTAAGATGAGAGTTCTAGGTCTCCGGTTTTCACCCAGTTCTTGTTTAATTTTGAACTCAGTGAGGCAGTGGGAATTGAATAATAACATAAAATAGTGATGCACTTACAAGAGAAAAACTCCATTTGAAGCAAAGTCACTAGAGGATAGTATTGTATTGGGAAACATCCTGCACAAATCAAGATCAAAGCCAATTCTCTATTATTTGAAAAAGATCAAACGTGTGTGGAAGGAAGGACTAAAAATAAACTTGTTTAGGTTGCTGAAAATAAAACTTATCCTTATATTACTCACAAGTTTCAAGAGGCATCTTTGAGGAGTAGAACAATTCTGTGTAATTTGAAAGAAAAATGGCAACCCCTATCAAAAATAATGAATGGAAAGTCATCATGATGAGACAAACTTACCTAGAACTTACCCAAGTATGTGTGCATTTACTTACTTAGTTCACCATGAGTAAGTCAAATGATCAAATCATCATGTCGGGTCACAAATTAGAAATTTTAAGACATCCCTTTACCTCAATTTACTGGTAGAACAAGGAGAATTTGTATCAAACTTTAGAAATTTAACATAATTGTAAGGATATTAAACATTTAAACTATTAAGTCCATATAAATATATATATATATATATATATATATATATATATATATATATATACAGAGAAATGCTCTGGTCCAGCCGGAGGGACGGGAGCTGCCGTCTGAACTTCCACGTTTGGGGCGGTTCCCGGTGGGATTTTTTGATAAATTTTTTGTGCATGTTCCTCATCAAGTCTAGTTTATTCATACCATATTTCAGCTCAAAATTCGATCGGGAAGGTAGTCAAATCATTTTTTGAAGTTGACTGCGTTTTTATATGTATAATTTGGCGCAGTCAACTTCAAAAAATGATTTGACTGCCTTCCCGATCGAAATTTGAGCTTAAATTGGGTATGGATAAACTAGACTTGATGAGGAACATGCTCAAAACATTTCATCAAAAAAATCCACTGGGAACCCCCCCCCCCCAAACGTGGAAGTTCGGACGGCAACTCCCGTCCCTCCGGCTGGACCTGAGCATTTCTCTATATATACATGCCTAAGGTATGCAACAAGAATAAATCAATTCTGAAACATGTTGGATAAATAAAAAAAAGTTACAACTGATAGAAATTCACTGGATGAAGTAGATTACAATAGATCTTTATGTCAGTCAACTTCAACTAAAATATAAAATTATGGGACTTAGAGTTAAAACGTAAACAAGATATAACAATACAAAATTATCAAAATGTCCATTTTCATATTTGAACTTAATCATCGTGTGAGCACACACTTAAACATAATAATTTAAATATGTTCTCTCACGCATCATGTAAGCACACATTGAAAACATAGTAATTAAAATATGTTCTCACAAACATTTTGTTGAACACTTCGTGAGCATGCCAAAACAAAAGAAAAAGTATGGAAACATGTTGGTGATTTCTTCCTTAGAAAACGTTAATTCTCCTAGCTTCTTAGGTCTTCAAGAAAGTTATTCAGACCTGACTTAGTTGCTTTATCAAGCACCCCTACAAATTACAATAGTTAGACATAGCTTAATTACTTCAATGTAATACTATATATCCTTCCAGTTGAAGACTTCTTAGGATACTAAGGAAACTAAATCTGAAACAATTAACAAGATTAATACGTTTATACAACAATATGACTTATAAGGATAGAGCAATGCTCATAAGCTAACATACCAACACAATTGTCGAAAAAACTAACATATGCTGTCAATTTTATAAAACTAATTCAATTAAGCAAGTTTAAAGCCAATAAACCAAAAAATATAAAAAAAATACAGTTCTAGAAAATTAAGAGTTATAAGACTCAAAATTTGCACTCTGCAGAAAAAACAGCCTATAAAAATCAATAAATAAAAAACTGAGAGTACTTCTATCAGCAAGAAAACATCCTTAAGTTCAAGAAAATTCAAAACCACAAAGCAATGTCCACGATATGCTCATACACAAGGGACCAACCCAAGAAAGTTGTACAATACACACAAATACACACACTCATGTGGCTAACAATAACAAACACAAACACTAAAACGAAGAACATTACCTGCTGAAATTTACTAGATCTGACAACCTCGGAGCCATTAAATGCTTTATATGGCAACGGGACCTCACTACACCAGTTGTCGGAGAGAAGAAGGGGCACACAATAGCAAGGAGACGGGACCAATGAATGAGAACAGAAGCTTGCTGATGGTGTTGTTGCTCTTAAAATCGAAGATATAGCATTGAAGAAGAAGAAGAAGAAGACGAGGGTCGTTCGCTAGTGCAACCTTGACCTAGAGTTATTCTAGATGTTGTGCTATTCACCGTTGTCTCACTTCATAGCCGGCAACCGCATCTTCACGAGACAAATTACCGTATAGAAGAGAAGACGATGAAGTGGAGAATAGTTGTGAAGATTGTCCAGAACTCTAGATCTGAATATTATAATAGTTGTAGTTAGAATAATCTCTGCATAAATTTTAATCTATGTTGTAGGGTTAGTTAAAGAGGGTTATCTGGAGAGATGAACGGAGCGAAATGAATTTTTTGGCGGATGGTCGATTTTTACTGTTTGAGGTGAACTTTTCAAAATAAGGACGCAAATTGGTTATGAAATTTTCATTTAGCGTCACTATATTTCATGGATCATTCTTGGTGTACACAAGTTGTACACAAAATGTGTACATTGTCTGTGTACACAGACAATTTGACATCAAGCCCCTTTTTTAAACGAATTGCCTGTGTACACAGGCAACTAGGGGGGTTTTGTGTACAACTCATGTACACTAAGCATTTTCCATATTTCATTGACATTATTGTGTCATCAAATAATGACACATGTTTGTTAGAAAACTCATTTGTCGGCATTTTGTTACACTAATCGAAACAGTGTCATTAAATAAGTGTCACTCTAAGCCAGTTTTCTAGTAGTGATAGCAGGTGCTGTGTGGTATAGAAAGTTTTATATTCTATGATTTTTATTTTCTTTAGAGCATTTTTTATAACCGGGTGACCTTTTCATAAGTTCAAGCAATATATTTAGTTCTGTATGCAAATGCATACTTACTCAATTGACAATATACGCATTTTTTTTTCAAATAGGTACCTAATCAATCGCTGTTAGCCCTTTTCATGCATTTAAAACTCGAGTGTTACACTTGTGTTTGAAGTTGAAATGGCAAAAGTTGTATTTAAACTTCATTGTTTTATAGTAGTATAGTAAGGTTTTGAAATTGCAGATGTTTTATAGTATAGTAAGGTTAATAGGAACAATTTTCTGAACTAATATCCATGTGTCATTTCCCTCTAACACGTAATAGCTTTATGTTGAAAAAATACTCAAGCACACAACATTTAAAGTAAGAGCAATGCTATGTAATTTAATACAGTAAGTACACATTTAATTAGTAAATAAAAGTACATACATACACTTTTACAAAGATCTCCCATTTGATCTTTTTTGCAGGTGTTAAAAGTTGGATTTTATGGATTTTTAACCATTAGAGCTAAAAATGATTGGGAAAGTTGCATGTTAGGTAAAGCCTGTCTATTTTTTTCTATAATGCAGAGCTTTAATTACTAAAGTAAATCAACAATTTGTTGAAGCTGGCTAAACTATATTGATCTCTTACATGCACTATACATTTTGATATAAAAAAATACAACATCAGTAATATTTATAGTACTTCTAAAAATAATCCCATTCTTGTATGACCTACAACTTGTCCACCATATATACTGTTGTACTAATGATTTGCTATTGGTTTCCTAAAATCTAAAATCTAAACTGCAATGCAATAAAAACTCGGAGTAACACTTACTTCAATCTGTTTCCTCAACTGGGTCAAGTTTTATGATGAGCCAATCATTTTGTAACTGTGTGTGTCTATATATGTATGTGTATATGTATCTGTGTGTGTGCGTGTTCAAGTTTATGATGAGATTTCTATTATGACTGGAATATCGGAACATAGAATGCATCAATAAATCAAAGCACAAAATACTTTGTTTTTTGTGTAATGTTAAACAAAATTTATCAAAATTTTGGTTGCCTGTGCAGCTCAAATAAAATTCCTTCATTGAGTTAATGCAGATAAAAAAAGAGAAATGGTCCTGAATAGGACTTAAAATGTCAGTATATACTCAAATAAGACTCCAACTTTTTTAACTCATAAATACGACTACATTTTCACGACTTCAAGGTCCAGCACCATACAAAACAAAGAAGGAGTTGAGTTGTAGAGCCAATGTGATGAGACACGGCGATACAGCAGCGTTGCGCCAGCGGGCGGCGGCTACGTGGTGGCTATGGTGGGATGCCCTGGTGCGTTCTCTCCTCTCCCCTTCTTCTTCTCCTTTTGTTTCTCCTTCTCCTTCTCATTCTCCTTCCCCTTCTCCTCCCCCTCCCCCTCCCCCTCCCCCTCCCCCTCCCCCCTCCCCCCTCCCCCTCCTCCTCCTCCTCCTCCTTCTTCTACTTCTATTCCTCTTCCTCTTCTTCTACCTTCTCTCTTCTTCTCTTGGATAGATTTGAGAATTTTTTCTCTTGGGTAGATCTGGGAATGTTTGCTGACCGCTGCTTGCTGATGTGCTTTCTGATGCCCCGAAATGCTTTGGTCCATCCCGAACTCTACTGGTTCCTTCGGGCTATGTTGAAGGAGCCCCTACTGTTATTGCTGGTTGTGATTCTGTAATCACTACTCACTCTAATTTTAGATCCATTAATGATGAATATGCTGGTTTTGAAAATTTGGATACTGGTGTTACACCCTATGTGATTGCTGGCCAAGCTGGTGTTTTAGCTACTTTTGATGCCCCTGTATCCCCACCTGTGTTTGATATCCCTTTAGATTGTGTTGGCTCGCATTCTGTAAATGCTAAAAAATCTACCCATGAAGTCCCTGCAGATTCTGGTTTAATAACCAACAATGTTGAATGTGTTTGTCTTGATCATGCACTTACGCCTCTTGCAGCCCAGGCAGTTGTTGCAACTGACTATAATGCATTTGATGCCTCACTACCTGATGACTCTGTTGTTATTGAAGCTGTAGCTACTGAGTATGCTATACGTGGTCCCCGACAGCCTCTTCTATTACAGCTGTTGGTGCTCTTTGTGCCCCTGTAATTGAGACTAGTGGTGCCAAGGTTACTGATGTCCCAATTGTGAACCTTTTTTATAATGATAGTGTGCCTGCTGCTGGTGACACTGGTATCTCAACCAGTGCTGCCCCAGGCCTTCTAGCAATAACCTTGACAAATCGTTGTGATGTTACTGTCCCTCAAGATATGTTGGTCTCTGATTCTAACAATGAGGATCCAAATACGGGAGATGACGAAATAATTTCTGATCCCCCAGATGATTATACTACACTTAGTCCGGTTTTGTCCAATGATGAATTTCTTTCTGAGGACCCCACTGATTTAAACAAATTTTCAAATGTTACAAATTTTTCTATAGCTGAGGAGGACTGCCCCGAGGGATTCACCCAGGTAAGGAACAAGAAAAAAGTGTCAGTGAGCAACGCAAATAATTCAACCACTGTTCAAGAAGATACGTACACAATTATACTATGAGGTGGGATACACTTCAATTCTCACCCCATGGTTACAAGAAGTCGATCCAAGAAACCCCAAGATGAAACTGACTACTTCTTATATCCGGTTGACGGGAGGCTCGAATCGCCACTTAAACTAGTTGCGGCTCTAATGATTTACAAATCATCCCGCCCGCAAGCCAAAACATACCAACCATATTTGAGGAACACGATTAGGTTTCACAACAAATTTAACAGGAGTATCTCACTGTCACTTGGAATTCCGATTAGGAATTTTAATTACCTTCCAATCTTTTGTTTTAGTCCTATCTAGGTCTATTTCCCATAAAAAATGAGTTTATGACAAAAGCCTCTTGTTTGGTTTTGTATGAACTACAAAATTTCATTAGGGATTTGCTGTGGAGAGACCCATTGCTTTGTAGGTGCTTGCTTCTTTGTAAGATAGTCATCAAGAAATGGTAGGAAGTCTAGAAACGGGAGGAAGTCTAGAGCTGTACTCCCATTTGCTTTTCTCCCTTCGGTATTTCAAGTTTGCCATACTTTCTATTTGTCATTAACAAAAGAACAACTTCTATTAAACATATATTGCACTCACGCATGCATATAGGGACAATATTCTTGCTTGTAGGCTCAAAACTTCAAGTAAAAGAAAAGATTTAGAAGGATTGAGTGGTGTTCACTTGAAATGTGATATCTAGTATTTATACGAAAAAATGAATAATCCTTCCCAAAGAAGTTTCACGTGTTCCAAGGACAGGCTCGCTAAAGTTATGTACTGATTTATTTTCTATTTTTTCAGATTTCAATAATTCGGATTCTATGTGGAGATGTGTACACATGGTCCAAGAGATGTGCTAGTGGGATTTGATCCATGATGCTTTTTAACACACGCATAAAAATACACAGCTTGTAATGATACTGCATGAGTTTTATTGCAGTAACCTTGGTACGGCCAACGCCCAAACAGATCTCAATTGCCAATTTTAATGGAAAGTAGTGAAGAAGATGCATGTACCAACACAAAAACAGTACCCTGACAGAGACTTTTTTGTGCAATTCCCAACCACAAACCATTTTATTGAATTGTCAATCATGTAACATCAAATTGGAAATATTCACAATTTCCATCATCTATTCATGTTGTGAATTTTCTCCCTGATTAGGGATATTTTGTACTTTCCAGCCATTTACTTTCTTTCCTAAAGATGCTTGGGCGGGAAGACTGTTGACAAAAACATTTTGCTTTTATATAATGATAGATTTATAGTCTTGGGAATGGGTAGGTCATGAGACACAATGATTGGGACATTATTAAATTGGCCCAATATACTCATTGCGCCTAATTTATAGGTTGGCCTATTATAATACTAAATTAAATACTACAATAGACAACTAATAATTAATACATCGATCACAATAAAATATCATTAACATTCTCCCCCTTTATGGTCAGATGTCCTCATTTAAGCTCTTATTTGTTTCTGCCTCTTGAAGTAGTTTCTCATCAGTGTTAGATCATGTTTGTAGTGGTGCAACGATCTTCGTTTCTCGAGTCGTTCATTTATTGCATCTAGCACCTTGATTATTCTCTTGTGTTTTGTAACTTCTTCAGTAGCATCAATAAGTCTTCGTTCGATCTCATCCTTTTTCGAAAGCAGTTTATCTCAGATGATCTTCACTGTCCCATCACAGAATTTGGCTATCTCTCCAAGCAGCATTAGGCACTTCTTCTCTTCATGATTGAGGTAGACTATCTCGACATGATCATCGAAAATATAGAGAGGTGGGTACTTCTTGAGCTCTAGTTCGGATAGACTTGGCCTTGTGAGGCCGGTTTGCCTTTGGAACGTTGTTTTCAAGGGCCATCTGAAGATCATGATAGAGTAACATGAACTCGAACTTGTCTGAACATGAATCTTTTGATCGCGTTGTATCCATCTTTGAGAACTTTGCTTTTCCTGGTGGGGAATTTCCTGTAGACCATTGATATTTGGTAGGTGTCATCCATTTTGAGCATGAAGAAGTTGTTCTCTGACACGTAAATTCCGTTCCACCATTACGTTGAATCCTGTAGATAGAGAATTTGATTCCGTTGTGATCTCCTTCAGACACATCCAGAATGTCCCAGATGGGGGACTTGCTACTTTTCAAATCATGTTGAAGGATTTCAAGATGTCGACACATATATCTGTTGTTGAGCATGTGAAGATGTCCACCAACTTGCCTTCCTTTCAGATGGGTAAGGCTTCAGACTTTGAGTTCATCAAACTTCTTGATCTTCTCAGGTCTTCTCCATATATTCTTTCCGATTTCCTCTTGGAAGGGGGTTGTAATCAGAATGTTTTCCCAATGTTTCTCATTTGTTGGTGGAAGAGTTTATGTTCTTCTTATCGCCTTGGGTAGCTCTGTTGGGGCTTTGCTATAATGTTCCCCTTCCTTGAGTTCATCGTTTTCGATCCCAATTAGATCTGTAACACATTTGTTAAACAGCTCTCTGAAGTAGAATGCATATTGCAAGTCAATTTTTCAGCAAGACGTTGCCTACTTTGACTTTGTTGCATTTTGATTCTTTATTCTTGAATTGGGTCATGAGTTTGTGTCATTTGGAGAAATAATTGAAACTCCCCTCTATCCCTTAAATTTGTTTCATATTTGAAACTTTGATGAACTATATATTTTTATTGAAATTATTATAATATAAAATTGATATGAAAAATATAATATTCTTTATTAAAAGTACTTACATATAACTATATAAGTATAAAATTTACAACTCCAATAATATTATACTAATAAAAATATCATGGTGTAAACTTTACGGGGATGGAAGTAGCACCTGACTAACTATTTGTTTGATTTAGCCTAACTAGATTGAGTAGATTCTTTGTTACACCATTAATAGGTCTGGGTCCGAAAAAAAAAACGAATCAAAATAAACCGAACCACAACCAAGCTAAACTGAACCGCAAGAAAATCAAAACCAAATTTGAAAAACTGAACCAGACCATAGTTGAATTGTTTGGTTCGGTTTTGTTTAAGCACTAATCCTAATATTATTGATAGTCTTTGGTTTTAGGGAAAACTGTCAAATTGATCCCCGTAATATAGACAAAAAGTCAATTAGGTCTTCGTACTTTAAAATTAGTCAATTGAATCCTCAAACTCTTATAAAACACCCAATTAAGCTGTTTATTAGGTAACAAACGAATTTCCCAGTTAACAGCCTAGCTGGATATTCCATGTAGCTTTTTAATATATGTTTTTTATCTTTAGTTTATCTCTCTGAGACTTTCACCTTTTCTTTTTTCTTTTTCCTTTATTTCTTGAACGACAACAACTTCCTGTCTTTGTCCTCGTCCCTCTACATCGTCGGCCACCAGTGACACATATCCACCTTCCCTTCCTTCTTCTACCGTGTTCGTTTTCTTGGCTCACAACAGCCAACCTTCGTCGCCGTCTTCGTTGCTCCCAACTTGACCGTCGACATTCATCTGGTTCGTTCCTTGGGTGTTTCCTATTATTTGCTTCGCCGCGCATATAGATAGATGTCTCCATCGAGATGCTTGATTGGTTCGTCCACTAGTTCGAGCCTGAGCTTTTCATTGCCAATTGTATTGTGCCCTTTCGTTTTCTTCTATCAAATTGAAGGGGTGGCTTTTTCGAGTAGGTGTTTATGTTTAGGGAAATTTTGGTGTCCAATTTTGGTTGGCCGTCAACGGGAAAGAAGACGACGACAATGGTAATGGGCCAGTCTTTCGAGCAGGTTTCATGTTGGGCAAGATGAACAGTTTTAATGTTTGATTGGGCACAATTGAACAAAAATGAAAAATTAATGTAATCGTAGGCGTTACCGAGAGTACTTGTAAAGTACGGCAAAAAGGATTGGCAATACAGAGAGTATTGGTAAAGAACCGAGAGTACTAGAAATCCTTAGTCCCATTTTCGTAAACGTCAACAATTCAATGGGCATCTGGTGCACACTTGCGAGCATGGGACAGTGGACATCGACAAAAGTCAGCAAGTCAACATCGGAGGAACTTTCACCGGGACTATATTCACAGGAACCAGAGTGATGGGTCTGGTAAAATTGCACATACAGTTTTACCTCACACAAATAGTTTTGAAGTAAATATTGAAAGCAAAAAGTTCCATTTCTATATTTCTTACAATTCTATTCGTATGTGTGAATCAAAAAATGGATTTACATCTTCGGTTGACCTTGATGTGGAAATGGTAAATTGGCTGAAAAGTTCCATTCTCAAGCTTCTCTTTGATAATTGGTCATGTAATAGGCTTGAGTTGAAAAAATTTTGTGCTCATTTTGTATGATGATAACTTCTTTGGTGGCTTCTTTCGCATTATAAAAAAGGTGGCGAATCCTTATTCATTCCCGAAGGATGTGACACACTAGGATTTAAATGGTTTCTGGCAGGGATTACAAGAGCCTCTAAATTGATGAAGGATTTTGATGCAACATCTTTGGAAACTCCACATGATTTGATTGAGGTTTTTTTAAAAACGTTTTTCATTTTTTTTACTCCAGGGGAGTCTGGGGGAGGGGGCTAGGGAGCCTGAAGTAATCTAGGCTGAAACTCACTCCATTGAGTTTCGAACCTGAGACATCCCATAAGGGATAGTGAGTCGGCTACCAGCTGAGCTGGACCGCTTCCTCATTCGATTGAGGTTATTCCATGTAAAATTGATATATCTGAGATGAATCTTCTCACTTCGTGCTTGGGTGACGATCACTCCCATGGAAATGATTTCTCTATTTCGGGATTTTTGTTTCAATTTGATATTGAACATTCTACATGTTGTGAGAAATCCTTGGTACTGATATGAGTATACACAAATGAAAAGTTGAGCATAGTAGAGATTTAAATGAGCCTTTTTGAATTGTTCGATGCTCATT
Organism: Cuscuta epithymum; assembly: GCA_945859915.1. Lineage (NCBI taxonomy): Eukaryota > Viridiplantae > Streptophyta > Magnoliopsida > Solanales > Convolvulaceae > Cuscuta > Cuscuta epithymum. The sequence continues at coordinate 3,094,063 of CAMAPF010000024.1, forward strand.
TCATAATTCATGTATGCTCATTCAGTATTGGTGTAAACTCATTTTAAAATGTTATATTCATGTATATTTCAAAAGTATAATATTACATCAAATTTATATATTAGATTCATATGAGTTCATTGTAGATGTTTTAAAACAAGAAAAATAAAGTGAATCATGAGATATGGAGCTGATAACACGATACTCATTATTAGACTCAATATTCAATATAGTAGATTTAATGCTCATTACAAGTGCATTCATGCTCATTGAGCTATCCAGTATAATAGATCTAATGCTCATTACAAGCATTCATGATCATGGAACAAAATAGCGAATTTCATTGAAATTACCAAAATGTCAGACTATAAAGTGGAGAAATGTGTCGATTTAGTACATCAAATTGTAAGCAGAGGAGTAAAGAGTACATCATTTTGCAAGTGTGTTTGAGAGGTACATGAAATAGCTAAATCAGTGCTAATTGAGTCCATCTGTGTATTAGAACACTTAAAACGCCTAGGTGGCAAACGGATTAGTGATAGGGCATACTTATGGTTGAGCCGCATACCGTCCGTTTGGAGTGCAACCCTGGAGCCGCATGCCTATGGTTGACCGACGATCCTCATGTTGACTGACAAGCTCCAGGTCAGGCGGATCTCCTTCGTAGGTTGCCGGCTCTGATTGTGGTTCGTCGACGGTCCCCGGCCAGCGCTACTCCAGGTCGTCACTCCTACGCAGGTGCGGGGCGACGACAACCTCGAGGTCGGCATCAGGCTGACGTCTCTCAAGGCTGACACCTTCCTTGTCCGGTGAGCAATAGGTCGGCCTCAGGTCGCGGCGGCCCCAGTGGATGATGGCTTCCAGGCGGTGATATGTTCCAGGCAGCGGCGGCTTCAAGAAGGAGACAGATCCAGGCGATGTCGACGGCTTCCAGGTGGAGATGGCTTCCCAGGCCGGCGGCCAGCTCTGGGCAGAGATGGGTTCCAAGGCTGGAAGTGCAGCATCCCGTCGACCGGATCGTGAATCCCCAGCCAAGCCGACGGAAGTCCGATGCAGCCTCTGTGATTTAGAAGACTGCCCAGTGATACGAGCGAACGAAGTCCATACACATGGACCGGCAAGGTTGGACGGCAGAAGAGGCCAGTGACTTGTTCTTCGCCTCTCACTCCTACGACGACACCCGCGGCGGCGGCACACCCCCTCTGGCCGAGTGACGACTCCGTCTCGCCTCTATGCCTGGTATTAGTAGATGGGAGGTTTGGTTGGCTGGTCAGTTCCAGGGTATGGATGGGGGTCGAATGTTTTGCAACAGGGATGATGAGGTGGCTTTTATTTTACCCTATCCCTAATCTGTTTGCCACCTAGGCGTTTAAGTGTTCTAATACACAGATAGACTCAATTAACACTGATTTAGCGATTTCATGTACCTCTCAAACACACTTGCAAAATGATGTACTCTTTACTCTCCTGTAAAGTGTAAGTCGTACAAGTGTTATATGGTAAACAGCTCCAATTGTCCAATGGAGCTAATGCAGCTTCTCTAATTGTACATTAATGCATCATCATTGTACTTCCGACAATAAATTGCTCATCTTCTACATGCTCACCTGTTCCGCGGAAATCTACATCCGCCTGAGATTCTCCATTACTGATCTTATCAATAGGCATTTTGTCTGAAACGTAGAATTAGAGAGAGAAGGGGTAGCCGTCAATGGCAGCGATGACGCGGGCAAGTTCTGGCCTTGCGTACCCGGACAGGTTCTATGCGGCGGCAGCTTACGTAGGTTTTGATGGATCAGCTGGTTCTGGTAGAGCCGTCACCTCCAAGTTCTCAAACGACGCCTCTCTCTTGCTCTACGCACTCTATCAGCAGGTGCGCCCTATTCTTCTTCATTTCTGTTTCTCTAATTATGCACATCTTCTGTACTCATCTGCAGCTTCATTCCTATCAACATGTCTAGTGACATTTTGTTGATTTGACGCCGTGATCTAATGTTGCATTGTGTGATTTACGACCTATTTTCTCGAATAGGCAACGATTTGTAAGACTTTTGTTGGGATGCATGACTGACATTCAGTTTTACTATCATTTACGTAGATATAGGTTCGCATTTATTTTATTTTCCAATCTGCGCCAGAGATTTCTTATTTGCTAATCTACTGTTGGACTTTCAAGTTCTTATGATGCATGACCATCTGTGAAGAGAAAAGGGCAGGTAAAAAAGACCCGAACCAATATAACTAGTACAAATACTTGCTTCGAATTCAACATATTCTATACCAGTAAATGGTATTGACAAATGAAAATGGGATTAGCCATCTACAAAGACTCGTCGCCTCATACAGCCTCATACAGTCATACTTCCTCCAACTCTTGCATTAAGTAGCTGACTGATGTCTTAATACAATGGAAACCCATTCTGAATACATAGTGTCCCAGTATCTAACTAGTTAGTGTAGCCCAAGTTTTTTATTCTAGTTTTAGCAATTTAGCGTGAATTTACTGAATTATTTATGATGTATTGTAGTGGGTTGGGAAAGAATTGAACTTTTGAGTTTTAAAATCTTTTTGTGATCAGAGTGGACGACTGTCATTCCTTACATTTATATAGCATAGTTCATTACTGATTTACTGTCACTTATACAGTATAGCAAATCAAGTCATCAAGCTGTGTCAGCATGAAACAAATGACTGAATGAGTATGGATTCTATTGCAATGCAGCATGCAATGGTCCTGCGGTGCACTCAGTTAGCTTAGGCAAGCTGCAAGGAGTAGACAAACTGACACAGTCTGATACTTTGCTATACCTTTTGTTAGTTAGAGTGAGTAGGCTCTTAAGAATTAGGTGATAGATGATTTATTCATCGGGGTAAGTCATAAGTGTATGTGAATGGTGATGTACATTAATAAATTAGGATTACTATGGGCCCTTGTACCACTAATAATTTTCCTTTTTGGGTATTCTATTTGGGTTGCAGGCTACCATCGGGCCTTGTAATATTCCTAAGCCTAGAGCCTGGAGTCCAGTGGAGCAAAGCAAATGGACAAGGTTGGTGTAAATAACTACTTTTTGAATATGATTTAGTTCTGCAGTTCAACTCCTTGGATATTTTCTTCTCAATGCAGTTCCTTTTAAGTATTGTGCTTGTTATGTGTTATGGACGGCTTATCGAGAATTTCCCCTGCATCATTTTGGTAGTTTAGAAAAAACTCGCATGCCATGGAATTACACTAAGTGACTAGTAAACTGGATTAGATTCTGAGTCAGAAGATGGCCGCCCTTTGCATATATTCTTATCTAACTGCTGTATATTGAAGTTTGCCACAATTTGTTTGTTCCAGTTATTTGAATTATAACATGTTTGGAGTGTATCCAGTGGCACTGGGCTCTTTCACTGTTTCCTAGGGTTTATAACATGGAGTATTTTTGCAGCAGTATTTAAAGTCACTATCTCCATTGTGTATAATATAATTTGATACGTTTTAGATATTAGTAGACTACCACTTTCATCAGTTTCCTATCTAAATCTTCTCATACTTTTGAAGCTGGAATGGGCTTGGGAATATGGCTACTGCAGAAGCAATGCGTCTGTTTGTGAAAATATTGGAGGTCGGTGTTTTGCTCTCTCGTGACTAGCATTATATTAAAAAAAATTGAGCAGCTTATATTTTATTTCTATGAATAGGAGGAAGAGCCAGGGTGGTACTCCAGGGCATCCAATTTTGCTTCAGAAGCAGTTGAAGCTGTAAAAATGAACGTAAGTGTGTTAGAGTTGTCTTCATGTTCTTCCATTTTTTTTCATTTTTGTTGTGTTTATTCTATTCTGAATAGTTTTGGGTACCTCGTCACTTGATCTCTTCTATCTTGTTTATTTATTGTAACTTTGAAGTGCTTTGGCCTACATATTCTAGAGACTTACTTTTTTGTCAGTTGCATCATTAAATCAAATAAGAACATGTTTTTTTAAATGCAAATATTATTGATTTATTCCAACCAGGCTGATCTACTTGAAGTTTTTAACACTTTAAAGACGAGCCTAGAATGTGCCTTTTGTGCAAGGTTCTAAATATTTTATTGGCAATATCTGTCCCTTGTATTTAATGTTTCTTCTTTTCGCTGTCTATTTTATCTCTTTGTTGTAGCACAATCCAAATATTGAACAAGTTGATGAAAATGGAAATATTCTCCCTGAGATTAAAGCGATTCCTGTTGAAAATGGCAACTTGCTAGACACTCAGGACAAAAATGTCGTGTCAGAAGGCTCAGGTGCAGTTAGTGTGTATGATCAATGGGTTGTACCTCAGGTATCTGGTTCACGCCCAAAACCAAGATATGAGGTACTTTCGTTTTACACTTCTATTTCTTGTCTATGCAATCGATGAATCTCTTTCTAATCATCTCCTCACCCAGTTCGCATTTCAAGAAAATATATTTACTGTATTTTTTCAGCATGGAGCAGCTGTCATTGATGATAAGATGTATATATTTGGTGGTAACCATAATGGGCGTTACCTTAGTGATCTCCAGGTATGATAATTACGTGCTTAGGTTTATTTTGATAGTAATTATAAAATTTTATAAATTGGAGTGAGAGCATCTATATGTCATAAGGCCATAAGCTACTCCCACGGCCCCATGTACTGTTTATTAGTCCAGCCATTTTTTTCTTATCCATTATTCCTTAATAATTTATTGTAATTTGATAAACTATTTTAATAATTAAAATTTAGACTGCTGATAAACTTCTGAAAAACTCTATCTGGCACATAGTTTAGGTGCTCTCATTGGTTTGATAGTTCTTTAACTCCAGAAACGTGCGGCACATCTTACTATGAACCACAACATTATGAGTTTCTTTTGTACTTCAACAGTTCAACCTGTTACCTCAGCAACTGCGGTGGCTCTCCCCATCTCCATTCCTAGACATCAACAGTCTATTCCTATCACACTTGCTTCTTAGAGTCTCTGGCTCTCTGCATTATAATTTTGTGTGTTGTCTTCTAGCCTTCCTTCTTTATTGTTCCTCTAACGAACAGTGAAAAGCCACACCTCTATTTTCCTCCTCTCTTTCATATCTTGGACAACTAGGGCTATATTCGGTGACTGGAAAATATCCCCGCTCTAATTATCAACTTTAAAAAACGACAAACTAGTAATGTTTTGAAGGCCTTCAAGTTTTTATATGACCTTTGATAATCTCAAAGATTTGTTTTTGTGCATACTCTTAATCACAGTCTTTCTTTTTCAAGTAGAGAACACGTGTGCTGCACATGGACCATTTGGTTATTGGCTTATTGCATAAACCAATTATTGTGAATTGTGATTCATGTACCTCAACATATGAAATACTTTAGCTTTAGCATGAATGTTAATAAAGTCAGACAAAGTCATTGAAGTGTAATGTATTTTACTACATAAGTAAACGTTTCTTTGAAAAGGAACCACACAGTGACACAATGAAACTATTTTAGAAGTACTCCAAAATGGTAGTAAGGTTGAACTCACAAAAGAAAACGTTAGTGGGATTTATGAAATGTAGTTGACATTATTGACATGTAAAATTATGATAAACTTTCGTTAGGAATTTGCACACTTTAGAATACTGAAATTATTTTAAACACATTAGAAGTGGTATAATAGGACCAACATATTTTGTATTTTCGTTAGGAATTTGCACACCTTACAATACTGAAAAGTGTTCCCCAATGTTTTCATTTCTCTCAAATTTCGAAACTAGTTTTTGTGTGTTCGAAAATAGAAAACTTCTTACCAAGCTTATTACTAATTACTTGTGATAAAAAGCCACCACATGCGTCACTACTGGCCAGACTGCCGCCTCCAGTGCTGGCAACCCCATCCACCATTGGTGACCTTTGCCACCTGCTCACCGCTCCAGAGCAGTCACTGTTGTCCACTCTGTCACCACCGCCAGCGAATGTTGCCACCACCACAGTCGGCAACACCTGCCTCTCAGCGCAACTCCTGCCACCGCTGCCTACCACACTTTTCGGCGTTTTCGCTGGCCACAGTGACCTCCCCTATCACCAAGCTCACCACCCACTGTCAATAATGACAAATATTAAACTACTAGAGTACTATGGTGGGAGAATGGCTTTGTGAAGTGATTGCAAATGCGGTTTTCAAATCAGTTAACAGAATACTGTAGAACAGATTTAAGACACCCTTGGTTATTTACTGACTATTGAGAAATACCACATAAAACTTTTGATGTAGGCTCTTGATTTGAAAAGTTGGACATGGTCAAGAATTGATGTTAAAGCACCAAGCGAGGCTCCTTCTCCATTACGTCCTTGTGCAGGTCACTCCCTGGTCAGTATAAAGCTATATATGTTTCCTATACTCTCTTAGGTGATCCACTCATGCAGTAGTTTAACGTGGGATAACCTTAATATTCTAATGATGTTTCACAGTTGGCATATTTATCTACCCTATTGTATTGTAGATTCCTTGGGAGGGAAATAAGCTGCTTTCAGTTGGTGGGCATACAAAGGATCACTCTGAAACTTTGCAAGGTATGCATATTTCTCTACAATGTACAAAACATATCCCGCTTCTTTTAGAAGATTGCTGAATCTTTTCGATATTACAGCTCATGTATACTAATCACAAATGTACTGAGGTCTGAGAACACTGATGCCTTGTGAAACACAATAGTGAAACACAAATAATTGTATTATTCATCTCCCAACTAAGAGATTTTTGTGAGTAATTCCCATCTATCACTATCTTTTTATCAGAGTTCTAGCTCTTAAGGCTCAGGTTCACGCCTTCACATAAGAGGCTGTACCTAATAAATCCCCCCCAACATTGTGAGTTTGTGACAGTGTGTACATTCTACGGTTTTACCAGCTTCAAGCTATTATGGACATGGGACATTGTGGTCTTTGACGGTTTTTTATTCTTAATGAAAAAACCTGTTGGCACTGAAAAATAACAATCAACAGTTAATCCGTTGCCCAAGCTATTTAGCTAATAACTTTCAATATATTATTTTCGATAATCGCATAAGCCTGCGCAGGGTACATATATAATACTCCTCTCGTTCCAGTCCTCCTAGGAAACTACCCGACTAATTAAATGTACGTAACCTAATAGTCGAAGTCCCAGTGGAAAGCAAAGACTTGCGTACCCAGTCTAAAGAACCTGCGTACCAGGACTAAGGGAAATTCTAAAATAATAAGAAGTAATAATAAAATAAACAACATAAATGAAGCTAATTAAAATAAATAACCCAGCCCATGTATAACCCAGCCCACGGAAGTGGACTCAGCCCCGTCCCCGCCTTTGGTAGACCAGCAGGGGCTTCGGTCTTGGACCCCCTTTTTCCGACCCATCTCCTTGCTCCTGCTGCTTTATATCAAAACCACATTGATGGCTTAATGCAATATCAAATTTTTATAGATTATTTTATTTTCCTACTCTCCTAGTTGCTCTCGTCTCCTATAATCATTCTCCCAGCAAGCCTATGCTTTAGAGGTTGGCAGTTTGTTGATTTTACACTTTAAACCATCCATCTTTCAACTTGTTGGGCATGCCAATTTTATACTACAGTGTAGGGGTTGATTGACTTCTGATTGATTACATGGAATTTAATGTGGTCAATATTAACTTTTTATTAATTCCAAACATCATACTCCGTATACTATTGTTTTATGATATTCACATTGATAGAGTATTAATCTTAGAGAGAAGTGAGAGCTAGAGAGAGAAAGTGAGTAATTAATACTTCGTATTTCTCAACTCCCTACAACTACCCCCTATGGGAGTATTTCTAGGGAAAATGTGGGTTTGGGCTCCCAGGTCTTGGGCATGGGAGGCCTAGTACAATAATAAGGTCTCTAATGGCTGAATACATGATTTATGAGACTAAGTATTAGATCTAGTTCTGCTCGAGTCTGGTTGACCGAAGGAGGACCTGGCCGATGAAGGGCCTGACCGACGGAGGACCAAGTTCTGCTCCTGGGCTTCTAGACCATATTCTGAGTTGATAGGTGTTCGGTGACGGAGGGCCATCTGGCCGATGGAGAACCACGTGGGTTCCAACTGTCTTTGTATTTAGTCTTCTGAGTATGTGGGCCATGGGGTCTGGGCCCATATACTCTATCACATATCTTTCTAAATTCAAACCTTTTCAAAAAGGGGGTTTATAGAAGTAGTTAATCCTTACTGTGGAGTGAAATGAACTGACCTACTCACCTACTCAAATAACTCATTTTTACTCATGCGTTATAAGCCACGGTCCCACGCTCCATACTTCCATGGCTAACTTGAGCCTGTTGAACTATAGTTTGATTTTTTACTCCCTCTATCCTAAATTTTTCTTCTCAGTCCTCACTTTGACATGATAGTGAGTTGACACTTGTTAAGAAAGTGAAATTTTGTGGTTGTGGTTTATTTTGAAAAGGGAGGAAAAAATATAAAGCATACATTTCCTTCCTTAAAAGGAAATGAGAAGGAAATTTTAGGATGTCCAAAAAGGAAAACGGGGAGAACATTATAGGACAAAGGTTTTTTAACAGTCTCATGAACAGTTTGAAAAGTTTCGAAATTGCCAACTTATGTTGTGCTTCTATCCTAGCAACACACCTCTTCATCTGATTTCCCCATACAATCTATTGTATATGTGTATCCCCACACCAAACAACATGTTCCATCTTTTATCCATCCCTACAAGTTTTTCCCATTTTTTATTACGTGGCTATTTTCAATCTCTGTGTTTTTTTTGTTTTCTGTTCATTTTAGTAGTCTCTTTCCTTTTTTTGAGGTTTCTGGTATTGATATTATCTACCCCAGTAGTGTACCTCATGAGCTAAGAGAAGAGAAATATACTACGTATCAAGTATTTGCCTATTGATCTAGCCATCTAGAGGAAAGAGATTATGTTGGCAGGGTCTGACCTATGCAGATTAGGTCGAAACTTTGGTTTGTGTACTCGTTAGGTGTTCACATGTGGAATGCCTTTCTGTTTGTCTTGTAAACAAGCTCGCTGAGAAACAGGGAATGGTTTGTATGTTGTCTTTGCTTGAACCCTGCACGGTCGTCGGTCATGGACCCATTGGCGGGTCTAAGGGGCAAGCCAGCGCTGGCTGCCCAGCACCTAGCTTTCTCAGCCAACTCAAAGTGTGTGTGTGTTTGTCTGTGACTGTATGTATGGTCATATTAATGTATATGGGCAGCATCCCTAGACCTCCAATTAGAATTGTTCAGTGTTATTTGCCACACTAGCTACAAAGGATCTAGTGAGCTAAGTGGCTGACAAGTTGTTTGTTACTACCTTAAGTCGAAAGTTCTTAATTCACATAATGCCCCAGCTACCCCCTTTTCCACTCTAAAAAGGTGAAATTACCCTTCAAACTACTTCGGAACAAAGTTGCAAGTAATGAAGTGGTTGGTGTGTTGATTATTCTACCTTATGTCCTGAGTTTGAAACTCCTCTCCTATTAAACACTTCTGTTCCTTACTGTTTTACTTTAGCCCTCGAAGTGAATTCATAATGCTCAAGACCTTAAGAGTGTTTCCAAATTTTCTCGAACGTATTTCAAATTAAAATATTCACTTTCTGCTTTGTCGTTGAGCTCAAACCTGTCCATATTATCTATATGTGACATGAAATGTGCATTGGATTATAATATCACAATATCATGGAAAATATCCTTTAAATGCTCAGAATATTCTCATTTGGCAATTGGTACTAAAAACCCAATAATAGAAAACTAAAAATGTGTAGAATATGTGCACATAAATGAGTGGATGAAGGATGCTCTTGTAGTGTACATCGGTACATCCATAATAATTTTCTGTAGACGACTGAAAATGAACAAATTTTGCAACATTTTCAATACATGCAGATTCTCAGGAGTCAGGACACATCATCACTGTTTATTTCTTTTCCTAGCTAGTTTTGGTTTTCAAGTGTGAACAGATTTATAATTATCAACATATCCAGACTCATGTATCTTTATTTTGATCATCACTTTATTATGAACTCAGTACATAGAAGTTAGAAGAGAGATACATTTGTAACGACTTAACGAGCACTCCTCAAAAAGTATTTTGGTTCCCCTACTGCTTGGACCTTTCCTTCAGATACTGATGCCAAATCTAAAGAAATCACCTTGCATGCTTATGTTTGCAACAGCCAAATATTGGCCATTTTAGGCAACTTCTACTGGTTTCTTTGTTATGCATTTTTCAAGGGCAGTATTTTCCTGCAGCTTTTGATGATCTTGCTATCAAATATCATAGTTTACTTTTAACTTCTTTTTACTAATTAACACTTCTCCCCCAATGCCAGTTAAGGTGTTTGATTTGCAATCACATGCTTGGTCAACTTTGAAGACATATGGAAAGCCACCGGTATTTAATTGTTTGCTTTTAAAAAAATCTTGTCCTTATTTATCATGTTCTGCTTAAGATTCCGTGATTTAAAAAAATGAAAAGCCTTTTTGCGTGAAGAGTACTCTCTATATATGTGTCTCTGTTTAACTGAAGGAATAATACACCAATTGTTTGAAAAGCTGAGTTGGTTTCTTGTGAGATATTTAACTATAAATAACAGTTTTTTTGTCTATTTATCCTACTTATTTGTTATGTGTACCTGAAACTCTAAAAATATCATTCTTAAAATTGGACTTCGTACTTTTCATCTCATGTTGATTTTATTTTTAAATAAATGAGAAGTGTAAGGTCACGGTGGAGGTCCCACACATAACTCTGGATGTCAATAAAATTTCAAGTGATTTTCAGGTTTCTCGTGGGGGTCATTCAGTCACTGTTGCAGGAACAACATTAGTCATATTTGGAGGACAAGATGCAAACAGATCTCTTTTGAATGACCTGCACATTTTGGATCTAGAAACCATGACCTGGGATGAAATGGATACTTTGTAAGCACTTTTATGTTTTCAAAGCTTGATTGTTCCCTTTTAATATTATATTTTCATTTTTCATTTTGAAGTGTGCTGAGCAAACTTGTTAAAAGCGTAAAAAAGCGTCCAAAAGCGTCAAAGCGCAGGCGAGCGATGAACTTGCGCCTGGCTTTTAAGAAGCATCCCGGCATGAGAAAGCGTCGCTTTTCCCGTCGCTTTTCTTAAGCTTGCTTTTCCGATAAGCAACCGCTTTGCCCAGCTTCTCACAAAAAGAGGACGTCTTTTGAGAAACGTCCTGGCTTTGATCGGTCAAATTTTTTATTTTAAGTTTTATGTTTAGTCGCTACGCTAAGGTTACCAGTTTGACTATTTCCACCCTCCCATTGGACTGAAGAAGTCGCAGCCTGCGATTGAAGAAGCCGGTGAGTGAGCTGCGGAAGTCTTCTCGTATCCTCTCCTCGTTCAGTCTGAAGAAGCCGCAGGTGACTCCAAGCTGCAGGTGACTCCAAGCCGCAGGTGACTCCAAGTTCTATTTCATCAAGATTTTCTTGCAGGTTCTCCAGATTGTTCTAATTCATCCAGATTGTTCTCCAGAGCTTTTCATCCAGAATTTTAGTTCAAATTCCGCAGCTCTCTATTTTTTTTGAAAATCTTGCTCTTACATTTTCTTGGCAGTAATTGTACCTATTATTCTATCAAGTATTAATGTAGTAATTTTCTTACGAAAATATCAATCTGAATTCTTGATTAATTAAATTTAAGTTTATTCCAATTTATTCATTTTAGTTTCTTGATTAATTAATTTTAGTTTATTCCAGTTTATTCCTTTTAGTTTATTGATGAAATAATTTTGAGTTTATTGCTTGATTTACTTCAGTCCAGTTTGTTCCTTATTATTGATTAACTAATTTGTAGTTTCTTCCAGTTTGTATTGGTTATAAGCCTCAATTGGTCTTTGTACACTGGCTTGATGACTCGATTAAATATTTGTGAAACATGTATGTGTATTTTTGGCATAATTATACATTATATATTATATTTTCTTTTATTTTTGTAAGCATCGCTTTTTGTGAGAAAGCTACGCTTCGCTTAGCGCTTTCGCTTTTAAGCAAAGCCCAAGGTCATCGCTTTTGGACGCTTTTCGCTTTAAAATAGTTTGGTGCTGAGAATCTTAATAGGCTGTGCAGCACTGTGCTTGCTGTCTAGGTTATTACTCCTAAAAGCACTTTTTTAGAAGCTTTATTTTTTAAACCTTTTCAGATATTATTTTCTTCTGTCATGTTCGAAAACTGTTTAGAATCTTAAGAGGCCATGGTACCGATTTGTGTATGTTGTATCTGTGCCTATGTTACTACTCCCTGAGAGCATGTTTTTTGCCCATCAGTCCCATCACCAATAAATGTCTTATTCATTAAGAAACAATATTATAGTGTTTGGGTGCGCTTTAGTGCCCATCAAGCTATATTCATAAAGACGCCAATGGGCACATTCGTCTGGGTGCTGAAATGTAACTTGTTTTAAATATCCCTTGATTTTCAGATCCTATCAGTGACTCGTTTAAGGTTGAAATCATTTTGTCTCACATTTACATTATGCACAAGTGCATACCAATATAATCAAACTAAATGTTATTTGTGTGGTTGTACTACTGTTTTTTATTGGTAGGGGTGTCTCTCCTTCTCCAAGATCTGATCACGCTGCTGCAGTACATGCTGAGCGTTACCTTCTTATTTTTGGTGGGGGCTCACATGCCACGTGCTTTAATGACCTACATGTGCTTGATTTGCAAACGGTGTGATACCAAATTCGATTCCAAAAGTTAATGGATATTTTCTCTCTACGTTTTGGTTTAGAAAACCATTTTAATCTTGTAGATGGAGTGGTCAAGACCCACTCAACAAGGTGAAATACCTAGTCCCCGGGCTGGTCATGCTGGTGTAGCGGTTGGAGAGAATTGGTTTATTGTTGGGGGTGGCAACAACAGAAGTGGTATTTATTTGTATGGCTATACCTTTCAAGAACTATCTTAGTAGCTTCTGTTCCTTTGAATGTAGGCTCCTTGTTCTTGGGCCTCCAAAAAACTAGTAGCTTAGAGCAACAAATTTATAATCAACTAAGGGCTCCTTTCTTTTAGCTTTTGTTGCGGTGCGCTGAAAATTTGTATAGGAAATTCCAAAATGCTCACTGTGCCACAGCTTGGTGTTTCATATGCATTGTTTCAGTGTTGAGGTGGACACTTTTTCTTACATTTTCCACCACAGTTTAATACCTCTTGTGAAGTACCTAACGGCTAACACTCCTTTAGAAGTATTTGTAAATTTTATAATTGTACCGTCAAAGTTAGTTAATCAAGTAGAATATCAAAATCATGGCTACTTCTTATCTCACAGTTATAGTGTTAGTAACTAAACTTACGTGCAACACTAGCTTTTCAGTGCACCGCTCAAGACTCATGACTGTAATAGAGGGACCTTAAAATTTCATGTTAATGCAAATGTCTACTAGAATGTTTTTGAGTTGACATTATGCCCTCACCTGATGCTTTTATGATGTGTTTTCTTGCAGGGGTTTCTGAAACAGTTGTGCTTAACATGTCTACATTAGTTTGGTCTGTTGTGACTAATGTTCAAGGACGTGTTCCTCTGGCTAGCGAGGTAATTTAAAAACAGGAGTGTTTGTGGTGCTAGCTATCACAAAAATCTATGTTTTTGTATCTGAAGTAACAGTATTATGACCTGCAAGCGTTGTTATACTTGTGAAACCATCCTTCCTCCACCGTTTTGTATTGTGCTACTTCATTTGAATACAACAACATTAACCCAATGCCACAAAGGCCCCCACCTATGGTGGGGTAAGGCCCCGTAAGGGGGGTCAGATGTACGCAGCCTCACCCCCGTACTAAAGCACATAGACTGTTTCCGAATGACCCATGATGAAAATCGCGTCGAAAATTGCATGGACTGATTACTTCTTCATAACAAAGAACCGCAAACTGTTTAGTGAGCCATTTTTTCCAAGCCAAAAAATAGTGAATCATTGGCTCCATTGGAAATGATGGAAAAGTGCTACTCCCTTTGTCTCATTTTACCTATCCTACTTTCCTTTTTGGGTTGTCCCAAAATGCTTGTCACATTTCGTTTTTTTGGAAAGAAACATGTGATCTACAACATTTCACTTTATTATACTCAAATCTCAACCACAATTTTTACCTTTTTAACCACTTTATTAATAATTGTGTCAAACTTTAGGACACATAAAATGGGCAGAGGTAGTACTTCATTTGAATGTGGAGATTAAAACTACATTTGAACATTTATATTTGCTCATAATTATAGATTTGACCTTATACCATTTCAATAATCTTTTAAGTGCTTCTAGTGTCATTCGTTTGCTTTTAAATTCTTTTTTAAGAGGGACTAAGGCTTGGATGTTGTTGTTGTTGTTGTTGTATCTTTGAGGCGCGCCTCAGTGTAAAGTACTACCTCTATCCCCTAACATTGGGACAAAAGGGAGTGGTGCAGTTATTGAGAAAAGTGAATTGTGTGGTTGCCTGATTGGTATTAAATTGATAGTGTAAATAAAGTAAGAATGAATTGTAAGTTTGTAACCATCCATATTTTACCAAATATGGTACGAGACGAACTTAGTGGGGCGGACCAATAGCTAAAATGAGACAAAAAAGGGGACAAAGGGAGTAGTAACTAAGGTAGTAAATAATGTATGGAGATTCAAGCCTGAAGTAAAAGGATTGAGGCACCTTTGTCCTTATGGGATTAACACTTCAAGGCGTTTGTTGTGGCCTTGAAAAAAAAACTTCTGATCCAGTTATGGCCTTATGGGCTTATTTTTCTAAATGAAGGTCATATTAGGCCTACGTTTCTGTCAATTTCCTAAGATATATCTGCCACTTAAATAGTTATATCACCCAGCTTATTTATTGGAGTTTTATTGTTTTGAATGTTGTCAAGCTTTGTTATCTAATCGTCGAGTACTAGCTGAGTAGCTTAGTACAAATTACGGGGACATACACCTCATTCCGATCCAAAATCCCCAGTTAATCTAGTTAAATACGTACTCATCACTACTCCCTCCGTCCCAGTTTAAGCTTTTCATTTGACTCTTTTGGACGTCCCGACTAAAGCTCCTTATTTCTATTATAGGAAATAACTAGTGCTCTTAAATGACAAACTAATCATCAAATCTTAAAAATAATACACTTATAACATCACGATTATCATCAATGACCTCATTATGTTAGTGAGTGAGTAATTGGTCCTACTCGCTATTCGGCCTGAAATGAATAGCCACCTAGTATTGATTTAACTTCTTTCATAGCGGTCAAAATTGCCCTAATTCTAAATTGTATTTGTGACAAGTGCCTAATGAGATTTTAAATATGTGGCTTTTATGTTTCCTTATATACTATGTCTCCACATACTTATACTTTTAAATTTGTTTTTAAGTGATGTTGTTGTTTGTATATGGGGTTTAAGCCTCGCCTCATGTAAACAAAACTCCTCAAGGCTTAAAACCACCTTTTTTAGTACTACAACAACAACATCATCCAAGCCTTAGTCCCAAACGATATTGGGGTCGGCTAACATGAATCGATACATGATATCACCAAAAGGAAAAGAAAGAAAATAAAGATAAAAACGATAAGCTATTATAAGAAAAAGATAATATAAAGGAGATGAATATACATATAAAAGATAAAATAAAAAGGATAAACTAATATGTATATATAAGGATAAAAATATTAAAAAAAAAACGAGAGGGGAAAAGATGATACAAGATCACTCCTCCACACGAATACCCGCCCTCCATCTTGCTCTCTCCAAAGCCATACCCTCATCTAATCCAAGAAGAAGCATATCACTTCTGACTCCCCTAACCCACGTCTGTTTGGGCTTTCCTCTCCCTCTCTTCCCTGCCTCTTCTCCACACATCTCAGCTCGTCTGACAGGTGCATCACTCGGTCTTCTATGCACATGACCAAACCACCGTAGGCGCAACTCCCGCATCTTATCTTCAATAGGTGCTACACCCACCCTTTGTCTGATTGTCTCATTCTTCACGCGGTCCTTTCTAGTATGCCCACACATCCAACGCATCATGCGCATCTCTGCCACACTCATCTTTTGAGTATAATATAATTATGTATAGTATGGGGCTGCTTCCATCTAGACTGCATGCACTTTTTTATATTTTTTATCTCATATATAACTGATACTGAAGGGAGTCTTGGCACACTGCTTACGGACCCTTGTGGTGGAACCTTTCCCGGACCCTTGACTTGCTGGAACACCAATGTGCACCAGGATTCCATTTATATATCCAATATTGTATAAATGTATAATCACGCGTGCATGTTATAGAGAGAAGTTTCCCTCTTTTTATCTCTTGATTTGATATTAAGACTTGTCGTTGTTGAAGGGGTCAAGTCTGACTTTGAGTTCTTGTAATGGTGAAGATGTTATTGTTTCTTTTGGTGGATACAATGGCCGGTATAGTAATGAGGTGAGGCTTAATATGTTTTTATCATTTTCCTTAGTTTCACTATATATACCTTCTCATAGTGCCTTTATCTGAAGGTCAATGTACTCAAACCGAGCCACAAATCGACCTTGCAATCAAAGATGGAGACTCCAGTGCCGGATAGTGTTTCTGCTGTGCAGAATGCAACAAATGCAACCAGAGATATAGAGTCTGAATTTGAAACTGGCCAAGAAGGAAAAATCAGGGAGATTGTGATAGATAACATTGATTCACAGCCAATGGTATGTTTTTTAATGCTGAAACACTTGATGGCATGTCCTTGCTTTGCTTTGATAATTCCTGCTATCACTTTGCTCATGGGAGATTCTGTCTGTAGCAGACTAGGAGTACACCAATTGGACTTGTTTTTAATGCTCAATATAGAGTTTCTACTTACCTCTAGTCATTCATTTACTTCTACTAGATCATTTATACAGAATTTCATTCTCCGATACAAGCCATCTCCTTTTTCTCTATTATACCCCCTTTTGGACCTGAGCTGACTGTATCATGCAGGTGAAAAAGGTTGGGGAGGTTAACGAACACGTTTTATCAGCCCTCAAGCTAGAGAAGGAAGAACTAGAGTCTTCTCTCAACAAAGAAAAAATGCAAACTCTTCAGTTGAAGCAAGAGTTGGCAGATGCAGAGACTCGTCACACGGACCTCTACAAGGTAACTGTCTGTCCTTCGTTAGAGTCGGTCATTAGGAACCAATGAACTAAAAAAATTCATAAAAGCGTATGGCCTGCTTCCCCTTCCCATGATGTTGCAGAATCTATAGTTTTTCTTATTATTTTCACCCAACTGTTCCGTTTTCGTGGTTTATTTCTTGTTAGTATATCTGTATATGGGTTGGCCAGAAATCAGAACTGTTACATTTTCTGAATTTCCTAAAGCTAATGCTAATTGAGCTAATAGAAAAAAATTACTTTGATTAAGGAGTGAGTTATCATGCTTTAGTTGCATTTTACAGGAACTCCAATCTGTGCGTGGTCAACTTGCATCTGAACAGTCAAGATGTTTTAAACTCGAGGTATATATGCATGTCATCGTTTTGTTAAGATTACTCCTAGACTTTCTGTCATATTACTGGATTTGTTGGTTTCTCTCTGTAGCTGGCAAGTAGAATAACTTAGATTAACATTAGAAGCTTTTTTGACTATTCCATTTTTTCACACATTCAAACTCTGCTAGCTAGCATATTAGTAAGAATGAGTAATTGACGTTTGAGTAAACACAGGTTGATGTTGCGGAGCTACGACAAAAGCTTCACACAATGGAAACCTTACAAAAGGAACTTGAACTCCTCCAGAGACAAAAAGCGGCTGCTTCAGAGCAAGCTGCCTTAAGTGCTAAGCAAAGGCAAAGATCTGGCGGTGTTTGGGGCTGGCTTGCTGGAACACCTCATGATCAAAAATCCGAAGATGATTGAATGGATAACTTGGACAGATAGTAATACTGAGTTTTTATATGTAGAAAAGTGTTTCTAATAATTTATTAAAATCTGGAATTGTTTACAGAAAAAGAATAATAAAATGCAATTTGAACTTCTATAGAAAAACAGAAAAGATATCGTGAACAATGATAATTGATGATTGGATCTTTGTTCTACAATTTTTTTGTTAGCAGCGTGGAGACAGATCCAAACCTCAGGAAAAAACTTTGTTGGTAAAATATTGGTTTATTGTAAATTTTTTAAGCGTACATTTTTAAATTTTTCATATTTAACATTTTAACCCATCCTCTACTATTTGAGCCTAGTTTAATTACTCTTGAGCCCAATTCAATCCGAATTTATGGATTCGCCCCTATATATGGTAAACTTAAATGTAAATGTGACAAGTATATCTTGATGTAGCTTACTTTGATGATTCGATCATACCCATTTGATCCGCTCAAGTCAATCGGGCTTGGTCAATAGACTCCAGATGTCCAATGCCATGCTATCATGTCATCATATGGGTTGACCTGGGTTGGTTCAAGGCTGAGATTGTTTGGGCCTAAAAATTATTTGAAAAGGACCGGGCCTGAACAACTATATTCTCGGTTTGGGCTGGTTCAGGTACTAGGGCGGTCTGGTCCTGGTCTTGGGATCGCTATATTTATTTATCTGGTTGCAAACAAAAAATGGATAGACCAGAACTGAAACCGGGACTTGAATTGCCCGGTTCGGTCCCAAATATTCGAATTTGGGATTGGGATTGCTTGGTACCCAGTCGGGTACCCGGTTCTGCATTGGGACCAGTTTTCTGGACTTGGCTCAATGTTGAGCAGTAGCGGGCCCAGTTTGGGACTGTTGACCGGGTCTACCACTATGTCATCATAGTCCTTTAGTATGTTGATAAAGTGACCTAGTGTGGGAGTGGGGTGGTTTTTTTCTAGGGAAAAACTTGAGCTTGAATCAAACAGATTACAATCAGCTCTAAATCTATGTCTAAGGAAACTAGGAGTCGCAGCCAACTAGAGGACTGGCTCAAATTGAGTACAGGCAAACTTTCAACAACAGTGAGCAGCCTAATTGGCCTTGCGCTTATGGTTGGACTCGGGCCGGGTGGCCCGATCCGGAACCGGCCCGCCACTGTTCCGGCCCGGCCCGATGGCCCGCTCATGGACTGGTCCAGGTAGGCCCGACCCAGGGTGGTTCCGGTCCGGGCTCGGGCCCCTCAAAACGTCAACCGGCCCGGCCGGTTCGGATCCGGTCCGGGCCATTTTAATTTTTTTTGAATTTATTTTAAGTTTTTGGATTGGGCTGGGTATTTTGGGCCATTTGAGGTGGTATGGGTGTGGAGGGGGGGGGGGGGGTTAATTAGGAAAAGGCAAAAAAAAAAAAAAACCCGAGGCCCGGCCCAGCCCGACCCGGACCCGGCGGTTACACGGGCCGGTTCCGGGCCCTCCAAACCAGGACCGGAGGCCCGACCGGGCCTAGGCCCGAACCCAGCCCGAACCGAGTCCATCCATACTTGCGCTTCGTGAATATAAACTTACAACAAAAGTTTCACTAAGCTCATGAATTTCATCTCAGATAGGGGAGAAATGAGAAAATTGATCTTAGGAGAGAATCCTGAATCTGGATCGTAACATGCACATTTCAATCTGGATCGTAATTCACTAAACTCAAATGTGCATTATGTTCAACTAGATGAGCTTCACTAACCTCATAAATACATATAAAACGCAGTTATTTTCTAAAATTTATTTGATTATATTCCCGATTGAATTCTTAGCTAAAATTTGGTTGACATAAATTAGACTTGATTAAGAACATATGCTCAAAAAAATTATTCAAGAAATTACACTGGGAACCGCTCCAAATGGCGGTGGTCGGACGGAGGTTCGGAGTATATATATGTAGCTTTACTAAAAACAATATAATTGTGGCAAGAAAATAGGGAAATTCATATATGTTTTGGTCGCATTGTTTTTCAATAATTTATTTAATTTGAAATTGTGTAAACATTATATACACTTCATGAATCATGATGACACTCAAATAGACAAGTTGGGATGGGCTTCTCGTCAGGATTACTTAACATGATTACACAAAATCCTTTTTATAACTTGTTTTTTCTGAAGAGTTTAACTGGTTTAGAGTTGTAGTGGCTCTAGCATGTGACCCAACCGAACTTCTATAAACTGAAATATGGTATTTAGACCATACATTTAAATTTTTGGACCTCAATGTCTATTTTTTACGTACGTCCAAGTGGCAAGAGTACATAAACGTTCTATTCTATTAGATTTTGGGTTTTGGCTGTGTTCGGCGCATGACTTCAGCCCATAATCGGCTGAAACTTTTAAAGTTCAGCTGATAAATATGAGTAGTATTGTTTGGTAGGAAGGCTGAAGTTAGCTGAAGCTGGAGAAACTGAACTTATTGGGAACGTTAGTACCTCAAGCGTTTGGGTTCAGCCGGTTGATTAGTACCAAAATTATCCTTTTTGGGTTTGTTGGCTATTCTTCCCTTTTGTCCGGCAAATTGTATTCCACTACCATGCTCTTCTCTTACCTTTTCAAATGGTCATTGAGAACCCTACGCTACAACCATCTTCACATTAATATTTCACAATAGAAAATCAGATACTAGATTAGTTACAAGTTACAAATATTTGTTGACAAAAATCTGTTTTTAATTCCTGCAAAAATGTTGCATTTTAGGTTCTTGCATTTTATATTTGTTGACATAAATCTATAATTTATGTTATTGTATAGAAAATATCACTTAATGAGTGAGACAATCACACAAAAATGTAAGCAGTGCCTATTGAAGATAATATGTAAGAGTTATGATTGTTGTGATTTGGTCATGTATAGGTGTAGAAGGCTACGTGATGCACATATTAGGTGAATTGAGAGATGAATATAGTAGGCAGACATGAGACAGGGGTGACCTAGAGAGACGTGGCTTAGAATGGGGTGGTGAAGAATGATATGTACTTTTTGGATAAAATGAGAGTATGACTTTAAAAAGAATGAAGTAGAACGATAGTATACGTGTGGATGATTGATCTGACTTTGTTTGTCTCCCTTTTGCTCCATTTATTATTATTTATTTATTATTTTTAACTCTGATGTCACATAATGACTTACGTTAGTCGGACTCAAACTCTTCGCGATTCAAACTTGGATGTTGTGTGTATTTTTTAGTCACATGCATTTAAAAAACACTTCCATTTTATTTTGTAGAGACCCATCCAAACTAATTACTATGTAGTAATATTTAAAATATGAATGGTATTTTTTACTATAATTAGTTTATCTCATTATTATTCATTATATAAAAAACAACAAAAACTAACCATAACTGTTCTAGTGAGAACCTTTTTTTTTTAAATAAGAACACATTTATAGATGAGAACTTTTTGTCAACACCCTTGATTTATGGAATCAAAGGTTAGAATTAATAAGGTGTCATTTTTGTAATAACTCTACAATAATTACAAAAAAGATCTCATTTGAATTTTCAATAATTACACAAAGTACTCCATGTGCATCCTACCAATGGTTGAATTAAATAAAATGTTGTGATTAAAAGTTTTCATGAGTTTTATGACATGCCTTTTCATTTAAATGTTAGTGAACCTACGTTATTTTTATGTTTTAATTTTACAAATCCCAGCAGGTTTAAGATCATTTAATCATCCGGAAAACAGAGTTTCTCCCTAGCGACTTAGCATCGCGTAGGGTTTTGTCTCCCAAGCAGTTTTACCGTGCGTAGGGTTTCCTTCCACCAATTGTTTGTGCGGCTCTTCTTCTCTAGGTTTCTAGAGTGCTTTTTAAGTTTAGATTGTTGGTTCTGGTTTTGGGATTTAAGCGACTTTCATATTATGCATTGGATCTCGAAGCAGCGACAAGATTTCATCTTTGTTTTTTATCTCTTTTCTCGGCTTGTGCAAGTCAATCTTAAAGGAGGCGTGAGTACGGCTGCAAATTTTGGAAACGAATCCAAGGTTCAAGAAATGATATCATGTCTTCTATGGATGTCTATAGCAGTGTTGTCTCATTCTTGCAATTGAGGAGGAGGTCGAAGGGTTAGTTTCTGGCGAATCAACATGGGAAGAAGGATTGAGGTTCGGCCCCCTCCTGAACCACTGCATTGGAGCGATCGAGGTACGGTGCTAGAGTTTGGAAGATTTATCAGTTATTTAATTTTTTATGGTTTTATTTTCGCATTATGTTTTATGTTGCTCCGTTTTTTGTTGATTTCTCTAGTTTTAGATCTACAATTATAATTGACAATTCTGTTAGACATTATGTCTTTAGAAGGATCTATATGGTCAGTGAATGTTGTGTCACACTCGTTTGATGGTTAGCGATTTGTATTAATCTTTCAGGGTGATCGTCCCTCAGTCTAACCTTAGGGTTGATAGTGCTAGTTGATTAGTTGTTATTAGAGTTGTCTTTTGAGTTTGTTGTAACTAATGATATTAATATAAATGGTATGTTTTGATTATAAAAAAAAGTCCTCACGAGTTCTCAAAAGAAGTCTCTCCTAACTGTTTAATACTACGTGTACCACATTATAATTAAGGCTAAAGGGTCAAATAGACCTTCAAACTAACTTAAAAAGTGCAATTCACTCCTTATATAAGAGACTCTGTCCGGCCATCGCCAATTGGGGCGGTTCCCGGTGGAATTTTTTGATGAAATTGTTTGAGCATCTTCTTCATCAAGTCTAGTTTACTCTTACCAAATTTCAGCTAACAATTCAATCGGGAAGGCAGTCAAATGAATTTTGCAGATAACTGCGCAATTAAACAGCGCAGTACATTTAAAAAAAACATTTGACTCTTTTCCCGGTTGAATATTTATCTAAAATTTGATATGGGTAAACTAGACTTAATGAAAAAAATGCTCAAAAAAAATTGTCAAAAAATTCCATCGGTAACCACCCCAATTGGCGACGGTCGGACAAAGTTTTTGTTTTGAGGGTTGACCCTTTAGCCTATAATTAATATACGAGTAACACATTTAAGAAGCTGTTCTCTCCACCTGATCTGAATGTTTCTGATCTGAATTTTTTAAGTTCTGATCTGATCTGATCTGAATCTTTCTGATCTGAATGTTCCTGATCTGATCTGAATGTTTCTGATCTGATCTGAATCCTTCTGATCTGATCTGAATCTTTCTGATCTGATCAGATTTGAATATTTCTAAAATTATAATTGTAATTATAATTACTATAATTATAAATGTAATTACGCATATATAATTTAAATATAATTATAATTATAATCATAATTATAATAGGTATAGTTATTATTATACGTATTACACTAGTTATAAATATAGCTATAATTATAATTGTAATTATATTTAGAGTTATATTTATTTCTATAATTATAATTTTAATTATAATATTTATTTCTATAATTTTAATTGTAATTACTCCATATAATATGATAATAATGAAAACAAAACTAATAACAACAACAACCATAATAGTAATAAGAATAATAATAATCATGATAATAATTGATAGTAATAATCCCAACTATTGGCGGTCCGCTCATAATAATCTCAACTATCGATTATTTCAGAATAATCCCAACTTTAGGGACCTTCCGCCAATAATGGTCCATATAAATAAATTCATGTAGTTTCTAAAGTGGATGAGGAGAGATATAGCAAGTAATCCCTATAAATAATCTCAACTTTTAATTTTTACACTTGATTTCTACTTAAAATTCACTTTTTATAGGAGGTAATATCTGGTCATGGACCATTATTGGCGGAAGGTCCCTAAAGTTGGGATTATTCTGAAATAATCGATAGTTGGGATTATTATCAGCGGACCGGCAATAGTTGGGATTATTATTTTCAATTTTTCCTAATAAATATCATAATAATAATCATAGTAGTAGTAGTAATAATAATAATAATAATAATAACAACAACAACAACAATAATACTAATAATAATAATATCAATAATAATAGTAATTATAATTAATTACAATAACAACAAGAATAATAATAATAATAATAATAATAATAATTATTATTATTATAATAAAAGGGATAAATCATGTCTGAACTTTTCTGATCTGATCTGAATGTTCCTGATCTGATCTGAATGTTCCTGATCTGATCTGAATGTTCCTGATCTGATCTGAATCTTTCTGATCTGATCTGAATGATTCTGATCAGATCTGAATCTTTCTGATTTGATCTGAATTTTTCTGATCTGATCTGATCTGAATAAAATAAGGATGTTTTCTTTTGGACTGTTTTCAGTCCCAGACCAGACCAGACCAGACTTAAACAGACCAGACCAGACCAGACTTAAACAGACCAGACCAGACCAGACCAGACCAGACTTCCGTAGTTATAAAATACACAGAGACCAGACGTTTACCAGACCAGACCAGTTCAGACCAGACCAGACTTAAACAGACCAGACCAGACCAGACCAGACCAGACTTAAACAGACCAGACCAGACCAACAAATTTCAGTCCAAAAGAAAACATCCTAAGAATAAGCAATAAGTAATAAAATTAAGACGAACAGAACAACTTGTAGTTTTTGTTTTGTCTTGTTTTTGCAATTAATTTATATTGGACCGCGACTTTTTCGGATATTGCCAACTATGCCCCCCTAAATCGTGGCTGCGGTGGCACTCTCCAGCTTCAACCACTACACCAAAACGTTAACCGAGCATGGGCGTTTAGTCTCCCAACCGAATCCTCCGATGCGTTTCCGCCACCTTCTCTCTCTTAGGGTTTCACTATAGCAGAGGTCTACTACTGCTTATTTCAGTTCCTGGAATTCTTCAAAATCAGTTCTGGCTTCTCCTCGCATTTAAACGGAAATTCTCATCATTCGCGGTTGCATTTTGTGGACAAGGAAACTCGTTTTTCGATTAGGTCTATGCTCCGTTTTGGTCACTGGTCGGGCGAATCCGTGAGATGTTATCAGTGATGAGGAGCAAAGCGTTCGATTCAAACCGCAGAAGCGACTCCATTCGTGTTACGGATCTTAGGGCACCCCTTCCCCCCAGCTCGGGTGCTGGAAACGAGGCGGCGAGCTCGATCTCAACTGATTCCGGGGATCACCAGGCTTACGAGATCGTCGGGAATGATAGTGGTATGAATTTGGATAGAGGTGTTTGTTTATCTAGTAATAATTCAGCAGAAGCTAGGGTTCGGGATCCACACACTGATTCCAAAGAGGGCAGTGTTCTTAAGTTTATGACAATAAAAAATGAACGTAGAAACGTGAATGCTGAATTGAAGAATTCAGGCTCCTTGGTTCCCGTTAACATGGAATATGACATGATGCTTTCCAAGTTTGATGATTTTGCGGCAAGTGGGAAGCCATGGGCTGTTGGTTGGGGTTATGAAATGGGGGACATGGTTTGGGGGAAGGTGAAGTCTCATCCGTGGTGGCCAGGCCATATTTTCCATGAGGCATTTGCAACCACTTCAGTTCAACGAAGCAAGAGGGATGGCCATATATTAGTTGCCTTCTTTGGTGATAGTAGCTATGGTTGGTTTGAACCATCAGAGCTTGTGCCTTTTGACTCTAATTTTCGTGATAAATCTCAACAAACAAATTTAAGATCTTTTACCAGGGCTGTGGATGAAGCCATTGATGAGTTGAGCCGCAGGTGTGCTCTAGGATTGATCTGTAGTTGCAGACCGGTCTACAATTTCCGACCTATATCTGCTGAAGGGTTTTTTGAAGTTGATTTCAATGAAAATGAGAAAAATTTCATTTATTCTGCCAGCCAGATAAAAAAATCCAGGGAAAGTTTTAATCCCAGGGAAACTCTTGCTTTTACCAAGAAGATGGCTTTGACACCTATGAGTGGAGACTGTGGGAATATAACCTATATAAAAAACAAGGCTACTGCTTTAGCTTATAGAAAGGCAGTGTTTGCACCTGATGACCCCACATATGCTGAAGCTTTTGGTGCTCATGTTACTAAAAACCTTCAACATATACAGCGTGTGACTCAACCATCAAAAGTGCCACAGAGAGGTAGCTATTCTGTACCGAGTGTGTTTTTACATTGTTATTCTGAAGCATTAATTAGTAACATAGTTTTGCGATGTATATCAGCATATGCATTCAAAATTGATTTCAAGCTACTCCCTCAGTCCCTCCATCCCATTTTATGTGTTTTGGTTTGACACAATTATGAATGAAGTGATTGAAAAGTAAAAGTTATGGTTGTGGTTTGAGTAGAATAAAATGAAATGATATGAACCATATATTTCTTTCCAAAAGGGAAACTATACATTTATTTTGGGACAACCCAAAAAGTAAAGTAAGACACATAATTCGGGACGGAGTGAGTACTTCCTTAGTTCCTTTCCAATCTTTTATCTTTATGCCAACAGTGTGACCCGTTATGTCATTACATGTTTATCCCATGTATGCTTGTATATTAACTCTAAAGTAAACTCAACTGCTGAAGTATTCCATAATGAGCAAAATGTGATAGTAATGTACACACACTATCTCTTTGTCTCTATGTATGGCCATAGATTGAGAATCTAGAGTTGGTTAGTAAAGAGGTTACTCTTGCTTTTGTCATGCCTGTGGGTTTTAGTGGTGGGTGGTGTCGTAAAGTATGATATTACTTTAATGCAAATGATCTTTTCTTCACCTAGTGTTTAGTATGAGAAATTTATCTAATTTTCTCTCAAGTTTATTTGATAACTTCCAAAAAATGATGCCCTTCTTAGGAATTCTGGTTCTACTATCATGTAGATTGAACCTCAGATGTCATCTACTTATCTGGTGATTAATGATTTGCTGGCAATAGGTTGAAATACAAAAGTCTGCTCATCAAGAATAATAAACACCTTGTTCTAGGTTCTAACGTCCACGGTCATATTGCGGAATGCAACAACTGAACAGCATTATTTTACAATGCATTCGTGATACAGATTGTTGAATAGTCAATTAGTCATTAAATACAATGTG
The DNA here is from genome assembly GCA_945859915.1 of Cuscuta epithymum. NCBI lineage: Eukaryota > Viridiplantae > Streptophyta > Magnoliopsida > Solanales > Convolvulaceae > Cuscuta > Cuscuta epithymum. Next base: position 3,120,903 of record CAMAPF010000024.1, read on the forward strand.
TTTTGTCAAGCTCCAATACAATATTAGTTACTTATGGTAAAAACACAAGTCAGTGTTAAAGTTTTGGTCTGAGTTTGTTTGCCCTGAATATCTATGTGATGCATCTCTGTTAAAACATTATGTGACTTTTGATCTTTCAACATCAGAGTAGAGAGGATTTCCTTGTATCCTTGAAATTACTCTAAGTGTGCCCATATTGTGTAGTAATTGAGGTTGGTTACAACTTACAACTATTATGTTATTTTAACTGGTGGGTGTGGAGCAATTTCTAATGATATTTATGGAGATGCCTATGGATGCATGTGGCTCACACACAAGTGGGATGAAGCTCCCTTGTGTGTGAGCAATTTTGTGTGTTGCTGCTGATATACAGAGATGGTGGAAGTAGATGTCTAGTTTGCAAATATGTGATGATTGAATTATGGAATGATATTACTATAATAAACAACTTATTACTAATATATTTCGTACGGCAGACTTGTGCACAATTGGTTTTTTCGTAAAGCGCGACTCTGTGTACCACAAGCCTTCCCTTGTCATTTTGACAAGAGACCACTCCCAAAACTTAAAGACTTGACCTCTCGGTTACACATCAACACCTTAACTGGTGTGCCAAGCTCTCCTTGTTAATCATAATTTATTCAAAGCTAGAAAGTTCACCTTGTTGTTTGTGACTACAGACGTACACATATGTCTGTTTTGCAAAGATGTGATAGTCGATATACTCATTGAGAGTACTATTAATATTATGCAGAGTCGTAATCAACTAAAGTTTAGAAAGTTCACTATTGTGATTAGTAATATACAATGGTGAAAGTACTCGGCAAGAGCACTATATGAAAAACAATTGAAGACTATTTTTTTAAAGTTTAGTATATACAAAGAAGTCTTTTTTGCAAAATGATGTGGTAGTTTTAATATTCAATGAGATCACTATTAAGCTTACATGGAGTAGTAATTGATTAAACTTTAGAAGATTCACCATGTTGCGTGTGAATACTAATATTCTTGTCAGTTGGTCCAGGAACTAAATTAGTGAGAGGTATAGTCATTAGGTTAAATTTTAATAGGTTAAGGAGAGTACACGGTTACCACTTTTCTACTCCCTCCGTTCCACTAAACTTTGCCAACTTTCTATTTAGTTGTACAAAATGTCACTTTCCATTTAAAGCAGTTAGTTTGTGCCTTTGTGGTTAATAGTATCTCTCTCTTACACACGCGTCAACTACATAGGTTTAATTTTTTTCCATGTGCCTGTTAAAGTTGGCAAAGATGTAAAGGATAGAGAGACTGTAAAAGTTTATATTCAATAATTGTGTGTTACTAAAGCTGGAAGTTTCTTATTTTCATATTATGCTGATCATCTTATGGAACTATTTGTCCTCTCTATCAGTGAGTTTTATGTAGTGGGTTTGCTTAAGAATTTTGCCCGAATTGGTCATAATGACATTTATATGAAATGCTGAATCACAGGACCTATAATGTTGCTGACCATAGTTTCAGACTTTCAGCATATGAATGATTGGTTGTTTCCATGCTGTCAATTATGGCTAAACATTTCAATCTCTTTTTTTTATTTTTCACCATCTTTGTCCACTTATGTCAACTTCGTGAATTTCACAGCTTCTCTCAGTGGCAGAGTAGTTTCTTTCGATGCTGTGGGCAAGGGAAAACCTTCAGCAAAACATAACAAAGTGATAGATAAGACTGAAAAGGACAGATATTTATTTAAGCGCAGAGATGAACCCGAGAACGTGAAAGGCCGAGGAGCTGGTGAGGTGCAAGCAGGTGGTTTCTCTACCCCACTGCCTTTTGATGTTGTAGACATCCCTCTAAGTGTAACTCACGGTGCAGCAAAGTGCACTTCTATTGAAGCACATACAGAGCAACCTCGAAAACAGAATGCTGCTGCTGTAGAGGAATCACCCAGAAGTTTGCAGCAAGTTGAAAACTGTGTTGGTGAAGTGCAACATATTCCACTTCCTGCAGAAGCCAAACCTCAGTCTGAAGGGTCTAAAGTATCTTCTATTGGCGGGACAGAAAAGGTGAAGAATCGTAAACGCCCTGTGACTTCCGAAACCAGTCAGCTGTTGGAGGAGGAGAAGAAGAAGAAAAAGAAAAAGAAGACAAAAATTCCAGGCATGAACACAAGCTTCTCAGAGAAGAAGGTAGTAGCTGGTGGTGGTGAAGGAAGTGTCGTGATGAATCAGACATTAATCTTAGGGGGAGATCCAAACCCAGTTTCTTTGGTGGACCCCAGGAGGGAAGTTGTTACTGAGAAGGGAAATCAGCAAAGCGAGCAGGGAGCTGTTTCCCTTGAAGCCACAGGGATAAAAAATGGGGAAGATCTCTCTCCTCTGCTATGTGAGTTGCAATCTCTCGCTCTTAATCCCTTTTACCACCTGGCCAGGGGGTGTCCTGCAACCGCAAGAACCGCCTTTTTGCGTTTCCGGTCTCTTGTTTATCGGAAGAGCTTAGGAAATGAATCACCTGATGAAAATGAATCAAATCAAGAATCCCATTCCGGTAGATTATCAGCTGCTTCTGATGGTGCACCTGCTGAGCTGAAGACACGTCCGCCACATAAACCTTCTGTCACAAGGCATGATGATGCAATGAGGGGTGAGCGAAAGCGTGCCCCATCAGATAGGCAGGAGGAGATTTCTATCAAAAAGAAGAAGAAAATGAACGATTTGAGGGTATTGACTGCAGAGAGAAAGGCGGGTCCCCAAAGAATTTCCGAAGTGCAACCAAAGAATGATGGGGAAAAAGTAGTGTTCAAGCCTGGCGGGGAAGAACTGAGCAAGAGGAGGATGATAGAGCAGCGTCCGTTGTCAGCAAAGGAGGTGTCCTCTGAGCCGACCATGCTGATCATGAAGTTCCCTCCTAAAGGGGCACTCCCGTCAATCCCTGAGCTCAAAGTAAAGTTTTCACGCTTTGGGGCTCTTGACCATTCCGCCACACGAGTCTACTGGAAGTCCTCTACATGCCGGCTTGTGTACCGCTACAAGAAGCATGCAGAGGCTGCGCTGAGATACGCAGAGAGTACCACACATCTGTTTGGCAATGCAGACGTCAAATGTTCCCTCCGTGAAGCGGATGCACCACCGGAGACTGCCGCCTTCAAGACTGTGGTTGTGCCTCCACCAAGAGAAGACAATTTTGCTTCTGCTGCTGGAGGAGGAGGCTCGCAGTCCAACAGAGACTCTGATAGGCTGCCGCCACATGCAGGAGGCAGACTCACACCCCAGCAGCAGCTGAAGTCATGCCTGAAAAGGCTGCCTCCAAGTGAAGAAACAGGGAATGGCGGTAATAATAGAGGGACTATCCCCCGTGTAAAATTTGATTTGGGGGGAGAAGATAGTAATAGAGCCGAGCTGTTGATTGATAGTAGTAAGAACACCAAAACAACTGCTGCCCCATCTTCTGATACTACTACTACTACTACTAATATCAAAATTTTCTCAAAGGTCATACTTCCGCCATCTTCTCAGTTGCCCTCTCCTCCCGCAATTATTTCGACCACCGTCACCACCACCACTCAATTTCATAATACACCAACAAATTTGCACTTCACAGAAATGACGCCCCATAGAAATGTGCATAATTTTAGTGCCCCATTTGCTGCCACCCCCACCATCAATGTGGATGTTTCCCAACAGATGCTAGGCCTTCTCACGAAGTGCCATGAAGTGTTGACCAATTTGACAAACGTACTGGGTTACTCACCTTACTGGCCCTTGTGAGAGTCCTATCTGGTGGTCACGAAAAGGTCCTTGGCCCCTTTTTTGGTTGGAGATTTGAATGCCCAATTGAGATAGCCGTCTTTTCAGGCTGCCGCCCTTTCTGTGAATAGAAGAAATGTCTTGCCAATTATTGTATCTGCCCGATCCTTGCCGTGCTATATCGGTCTTATCAATGCAATATTTTGTATTTTGAGAGTGCTTTGAAGAACTTGTAATTGATGGTAATGGTGAATTGGTGATAGGGGATAACGCCTTGCTTGCTTGCTTGTCTTTTCATCCTTTTTTATTACTACGATTTTATTACTATTAATTTCCCCTGAACGTGGTACTTGAAGACGTAGTCTACGACTCTCGTTACAGATCTTTTTCCATACATGTTTGGGCTTTACAAAACAAAACAATAAAAACTAAAGGAACGACCAGTTTCTTCAACTAAAACCATGTGGTCCAAACATATATAATACCTTTAAAAGCGAGCTCCCATTTGTGGGATAATAAGACAACGTCCACGGCTAATTTGGTCAGTAGACCAGACCAACCATTTCATTATTTGGGCTGGACTCTGAATAGAAACACTGAGATGGTGTTATCTAATTTGGATCGGGACTGTTCCCAACTAGTGGTGGACCGGTTCCGGGCCGGACCCGGTTCGGGCCTTGAACCGGCCGGGCCTTGGTTCAAGGTAGGGGAGGCCCGGAACCGGCCCGGGTAACCCCGGGTCCGGTTCGGGCCGGGCCGGGCCCGTTTCCGGTTCTATATAATTTTTTTTTGGGTTTTCCTAATCAACCCCCTACCCTCCCCCTCAACCCCAAACCACCCCAAACCACCTCAAATGGCCCAAAATAACCAATTCAACCCAAAAACTTAAAAAAAATTCAAAAAAAAATAAAAATAAAAAATAAATCCGGCCCGGAGCGGGCCCGAACCGGCCGGGCCGGTTCACCAAAATGAAGGCCCGGCCCGGAACCGGTAGCCACCGGGCCGGGTCGACCCGAACCGCCCATGGGCCGGACCGCCGGGCCGGGCCGGTTCAAACAGTGACCGGGCCGGGCCGCCAGGCCCGAGTCCATCCCTATTCCCAACAGTGAAATGTGTTGGCACGATTGCCCATTGTAATGTGTTGTCCAAATATATTAAAGTTGTTTTCTTTAACCAATGAATTCATTTAGTTATATACATAAACCATAGGGTTATATTATTTTACAAGAGCTTCTGGTACTAATCAAGTACACTACTTATAAGTTATGACGAGTTTCTATTGAGTTTTTTTTCGAAACAGGGATACTTTTCAATCTTATTTCTAAAACAGGGATGCTTTTGTCTTGTCAATCGCCACATCAGCATTGTGATCATGTCCACTTAGAGCATCTCCAATGCCACATTGTGCACGGTACACATGTGGCATGAGAGAGACAAACACAAAAGATTAAATTTTAGAAATTTCTCTCCTTCATTCCACGGTCTTGTGTGTTTTTGTTAAGTTTTTCTCAACAATGTCAAGCACAATGTCTACATCTCATTGTGTTTGACATTGTGGAGAAAAACTTACCAAAATCATATAAGACGGTTCAAATAAGGAGATGAATATTCTATTTGTTTTTTTAATTGGCTATCTCGTATGCCACATATGCAGCGTTCACGGTTTTGCATTGGAGATGCTCTTAGAGTATCTCCAATGGTATAATGTGTGCACAGTGCACATGGGGCATGACAGATAGTCACATAAATAGATGGAAAATAAGTGTTGAAGTACCTCTATTTGGAAATAAGTTTAGAAGTACCCTTATATGGGTAAAAACTTTGTTTCTTTTACTCCGTATTATAAACATATCATTCACATATTCTCTCCTTCCCATTAAAGTTGGCACAAATAGATTTGCACGTCAAGCATAAAATTAAAAATTGTGCATTTTAAATTTGTGCATATGAAAGTAGAAATTATGTAGTTAAAGTGATAGGGCATTTTTTGAGAGTGTAGCGAGTATAAGTTCTTGAGCATATAACCAAAATATAAGTAAAAAAAGACTCATTAATTATTGGTTTGTTGTACGGAGTAACTTATAAGTATGCAAACTTCAAATGCATAAAGTGCATTCAGGTCATAAAAAAAAGTTGTTTGGTTGATTCAATGTGTACACTATTTTAACATATTTGAAATAGTTATCCATATACTTCGTATGTTTTACCTTTTTTCGCACAAAAAGTACCAAAGATAGTTGTACATACATAAATACATACACGCATACATACATAAATTATATGTTGATACTAAAATTTTTTATGATCAATATCCTTTTCGCGTGGAGTTCTCAACCATGATCTTAGAGACTGAATCAATTGGCACGTAAAATCCCAGACCCTGAGTTGCTAATACTTCATTTGAATATTTACTCGTTGCAAATTTCCAAACACTGACACCTACAACTTCTCCATCTATATTTACAAGAGGTCCTCCAGAATTCCCCTGTACAAAACAAAATACACCATTAGATTTCGTGTGGTATTATCTACTATGTGAACCCCGAATTCAAGCAAAATTTGAGATAAATGTTTTAGGTAGTGCGCATATTTATGTTTATATCTTGTAAGACGTTGGTTCAACTATTATACTGATATACATTCTTTGTGTAAACTTGATTAACCTGAAGAAGTTTAGCTAAATTTGCATTTGTCACTATTACATACAAGAGAGAAATTATCATTGACCTCCTCACACTCCCTTGAAGTTTGATACATTATTGCCTACCCACCTACACTATTAAAAATATGTTTACCCCTTTACATATTCTTAAATGATGGTTGAATAAATTCTAATATCTGTTTAGAGAAAATTATAGATTATATATAGTCATGTAACTTTTAGTGGTGTCAATTTTTAGTCTTGAAACATTACTTATTTGCAAACCAGGTTCAACAACCAATAAATTTATCCATGTTAAGGAACTTTCCACTAAAACGAACACTTTCTGACGGAAATATAAACAATGATGACGTTTTTCTAATATATTATTTGATGGAGCGTGTACTTTATGATGATATAATCCTTGATATACTTATTAGTTACACGATCATACTACATGTGAGTACGAAAGTATATACTTCATCCGTCCATAAAACTTGATCAAAGTTGACTTGCACGTAGAATAATAAAGTAAAAAATGTGTAGTTAAGATATATGTAGTAGAGAGAGAAATAATTTTAAATGGAATACGAGATTGTCGAATTGTTTTAAAAGATATTTATAGAAGAGAGAAATAATTTTCAAAAATAACTGTATAGTTAAGATATACATAGTACTTCGTATATAATTCAAAACATTTTTAGAGGGATATGTGTAGTTCACTAAAAAGTTTTTTTTCAAATTAAATGAAATTTGGCCAAGTTTTATGGCGTGGAGGGAGTACGAGATTGTCGAAATCTTGCAGGAATATGCAAGAGTTAAAATTTGCGTGAAGATATCTTGCAGAAATCTTGCAGGAATTGAATAAAGAATCTCGCTTAGAAGATTCTTTATTCTTAAATGGAAGAGAGGTTATTAAATAGAATAGTTTCCTAAAATCCTTCCAGTAACATATCTTCAATTATCATAATTTTAGTTATAAAAACATTCAAAAAGTTGAAATGGGTATTATTTAGAATTAAATTTTAGCTAAAACTTTGGAATATTAATTTATACATAAAACATGTGTTGTTGAATGAATTTTTTGAGTACGATTGCATCTATTTTAAATTTCTATTCGAAATGCTTGCTTTCATGCTTCACTATAAGGGTGGACGAGGCTCGGGTCTCGAGACCGAACCTGGTTTGACCCGTTTTTGAATCGGGATTGGGGTCGAAAATAAGGTTCCAGACGAGGTTCGTCCCTAGTTAGGTTGTTTGTTCAGTTTTGGTCCATTTTAGCATGTTTTGATCTTCTTACATCAATTCGGTCAATTTTCAAATTCAAAATTAAAAACCGAACTACCTAGAGTGAGGTCGATTTTGATCATTTTTTTTATTCGGCTTAATTTCTTGTGGAAAATTCTGAATGTAGAAAAATTTATTAATCGTCAGACTAGATTTGTAATTGAGTATAACTATAGTATTAAAAGTAGACAGAGAAAACAAGCAAATAAGCCCTCGAACTATTTGCGTTTTTGCAATGAGGCCCCTGAACCTAAAGAATTACAAATACACCCCTCAATTCATTGAAAATCAAGCAATCGGGTCCTTTTTTACCCACTGGCGTCGGTAGTTTCTCATCTTCTTACATGCACCAGTAGGTAAAAAAGGACATGATTGCTTGATTTTCAATGAGCTGAAAGGTGTATTTGTAATTCTCCCGGTTTAGGGGCCTCATTGCAAAAACGCAAATAGTTCGAGGGCTTATTTGCCTGTTTTCTCAAAGTAGACACAATTAAAAGTTATGAGATTACAGGGGAATCGTAGTAATGCCTACGTACAACTTCTATTATTTAGGATCCCATCGAAATAAAATCTCATGTTTTTTGAAGTGTTATAACTTTTCATTTGTACTCTGATTGTTACAAAAATTATATTAAAATGTATAACTTTTTATTATCTTTCAAAAAAAGACATCAATATTGAATATACGAAAATAAAAAAATATGTTAACACTTTAAAAAACATCTATTTTTTAAAGTTATACGGAGTATAACTTTTTATTTGTACTATGATTGTTACAAAAAGTATATCCAAAATCATAATTGTTATTATCTTTCATATGATACCATAATACATAGTATATAAGATAAAAAAATATGTTAAAACTTTAAAAAACATCTGTTCTTAAAGTGCTATAGTAATTTTTTTATTTGTATTCTGATGGACAAAAATATATCATAATTTTTAACTTTCTATTATCTTTCATATGTCATTAATGTTGCATATATAAAAATAAATAAATAAAATAGTTCTATTAATATGTGCAGTTTAGGATCGTTTTTTACCTTACCTACTATTAATTTGAATATCCCAAACTTTGAATTGGTGTGGGGTAAGTACCCCAAACTTGCACATGTAATATATATACTCTCGTCTTTATATAAAAAATTATGTTGGCACCATGATCATATAATATTTCACAAATGTAATTTAATAGAGTTAAGTACCTAATTTTAAATACACAAAATACTTATGAGGATGCAATTAAAATTATATTGAACCAGATGTAATCTTGTTTATTTCACAAATGAATTTTTAGATGGTTAATCACATCATAACAAAGCTTAGAGTATTTCAAATAAAGCGGTGCTATCAACTATGTTTCATCTTCTTCTTTGGGGTGCTATGTTTTTTCAAATAAATTAAATTTCTCTTTTAGTAACCTTAAAATGTTCTTCCACTTTCATTTTTTCACGCGTTTAAGTGTTTAACATTGTTTAGTTTTTAAATTGGAATAGAAGATATTCGTGCAAAAATGGGCTAAGTATGGAAATAGTATTCGGCATTACCGGATTCACAGAACAATCAGCCTGTATATACTCTGTACTTATCCCAGTATCATTGCCTTTACGATTGACACAACTGCATTAAGTTAAAAATGTCATGAGAACTAAAAGAATATCATCATGCCCAGGGCCGTCTAATGAATTTGGAGGTCCCGGTTCAAAATGTAAAAGCGGGGCCCCAAATTAATATAAAAAATTATTAAAAAATCTCAATCGAAATATTTATACTCAAATCAACGGAATACTCATTAAAAGAGAACTAAAAGAGTAAAATGACTAACGAAAAAAATGATGTATTTATATTAATATTAATATAATTACTAATAATTTTTTAAAATATGGGGCCCCTTAAATTTGGGGGCCCTGTTCTGGATAACCTATTAAACGGCCCTGATCATGCCAATAAATATAAGGCACACAAAAGAAGATTGTTTTCTCACCTGAGTTTTAGTTATTTAAGTGAATTGATTATGAGAAGTAAATGAGTACTATAGGGCCAATTTTCCTTATAAAAAATTCTGAGTCATTCACTATTAGCTAGACTTTAATTTTCTATCACCCGGCTCGTTTAACAATTGAATTCTATATTAAATGGAAATCATATTCATCGAGAAACTAATTGGTGGACACCCTCTATTTGATACATCATACATCACTTGGTAGTTTTCAAATAAAAATAGATTCCTGAGTAGGGTCGTTTTCGTTTGGATTGAAATTTGTTGGTTTGGTCTGATCTTGTCTGTTCTGGTCTGACTTGGTCTAAACTGATTTGATCTGGTTTGGTAAACGTTTGGTCTCTATGTATTTTATAACTATGAAAGTCTGGTCTGGTCTGGTCTTGTTTTGTTTGATCTGATCTGATCTGATCAGAGACTAAAAACAGTCCAAAAAAACACATCCTAACACTCTCACAATTCACTATGGAATTATAGAGCTCCACCATTTTAGAGGTAGGGGTGGATGGACTTTAGAAGGTGCATCACATGGGGTGCCAATATGTGTCATTCAGTTAGCACTCGGCCAGTTATGCTCTCTCCGATGAATGTCAATAAATGTACTCCGTATCATTAATTGAGTTTATTGAAAAGTAAGGCTTAAGATATATTTATTTGGACAAAAAAAATTATGTTGTGTGATCTAATTTGTTTAAGTTTTACCGATATGAATATATGATTAAAGTTCAGATACATGTTCAAAGTTTATATTCGTCGCAATTACAGTCATCAATAGTTACTAAGTCCTATTTTTGTGCACCGCTTTTTCAAAAGTAACATTAGTACAATTTTTTCTTATAATATTTCTTGTTTGAAATTGAATAGAACATCAATATGTTATCTTTAGTATTTTGTAATTATTTGTAATATGTTATCTTTAGAACACCAATATATCTTTTTTTTTTCTAATGTACTTATTGGGTCAGGCTTAGGCTTATGCTTCCTTAGAGGTTTTGGTCTAGTCTCCTTTCTTTTTGTACTCTATTTGTATTAATAAAACACCACAAATGTTAAGCGGTAGGACGAGCAAGAGAGGTAGGACGAGCTTCGGTCGATGGGTGGAAACATGTGCAAGAGAGGTACTCCGTGGGTAGACGGCAGCAGGCTGGTAGGACAAGCAGCACTTCTTGGAGCAGGCCTGCTCCGGGCTTTTGGAAACTCAACGTAGACGCAGCAGTTGGGAGGGACAAGGGTGGCTTTGGGTGGTGTCTTCGAGATCATAATGCTGATTTTATTGCAGGGGCTGCTAGAAAATGGCCAGGGAGCTCGACACCATTGGTGGCAGAACTGGTAGGCATTAGAGAAGCCTTGAGTTGGCTAAAGGACTTCGGGGGTACAATGGTTGAGGTTAATTCAGACTCATCAGTAGCAATTTCAGAAATTTTAAATGGCTAGAGCAGTTCAGCGGTGGGTTTACTAAGTGAAGACATTAAGGATTTGACGAAGCATTTTTCGAGCATTTCTTTTAGTCATGTTAAGCGGTCAGCGAATAAGCCTGCTCACTTGTTAGCTAGGGCGGCTTGTTCTTTGCCTGATTCGCAATTTTGGTTTTTTTTCTCCTCCTCCTTTTATTGTATCATCGTTAGCAAACGATTCGATTATTGATAATTAAATCCATTCCTTTCAAAAAAAAACCACAAATGTTCTTCCCCATTTGCCTATCGAGTTAAAAAAAGTTAATATTTAGTAATTAATCCTTTTACTGATTATAGTATATCACTTATAGCACTAATTATTAATAGTAATGTTGGCATATAATAATTTGCTATATTAAAGTCAAAGTAAATCATGAAATTTTATTGATATTGTACTTTTACTGTACCGAAGTTTTCATATACCGAAACAAGGTATACCGAAATTTCGGTAAGGTAACAGTGTGCATTTTTGCATACTAATTTTTTTGATATGGTAAAGATATGAAATAAAATATCCAGTATATTGTACCAATACCACCCCAAGACTGGTTCGGTTATGCAAGGGGAGTAGTGGGGAAATTGATTGTATTAACTAATTAGGTTAGAGATATTAAAGATGTAAATTAATGTTTACTCCTATCTGGAGAAGATTTAATCCGGACTCCAATTTCGGGGGAAAAGAGAGAGTATATTTTAAGAACAATTACTTAGAATGTGTAGATTTTTTTTAGCATTCCAGTACAAGTACCTTACAATGCCTAATGTAATGGTATTGTTTAGGAAACATGGACTACCGATGGCTATCACCCAGTCTCCAGGACGAAGCTCTGCTGAAGTACCAAGTTTTGCATATGGAAATGGAGTTTCGGATTGTATCTTTAAAATAGCAATATCCAACTCAGAATCAACTATTTCCACTAAACCCACAAAAGTTCGACCATCTTGTGTTGTCACATAAATCTGCAAACAATTAACGAGCATTACATTTTGGGAAAAGGTGCAAATAGGTCCATGTACTAATCAAAAAAGTTCAAATAAGCCCTTATTTGGGAGGTTCTATCCGGCCGTCGTCATTTGGGGTGGTTCCCGGTGGAATTTTTTGATGAACTTTTTTGAGCATCTTATTCATCAAGTCTAATTTACTCATATCAAATTTCAGCTAAAACTTCAATCGGGAAGACATTCAAATGAATTCTTGAAGATAACTGCGCTTCTAAGTGTGCAGTTATTTTCAAGAATTCATTTGAATGCCTCCCCGATTGAAGTTTTAGCTGAAATTTTGTATGTGTAAACTAGACTTAATGAATAAGATGCTCAAAAACTTTCATCAAAAAAATCCACCGGGAACCAACCCAAATGACGACGGCCGGACAGAGCCTCCTAAATAAGGGCTTATTTGACCTTTTTTGGTTAGTACATGGACCTATTTGAACCTTTTCCCTTACATTTTTGTGACCTTTCAGTAAGTTTTCTATATTACTCTGGTCCTTTAATTTGATTACAAAAAGGTGATTATTACGGTAAAAGGTACTTCATGGTAATACCTACAAAGGCTACAATGCATATATATAACTAATAAATGTCATTGGTTTTTATGGAATAAAAAATGTCATTCTTGTAAATTGTATATGTGAGCGTGGAAATTAATGTGAGTGGTATGCACACCAATGTTTATGTAATTATGCACAGACTTTAGTTTTGTGTGAAGAGTTTTCTAACTTTCATATGTATAAAAATTGGTACAAATGTATTTTCCATTTGGTAAAATCAATGTGATAGATAAGAAAGATGATTACCAAACCGGGCCTTTGGACGAGGCTCGACCCGGGAGAGCTATCGAACAACACGTGAGCAGCAGTTAATATGGTTCCATCTTTGTCAATGATTGTACCAGATCCTTGAGAACCTTTCAAACGCAAATCACTAAGTCAATCAACCAGAAAGTAATAAGCGAGACAAATGTGAGATAAAAGGGCGTTTTTGGCATTTAGCGGTTAACGGGTTATGCTAGCGGGTTGTTAATAGTGGATTCAACCAGCGGGTTTGACCAACGGGATAAAATTGGCGGGTTCCGTCCAAAAATGCTAGTGTCGAACCACTATTTCCCAAACAATGTTTTCACTCATCGAAAACGCTAAAAGTGGTCAAACCGCCATTTTTTGGTTGAAACGTCATTTACCAAACAACCCCAAAATCTACAACAAGATATGAGCGGATACTTTTCGTGCCCCTTTAGTAGGCATGATTTTTGGCTTTTCAGGCTTGTAAGGGAGTGTTTAGAACTGCTTCTGCTTAAAAAAAGCACTTTTGGAAGTGATTTTGGAAAAAGTGATTAGTAGTAAAAGTTGATAGTGTTTGAGAAAAAAGTTATTTTGAAAAGTAAAAGTTGGCAGTGTTTGGTAAATAAGTGTTTTTTGCACAAAAGCCGAGAAACGCTTTTTAAGTAGAAGTTGTCACATGAAATAACTAATTTTAGCTTTTTTAAGCCAAAAGCCGAGAAACGCTTTTTTATATATATTTCAAGTCAACTTTTGATTTTACAGGTTGAATCGTATGATAATAAGAAAAGGTAAGGCTGAAGTTACTTTTCTGGCTGTATTGGCTGAATTTATTGTAGAGGGCAATTTTAGCTATTTTTTCATATAATTTTTCTTTATTTTATTAATAAAATGTATTTTAATTTTTTTTTTTCTCAAATCAGTAGAATCAGCCAATACAACCACATCAGCCAGAACTTCATAAATTTCAGCGGAACCAACCAATACAGCCGATTTGGCTATTACCAAACGGACTCTTCATCTATCCATCTATTTTTTTCTTCATCCATCTCCTTAAGCTCCCTCTCCAAAAGTCCAATGAAACATGGAAATGAAATTTTATATGTCATCAATGTTCTAAAAAGCGTAAGACATGATAAAGTGACATGATCAATTTTCAAGCCTTAAAAGTCTAAGCGAAATTAGGTGAGATTCAAGTGGGAAAAGGTTTTATGATTTTTATTATTTTTTTTACTTTTTAAATAAGCTAGTTTCATTTTCTCACAGGAATAATTCCACCTTAATGCTCTCTATATAAAGAAGTCAATGTATCTGCACGGGTAGCCCATTTGGTCGAGTAATAAGAAAGTTGGAAGAATGACCGAGGATCAAAATCCGCAACAGTTGTGTGGAGGTTACAGCTCCGGCCTGTGTGCTAGGATAAACCTCAGTTGCGCACGGATATAAAGTCTACCACTGTTGGGCTTACTGGATCGTTGTGATTTACAACCTTACATATGTCATGTCGGGGCGGGGGACCTTTAGGATTGGGGATTCAACCTTTTGGAATAAAGAAGTCACTCTTGCGGGCCTAGTTTTTTTTTAACGAAGGGTGCTTATATTGATAAAATAGCATTCAGCCGGGATGAAAGATAGCGTAAGGACCACATGTAACCATCCGCCATTGGTCGACACTCTGAGTTAATCACCTTGGACAAAGCAATATAACTCGCTAGACCTAACTTGGGCAAATTAAAGCCAACGACGATTACCGCATGCCTCTCATCCCCCAAACCAAGTGCAAAAGTCTAACAGCATGAAATAAAATAACAACAAAACACAAACGTCTTAACGTGAAAATTAAAATGCAGAAAAATAAATAAGCAAACTCCAAAACGCGGCGATCAACCCTTGGCGGTGGTTCTGGAGGAGGCCGGGCCATCACAACGATTATTGTCGCACCAAAGTGGTTTTCCTCCGACTCGACCGCCTCTTCTTCATCATCATCAATCGCCAATTCGTCTTTGTCCTTTTGTTCACCGCTGATCTGCTCTTGGAATTTGCCCATCGTTATAGCCTCACTTCGCCGATTGCCAATCCTTTGCAATCGACCTCCTTCAATCTCGATGCCAGTCATCTCCATCTGCAATCGTCCTCCTTCGATCCCGATGCATGCTCAAGCCCTACGAAGAGGGAGAACCCGCACGCGAACGGCGGGATACACCAAACCCTACGGAGAGGGAGACATCCGCGTTTTTCTCTGTTTGGATATTATTGTTACAAAAATCTCTTGCGGGCCTAGTTAAAGAGCCAACTAAAGCTTGTCCTATCCGTTGTGCATATCATAATATTCCAAGTTTACCGTTCTACGTTTGGGATAATTACATCATGCCAAACTGTCAACGGTGTACCGATCTTACTAATACATATTCCACTCTTTATTTTTCTTCAATAGAGTAGTGGAGTGCATCACCCTTTTCCTTGCATTGACTATTTATTCTTTTTCCTTCTCCATCAAAGTACTAAAATGTAATTGCAGTTTTACTTTTACTTATGTTCAACTTAAATTATAACTCAATCTGTTTTTTATTATTTATCATTTCATACACTATTTTTATTTCTGTAATATTTTTTTATATACATACACAAATATATTTTTTATATTCATACACTTTTCTCTATAATATTTTTAATCTCTTTTGTATGCTTTTAGAGATTGTTTAAGAAATTGAGTTTGTTTATTTCGATTCCCTGAGTTACATTTGATAGTATATGGAGTTACATCTTCTTATGCGTGATTTATATCTTGATGTACGCGAGTTACATGTTCTCATGCGCGAGTTACATCTTCTTATGTGTGAGTTACATTTTATTATGTGTGAGTACATCTTTTTATGCTCAAGTTACATCTTTTGGTGTACAAGTTACATTTTTACTTGCCTCAACAACTTACATTTTGCATACACATAAGTTAGATTTTACATTAATGCGAGCTACATCACAAAACAAAACATATCTTTTAAAGAAGGATTTTTTAAATCATTTTTTATAGACCTGATATTAAAAACAAAACATATTTACTATTTATGTAAAGTAGTTGAATAATTAGACTCTTCTTTTCATTATTTACATTGAAATCAATGCTTTATATCTTATACTCTGTATTAGACAAGTTATATTTCTATTTGTCTCCAGTTACATATCATATCCACTTGAGTTACATTTCTTTACACACGAGTTACATCAATCTGCTACTTAAAAATTTATTGTTCACGCGTGTTAGTTGTGGGAGTAAGATTCTCATCATGGACTATCTCATGGTATACAACTGCACATTTTATTAATTCTTTTCGAAATCTTAATGGATTTTAATGGCTTAGCATGTCATATAAACTCTTTGAGGGCATGTGGGGCGTTTGGTGCACCTATAAACTCTTTTAGAACACTACATACACCAAATTACCAAATTGGTAACGAAAAGGAAGCCTACCAAATTGGTAAAAAAAATACCCTGGTGACATATTGGTAAACTTTTTGAGTTTTTGGGAGTGAATGAGAAACTTCTAGACCTCGACCTTAGAAATCTCTACATTTAATCATAAGTATTGTGATATTGACATTATTAGTTCTTCTATTGTAATTTGTCATGATAATTGGAACACGGAAAATATCAATAAGGGTGTTTGACAATCAACGGTTAGCTACTAGCTAATACCCAATTGAACTAGCGGATTCTTTGACCGGCCACTTTCATTAGTGGTTTGAAGTAAACTGTATAGTAATTTAGATGTTTGCAATTAGCTATTAAGATACGAAATGACCATTATTAAGAATAGGGAGATTTCCGAAAATAGGACTAAATAGAGTTTGGAATTCCAAAATAGTACTTCTATGTTTTTCTTTCCGAAATAGGACTAAGATGGCAGTATTTACTGCCATATTTTATTCATACTACCAAATAGTTGCAATATTATGCATTCAACATGGCAGTACTTATTAAAATTAATGACAGTATTTTTCAGTCATGAAAGTAACGACTCATATTTCGGGAATAATAACATAGTGTTCCTATTTTGGAATTTCCAAAGTTGTTTACTCCTATTTAGGGAAATTTCCCTTGAGAATATGAATTTAAAAGTATATATATTGACAATAACTTTATTTCTTTTATTTTTTAATAAGTTTTGGAAAATAATTTAGAAACTATATTTACTTTTATTTTATATAACTACTACTACTATTATATACTACGCAACTACTACCACTTTTATTTTTAATATATTTATTACCACTATAATTTTTAGCGACATAGAACTAGTATTAAACTCTATTAAAGTGTTCGTTTAATCCGGGCCGCTTTTTTAATTCTCACTCTCATTAAATCCAACAACAAAGAAGAAAACGTATATAACTTTACTTATTTCTTTACTTTGTATCCAAATCTCAAACATAATAATATCAATAATTCTTCTGTGAATCGATCTGGTATTTCACCGATATTTTATTATTACCACATAGGCACTTATATACTTCTAAGTTTAGTTCGATCACTTTATTTTAAACACATGTTGGTATATTTCATTCAAGAAATGCATGAAAAAGTGAAACACAAATACTTCTTTTAATAAATCCTCTTATCATGTCTATCTAGAACTTTTCAAAATATATATTAACAAACATGGATTTGGAAATAAAAAGTAGGTGAAAATATTACCGGAAATTGATAGTCACTACAGCAGGATTAACACTTGCAGCTGCATTGGCAATTGTATTTCGAGTGAGACACTTACTACGGGGGTAGTGTTTTGTACTACCACCACCATGAACCGCCAGGGATATTTTTTTCTTTATATCAAATGATGATGGTGGTGGTGGTGGTAGCGGCGGCAGCGGAGGTGGTGGTGGTGGTGGTGGTGATGATGATGATGATGATGATGTTGATGATGATGGTGATGCGTCAAAACTTGTTCTTGAAATGAAAAATGGAAGAAACCAGTTGCCTACATGCATCAAGTAGAATATCAAACTATCAATTAAAATAGGTGAACTGAAAGGGTCATAATAGTGAAAAACATATACTGATATACTACATCCGTCTACATCCGTCCTCTTAAGATTGGGACAAAGGAGTGTGGTGTGGTTTTTATGAAAAGTAGTGTTATATGGTTGATGATGAATTAATTAAGTGAGAATAAAGGAAGAATGAATTCGAGCCACACAAATACTATCAAACATGGTATGCGATAAATTTAGTGAGACGGGGGGAAAAGAAAAAATGAGACAATTATAGTGGAATGGAGGGAGTAATACTAACCCCAAATATGAGTGTTAAGAACAGAACAAGCTATTTAAATGTGAAGTGGTATTTCAATTTTCAAAATTAGTATATAGTAATATACATACTATTTTGTGAAGCTCCCGAATGAGAGAATGCAGGGTAGAACAAGTCTTGGTCTTGCATATTACTCCATTTGCATCTCAACATGTGTTGTGATGGATTGAGAACTGAAACTGAAATAACATACGCTTCTCATTAATGAAAAGGATCATGTTACATGTTACAACATAAATCTCTTACCAAATATATATAAACTTATAGATTAGGCAACCACTTTAAAAACATTGATAGAAAATACTTTTTAGTATTCTTGATCCTTGAGAAATATAAACTGTAATATAGTATGTCATAACTCGTTAAACAACAATTCAAGCACAAATATAATGGGATATACAAAACTAAGTAAAAAATAATGTTATGGGGGTGAAAGGATTATATGATTACTTGAATCATTACCATTGGAGGCGTAGTATATGAGTGAAGACCCTCCTACTATGGCTCCAACTGCGACTCGAGTGATTGATTTATGATTGTTATTTGTGATTTTTCTCTGTAAGAAGAAACAAATATATTTTTTAACATGGTTATTACAGTTTCTACAAGTCATAGCAATTAATTAAAAGACAAAGAATCACTAATATATTCTCATACCATGAGGTGTATCATGGTTGTTACGCTTGAAAACTGTCAATGTGACTTGAATGAGAGCTTCCTTTTGTACATATAGTTAACCATGACATGTTATTCTTTGTAATTCCCCACAAGATACCACATATTCCTTTTCTTTGTCATTATTCAAAGATGCTTTGTCATTTCTTACAAGGAACCATTTATATATAAAAATCTACTTTTGACATATCTCCAATTCGAATCTTGTAACATCAGAACATTTTCCATATATAGGTTGCCTCTCTTTATCTTTGCAAGTGGGCCTAATTTTCATCTCACGGTTTTTATGTAGGATTTATATGGTTCCCAATTTTCGCATGTTTCATTTTCAAAATCACTTTTAACCTACATTTCATCATTTTTTCTATAAATCTAGTACTTGTAAATACCTAATTCACAAACCTATCTACATGTTTTTTGTTTTTATTTTTTTCAAACGTCTATCACTATTTATAAGATAATTTATAAAAAATGTAAACAAAATAATTATACTCTAATTTTGTCTTATGTCACTTAGAATATATTTCCAAAAATCAACATCTATCAGGGTCACCATCTAATAGTACAGCATCATGGCATTCAACATATTACTCCGTACTATTGTGTGTTGAAACATAAATATGTAGTAAAACAATTTTGCTATTTGTACACACTTTTATACTCACTCTTAAATCCACTATATATATAGAGTCCCGTTCTTGTCCAGCCGGCCTGACGGGAACCGCCGTCCGGCCGAGGGCATTTCGGGCACTTCCCGATCGAATTTTTTGATGAAATTTGGTATGGATGAACTAGATTTGATGAGGAACATACACAAAAAATTGGAGCAAAAAATACCACCGGGAAGGCCCCCAAAAGGAGGAGGCCGGACGGCGCTCCGGTCAAGAATTTCTTGACCGGTAATTCTTGACCGGAAGAATTTCTCCTACGGATCCCCCTCCCCATTCTTCTTTTTTTCTTTTTCTTCAATTTTCATCATCTTCATCACATTTATTTTTCTCACCTTCCATTATCATCTGTCATCTTTAATCCCTTTCACCATCTCCCAACTTTATCATTTTTCATCTTTTCCACTTCATCTTTCATTTTTAGATTCGTCGGAGATGGATGATCGCCGGAAAACCAAATCGAAAATGAACAACCGTTGAAATTATTGTTTGAATAATATATAAAAATCGCACGTCTGTGACTTTCTAATTAAAAGTTGATAAATTTTGTCTGTATGAAGAAATAAACTGAAAGACTAATTAAAAATTATCGGAAACAAACCGAAGAAGAAAAATCGCCAGAATTATTGTTTGTGTCTTCATATAAAGTTGTCCGTGAAGTTGTACCTTTTTAGAGAGATAATAGTGTGTGACACAGAAACCAATGTCTGTGCACAAACAATTTTTTTGTCTGTTTTTTTTTTTGCGATAGACAAAAAAATGTTCGAGACAGACCGAAAAGTGTTTGACCCGGACAAAGGATGTTCGGCGCAGGCAAAAAAATATTCTACTACATACTGTGAAAAATAATACCAGGCTTAACCTTAATGGTAGCCCTGACAGATATATTTATGATAGAAAGAGTTCAATATTATAATATAAATCCCACAATAATAAATAATAATAATTCTACTCTATTACACCCCCTCAAGCTGTGCAGGGGAAACAATGCGCAGATTGTCACGAAGAAGAGTAAAACGTTGTGGCGACAAACACTTAGTAAAAATATCTGCCAGCTGAGCCTGTGTGGGAACATACTTATCCTGTAGATCATCATGAGCAACTCGTTCACGAACAAAGTGTCAGTCAATATTAATATGCTTACTCCTGGCATGCTGGATAGGATTAACAGACAGATAGGAAGCAGATACATTATCACAGTACAGAGTAGTCGGAACGCGAACAGGAAAGCCCAAGTCGAACAGCACTGATCGTATGTGAAGAGTATCCTGCACTGTGTAAGTTATGGCTCTATATTTAGCTTCTGTGGAAGAGCGGGAGACAGTGGGCTGCTTCGTTGACCATCAGGATTGATTGATTTATGATTGTTATTTGTGATTTTTCTATATAAGAAGAAACAAATATATTTTTTAACATGGTTATTACAGTTTCTACAAGTCAAAGCAATTAATTAAAAGACAAAGAATCACTAATATATTCTCATACCATGAGGTGTATCATGGTTGTTACGCTTGAAAACTGTCAATGTGACTTGAATGAGAGCTTCCTTTTGTACATATAGTTAACCATGACATGTTATTCTTTGTAATTCCCCACAAGATACCACATATTCCTTTTCTTTGTCATTATTCAAAGATGCTTTGTCATTTCTTACAAGGAACCATTTATATATAAAAATCTACTTTTGACATATCTCCAATTCGAATCTTGTAACATCAGAACATTTTCCATATATAGGTTGCCTCTCTTTATCTTTGCAAGTGGGCCTAATTTTCATCTCGCGGTTTTTATGTAGGATTTATATGGTTCCCAATTTTCGCATGTTTCATTTTCAAAATCACTTTTAACCTATATTTCATCATTTTTTCTATAAATCTAGTACTTGTAAATACCTAATTCACAAACCTATCTACATGTTTTTTATTTTTATTTTTTTCAAACGTCTATCACTATTTATAAGATAATTTATAAAAAATGTAAACAAAATAATTATACTCTAATTTTGTCTTATGTCACTTAAAATATATTTCAAAAAGTCAACCTCTATCAGGGTCACCATCTAATAGTACAGCATCATCGCATTCAACATATTACTCCGTACTATTGTGTGTTGAAACATAAAGATGTAGTAAAACAATTTTGCTATTTGTACACACTTTTATACTCACTCTTAAATCCACTATGTATATATAGAGTCCCGTTCTTGTCCAGCCGGCCTGACGGGAACCGCCGTCCGGCCGAGGGCATTTCGGGCACTTTCCTATCGAATTTTTTGATGAAATTTGGTATGGATGAACTAGATTTGATGAGGAACATACCCAAAAAATTGGAGCAAAAAATACCACCGGGAAGGCCCCCAAAAGGAGGAGGCCGGACGGCGCTCCGGTCAAGAATTTCCTGACCGGAAGATTACTCTATACATATATATAAATAAATCCCCTTCCCCCCTTTCCCTCCATCTCTCCTACGGATCCCCCTCCCCATTCTTCTTTTTTTCTTTTTCTTCAATTTTCATCATCTTCATCACATTTATTTTTCTCACCTTCCATTATCATCTGTCATCTTTAATCCCTTTCACCATCTCCCAACTTTATCATTTTTCATCTTTTCCACTTCATCTTTCATTTTTAGATTCGTCGGAGATGGATGATCGCCGGAAAACCAAATCGAAAATGAACAGCCGTTGAAATTATTGTTTGAATAATATATAAAAATCGCGCGTCTGTGACTTTCTAATTAAAAGTTGATAAATTTTGTCTGTATGAAGAAATAAACTGAAAGACTAATTAAAAATTATCGGAAACAAACCGGAGAAGAAAAATCGCCAGAATTATTGTTTGTGTCTTCTTATAAAGTTGTCCGTGAAGTTGTACCTTTTTAGAGAGATGATAGTGTGTGACACAGAAACCAATACAACATTTTTTTGTCTGTTTTTTTTTTTTGCGATAGACAAAAAAATGTTCGAGACAGACCAAAAAGTGTTTGACCCGGACAAAGGATGTTCGGCACAGGCAAAAAAATATTCAACTACATACTGTGAAAAATAATACCAGGCTTAACCTTAATGGTAGCCCTGGCAGATATATTTATGATAGAAAGAGTTCAATATTACAATATAAGTCCCACAATAATAAATAATAATAATTCTACTCTATTACACCCCCTCAAACTGTGCAGGGGAAACAATGCGCAGATTGTCACGAAGAAGAGTAAAACGTTGTGGCGACAAACACTTAGTAAAAATATCTGCCAGCTGAGCCTGTGTGGGAACATACTTATCCCGTAGATCATCATGAGCAACTCGTTCACGAACAAAGTGTCAGTCAATATTAATATGCTTACTCCTGGCATGCTGGATAGGATTAACAGACAGATAGGAAGCAGATACATTATCACAGTACAGAGTAGTCGGAACGCGAACAGGAAAGCCCGATTCAAACAGCACTGATCGTATGTGAAGAGTATCCTGCACTGTGTAAGCTATGGCTCTATATTTAGCTTCTGTGGAAGAGCGGGAGACACTGAGCTGCTTCGTTGACCGTCAGGAGATAAGATTGGGTCCCAGAAAAATCGCATAACTTGAAGTAGATCTGCCTGTGTCAGGACATTCAGCCCAATCAGCATCAGAATAAGCAATGACCTCTGTAGAGCCGCGCGAAGATTGTAAGAGGAGACGATGAGTGGATGTTCCCTAGAGATACCTAAAAAACACGCTTAACAGCCAACATATGTGAAGTGTGTGGGGCATGCATAAACTGAGAAACCAGGTGTACAACAAAAGTAATATCTGGTCTAGTCAAAGTCAAATACTGTAATGCACCTACCATACTCTTGTACTCCGTGGCATCAGCTAGGAGCTCTCCATCAGTAAGGGAAAGTTTAGTAAGACTAGGAAGAGGTGAACGTACAGGTTTTAAAGTATGGAGATAAAAACAATGAAGAAGATCAGATATATATTTTTGCTGAGAAAGAAACAGACCAGAGAGAGTACAAGAAGCCTGAATGCCAAGGGAAAAATGTAAATCTCCCAAGTCCTTCATGGAAAAGCATTTATTCAATAGAGATAAAAAATGATTAACTAGTTTAAGAGAATTACATGTAACAATGATATCATCAACATAAAGTAGCAGGTAAATAATACCAGAATTACGTCGAAAAATAAACAAAGAATTATCAGACCGGCTGCAAGCAAAACCATGAGAGAGAAGAAAACTGTTAAAACGGTGAAACCATGCACAGGGTGCTTGTTTAAGACCATAAATGGCTTTACGAAGCCGACACAGATGATGGGGAAACTGAGGATGAACAAAACCTGGAGGCTGACGCATATATACTTCCTCAGTTAAATTACCATGAAGAAAGACATTTTTAACATCAAGTTGGCGAATGGGCCAATCAAAAGACACAACTAAGGTAAGTACAAGACGAACAGTAGTGGGTTTAACAACAGGACTAAATGTTTCAGTAAAATCAATACATGCCTGCTGATTCAACCCCTGAGCAACTAACCTTGCTTTGTAGCGTTCCACAGACCCATTTTGACCCAACCACATTTATTTT